>CM076579.1:588780103-589427735 GCA_034641835.2 Pinus albicaulis
TGAACAATAAAAATATGAATAATTTCCACCTTAATAAGGAAGGGGATCACCTTAGGAGCTGGATTTTACACTTTTAGGTGTGAACAAGGGAAAATTAGATGTGGACATAGTCAAGTTTGACTAAGTCAACATGCATTATTGAGGAGGAAGAGATCACCCAAGTAAACTAGCTCAATGTGAACAAGGATCAGCGTAGAAACACATATGAGAATTGGATTGAAGACCCTTTAGTGTGAAAAGAGGAATTGCAGGTGGATTAGTCCCAGTAGACCAAGTCAACAGCGCTGCTACAAGAGGGAGGGAAGCCAACAAGGACAACGCAGTTTTGAAGGAGGAATCTTCACTAGGAAGTCACCTCAACAATGTGTGGGATCTGGGGTGAGGAGGCTCACCAAAGATAAAAATGAGGGCATAGCATCAAGGATATAATTTATTATTCAGCTATATTTTTTATTTTGACTACTTGCATGCTTCAACTATGTAGTTGTGGTTGCAGCACTGCTTAGTGCAAGGAATTCCCGAGCGAGGATTCCATCCTCTCTTTGGATCAGCTTTCTTAAGGGATCAAAGAGAAGGATATGAGCTTCAATTTCATCATTTGGATTAGGGAAAATCAGCCATATTCATCTACAGTGCAGTTCCCTTCGGAAACCGCGTCTTTTATGTAGGTGCAGCAGTAGCAGGGTTGGACCCCTAGATTTTGTGCTAGTATTTGAGAAGGAGTTGTTCATTTCCCTCCGGAAGATCTAATAAGGAGGGCCTGGGCCAATTTTTTTATTTATCAGCTATTTTATTTTTTATTCAATCATTTTTAATACAGAGTTGCAGTATACTGCATTATTTTCTGCAGTACTTCTTTTCATACATGTATAATGCCGGAAACTCTTGTCGAGTGTCTTGTTTCTGATGTAAAAGAGGGTAAACCTCCATTTCTTTTATATATGACTAATAAAAACCTCTTATCAGTCTTATTTCATCATTTTCTATAGAAACCCTCATGGGAATTACACTCTCATAGTCTTCAGAAATTCTGCAGTTGCAAGTCATGGGATTGGGGGTGTTTTTGAGTCATCTCTAGCTTGGGAGATCTGTTTAACTTAGCTAGAATGATTTTTTTAAGCTCAAATTCGGTATGGAAGATGTATAATTTATAAAACATGGGATCCAAGTCCCATTTCCCATATTTATTGAGTTATTTTCTGAAAATGATGTTTTTATGGTCCAGAATGCTGCATTTCCTCATTCCGAGAGAGAATAGTGAGGAAAATCTCTGCTACTGATCATTCATTTTCTGGTTAAATGTACCTTGTGCATATTATGAACTAATATACATTTTTATTTCCATGATTTCCTGAAGCCCTAACTTTGGAATATTTTTAGACATTCTATTTGTTGCAGAAAAGCCCTATTTTGGGATATTACAGTGGTATCAAAGCTATCATCTTGGCTCAGCCTGTGGATTTCAGATCCAATCAGAAGATAAGAATAAGAGGAGAAGCTTCTCACAGAAGAGATAATTTGTGCAGAAGAAACCAAGACATGATTCCATTACTTGGAGGAATGACGGAAGAGGATATCTCCCTGCTTCTTTTCCAAACCTTGGAAGGTATTAGAGAAGATATCAAGGAGATGAAAGGAGAGGAGTGTAGAAGATTTCTAAGAGGGTTTGAAGCAAGCCCTAGCTATTCACATGATGGGTGTGAGCATTCAGCCACACATGCAAATCCACAGCCCAGTCTATTGCCCACATTGACTGCAAGAGGGATGGAGGAAGAAGCTGCACCAAGGGAGGAGATCTTGAGTGACTACCTTCAGGAGTATGAATCTCAATCATGGAGATTCAAAGAGAACTTAGACTTCCAAGGGTTTTTCAAAATCAAGGAGGCAATATCTAGCAACCACAAGAAAAGTAAGAGAGGTAGAATCTTCTTATCTCAGTTCAATGGATCAGCAAAATGCACAGCAAAATCTTGGGTAGAGGAGTTGGATTCCTATTTTTAGCTACACCAAGTTTCAAAGAAGGAGGCCATTAGAGTAGCAGCGTTGCACCTCAAAGGTATGGCCCATGATTGGTGGTTTAGTGATTCTACTTCATTTTTTCATAAAAATGTAGAAACTTATTTTGAGTTCACTAAAGAATTTGAGAGGAGATTTGATGAAGAACATTGTGAACCATCATTTGTTAAAAACAAAAACTCAAACACTTTGCATGAGTTGGAGAGACCTATTGAACCAAATCCACTCCATATTCTTAGAGGGGATAAAAACATGCATGATGGGTTGCCAAGGGCAAGATCCCCATTTCCTGAAGAGCCCTCTTCTATTTGTGAAGACATGGAGTCATTTTATTCAAGGGATGACCGAGATCAAGCATCTCTCATTGAGGATGAGAAATTCTTATACATGGAAGAGGAGGAGGAGGATTAGCATCAAGGGATGATGAGAATTCACCCTTACCTATTTTGGGAGATTTCTGCACATAAGGAGGAGTCCTCTTCTCCATTTGAGGATACTTGTACCAGCATTGTCACAGCCATGGGGGAGCAGCCCTCATCATCTTCAGTTGGAGCAGCCATTACATTGGAGGGAGGAGCCCTTGTAGCACTACAAGAGGTTCCCACATCTCACCAAGGTATGGGAATATTTCCACTTTTATTTATTGCAGAAAATCCTTCTAAAAGTTGTGGAAATTTTTCTTCATATGACCCAGGGTCAAACATTATTGTTGAGATAGAGCAACAGGATTACACTGCGTTGTGAAAGCTTGAATGGTTCAAGGGAAGGATGAACCATCAACCTCATGTATCACTGTTGAGTTTCACACAAATCTCGAGGTTGGAGTGTAACCTTGTGGAGGATGGTAGCCCTCAAAGGAGGAATTCTGAGATGGAGAATGATAGGAGGCATCCACATGGGATTGAGTGGATGTGGAAGGAGAGCAAGGGGCTGATGAGCCACTTAAAAATTTATGATACAAGGGATAAAGAGGAAAATTTGTGTTTGCTACTCGTGAGAGAGTTTGGTCATGATGAGGCATATCCTTTCTCGAAGGTTATGAGGATAGGAGGAACTTGGTAGGGTACTTGCATCATGTGGTAGCAAGAAGCGTGGATGCATTATGATGATGTGATCATTATGTTTTCACCACATGGGTGGTATGATGGAGGTATGAGGAGGCAGAAAATACTTTTTTTGCTTTGGAGGATTGGGAGAGAGCAAGGGCAGATTTTCTCTCACAATTGGCATGATGCTGCAGGAGTAGGGGATGGCACTATCATAGTGCAAGGAGGCTGCTCCTTAGCCTTAGATGATCTATAAGTACTTCCACCTTGGAAGAAACTTCTTGTATATAGCAACATTATGGGAGGAGTCTTTGACATGGGGCATGTCAAAGAATGGATTTATGAGTTGGTAGGAGCCTATTTGCATAGGCCAAAAACATTTTCCCTTTGGAGTAGGGACTTGTTGATGGAGTGCTCCCAAGACCACTTCACATTTGATGCACTGGGTGGACATGGAGGAGATGATATTGATATATCGGTGGATGAATTCATCTATTGCTATAGTATGCTCTTCTTGACTGGGAATTCCAAGTATGGGGAGGGAGATCTTCAGGCAGAATATGGTTTATTTCTCTTCATAGGAGTATGGCATATCACTATGAAGGGCTAATTTATGGATCTTGTCACCATCTTACTTTCATTGCATGATAATAATTGTGTTTTTTCATTTATTGATTGTTTAACACAATATTTGCATGCTCTTGCCATTTCTTTGTAGTGCATTGCTCTACAAAGGGGCAAGTTTTTCTTTAGGCTCCATAGACCATTTTTGGCCAGTTATTATGATGGAGATAGCCATCTAATATATCATCTAGGGAAAATTTTTGGTCACTCCTTGTATTCTCAGTTGATATATTCAGCCATCTACTATTTACTAGTGGGTGTGATGACTTACACAGCAAGCCATTTGTCAAGAAACAACTTGCCAGACCATTTCTTGAAGATGCAGTGGGGAAGAATGTGTTGGAGCCACTTGGGAGGCTGTTGGTACTTTCCAGCACCACATGAAACCTTCAGTCTTTATTTCATTTTGATGCTAATCATGAGCCCATTTTCTGATTTTTTTCTTGCCTTTATGGGGAGCATGATTGGAGGAGGATCACATTGGTTGGATGTGTTCTTGGGGAGGAGCATCCCCACACTTTCTGCATTACATGTTCTAAGGGGAGCATGGGAAGAGACATGGCCTCTACAGCAAAATATTTGTTTCTTTATGAAGAGGGCCATGAAATGGATGGGATGCCATATGGTGGTGATTTCTTATCCATCATGTATGAGATGGTTTGGGCCAGCTTGATTCACAACGTTGGGAAGGGACCTTTGGAGGTCTAGCTTCCTTCTTGCCATTTGAGGACAACATTATTGCAGCCCAAGATCAGCATATTCTCTGCACTTGTATTAAGTGGAGAGGATGACAGTGTGGGGTAGGCTACCTTGTCTACCATATTCATAATTTCAGCCCACCTAATTTGCAGGAGCTTCAGGTGGAGGATGATTTGCATGAGTTACCATTTTGGAGGATGGCTCATTTTGTATGGTTGATAGCTTTGGGATGGGAGATTCATCTGGGGATGGTAGATCCCAATGTATATTAGACCACATGCCTCAAGCAAGCCTTTAGACCACCCATTTTTGCCTCCATTGATATCTTATTGTTACATAATGATAGCTATTTGGGGAGTACACCAAAAGCTAGCTTGTTTACTTGGGAGGGGCAACTTGGAGATATACTGATGATGCAGCACCTTGATCCTTGGAGGATTTTATCTTATGAGGTTGCTACAGGGGAGAAGAGGATGCTCTTCAGTCCTATCCTTGCAGTTTATTGAGGACAAGAAAAATTTGGGAGGGGAGGACTGTAATATTCCAAATTTTGCATACAAGCAAATTGGAATATTAGATTTTGAGGTTTTCACCTAGGAGAGGAATAAATGGGTAAGGAGGCCCATGAATAATAAAAATATGAATAATTTCCACCTTAATAAGGAAGGGGATCACCTTAGGAGCTGGATTTTACACTTTTAGGTGTGAACAAGGGAAAATTAGATGTGGACATAGTCAAGTTTGACTAAGTCAACATGCATTCTTGAGGAGGAAGAAATCACCCAAGTAAACTAGCTCAATGTGAACAAGGATCGGCCTAGACACACATATGAGAATTGGATTGAAAAATCCTTAGTGTGAAAAGAGGCATTTCGGGTGGATTAGTCCTAGCTGACCAAGTCAACAGCGTTGCTACAAAAGGGAGGGAAGCCAACAAGGACAACACAGTTTTGAAGGAGGAATCTTTACTAGGAAGTCACCTCAACAATGTGTGGGGTCCGGGGTGAGGAGGCTCACCAAAGATAAAAATGAGGGCATAGAATCAAGGAGATAATTAAGTATTTAGATATCTTTGGTATTTTGACTACTTGCATGCTTCATCTATTTAGCTGTGGTTGCAGCACTGCTTAGTGCAAGGAATTCCTGGGTGGGGATTCCATCCTCTCTTTGGATCAGCTTGCTTAAGGGATCAAAGGGAAGGATCTAAGCTTCAATTTAATCATTTGGCTTAGGTTAAATCAGCCATATTCATCTACAGTGTAGTTCCCTTAAGAAACTGCATATTTTATGCGGGTGCAGCAGTAGCAGGGTTGGACCCCTGGATTTTGTGCTAGTATTTGAGGAGGAGGTGTTCATTTCCCTCCGGATGATCTAATAAGGAGGGCCTTGGGAAAATTTCTATATTGATCAGCTATTTTATGTTTTATTCAGTCATTTTTAATACAGAGTTGCAGTAGACTGTGTTATTTTATGCAATACTTCTTTTTCATACATGTATAATGCTAGAAACTCTTTCCAGGTGTCTTGTTTCTGATGTAAAAGAGGTTAAACCTCCATTTCTTTTCTATATGACTACTATAAACCTTTGATCAATATTATTTCATAATTTTATTTAAAAACCCTCATGGGAATTACGCTCTCATAGTCTTCATAAATTCTGCAGTTGCAAGTCATGGGATTGGGGGTGTTTTTGAGCCATCTCTAGCTAGGGATATCTGTTTAACTTAGCTAGAATGATTTCTTTAAGCTAAAATTCGGTATGGAAGATGCATAATGTATAAACCACAGGATCCAAGTCCCATTTCCTATATTTATTGCATTATTTTCTAAAAATGATGTTTTTATGGTCCAGAATGTTGCATTTCCTCATTCCGGGAGAGAATAGTGAGGCAAATCTCTGCTATTGATCATTAATTTGCTGGCTAAATGTACCTTGTGCATATTATGAACTGATATACATTTTTATGTCCATGATTTTCTGAAGCCCTAACTTTGGAATATCTTTAGACATTCTATTTGTTGCAGAAAAGCCCTGTTTTGGGATATTACAAATATGGTGCATACGATGCCAGGTGAATGGTCATACCAAGGATAACTGCCCTCTATTAGAATACTATATGTAGGCCAGGGGACCTAGCCCATTGTCCCCTAGGGAAGCTACAGGACCCAATGGGTCGGCGCTATGGTGTGATAATTGTCGCGTTGCGGGGCTGCATGATACCAACCACTGTCCCCGCCTTGCCGCGTCTATTCTAGAGGTGAAGCAAAAATGGTGCAGGTTTTGGATATCGATGGGACATGATGAACATAACTGCCGGACATATGATTTAATGATTGATCGAGGAAAGTTATATAGAGTACAAGCAAACCCTGCGTCGCCAAGAACCCCCGCAAGCATAGGTGGCTCCCCATCAAGGGGCAGGGGAGGGGGGTGAGGTAGAAGTGTAGGTTTGGGATGAGGTCAGCTAATCTTATATAACTTTGGAGAAGCAAGACACTTTGCAAGGGACTTTCTGAAGCCTACAAGGCAATCTTATTGATATTGCAGATAGATGGACCATGCGATTGAAGATTGTCCAATCTTGATAGCAAAAATGTAGGAAAATCAGCTAACACCTAAGCAGAATGTGTAGAGAGTTAAGGCTGAGATGCGAGACAAAGATCCAAGTGTGAATGTTGTGACATGCAGTGGGATGGCCATTAGGGGACCTGAGGAGGAGGCTGCAATGGAACCTTTGATCTGATAAGAAGTTATCAAACAAGAAGGTTTGGACCTAAAAAATGGAAAAGAAACATTTGTTGCAGCTTGCAAGGACTTTACTGAGGCAGAGGCAGCTATTGCTCAGGCACCTGCGAACCTCAAGGCAGATGAGGAAGTTGAGCCCTTTTGCATGTATGAAGCTATTGTGCAACCCAAAGGCTATGGAGAATCTTCAGGCATTAATAGATAGCTTCACAATGCAACCCATTTTGCCCCCGGAGGTCAAGGATGTGCACAAGCTATACAGGTATAAGAAACGCACCAGGAGAGAAATGTGGTTGACTGCCCAGATTGGTGACTACGAAATAGATCAGGTTATTTGGATCTAGGTTCAGACGCGAATGTGTTACCTAAACAGACTTGGAAATGAATGGGAGAGCCTAAGTTGGAATGTTCCACTATTCAGCTGCACATGGAAAATCAACAGAAAATCATCCCACTAGGAATGTTGTCTAAAATTATGGTGGATATCGCAGGAGTAAAGGCCCAAGATGACTTTGAGGTAATTGGAATTGTAGAAGATGCTGACCCCTACCCTGTGCTCTTAGGGTTGGTCTGGGCCATAGATATGGGTGGTATCATTAACCTCAAAAAGAGAAGCATGTTGTTTGAGAATAACGGTACAAGGGTGATAGTACCATTAGATCATGTGGAAGGCGAACGATACATAGAGCTAGTGTGCGATGAAGAGGAGGTGGATCACATTTACAAGTTGACTGCATGGGACAAAGATTGGATCAACCCCACAATGGGTGGAGTACTCTGCTGGGAAAAGGACAGTGAATGATTCTCTGACTTTGATGGGGAGATGGAGAATTGGCAAAACCGGTTGCACGATGTCTCGGCACTGCAATGTCTTCGAGTCACAAGGGACTTCCGCGGCATTTCCTCATAGGTAAGAGACCTACCCTACTTTGATGGTTCTTGTAGCATTAAGGAATTTCTGCAAGCATTCGAAGTAGAGGTTCCCAAAGGATGAAGGTTATGGGCCCTTAAGCTATCCATGCGTGGAACACCTATGCACTGGTGGGAGACGCATGAGGAGGAATTCCACGATTGGGAGGAATGTCGAGATATGATGATCCTACGATTTGAGGCCCCAACAACTGTGTGGGTCAAGACATTCCTTGGATCGGAATATCCACACAAATATTTATTCGCATGGGAAGAACAGTGGTGTGACAGGACAACTAAAGAGTGGGTTCACCTATTTATTAATGCCCTAGGGCCACTTTCCTCTGCATTGTACTTAGATGCGAAGCTACATCGGTGAACCCACCACTGGGGGACGTTGAAGGAAGAGTTCCTGGGAACATTTGGGTTAGTAGGCAGGACAGAGGCACTTGACACAATCCTGTGGGACATTGACACTGGGGTATGGGGTGAATCGCACCTGTTTATCGCACCGGAAGTACCCACATGGGAAACGCGAATACCAGGCATGGTCAACTACCATAGCCTAGCCCCAACAAAGGGTAAGGAGGATCTGCGAGCTGCTTCTAACTCAGAATTGGAAGGGGTGCACACGGCTATCGGGCCGCTCAGGCTGCGAATGAGTAGCAATGGTACGCACCCTATGTTGGCTAAGAATGGGGATGTGGATACAGAAGGTAGAATTATCATATATTTGGTGACTCTCACAACAAGGAAATAGTTGTGTTCACTCCTTGGCCATGCAGGGTATTACAGAAAGTTTGTTTGGGAATATACGCTAATTACAACGTCTGAGAGACTTGCTTACGCAAGGGGTCCGGTTCGGTTGGGATGACACCTGTCGCGAAAACATATCTTTGGTTTTAAAGTACCTTAGGAACAAGCCCGTGTCAGAGGAGGATGTGCAAGAGGCACAGGTGTTTGACCCAAGCATAGCAGGAATGTTGAGCGCACAAGATATGCGAAAACTAGCCATTGGCACACTAACATCTGGTAAGAAGAAAAAGTTACCATTGGAAGGCGCGACCCCCTGGCATTTAATGAGGTGGATTTTGGGGACATTTTGCCATTTATCTGATGGTAAGTTCCAAGTGAATTTTACCCTACCATTGCATGACCACAGACACTATAAAAAGGGTAGGATAGCTCAGATAAGGGATTCGCCTCACTTGCATAGCTTGTACTTCTCACCTTTGTCTCGAGAAAACTTGAGCTATATGATTTCCAGGTCTGCACTGTCCCTTTCATGTATGATCAGCCTACTCCTTCTGACAGTAGCCACCTAGAGCTAGGATTCCTTTTCTGTGCTAGGATGACGGCCATGAACCCTATTGAACCCTCGACACTAACAGAACCAGAAAGTGAGGATGTAATGGAGATTGGGTTTGAGGATGAAGAATTGCTCTCTACACCAGTCACAGGGAAGGGAAAATAGAAAGCACAGGGCTCGAGGATGCCCTCGAAAGCTGCAAAATGGGCTGCAGGGAAGCTTAGGACTTCCCCGAGGCATGCCAAGTCTCCACAAGAAACACCTTAGGATCAGGTTGCACAAGAGGAAGCCCAACCTGCCAATCTGATCAATCGGTTACCTCCCTTCATCCAACCACGTCAGCCTTCAATGCACACGCCCAAAAAATTGGATGGCTTGATCACCTATCTACAAACGCCACTAACCCCGAGAGAAGTCCCTGTCATTAGTGATCCTTGTGGGAGGATCCACAAAGTTAAATTCGATGATCACGACTTGGAAAATTATGAAGCCTTCCCTAAGATGCCCCCCACGTTATACTTCAACACAGTTTATGCGAATGATGGGGTCACAGTCATTCCTCAGTGCTGGGTATGTGGATTGGCTGGATCTGGGCTTTTGAACTTGCTGTGGATGCCCCATTTTGGCCATTACAATGTCACGGACCGACTGACCCGACAGTTGCTCGCCTTAATTCACGATGGCTGCTTATGGATTCTGGACTGAGTCCCCATTGATGCTGCGTTAATTCACGGGATTACAGGCCTTCCCATGAAGGGGCCGCACCCTCTGGAGCGAGTGGGCAAGAAATATGAAGGCGAGACTGCTAAAATTGTGCGCCAAAAGTATAAGGTGGAGCGGAATACCTGGGGCTTTATCATCAAATCCATCAGTGACCGTGCTACGCAGATGGGTACCATATTATTAGAATGCAAGCTAATGCTAAAGTGCCAGCTTGCAACTATCCCTCCCTACGTCATTCTATTAGCAAGTCAGTGTGCGAAGGGGGTCCACCTTAATTGGGCCCAATATTTGTGTGACAAATTCTTGAACAACGTCTGCGAATCTCAGCAACAAGGGAAGGCATTTTTCTATTCTTGGCTATTGTTCCTTATATCATTGGTTGCATGGGAGGCCCCTGAGGAGTCAGTCCTCCCCGAGCTCACTCCAGAAATGTGTGAAGGGGCTCGATTTGCCCATCTATGGGACTCCAAGGACGTGCAGCGCGTGGAATATAACCAAGTTTTCTGGGTCCTCTTCCAGAGTAGCTTGGCTGCAGCCATCAACTCTTGACCATGGCTACCCCCAACGGTGCATAAGAGGTACAAAAGTATTGCAGCATTCCAGATTACGATGCACCACATTCAGATTTGCGGCCTCAAGGGTAAAACCTAGACATCCCTCTCGTATATGGTAGCAGATTAGGAAATTGACCATGTGATCGAGCTATGGCCTCCTGCTTGGAAGATAGGCTTCAAAGCCCCCACCAAGGAGACTGCAAGACCAAGAAAGAAAGGCTCAGATGCAGCCATGAAGAAGAACGTGCCACCAAAGAACACCAGGGCCGAAACCCAGGTCGATTCACCGTCAGAAGTAAACTTCAGAGCAATAAAGTGAATAGGCGAGCCTGGCAAGGGGCCCCGAAAGAAGAAGTGAGTGCAACAGGAATAATATGATGCGACGGTCACTCTAAATGATGGGGACCTCAAAAAAATAGCAAATGCCGTCATAATGGCTACAAAAGACAAGTGGGTAGCCCTGGAGGAACAATAGAAGGCTGCAATTGACACCATCTAGGCAGAGCTCTGCACCGTACAATTAAAGACACACACACTACAGGCCAACGTGACTCGGGTATGGACTCCTTTGGTAACCATCTGTACAGTGCTCGCTACAGAGGAAATTCGTCTCTAATACTTATGTAGCGCTACCCTTGTGATCAGTCTGCCTGATCAAGTAGTCCAACTCCAAGCAAAAACAGGGGTGTAGTTGAATCTGGCCATGCTACCCCACAATGCATTGCAGGGCCTCCACACAGCTGTATTTCAGGAGATTCACCATCGAGACCAGCAAGTGCACCAAAAACTCGCGGTGACCACGAAGACCATCATGCAGCAGAACCTTGAAGTACTCCATGTTGTCACACAACAGGCGGAGCTCGAAACATTGATCCACCAACTTTGCACAGAAGTTGCAAAGAGATCAAAGAGGGGATATTCAAGCTGACCTGAAGCATACTGCGCAAGTATGGGAGAGGCGGACTGATTTTTTTCAACCTCATACTCGCAGACTACTTCTAAAGAGGCGCGGTAATGCATCAGGTGAGGACAATGGTGGGAATAATGGCCATGGACACCGCACAAAGCACAGGGTTTGCTGGTGCGAATAGTTTTTGGGTTCTTGGTGACGGACGAAGACGGGAGAGAGGGGTCAGGGACCGTAGACTCAGGGAATGCGACTTTAACCATGGGTTGAATGTGGGGCAATTCAGGACAAGTATGGGTGGCGTGACCGACGACATCACACAAGGCGCAAGGCTTTGCGGGCGGAGGAGGAGTCGGGTCAGTCGGGGTGACCTTGTCTTTGGATGCCCCCTTGCGAGCTTTTCCTTTCTTTCCTGGAGCTGTCACCACAGGGGTAGGGTCCTAGGGAGGTGCGGGGGGCATGGTGGCAATGGAGGAAGCGAGGGGGACCGGTTGAACCGGTGTTAAAGCGAGATATGGTTTTGGGTGACCAGGTGGGGTATCGGCTGGAGGGTCAAGGTACCAGACGGGTATGCCCAGGGTCAGGTTAGGGAGGGAGAGGGTGGCCATGACAGGGACCATATAGACTCCGAGAGGGGGAGCCAGGAAAGGTATCTGACCAGCGGGATAATGATTAGGAGGGACGGCTCCGAGATGGTTGAGGCCTGGAGGGACCGACCCAAGAGGATAGAGGGGTTCAGGGATACCAGCTGTAGGAGAAGGGCCAGAAGGAGGAGGTCCGGCTGGCTGAGATGAATGACTAGGAGCGAGTTGCAGTGGGCGAGGTTGAGTCTGAGGTTGTTGAATAGCCGAAGCGGGTCACTGAAGGGCAGCCCGAGACGATTGCATCATGCAAACATTCGATAATTTGGGATCAGAGCTATGAGGAGGAGGGAGACCAGGGAAAGTTCCAAGCAGGGAGGAGTCTTTGTAGACGTCGGGAGAGACACTGGTCAAGGAATCGACGGTTTGCTTATTGGCTACAGAAGAGATGGTCGTCTCCGGGGAGGTCTGAGACGGTGGCTCATGATAAGTCAACTAGTCGATGGTGACTATCTTTCCATTGTGAGGAAAAGACATCTTGCAAAAAATCACGGATGGGACAGCAGACATGGCATAGGTGTAGCTTTGCCCCAATAGAATGTTGTAGTCTAGAGGGGCGTCGATGACTTCGACATCAACGCAAACAGTCTTTCTTGCAAGGGTGATAGGACAATTACGAAAAAGGCCAATGGGCTGGGAGGCGTGGCCGTCCCACGCTCGAAGGGTGATCGTGGAAGGGGCCAACTCAGGAGATCCAGGTTGCTTCCAAACCGAAGCAGACATCACACAGGTGGATGCCCCCTCATCAATTATACACCGAGAAACATTGGCATTCCGGATTTTGACTGGGATTTGGAAGGCGACGGAAGCAGGAAGAGGAGGATGGTCTGATTGATGGGCGTCGAAAACAATCATTTGGTCATCAGCAGGATCTACAGTGCCCACGGCAGATAGCAGAGCCTTCTTTTGGGAAGGACACGACTGGAGGAGTTCTAATATGGAAATGGTAGCAGGAGATTGCGCCAAATCATCTACTATGCTATACAAATGAGCAGCTCGACCAGAAGCAGCATTTCGACGTAATGGTCCCTTAGGAATCTAGGTATGAACGTCAAATTTGGGTTGAGGGATATGTAAGGGACCATTGGATGTCGAAAGAGGCTCTCTAGAACATGAAGAAGGGGACTCGGGGGCAGAATGAGCAGAAGGCTTGGGGTAGTGGCGAGACCGAGTTTGAAGGTGAAGGTCAACGGTTGGGGATGGATCAGAGTTCATCATGAGGATCTGGTAATCGGAGGAACCAGAAGGGGAAGGTTGAGTGGCGACCTGTCCGTCAGGTGGTTGGGTAGCCACGAATCCTTGCTGAGGGCAAGGATCCGTAAACACAGCTGGTTGAGTAGTGGTCACATTAGGGGGAGCATGAGGGGAGGCATGTTGTCCTCGCAATGTGGCTTGATACTCCCACATCTTCCGCATCTGTGGTAAGAGGGGACAATCGTGGGTGTAATGACCGTAAACACCACAACACGAACAAGGCTTATTTGTGCGAAGAGGCCTGTCCGGCTTGGGCTGAGTGCCCTGTTTCTGGTTAGCAGTGTTAGGGTCAATACCTTGAGGATTGGGTCCATGAGTACCAGGGGCAGATTGATTTGGATTGCCTCTCCACCTTCTTTGAGAAGAAGGGGGATTAGTCGCGCCCTGTTGTGCAAAGACTTGCCCTGGAGGGGGCTGTAGGTGTTGTTGCAGGGGTGGAGGAGGCAAGGGAGGTGGAAGCGCATATGCTGGAGGAGCTGGCGCCCCAGGCTGCGGATAATGATAATGGTTAGGTTGGGCAACATTGAGGTAAGCAGGAGGTTTGGCAAAAGGATGAGGCATGCCGTATCCTAGATACATGCTACCTGGAGGGGGAAAAGTGCTAGAGGTGCTGGCCCCTCCCAGAGGGAGACCATAGCCCATAGGAGGTTGAGCATACGGATGAGAGAGGGCTCCAACGATACCGTCGGCGGAATGAGATGCCCCCGGGGCATTAGCGCCACCGGGCCTGGGGAGGTCAGGAAGGACGGTATAAACATAACCAGACTGAGCGTAGATCAGGTCATATTTCAAGGCTACTTGGAGGGTGGCTTCTTCGGTTTGAGGGAAATGGGAGGCGACATCTTTGCCAATGGGAGGTAAGAGAGTGCGAAGGAACCAGTCCATATAAACCCGATCTTGAGGTGCCTAGAGCATAAACTCCGTCTTCTCTGCCATTCCACAGGCATGGGTAGAAAGGCGGGTTGAAGAGGTTTGCTTAAAGGAAGTCAAGAGCTCCGTACCAGTATCGTATCGGAGAGGAAGCTGGAAATAAGATAAAAAGGCTTGGGCAATGGTCACAAAGGTGGTATGGGAAGAGGTGGCTTGGTCAACATACCATTTGGAAGCTTCACCGGTAAGTGTGCGTTGGAACAACCGAAGACGGATGGAATCACCGGTAATGGAATTGGAGGAACACCACATGTGGAAAGATTGGACATGGTTGGTTGGATCTTCTCCAGCAAGGCCTTCGAACTTAGGGATGTTGGAGGGGAGCTTGGTTGGCATAGCAGGCCAACCAACATCGTGGCGGATAGGGTCATTGATCAACTGATTGAAATCGGGGAGAAGGTAGGAGCCATGTAAAGGCGCAAAAGGAAGTGCGGTACGAGAGTGCGTTCTATTAGTGCAGTTCCTACGTAGTAGTCAGAGCATTGGGGCCAGGGGTTACAGCTGGCATTAGGCCTTGGACAGGACAGGTGAAGGTGACGGGGGAGGGCAGTGAGAGAGACAGCCAAGATGTGGAAGAGGTCGAATTGCAAACTCGGAGGACTAACTTGACGACGGCGGGAAGGAGTAGGTCGACCGACCGGAAACTGAGGGTGAAGGCCAAGAAGTCTCCGGGATGTGCGCTTTGGGGGCACAATGGTGACAACACAAACACGGCACGAGGGGAAGAAGAACGACCGTCAAAGGCAGGGAGGTGCAGAATCAAGTGATTACAATGTCGAAACAAGGGCAGAAAGGTGCAGTGTCAATTGATTTTAAATTCTTTGCCCGACGGTGTAAACCAGGCTCTTCTTCGCTTAGGGTGAGTGTGTGGTGTGCGTTAATTTTAATTTTTAAACCCTTTTTGTTTTGAGAGCAAGAGAAAAAGTGTGCTGCATAACTGAAAATAATGCTGCAGAGAACAGTATATAATGCTGAAATAATAGAAAAATTAACAGCTAATCAATGCATCGATCTAACCCAAAAAGGCGGGGCTCTCAAAACTAGTCTAACAGCGGGAAAAATCTAGTCAAAACGCACTAAAAAGAGGCCAATAGATCTAGGGTCGAAAGGGACAGGGATCTAAAGGAGAAATCTGCTGAAAAGAGGTGCAGATCACAGCTAAGAGGCAGAGGCAAGGTGGCTGGAAAAAAGGAGGAAATCAGCAAAAAGCAGAAGGGGCAAGGAGGAGGCCCTAAAGGTAGATCCAAAAAAATCTTCAGGAGGTGATTTGAAAGGGAGAAGAGCTGATTAAAAGAGATCTCAAAAGGAGGTATCAGATCTGGAAAAGGGAGGGCTGAAACTCTGAAAAAACAGACACCTGGAACAGATAAAAAACTCTTCCACCAAAAGTGGAGGGTACTGAAGCCCGAGGGGGCTATGTTCCCACTTAGATGAGAAAAAAATATCAGAAACAGGTCGAAACGGGCTGAGACAGAGGCTGGAAAACCCTGACAGAAGCTTCAGAAAAACCCAGAAAAATTGCAGAAAAATAGCAGAAAAATTGGCAGGTCGCAAGTTCTGACCTGTTTTCTATGCAGGTCGCAAATAATGGGCTGAAAAGTGTGACCTGGAGGTCCAGGTTGCAGTTTATGGGCTGAAAAGTGTGACCTGAAGCTCCGGGTGTCCCGGCGGCAGATTTCCGGAAAAGTTGTTGTCTCAGTTGCGGCTGATGTCTGTTACCTACACAATAGGGCCAGAAACACGCGGAAGTTAGAAATTTTAATGTTTTAGGGTTTTATAGGTGAAAAACAACATGAAAATAGGAAAAACAAAAAGCTGAAAAGAAACCCTAGGGTCTGAAGTAGCTGGATATGCAGGAATATGAAAAACGACAGCGATCGTAATTGAAAACCCATGTGGAGTCGCCAACTGTTAGTATGAATCTCTTGTAGAAGTGTACAAAAAAAGACCACTTTAACTACGCATAACTTATAGCCCTAACATCAAATATGGCTGCCAATATCTTCAGATCTGCAGTTAGTTGATCAAGACAAGTGCTGCAAAAAACCAGATCTATGCATATAGAGACATTAAGCAGTAAAAATGAGGTTTTGCTCCATACATCCAATAGACAAGACAAGAACAATTTTTGAAAGAATTTTTTGTATTAAGGGCACCTAGGAGGAAAACAAGAAGGTGTTTCCAATTCTCCTCAATGGGATGGGTTCTTGGAAGTCCTCAGCACTTCAGATATAGCATTTCTCTCTCCTGTTGGTGTAGAAAACCCAGACAAAGATAGAACTCAAAGGGAGCTCACACAGCAAATAATGGAAAATATGACAATGATAATGGCTCAAAGTCAGACCAAGAGTTTTAATCCAGAGTGATCTAATAGGCAACAAAATGTGAAGAATCGTAGGAAAAACCCTCCTATTTATAACAAAACATTGGGTCATTCTAGATCTTGGTGTATGATTAAAATAACATTGACCAAATCTAGATCCACCTTTTATGGAATATTTTATTATATTTGTTGGAGGGAAAAAGTATTTGACTTGGGTCAAATCCCTTTATTTGTGAATAATAAATAAATAAATGATTTATTTATCATTTTAAGAAAGTGGTTGAAAGATAATCAAATAAATAATGATTTATTTAATTATTTATGGGTGATTTAGTCATATTTAACAAGGAATATTATTTAAATAAGATTTAAACAATTATTCCTAGAAAATAATAAGATAAATAAGGATTCATCTAATTAATTTCTTTGTTTTGGGTTAAACATGACCAGGAATAATAATTAAATTATTGTTTAATTAATTATTCCTTGAGGAAAATCAAGCAAATATAGGTTTGTTTAATATTTCCTTTTGGGGTTTCCTGTTTAGACCATAAACAACCTAATAAATGTGTTTTATTAAGTTAGTTTACATAGTGAAATCAATTTTACTTAAGGTAAAATTGGTCTTACATGGTGTACTTGGGTCCATCTAATGATAGTAGGTTAGATGACCAAAAAATGGTGTAACAGCTACCAACACCATTATAGGATACATTACTCAAGGTGCCCAGTTACTCGAGGAAGCCATGTAGCTTTGGACCAAGATCCAGCGCGATCCAGTCCTCCAGAGAATCAATCAGGACTTGCGACAAAAGGAAGAATCTTTCGATCAGGTCGAGGCTACGTTGCCCTCTTTAATCCCTGCATAGCATCTGGCATGATTGAAGACTAGAAATGCTCTCCAATATGATATTGAGGAACTCTGGTGCAAGAAGCATGCCATCAGGGAACAATTGAAGCCTTGGGCCAATGCAGCCCTCCAGCTATCACAGGATACCGATGTTGCAGTCAAGCGACTGAATCAGACACTAGAGAGTGTTACTGCGGTGACAGAAGGACCGACATCCTACAAGCTCATGGATATTGCGTAGAGCGTTGCTGCTCAAAGTCAATAACTGTTGCCCCCGCTAATCGCCGCCATCAATGCACTACACACATAGGTGGAGACCCCACCACCGTAGTGACTTAGGACGAGTCACAAGATTGTGTTAGGGGACTGTTGGAATAGGGTCTCTTGCAAGCTGCGAAACTGGTCCATTTTGTATATTTTTTATTATATTTAGTCTAGTGGAGGGGTTTTTGGGGTGGGTCAAAGCCCCTAAAGCATTGTAAATGGGTCAAGGGTAGACCAAGAGTCTGCAAAAAACATTTTGCATACCATTGGATGCGTAGGCTAAAATAGTATAACTAGTTGAACCTTTTTGAGTTGTAAGACAGGCTAAGAATGAAAAGAGATTGATGCTAAGTGAGAACTAATAGGTCAGGTTAGGGTTTTTGGGTAAGGACTCCTACTGCTGTGTGCGCGGAGGGCCTCTGTCCTATTGTGTGCGGACCCTGCTGCTATATGCGCAAGTTGGGTTTTGGGGTATTGTAAGTAGATCTGAAGGATTAGTGAATCCAGAAGTATCGTTCAATATTTGAATCTATTGGAATTACTGTGATATGTATCTGTGATGTTTGGTTAATTAATATATGTTTTTGTGTTATTGATTTAAGCTATGAACATACTTGTGTTACTTGTTTATGCTGCGATCTATTTTGTTTCAGATAGCTGCGTTATCATTGTATGAGTTCATGATCTGTGGATTACTGTGAATATCATTGTTATTGCGCACGTGGATACAAAGGGAATCTCTAGATATAGGCTCTGTGATACAAGATCTTCTCACTATAAGGTTGAACGTAGCTCTTCTTGACTTAACTACCCTCTCCCGGGGTGCAGAAACTTGGTTCCAGCACCCACCCATACTACTTCGGGTGAGACTTTGGCCTGCGCAAGCAGGTCACTACCGAAAGGGCCAGTAGTATAGGGGTTTTTTGGAAAACCTTAACCTATAAACCTGGGTGAAGATCCCTCGAGCCAACATACATAATGTTTCATTTGATGATTATTTTCATTCCTTTACCATTTGTATGTAGGCCATTTCTCCAAGGAGGAGCATTCTGCCATATAAACTTCATGGCCAACTTTGGGCCATAAACATTTCTGAACATGGACACTCCCTTGGAGGATATAGGGATATGTTGTATCATTGTGGGTGCACTCCAAAAGCACCAAAAATTTCTCACCTTTTCAGCCATTGTGAGAAGACTTGGGCAGAAAATAAGTGGTGGGGAGACCACTTAAAATATCACTATCTAATGCATTCAGGAGATATTGTTGGTCGGCTTAATTGTCGAATTAAACCTCTCAATATTAATTATCAATTCGGGAGTCGTAAACGCGAGTTGTACTATGTATTGGCTCAGCTTACTGATCAGAGTATAAATATGTTCCTTTGTGATGATAAACTAAACACTGCAATGAAACACACATTGGCTCACAAACAAAAAATCGTGAAAAGGAAACCTACTTAATCAGTTTCGCTCAATGCAAATGCAATTAAACTATAATGAAATTCAAGACAATCCTCAATCATTCTCTCATTCGCATTAAAAATCTCCTATGATAACTTAAAAACCTTAATCTAATTATTCCTCTCATTAACTTAAAACTAACACTTGAAACTAAGCTTGAAATAAGCAAAAGACTACACATTATAAATTCATACCTTAAACTAACTAAAACTACTTGTTAAAACAAATTCAAGATTCTAAAATAACAAAAGAAACATTCCTAAAAATAAATACTTAAAAGATCCTAGAAATTGCATTGCAAATGATCTATGATAAATCCACACACATTACCCTAATAATAACTTCAAAACTAAAATTACTCTTCATAACAAATTCAAGATTTGAATTAAAAAATTAAAATCCTAACTAACTACTTTACTTCATGTAAAATAACACTTAAAAATTCCCATAAAAACTATTTAAATATTCTAATCTAAATGAAAATGAACCATTAAAAATCAAGCCTACTTCAAATCAAATCATCACACTGTTTTTGAACTTACCTAATCAAATCCACACTCAATTTGCTCACATAAAGAAATGATTACATTATCAAAACAATAAAAAAATATAATTAAAATAGATCTAACTATTGAGTGAAATCATGAAAATTAAAGTAATCCTACATTTACATTACAAGGGCAATAGCTACACAATTTATAACGAAGTTTTGTCTTCATCCGTCATATAATGTGTAATTAAATAGAAAATGAATCCCTTTTGTGAGTCCCAGGTTTCCATTCTTTATCATAGAAGATAATTATCCCTTGCTTCTTTTCCTTAATTACAGCTCTATTTCGAAAAGAAAAGAAAAAAACACAAACAAGATGTGATCATCATTTCAAATTTTCACATACATTTCATTCCACAATAGTAAATTCCCTTGGCCATAGTAACCTTTCAAATAATATGTAACAATGACATAAATAAAATGATATCAACTCCAAGCTTCACGCTAGACTTGCTCTTACTAATAAATCACGTTGAGTAAATGCGTTAAATGCAGATCGAATCTGTGTTGTTTCTCCATCTCTGCACTTGAACGCGTGCTGGAATTAACTTATACCAAAACCAAAATTATACGCAGACGAAACTTCTGTTGATAGACTGTTGAATGTATTGGTTGAACGCAGATTAAATCTGCACTATCGCTCCACCTCTAGACCACTTGAAATCATGTTGGAATCGTTCTCATGGAAGGCTATTGCTATAGCGGCTCTACGCTCAACTGTTAGGTGCTTACTGCACTCATTTGAATCAGCTCTCATGGATACGACCTTCACTAACAGACCCATCTTGCGTTCAGATCTTGCGTGGGCTCTCTATGCTGATAACATGCCATAAACTTACGCACACACAGTCATAGCGATGCCGTAAGATATAGTCACAACCGGACTCGTATCTTTTCTGCTTGACGGATATTGGTTTATTTGCAGGATCTTCTATGCTGGTAAATAACGCATATCAAATTTGAATTCGATATTTTCTACCTGAATGAAATTTTACACATATCCAATACACAATAATATAATTATACCTAGAAAATAAATGGACAATTTAAAATTCCAATCCACAAACTATTGCATGGGCTAATGATTCATTGACTGCCCCTCTACAATTTCATGTCTAATTCACATTCTCTAGTTTTTTCTACATGCACACACTCTATCTATTGCACAGCTACCTATCTCTAATGGATTGACCGCTCATTCTAATGCATCCACTACATTTTATAGCAACGGAGCTGCCCTTATTTTTCCAGAACAATATTTACAAATAGCAGAGTTTGTTACAATAGATTTGAAACCAGATATTAGAAAAATCGATTTTCACAACTGCATGAATTATTTGCCAAAATGAGAATTAGAATGAGACAGAATGCCGAATTCAGGAAATTTCTCCTCTTTTCATGGGATTTTTCTGTTGCTAGAAGGTCTTTTCTAGAACATTTCTCATTGAATGAGATTCAATTCCTTGTAATAGTTGATTATCAGATTTTGCAGCAGTTGACTGTTTGGAATCATTATTTGCATCGACTTCGACTTGGAGTAATGAATTATAATGTTTGGGGTCAATATCCTTAATTGATTTAATTACAGCCATGTGCAACTTATTCTAGGCTTCAACAAACTCCAGCTGTTGCAAGGAACAAAGAAGTTGCCATAAGAAATTAACGAAAACAACCTGCCAGCTTCATGATAAATAATTGAGGTCCAAATAATTGACTCAAACAAGGACTTTCGAATCTTCATAAGAATTCTGGGGAGAGTGTATGCCCATGCTAAGTAGAGGTAAATATCCCTTTGAACTCCAGAAACTATTGAACATCATGACCAAGATAATAATTTCCATGTTTCAGGTCGACTTGCATTTGTGTCCGAGTGAACATTATAATTGTAATAAATACAACTATAAGAAGTTGTATTGCCTTGAAAACATAAACAAATGATTTTCTCTTCATAAGTGGCCACTCTTCAAAACACGATTGAACAACTCCCATTTCCTAAGTGAGGATTCACTGATAGACATGGAAATTTTGTGGCTTTTGGATTTTTCAAAATGTGTAGAAAGTTCTTTTGTCAACTTCTGGCCAATATGAAACTATTTGAATTTATGAGAAAATTGTGCTACTGAGATGTGTCTATATGGTTTTCGTTGTCCTCTAGGATGATGGTTTATGTGTATTTTATGAAAGGGTTAACAACCATTTGAGAGTGAACTGAGATTTGTTTTAATCCCCAAACATAACCAGAGTAGAAATATTTATAGAGACCCAATAAGTTCACGTTCAGGGGTGGTCTTCAATGGAATATTCCCCTGAAGATAACTCTTTCACGAAGGCGAATTTTGCCAAACAGTTTTTGGTTATAGGAAACATGGTGCTTTGAACACAACCCATGTCTCGAAATTTAGAGATTCTGCTCCATTTGGTCGTAAATTTGATATTTTCACCTACATCAATTCAACTACCCAGCTTCTACTTTTATGCATTTGGTGAATTCACACTCGAATGAATTCCTGCACCGAACCTTCCTGCAACCAAGAAGTAATTTATTAAAAACACTCATTAAATAACTAAAAACAATAATTTATAATTTAATAGCTAAAATTCCTCTAATTAACAACATAATGGATTAATAACAATTAAAAACACCAGGTACAAGTATGTATTTAGTTGATTCAAATCATAAAAATTTGGGCAAAAGTGCGGCTCAACAGATATACTGCGTTGGTTCCACATGTGGGACTATGATCCACCTCCATTATTTCATTTGATTGTTTATGTAACACTCGTTTTGATCCCATATGTTGATGATGTTGGGGACAAGATTGGAGGGATGACACATTGGTTGGATGTGTCCATTGGGAATGAAACTTCCCACATTTCTTCATGCTTCAAGGGGAGAATGGGACATTATATATTTTCTACATTATATCACTTGTTTCCTTATGAAGGGAGCCATATGATTGACTTATGTCTTTGGGAGGAGCCTCTCACATGGGAGGATTTTTTCTATGAATTACCATTCTGGAGGGAGATTCATTTTATATGGGTGATAGCTTGGAGGATGGAGCTTCACATAGGGATGAAGGTTCCCTATATTTTACAGATCTATCCTTGCAATTGCTTGAGGACAAGCAACATTTGGGAGGGGAGGATTGTAATATTCCTAAATTAGCATGCAACTAATTGGAATATTAAAATCTAATTTTGCTTTCTTGTTTTATGAATAAGTGGGTAGAAAGACTCATAAAACTCTTTATTAGGAATAAAACCACTTCTCATGTGAAATTGGATCATATTTTCAACTTAATAAAGCACCATTAGGTTTGAAAAGGGGCTAAATCATGTGGACTGGGTCAACCTTGACCAAATCAACAGCGTTGTCATGGAGGAGTGGCATTCAATGAGGGACAGAGCAGTTTTAGATGGATACACATTGCATGGAAGTAGTATCATTAATGGATGGGACTTAGGGTTTCGAAGCTCATTTATTATAAAAGGAAGAGTATGGCAGCCATATTATCCATGTTATGATATGTTTATGTTTAGATTATATGGTCTATTTAGACATATAGGCTTTCTTCAACTATTTAGCTAAGATTACAGTGACAAGGTGTTCCTGATTGGGAATCCCACCTCTATCCTTGAGAAGCCTCATAGGAAGAGATTTTGCGCTATATTTCCACATTCAAGTTTTATGCCAAGCTTTAGTCTTGTGGTACAGCATTGTTGGCAATATGATGCAATGTGTTGTCCTTGATGGCAACCCACTTGATGAAGATGATGGCAACACTTGAAGAAGATGATGGAAACCTACTTGATGAAGTTGTACTTAATGGAAACTGACTTGATATACTAATTAATGATGTAAATCTAATGTTCTACAAGTAGTACAGAATTTGCAGAAGTAAGAAATATCAATATGTGCAAGAGTAATGATGAAAAGTGTATGTCACAAGACATACGCGGGTTTGCTTAATAGAAGTAGCGTATGCACGCGGGAAATAACGTGCCAAGTCGCGTATGGTCAAATGTGCTCTAAATATGTAAACCAGGCGTTGCTACCATGGTATTGACCCATTGTATTGAGCGGTGGGTTTTCTATTTGATCCCGTCCAGAAATACCATCGAAAGTGATGTGGTTTTGGCTCATGGTATTGAAAAAGGGTAAACCTATATAAGGAGAAGAAAATCATTGTGCAAGGTGGGGGCATGAGTCTGGGTTTGAATGGATACTTCACTCTGAAGTATGTCTGTATGGAAAGGGTAACATTTTGATGATAGATCTGAATCTGTGATGCACCTATGAAGAAAATGATGAAGAAGGGAATCTAGATCTGAAATGTATTTGTATCTTCTAGATCTGTTTATGGAATGTTTAGATTTGAGATGAGGCGAACGTCTGTCTGAATTAAAGGGTAAAATCTGAACTGAATATCTGATCTGATGAAGTATGCTGCTCTATAATGTTTGAAGATCTATACGCTAGTTTGTTACAGAGGAAGTGCGTATATACGCGGGTTGGATAGAGCGAAAGCGCGTATGGAAGGTGAAACCAGTTCTGAAGTATGTGTAGATGTATACGCGGGTTTGTATACATGAAATCGCATATATACGCCGGATCAGTGAAAGGAAAGTGCATATGAAAACTAGGGTTTTCTGAAGTATGAAGTATAAAATGTCTGATATGTTCTGTTGTGTTACTGCTATCTGTTAAAGGTGTATTCTACAGATCTGGGTTGTCTGAATTTATAAGTATCAATTTGATGTATGATTGAGCTTAAATGTGTGGAGTGGGTCCAGTGTGAAAATTGATGAAACGTGGTCCATGATAGTGCTGAGGGTTGTAGCCTTCAGTCAGGGGGTTGTAGCTCCCTTCCAGGAGGGGCTGGTAAACGAGAGAAGGGGGTCATAGCTCCCTTCCAGGAGAGGCTGGTAAACGAGCGTAGGTGGGTGCCTGCGTGCTGGTATGAGTCTGCGCCAGCACATAGTTGTAAGATGTTTTCTTTATAATAAAATATTGAAGGCTGAGACAACGGCAACGGTGGTTTTCTCCCGACTTGGGTTTCCACCTAAAATCCTGGTGTTCATGTGTGATGCTTATGTGTGATGATTTATTCTGTTATTACTGCACATGTATGTTGCTATATAAACATCTGATGAATGAATAAATGCAAGGATCTAAGTAAATAATTAATTTCTTATTAAGATCTCTCTACATACGCGAGTTTAGTAAAGGGTATCCGCGTATATACGCGAGTCTGATCAAGAAAAGTAACGTATGAGTTTTAAAGAGTGGAAAAGTAAAAATATTTGAGTATTCCCTAAATACTAATTCACACCCCCCCCCCCCCCTCTCTCAGTATTTTTCCCAACAATTGGTATCAGAGGAGGTCCTTCTGCAGAAGCTTGATCACTTGAAGGAGATCCATCGAAATGGGAAGTCATGAAGGGGTAATGTCTATAAGGCCACCTCTATTCAATGGAAATAATCTGTTATTTTGGAAGATATGAACAAAATCATATATGCAAAGTCTTGGTGCAGAAGTATGGGAAATCGTGGAAGAAGGTTATCAGTATCCAGCAAGTATTCCTACTGATGCAGCAGAAAGGAAGAAATATGAAATCAATGCCAAAGCCGTCAATGTCTTATTAGGAAGCATGTCTGAACGAGAATTCTCTAAAGTGATACAGCTAAATTTAGCAAAATAAATATGGGACAAAATCATTCTGAGCTATGAATGAGATACAAAGGTAAAAGGTGAAAAACTCCAAACTCTCAGAATTGAATATGAAAATTTAAGGATGCATAGTGATGAGAGTATTGCCAGTTTCTTTTTACGTCTTGATGATATTGTAAATCGTATGAGAAGTTTGGGTGAAACCATAACCGATACTACTCTGGTGGAAAAAGTCTTAAGATCTTTAACTTCAAACATTGAGTCAAAAGTATCAGCGATTGAAGAAAGGCAAGATCTGCAAACTCTTACTATTGTTCAACTACATGGTATTTTGACTGCTTATGAAATGAGACAAGAAGGTCCCTCTCAAATCAAAGAAGCTGCTTTTAAGGCGTGTGCAAAAGGAAAAGAAAAGGAAGTTGTCAAGGAATCAAATTATATATCAGAAGAAGAAGAAGCAAATTTTGTGAGAAGACTCCAACCAGGTACTAGAAGATTCAAAGGTAAGCTTCCCTTCAAATGTTTTGATTGTGGAAGAGTTGGTCATTATGCTGCGAAATGTCCTTATAGAGAAAATCATGATAAAGGAAAAAAATTTGTAAAGGGAAAGAGTTATTATGCAAATGAAGATAATAATGAAATGTCAAGTGAAGATAAAGAAGATTCTGACCAAGATCTGAAAGTGCTCATGGCAAGGAAGCAAAAGAAGAAGGCTACTCAAAGAAAGAAGATACCTCAGAAAACATATGCAGCAGAAAATGAAGAAGAGGAAACAGGGATTGATTGTTGTTCTTGTAATCCTCTTTCTTGTGCATGCAATGATGAAGATAGTAAAAGTAACAGTATAAGTCCAGAAGCAAATCTCAAGATCAATGATGAAAGCAATGATTGGAATCAATTTCATAAGAGAGAATCGACCTACAAAGATATGATCTCTAGAATGAATGAACAGAAGGAAATACTGAATGGACAGATAGAAAAGTATCAAAAGTTGTATGTTTATGCAACCAATCAAAGTGAAAGACTTGAAGCAGAAATCATCTCTCTCAAAGAAGATCTGGAAAAATCAAATAAGAAGAATGAAGAACCCCTATCATTTGAAAATGAAGGACTTGAAGCAGAAATCATCTCTCTCAAAGAAGATCTGAAAAAACAAAATAAGAAGAATGAAGAGTTGTTACAAACATGTGAAGAACAAGAAAATTGGTTGAAGGAAGAAATTTTAAAATTGAATGATCAAGTAAAAGAAGGAAAAAGGGTTGAAGAAAGCATGATGAAGCAATGCCAAAAAATAGAGGTTGCGGTAAACATTCTCAAAGGTAAATTAGAATAAAAGGATAAACTCTTGAGGTTTCAAGATAGTACTAAGATTCTGGACAATATTCTTAGTAATCAAAGATCGCCTGCTATTAAAATTGGTCTTGGTTTTCATGAAACTGTTAAAGGAGAATCTAGTTCACAAGGAAGTGCTAAAGAATCAAAGGGTATCAATGCAAAGCCTAAAGTGTTGAAAGAAGAAAAAGATCAACCGACAATCATGAACTCTCAAAAGAAATCATTCCCTCCTTTGATCAATAATGTTGAATGCTTTAAATGTCATAATTATGGGCATGTTGCAGCAAATTGCAGAAGCAGATTGTTTCAGTCACAAACAAACAGATTCTATACATAAAGGTACTCTGGGTTCTTTAAGGGATATTGTTTTTCATGCAACAAGTATGGTCATAAAGCAACTGATTGCAATAGAAGAAAGTATAGAAAAACACATTATGATCCATATGCTTACTTTTCTGGTCATGCAAGATGTTATGCCTGTAACAAGTATGGACATGTAGAAAAAGAATGCAAGATGAACAGATCTAAGAAATTGAACAATTTCCACCACACAATAAGAAACTTCAAGCAAAGCTGGAAAAGGAAGGAAGACCGGTCAGAAACGTAGGGAATATTGACCCTACTGCAGTCATCCACTTCTAAAGCTTACTGCTCATAATGACTGCAGGAATGATGTGAGATACATTATAAGGATTAGTAATGTATCATCACAGGGGGAGCAATGTATGATGATTCCCATGGTTGCTTTGGTGATTCTGGTCATGTTTATTTCTAACAGTGCATCTGATATGAAGAATACAGGTACAGGTGGTACATCTTCAGGGGGAGATGGAGGAATGTGAAATTTTCATGTTTCACTTTCCATATGCGGGTTCTGTGAACTAAAGCTGCGTATACACGCGAGTTACAGTGGAGACAGTCACGTATGCTTTTATGAAAAGAAAATTTGTATGAAAGCTGAAGATCAGGAGCACAGGTTCAGGGGGAGCATCAATCTGACTTAATGATTGCATTATTGGCATTGTATTAGTTTATTTCTCAGTTCTAAATGATGATGACATGATACATGGTTTATTATGATGAGATTATGGATGAGCCCTGATTTCTTTTTACTGAAGAGTATCTTTTGTTTTCACACATGGATAAGATGGAAGACTGATGATTCAGTAATAAGGATAGATCATGTAGAGTTTGTTGTTGGATGAGACCTCTTTTAATTCTTACACATGATACATCATGATCATGATAAATCTTGAAGTCTTCGTAATATCAGATCACATGAATGATTGCTTGACACATACTGATTATTATAGAAGTTGTTCTGGTATGATAATTCCTCTTGAGAAGAATATGTTGATGCTGCAAAGAGTTTGAAGGCTTGGTTACTAATGTTCTTATGCTACAACCATTGGATGACGCTTGAAGACACAACTACATTGTTTTATCTATCTGCTCTCATATATTCCAGGGAAGCATTCAAATATCTCAGAAAGAAGCTGAAAAACTGTCTCTACCTCATAGAGGATCAGATCTGGTTAAAATGCAGAAGATGAAATTGGATACGCGGATTTCCTGAAACACAGTCGCGTATATACGCGAGTTCATACACAGAAAACCGCGTATGAGTGGTTGCTGACAATTTTCTGGGTCAGCATTTCTTCAGCACAAGCTGTGGTGCTGTTTGGTATCTCTGATGCTGTTTGAAGTCTCTGGTGGTATTTCAGCTCTTATATTTCTGTTTCATTCTCTGATATTGGGTGAAGATGCCTTGATGATTGGCTGTTGAAAGTGTTCAGGTTGCACAAGCTAAGAAGGAGATTTGGTCATATGGAAAGGATGCATTGGAGGCAAAGTTTCAGGGGGAGCATTATCCTTGCTGAGTATAATGCATTGTTGGCATTATGATGGTTCTGAAATGTGATCTCTCTTGAGATCCTTCTGGTATTGGTCATGAAAAGTCATATTTGTAATTTGATGAAAAGGACATGTTGAGACCTATGATGTAAAATTGTAATATTCAGTCATGTAAGGACTTGATCAAATGTGTAAACCCACTTGGTTGGGTACTTGAGTCAAAATGTGTAAACCCACTTAGTTGGGTACTTGAGTCAAAATATGTAAACCCTCTTGGTTGGGTATTTGAGTCTCATATGTAAATCCACTTGGTTGGATCTTTGATGTAAGTATGATTCCTTGGTGATAGGAAGGTCATAGAGTCATGTAATTCATTGAAAAATATGTTTGAACATTCAGCATGAACTTAGGGGGAGCATGGTAACTTCAATGCACATCAGATCTACAGCGCTCTTCTATCTACATGAGGACAAAAACCTTGTGTTGGTTTTGATCCGCCCTTTGCCCTTGATGTCAAAGGGGGAGAGTGGCATGGTGTTTGAATAGGGGGAGAATATCATTATGCTTAATGTATCTATCTTTTGTGGTGATCAAACACCATCGTGATTGCCATCAAGTCCAAAGGGGGAGATTGTTGGCAATATGATGCAATGTGTTGTCCTTGGTGGCAACCCACTTGATGAAGATGATGGAAACACTTGAAGAATATGATGGCAACCTACTTGATGAAGTTGTACTTGATGGAAACTGACTTGATATACTAATTAATGATGTAAATATGATGTTCTACAAGTATTACAGAAGTTGCAGAAGTAAGAAATATCAATATGTGCAAGAGTAATGATGAAAAGTGTATGTCACAAGGCATACGCGGGTTTGCTTAATAGAAGTAGCGTATGCACGCGGGAAATAACGTGCCAAGTCGCGTATGGTAAAATGCGCTCTAAATATGTAAAACCAGGGGTTACTACCATGGTATTGACCCATTGTATTGAGCGTTGAGTTGTCTATTTGATCCCGTCCAGAAATACCATCGGAAGTGATGTGGTTTTGGCTCATGGTATTGAAAAAGGGTAAACCTATATAAGGAGAAGAAAATCATTATGCAAGGTGGGGGCATGAGTCTGGGTTTGAATGGATACTTCACTCTGAAGTATGTCTGTATGGAAAGGGTAACAGTTTGATGATAGATCTGAATCTGTGATGCACCTATGAAGAAAATGATGAAGAAGGGAATCTAGATCTGAAATGTATTTGTATCTTCTAGATCTGTTTATGGAATGTTTAGATTTGAGATGAGGCGAACATCTGTCTGAAGTAAAGGGTAAAATCTGAACTGAATATCTGATATGATGAAGTATGCTGCTCTATAATGTTTGAAGATCTATACGCTAGTTTGTTACAGAGGAAGTGTGTATATACGTGGGTTGGATAAAGCGAAAGTGCGTATGGAAGGTGAAACCAGTTCTGAAGTATGTCTAAATGTATACGCGGGTTTGTATACATGAAAGCGCGTATATATGTTGGATCAGTGAAAGGAAAGTGCGTATGAAAACTAGGGTTTGCTGAAGTATGAAGTATAGCATGTCTGATCTGTTCTGTTGTGTTACTGCTATCTGTTAAAGGTGTATTCTACAGATCTGGGTTGTCTGAATTTATAAGTATCAATTTGATGTATGATTGAGCTTAAATGTGTGGATTGGGTCCAGTGTGAAAATTGATGAAACGTGATCCATGATAGTGCTGAGGGTTGTAGCCTTCAGTCAGGGGGTTGTAGCTCTCTTCCAGGAGAGGCTGGTAAATGAGAGCAGGGGGTCGTAGCTCCCTTCCAGGAGAGGCTGGTAAACGAGCGCAGGTAGGTGCCTGCATGCTGGTATGAGTCTGCGCCAGCACATAGTTGTAATATGTTTTCTTTATAATAAAATATTGAAGGCTGAGACAACGGCAGCGGTGGTTTTCTCCCATCTTGGGTTTCTACCTAAAATCCTGGTGTTCATCTGTGATGCTTATGTGTGATGATTTATTCTGTTATTACTGAACATGTATGTTGCTATATAAACATCTAATGAATGAATAAATGCAAGGATCTAAGTAAAGAATTAATTTCTTATTAAGATCTCTGTACATACGTGAGTTTAGTAAAGGGTATCCGCGTATATACGCGAGTCTGATCAAGAAAAGTAGCGTATGGGTTTTAAAGAGTGGAAAAGTAAAAATATTTGAGTATTCCCTAAATACTGATTCACCCCCCCCCCCCCCCCTCTGAGTATTTTTCCCAACAAGCATAGTTTCTGTTGAGAGATGTGTTGAGTTGTAGGGTGTTGCAGTGGAAGATTGTATTGGGTGTTTTTTTGAGCTAGTTTTGCAATGGAGTAAGGTTTACTTCCATTGGGAGGCCAGTAAAGGAGCCCCTTGGGATTATTTGATATATTTGACATCAGGCCAAGGTGATTTTATCCCCTACAGCGCAGTTCTAGTCTAGATCTGCATTATTTTAGTGAGATGTTGCAGTGGGAAACCCAAAAATGGTCGAAACTCCAAAGTTAAAATATGGCCAAACCATTTCTGGGATTTTCTGGGTTTTTCTAGGTTTTGTTAGTAAAATCCATGGTTAAAATCCTAGATCATTCTGAGTAACCTAACAGCCTTCCGCACATGATTCTTCTCCTAAGAAGTAGTAGCTTCCAACAACAATAGTAGTTTGCTTTCCATTGAAGGGATCAACCCTTCATTGAGAGAGTCCTTTTGGAGGAGTTCTTTCAGATCTACATCAGATTCAACCACCTCCTTCTATGTGCTTCAGTTGTAGTGCATCTTTAGCCCTATGGCTTTAGATCCACCATTCGTATTTAGTGTATTTCCAGAAACCCATCCTGGGTTGCCTTAGAAAACTGTTGAGGAGCATATATCTCCATTTTTGGCCTTGTATGAGAATGATCTTATTAGATCCATTTATATCTATGTTCCAGCTGCAGTATTAGTCACTAAAAATTTGTTGTTCTTGCTTTAGTACTTTGCGTAGCAGTGTATTACATGTTTTGAGTGCATTCTGGCATTAGAGGCTTCTTTTGCCTATCTTGAGGGGCTTGATCCCCAAGATCTTGTACTTATTTATTGATGTTATACATAATACCATGGATCTATCATTTGGCTCACATGTAATGTGTTAATACTTGTTTTTATTTCCATTATTATCAGCTATATTCCTGCTTTTCCCATTTGGGAATATTACATAGCCAACCAAATTCCATTAAAAATTTTCATTGTTATCATTTTCAGTCATTTGTTTGATGCATTCTCTATAGCCTGATACCTCTTAGAAACTAGTGAACTTACCTGATTCTTCCTCCTTTGAAAAGTAAATTTGTTCAATGTCTCTTTAGTGTTTTTATTTTTCATTGGCAAATTAAATTCAAAGCATTTTATTTCTGCATTAGATCCATTTGTTTCTGTAAAGGAAATTGTCATTTCACTCTTTGTTTCATGTAAGAAAAATTGTAGTTCCATTCTTCATTTTTCCTAAAAGAGAAATTTTTGTTAAATTCCTCATTTCTCAAAGAAGAAAACACTTGTTTTTGTTGATTTGATGCATATAGTTTCCTTTCTTGCATTCACATTAAGGGCAATGAAAAGAAAAACATGCATGTGCATATAGTGAATTGTGTGTGTTGCATAGGAACAAGTTAGGAAAGTTGCATTTTAGTTTGTGATCTTTGTTGTTTGTTGTTCTATGTTTGTGTTTGCAGGAATAAATCCACTGATCTAAGTTGGATTGAGAGTGACAACAACAATGACAAAAGGAGAAGGAGAAGCGCTTAGACCACAAGTAGGTTCTTCTATCATTCTGTGTATCTGCTTATTTTATAGAAAGCCTTAGCAAAGTATTTCCTCTGTTGTTCTAAGTTCCTAACACCACACTTAGGGAATTTGATTTATTTGTAGATTACAATTCTACATAACACTCTGGCATTTTATGTAGTAGTATCATTTCATATTTTATGTATTAAGTCATTTGAGGCTTATTTTTCCTAGCTTGAGTGTATATTTCCTCAAGATTTTGTACTCATTTCTCTGCTATAATATGGAATAAATTGGTTCTATGATCTGCTCCTATTGATGTTTTCATGTTTTCCAATTTTATATGCTATATTCTTGTTTTCCCTAATTTGGAATATTACAGTAACGAATTGCAAGACTATTTGGATAGAAAGATCCTTGAATTTGCACTGCAAGAGAATAGAAGCACTAAATTTTCTGATGAACAGTGGGTACAGGTGATAGTCATGTTAAACTTTTCGTGTTTCCTGTAGGTAAACTTCATTTGCTACATTCAGTGATTGCAGATGAGCTCCAATTCTGCAAAGCCACCACATAGATGAAAACTAGAGATGCACAGCAGCAGGCTGCACAAGCACATTAGCAATAGTAACAGGCCAAAGTAGCATGACGCAAAGCAGAGGCCTAGTGCGCTGCACTGGAGGCAAAGATCAACTAGGTGTGCTGAGATATTCCAGTTTTCTTGGTAATAGTTGTTCCTGCTGGGAAGTTAGAGGGATTGGCTATTGCAGTCGAAGACGTGCGCGAAGAGGTTCAAACAATTCAGACTGAATATGAGCAATTGATCGTGGTCCTCTAAACCAATTGCAGCAAGAGACATCTCCATAGGTTTGCACGAAGAGGGCAGTATAATTTAAACATGCACAAGATAGCATTGCAGCGGCACAGAGCCTCAAGTTAGTGCTCCCTCTCCAAACTTCTGTCAAGGGGCTCAAGGATAAAACCAAGGATATAGCGCCTTAGTGACTCAGGAAGAGTCACATGTTTGTGTTGGGGGCCTATTGGAGGGGGGTCCCCTGAGGCACACGTTCTAAAGATATTTTGTATTTTTGTTTGTGTGCACTGCGCAAAGGAAATTCAAAGGGATTTTAGCCCCAATTTTGGATGTAATTAAGTTTAAATGTATGGGCCTTAAACCATGGTTTAAGACCATAGTATCTACACACTAGGGGTATTATAAATAGATAGAGTTTGTATAAGATAAGTATTTCTAAGATAGTCAATGAATGTTATGAGATATTGATATTCTGATATTATTTGTGTCTGTAAGGTTTTGGTTGGGTGAAAGGCTTGTGCTAGCTGTGTGCATGGAGACTTAGTCCTAGCTGTGTTCAGACTCCATTGGCTATTTTTGTGGAGACTTAGTCTTGGTTGTGTTCGGACTCCATTGTCTATGTGCACGGATGGGTTTGTAAGGGTTTTGGAAAGTGTTTTATAAGGAAAGACATTTGATGTATTGACATATATGAAAGGTAATAGAAAGATAGTTCAGTGTTGGCGAAGCTCTCTATTTTATGAATTTATGTTTATTGTTTATGCTTTGATTACGATCGAAATATCTGTTTACTTATTGATGAATGTGAAAAGCTACTTGATCTAGTTATGCATGATTATTTGATATATGTTAATTTTTATATTGACTAAGATCGATATCTGGTTCTGATTTGTTATGTGCGCTAAACAAGACAGTGGTTATGTATTATTCTATTGATGTTATGTAATTATGTTATAAACTCACTGTGCCCATATATAGAATATCACTTAGGGTTTTTCGAAGGACCACTTCATTAAATTCTCTCTTAGGGTGCAGAAACCTAGTTCCAGTACCCCCCCCCCCCCTCCCCCCATACTGCTTCAGGTGATACTTTGGTCTGCGAAAGAAGATTATTTCCGAAAGGGCCAGTAATTGGAGGGTTTTTTGGTTTATCCATAAACTCTGAAGTTGGGTCAGGACCCCTCAAGCCAACAACACCTGGCCACATTGAGCGGGGAATATCTTCTTGAGTATGTAAATGGAAGTCGTTTTAAGTCGTACAGGGTCGACCTTGTGCCTACCAAATGACTATATGGCCATATTATCAGACCTGGGCAGATCGGATGGCGGATGCATAGTAGGGTGCGAAAAGCACACGGTAGTTGCATGAGGATGTTGACAAGGTCGCAGAAGTGTCAAAAAATAGTCGTTGGAACAGTAAGTCTGGAAAAGACAGCTTTATTACCGTTTATGGGAGCATCTAGGTTGCATTTAATCAATTTGGTACCATTTTTTCATTTATGGAGACACATTAATGAAGAAGGAGTCATTGAAGATGTGCACAAGTATAAATATGACCTATGGGGTCGCAATAGTTCCCTTTTCTTTCTGAGTGAATTTTTTTCTTTGATTTCAGCTGCATACTTTTTGTCTATGTCTGGTTTGGATCCGTGATTTTAGGAACCATTGCACCACGCAGGGTTGGGATATGTCATTCTAGGTAGTATGATGACCACACGACTTGGAGATGACCCTACTGCGCCTGAGGTCCCTATTTTTGAAATGCATGTGCCCTTGAAGTCTAATAAGGGGAAGTCATCTGGCACAAGAAAAACCTTGAGGGAGAAGACCCCAAAGTCGTGCTTTACTATGGTTGAGCAAGAGAAAAAGGCCTATCGACGAGGTCCTTGAAAAAATTGTGGAAGAAGAGGAGGATGTGATCTAAGTGGATCTTTTGGCTCCCCGTGATTTGCAAGATTGGCAAGAACAACTCTGCAGGGAACCACATCAAACCACTTTTGAGTCCAAGGACCTAGCCTTCCTGGACTCAGAGAGGGCTCTCTCTATGTATGTGCTTGTAAATGATATATCTTTATGCTTTTGTTTTATGATTTTAGGCTAGTTATGAAGTTCTAGGATTGTTTGTTTTTCTTGGTTGATTAATTGATGGTGTTATTAAGTGGTTGACTGTTTTAGTTGAATAGTTAGACTATGGGTAGCATTAATCCCTTGGACTATGGATTCATAAAAGGATTTAATTGTTCATCAACTCTACGAGGGACTTCATAGGGCAAGCCAACTATATCAAGTGGATCTCTTATATTATATGGAATATGAAATGACAATAAGTTGTGAAAACAACAAAACTAAAGGTTGGTTAAGAATCCTTTAACTCTACTTCAAAAAGAAAATAATTTTAGGTAACTGTTTAAGACAAACCAAATGATAGGGAAAACCATAGACTTCTTTGGCTAGACTCTATAAGAAAACCTTAAGACAAAAATCCAGCAATCCTAGAATTACTTTCAGACAAAGAAAACATTCAAGATAATAGTCAATATAATCAAAGATAAATTAAGGGTTCTTTAATCAACTAAAAGGACCTTTTCAGCAATATTTTGAGACAAACCAAAGGATAGGGCTAACCATAGACTTATTTGGCTCGAGTCTACTAAGTATACTTCAAAGAAAGGCCTTAAAAATAATATTTCAAGCAAGACCAAAGGACAGGGCATACCATAGACTTCTTTGGCTGGACTTTCTTGAATCATTTTCAAGGAAACAAGCTAGGTGGAACCAAAGAGCAATTAAGAATTCTCTAATCAGACCTTGCAAAAGAAAAAATTAAGATAAAGAAAGTAGACATAATTAAGATGCTAAGACACCATATCTTAATCTAAATTTTATGTTCTTTTATCAAAGAAATAATGGAAAACAGAAGGAAAACATTGACAAAGAAGGGTAACTTCACCATTAACATAGCTCAAGAATCCTTTGACATGATTGTATTACTAATGTTCAAAACAATTACAATACTCCATTCTAACTAACCTCTACAACTCAGATTTTTATCAAATTTAGCCTAACAGCTTATCAACTAGCTCAGCAAATCACCAACTTATCAACCAACATTAAAGATGAATAATACATGCACTATTTATCTCCAAAATGAGGATGTTGCCCTAAGCTAGGGTTTCAGACTTGTCTTTATTACATAGTTAATGCATTTTGACCTTTGAGACCATGCAAGGGCAAGGAAAAATATCTATGATTGTCTCACTATAATAATAACTTCTAACTTAACTGTTTGAGCTAAATTTAGGAAATGTTTGACTTTTGAGGCTCTTTTGTTAACTTTACAATAACTTCTGAGTAGCTGTGAAATATCTCTAATTGTTTCAATAACTGTGGCTGCCTTTATTTGAATGAAAAGTGTTGTAGGTGGCAAGATGTGTCTTTGAAGAAGTAATTTTTGTTTACTTAGCCATTTGGATCTGTCTTATGTGTTAATCTGCTTTTGATTTATCCTTTAAACTCTGTTTAGGCCTTTTTTAAACTTGGATTTTCCTCTTGATATCTATCTAATTTCTTTAGTCTTCTTTTTCTCCTTTAATTCCTCTAATATTTCTGCATTTTCCTTTAATCCGTGACATTGTCATTAATCCTGTCTTCTGATCTTGATTTATCTGTTATTTTTCCTTGACCTCTGATTTTAACCTTTAATCCTTTGATTAAACTTTTAATCCTTCCTTTGACTGTGTTTCATCATTTTTCCTGTATCTTTGTTTGCATTTGTTGCTCATTGAAGCATATTTTGTTGCTTTGGTGTGTTTGAATGACCATCAATGGTCATGATCCATTGATGTTCATGCGTCATCTGGCACTCCTGGTCCTCTCGGAGAACAAACTTACTGGATCGCCATCCAGGTAGTCTACTTGAATGTTTTGGGACCTCAAAAATGCAATTCATTCATTTCTGCCATGACTCCTTGCACATTAAAAGCAATTTATTAATTTAAAACCTGCGTGGGAGGGGTTTCTGTGTTGTTTCATGGCTTTCAAACTTTTTGGACGTGTTGCAGGGGTTCATGGTGGTTTTGGGGCTTCATCACAAAGGCACAAGCCTTTGGAGCATTTGAACAGAGTAGTGGTTTTGGGTTTTGGCAGCAGGGAGAAGGGAGGTTTTCGCATGGAGTGAGGGAGGTAAGTGTTATTACCTGCAGGGATTTCATTCCAAGGGATTAACGATGCATGATCGGAGGTACAGGTAGAAATACCACCCATTTCACACATTTTGAAATACTTAACCCTGACGCACTTATGTTTGTGATATCGATCATGGGACGTTGGATCGTGAGGGATGGAGATCAACGGTGGTCGGGGTAAATGGAGCAGGTAAGTCAGACGGTGGGGCCAGGGGTTACGTGGCAGAATGTATGGTGGAGTTGTTTATAGCGTGGGGCTTGGGTTATATGGTAGTGGGGTTTTTTTATAAGGGCATGGGCTTAATAAGAAGGAGTCGAGGGCAAGAATAGAAGCGGGGCGCTTAGAAATGAGGGCGGAAGGTAGGGTTTTAAGAGCAGGTGGTAAGGGTTTTAGAGCGGGGGCTAAAAGTATATAGGGGTCAGGCTTTTTAATTTAAAAATAGAGTTTTAGTTAAAATATGGGTCCCGAATAGCAAAACATTATTTTAAAACAATGTAACAATGACTTTTTACATTGTTTTAATAAAATAAGGGAAAGTGATGAAGGTGAAGGGGTGAATGGGGTTTTTAAGCAGATAGGAACATGTAGAAATGAATGATTTTAAAGAAGGGGAAGAAGTGAATATGAGGGGATTAGGTACAAACATAAGTTTTCAAGGCAGGAGGGTAATTTTAGTGAAGGAAAAATGAGATATAGTGAATTAGGATAAATAAGGATAATGAAGGCAATGAGATTTCTGGAAATGGTTGATAGTCAAGGAATGTTATTTTCAACAGTTTGTAGAAAATCCATAGTCACCTAGTGAAACTATAGAATACAAGAGGCTAACAGTGGCTCTATCTGTGGAGGGAAGCTCCTTTAGGAGTTGTCAAGAACCTCAGAGTTCAGATCTCTGTAACTTGTAGATCAGTGCTTTGTTTGCACTTGGCAGATTTTTCATTCTGCAATTGATGATCTAATGTTTTTCTTTGTGGTTGTGACCTTTAAATCATGAAAATCATGCTTTCTGCAACTCAACTCTACCTACCCATCATTATACTCTATCATTTTCTCTTCATTCGGGTGCATTTAGACTCGAAAACCCTTGACATTATTTTCTTTTGAAAGAAAAAAACCATCTATTTCTACTATTATATCATTTATAGGCTCAAATTAGACTGATGATCTCTTTTATTCTCTACCTAATCTACTTATCTTTCAAGATTAAACAAATTGGCAGATTTTCATTCTCTAATATATCAACATGAAATTTAAAGCATGACCAAATCAAGATTAAATAGTTTGATTGTCATGAACTGTGTCATTTTGTACAAGTTGCACACAGTATTTATTTTTCAAAAATTAAATTTGAAACTGAGGGCTATAATCTAGAATTTATCATTCATCCCTTTCTTCTCTTTTTGGTTCATATTATGAACTTTGGAACCAATGTCTTTTCCCTTTTTATCTACTGATAAGACAAGTTTAAACAGTTTGGAAAATCTTCTTTTTCTAACTTATTAGGAAAAAATTCAAAATTTGTTCAATCATGATTAGGCTGCATGATTGAACAAGAGTTCATTTTCAAAAGTAGTGGCATTTGGACTTGCACACTTTCAGAAATATTCCTTTTTGGTATGGGGCCTTACCTTTTCTTTTTAACTACCCTGTTTTCTTCTTTTCTTTCCTTTTGTATCAATTTTTCTGAGTTTATTGTTTCAGCAAATTTGTATACAATGAAAATATTAAACTGAGAAGGTGCTCACATTACTGAGCTTATTTTCACACCTACCTAGTCTAACTTGGATATTATATGTACACTAGGTGAACTCTTTTCTCCAATGCAACTAATCAAGTAAATGACTACATGATTGATTTTTGTTCAGCCCTTTGGGTAATTTAAAAAAACAAAAAGGCCACTCCCATCTCGCTTTATTTTGAACAGTAGTGCTCAAAATTTTCTTTAATATTTGCAAGAAATTGTTCCTGGTATATTTTACTCCTTTAGATCTCTCTAAGAAACTAGAAAAAGGACCTTTGAATAATATCTGGCCCTGAGGATTTTAACAGTAATTTTCATCCAGGACTATTTTTGCTCCACTTTGTTGTGCTTGGGGTTGTTTTGAGAGATAAACTCCACTTCTTCTTCATGATCATCTGATTTGGCAGCCTCATAATGTGATGTTGTGTTGTCTTTAAGCAAACCTGACATGCCTTGATAGAGTGGACTAAATTCTGTCTGAAATACATTATTAGGAGCATTCTCTAGCAACAAGTCTTCTTGAGCAGGTAGTACAGCACTAGTATCAAACTGCTCTTTTGTTTCATCATGGGGCAAAGCTACAATACATAACTCAGCAGTAGAACAAACAGAAATAATATCTTTACATAGAAACTTAGAAGCTGGTTGCATGCTTAGGATCTGATTGATTTCTTTTTCAGTTAAAGGAAGAGGGAACCCTTGTTTTTTTGTATCGGATAGCAATTGTTTTCTTTCTTTTGTGAAGGATAATCTTGAGGTTGAATGTCATATTGAGCCTCACACAAGAGATATTATGAATCATCACCTATGCATTCAGAGAGATCTAGTGGATCTTCTTCCATTTCTTGATTAATTTCATCCTCAACCCACTTCTCTTGGTTGTCATGATAGTTACCCTGAGCATGAAATTCATGAATTGTCTCTGATAGATTCTTAGGATGCCAATTTCTTTTAATAATCTGAAATGCATCAAAGCATAAGGGTAGAGACTCTAAATGTGTTAACTCCTCTATTTCATATTTTGTAATTTCAAGATGGCGAGAGGGAGAACTTATGGATCTAAAAAAGGGAAAACATAGGAGAATTATAAAAAATTAAGAGAGGTTATTTTCAATCACAGATCAAAGAACATTAACCTCTTTCACTTTTATCTCAGGTGCTACCAATTTTGATATTCAAATATGTCTTTGGGCTCTATTTTCAGAATGCATATTTTCATGTTTTAGGCATGTTATTCAAATACAGATTCCGAACACCTCGAGATGTTTTCCAAAAAACCAAGAGAGGTTTTTCTTTAGAACGAAATGATTTACAAAAAAATCCTCCCGTTTTTCAAAATCTATCAAGGATTTGGATATAGGAGCTCATTTCTGATCCTTAATTTTCAAAAAAAAAAAAAAAAAAAAAAAAAAAAACAACAAAAACAACAACAACAAAGTTATGAGTTTTTTGCCAATTAAGCAATTTCGTAGTGAAGCCGAGACTTGAAGGCCAAACTTTGCTCGGAAATCCATGTACATTAATTTTGGCAAAAAATATCAGTTTGGGTGGAAATCAAAGGAGGAAAATTTTTTTGTTTATCTTTATTTATCTATCAAACATATCCCAATCAGAAAAGAAGCCTAAAAATTGACCTAGAAGGCTGAAATGGATTTGCTACCAAACTACGCTACAAAAATTTCGATTGCACTATGTTTTTGCAGCGATGTGTTTTTAGTTGTATTTGGGTGTTTGGAAAGTTTACTCAAGGGTAGCCAACCACATGGACGCATTCAAAGGTGGCATTGGGACACTCCAGCAGGGATTTACTCCTCAACAAAGATGTCACTTTTCCAGCTCAACATAAAGACAATGATCAAATGTTATGGTTGTCTTCTCCTTAAAAGTAGGGTCATCAGTTCTTAAATCTAGTGGGTATATTTATGTTTTGTTTATGGTTAGTGCCACAAGATCAATTTGTCATTATCGATGTAATTATCCAATGCTACAGATAAGTGAATGTAATAAATGAAAGGTAGAGTCCTAATAGGATTGTAATTCTAAAGTTATTAGGTGCCTTTTTCAGTTCTAGGAATATATTTTATGGTTAAGATAGGTGTCAAAGATGATGGTTCGATGATCTATCTAGGTGGGAAAATCCAATGTAATGAACAAAAGCATATTAATAGGTAGAAATTTGAATGAGAAGGGGTTGGAGAATGTTATTTAACACTACCACTATTGTAAATTTTTTATCATTCGTAATATACATTGACTGTGTTTTTGCTTCACCTGAGATTATTTGAGTGTTTCAATGAGATTTATGTCTTATGTTTCTTAGTATCTTGTTTCCAATATCTTGATGTTGAATTACTAAAAATTAATGTTATGCACACTCTCACTTCCTCTTAACATTAAGCTATTGAATATTTTTATGTGTTAGTATTGTCCTATTATTGAAACAGTAAAGCCTCAGCTTCCACAAGGAGATCCATTTGTCATTGAATTCCCTCACATTGACTCCATAAGCCCAATGGTAGTGAAACTTATTTAATTTTTCTCCTGCAACCAAATACATTAAAGAAATTATCACAGAGTTAGACATCTGAATGAACCCTAATTAAGAAAATCATAAGTTAATTTGAGAGAGCCCTCTCAGGCTGAAGAGGCTAATCCTTAGTCAAAATTTGGTTTGAAAGAGTTACTCTAAGTTGTCTGGTGGAGTATCCCATCAGTACTGTTATCACTCAGTAATTTCTCCAGGTCCAAGAGAGAACTCACCGAGGTAACCACAAACCTACTTAAAACTCTAGGATCTAACCTTCCTAGGGTTCAGAGACAGCGCTCTCTTTATAGTTTAACTTTGTTTTAATTTGTGAATATTAGGCTAGTTATGAAAGTGCAATTTTGGTTTTGTTTTGGTATATTTGGTGGGAAAATTTCACTTGGAGGAATAGATAGAGGGAAATCTACTTGTCCATTGGGATATGGAGTCTAAGTCAAGCTAAAAAAACTGGGATCAAGGCCTAAAATGTAAAATGTCTTCAGGGAAAGATATATAAACCTTGGAGATTGAGGAAAATTGGTTTCTAAGATGGTATGATCGGGATAAAGGGCACTTAAGGATCCTTTGATCCGGAAAATGGAAGTAGTAGAAAGAGTTCAAACGGGAGAGGGAGAAATTAAGGGTTCCCTACACCAGAAATCAGAAGAAAACAAAGAAATGATAACTAGTTAAAAACAAGGTGTTATTAAAATGTCCTATAGTAATACTCCTAGTTATACATTCAGATTTAGAATTAAACATAGATGTATGAATGTAACAAAAGAAGATAACAATGACAAGTTTTAGAGAGTACTTCACTCCAGATAGCTTATCACAGGGATCCTGAAGTATGATGCCAAATATTTGATCTAGTCTGCTACTCAAAATCGCAATCCAAAGCCTTCAAGTCAACAAAATATATATAGTAATCTCCAGTAATTCTGTTCCACCAAAATACTTCAAAGGGTGAAGTATTTATACAAATTCTAAACTAGAATATCTTGAAAAAATACAAGATTGGTTTACAAATATCTCCAACTATTTTAAATAAATAGAACTTAAGTAAAGGAAACTCATAAATAATGCATCTATTTCACACTATTTTTTATGGATAGGTGATGACAAAGAGGATAATTCGAATTTGAGCTCAACTCTTAGTTGATGATGAGGCATCCAAGTCACTCGTTGTCTCCTTTCTTTGTGCATTCTGCTCCAACAATTCTGCAAACTTGGGGTCTAATGATACCTTTTTATTTCTCAATCCGAAATATACATGTAAAAAGTGAAAGAGGTTATTGTAGATAAATATGTTTTTGAGATAAACCTCTCCCAGTTCTTTACAATACTTCTCTAGCTGTTCACAATGGGCTCTGCAAAAAGATGTGTAAAACAGAGTTTTCCACAGTCTGAAAAATAGGTTGTAAATATGTGCATGTATCTCTCATTTTGTAATACATGTGCAAAAAGTGAGATATTTTTTTGTAGATGAGTCTCTTAGGAACACAAAAATCCTTCAATTTATTAAGATGTACTTCAGATTGAGAAATACAAAGGTATCATTGGATGCCAAGTTTGTAGAATTGCTGGAGTAGAATGCACAAAGAAAGGAGACAGTTAGTGACTTGGATGCCTCATCATCAACTAAGAGTTTAGATAAAATTATAATTCTCCTGTTTTTCATCACCTATCCATAAAAAATAGTTCCAAATAGATGCATTAGTTTTGAGTGTCCTTTACTTAAGTTCTATTTATGTAAAATGGTTGGAGATATTTGTAAACCAATCTTGATCTTTTTTCAAGATATTCTAGTTTAGAATTTGTATAAATACTTCACTCTTTGAAGTATTTTGGTGGAATAAAATTGCTAGAGATTACTATGGATATTTTGTTGACTTGAGGGCTTTGTATTTTTATTTTGAGTAGCAGACTTCATCAACTATTTGGCATCATACTTTAGGATCCCTGTGATAAGCTATCTAGAGTGAAGTACTCTCTAAAACTTCTTTTGTTACATTCATTCATCTGTGTTTAATTCTAAATCTAAATGTATAACTAGGAGTATTACTAGAGGACATGTTAATAGCACCATGTTTTTAACAAGTTATAATTTCTTTGTTTTCTTTTGATTTCCGGTGTAGGGAACCCTTAATTTCTCCCTCTCCCGTTTGACCTTTATAAACTACTTCCCTTTTCTGGATCAAAGGATCCTTAAGTGCCCTTTATCCAGATCATACCATCTCAAAAACCAATTTTCCAAGATCTCCAAGGGTTATCTATATTTCCCTAAAGACATTTGGCCTTTTAGGCCTTGATCCCAGTTCTGTTAGCTTGACTTAGACTCCATAGCCCAATGGACAAGTAGATTTCCCTCTATCTATTCCTCCAAGTGAAATTTTCCTACCAAATATACCAAAAAAAAGCCAAAATTTCACTTTCATAACTAGCCTATTATTCACAAATTAAAACAAAGTTAAAAGTTAAAGAGAGAGCCCTCTCTGAACCCCAGGAAGGCTAGATCCTAGAGTTTGAAGTAGGTTTGTGGTTACCTTAGTGAGTTCTCTCTTGAACCTGGAGAAATTACTGAGTGATAACATAATGGCGACTCCACTATGGAAGACCAACATTTTCTTTAGAAATATTTTACATGATCAGATCTGATCTATGATGGTGGACAGTTATCAGACATACAAAGATTAAAATAATCCACCTGACGACTCCAAATAAATTTAAAAAAAATAAAATCTAAGACTCCACTGGTAGAAGGATCTAGCTTGGTTGTATAGATACAGTGGCCCTTCTTTATGACTAATTTACAAGATGACCCAAGAATAAAACACAAGTATGCTCCCATGAGTAGAGATCACATACCTGGATTTCCACACAAACTACCAAAGGTAAATTGGGATAAAAATCTTCCTATATTTCAAAATGACAATATTGATGATCCTTTGTTACATCTCATTAAATTCCATAAACACTCATGCAGATTGAAGGGTGATTGGCATGAGGATTTCCTCATGAAGCTATTCATGGAAACCTTAGAAGGACAAGCGAGGTAAAGGTATGAAGCTCCCAAACCTACTTGTTTATTTTCTTTAAAGGATTTTCATAAGGTATTTTATGAGCATTACAAAGAAGATTTTCCATCTTTATCATTAGCTGAAAATTGTTGTGATCAAGCTAAAGATCTCATACATTACCTTAAAAATATTGATGAAGATTTTGGAAATTGGCATCCTGAAGATTTATTAGAAGAAGTCCATAACTTTTATTCTCAAGTTAAGTGTCATGATAATCAAGAGGAGTTAATCAAAGATCAAATAGATCAGGTGATAAATCAAGATCCATAAAGCCCCTCTATAGTAAATAAATGATGTTTCATATAATGTTTTGATTGAAGTTAAAGAAAATATTCAACCTCATGTTTAGTTTTTACATAAGAGAAAAAAAAATTGTTATTCAAAGCAAAAAATTCAAATATTCCCACCCCCCCTCACCGAAGAAGAAATAAATTTGCTTCTAAACATGCAACCATCCTCAAAATGTTTACATAATGAAGAAATTGTTTCTACTTATTCTAATGTTTATGTATGTACTAAATTTTTTATCCATGAAGAGACAAAAGAACCGGTTGATGCTCATGCTGTTTTACCTTCCCAAAAAGGCCCATTGCCTTCAAATAGAATGCAACCAATCTAATCAAGATATATCAAGATTACTGGAAAAGAAAATCTGCTGATCTAATGTGTATAATTGATGGCATTCTTTCTTCTGAATATTTTCCTAAGTATGATCAGTATGATGATAATTATTTTCTCCAAATTCAAGACAACTTCACAGAGCAATCACTAGCTATTTTGTGGGATGAGGAACTTCAATTTCAGCAGCTCAAATACAGTGATTAGACAATACACATCAAATATGGGAGTGAAGAAGAAAGTTCAGAAATTTTGAAAGAAAGTTCTATACCATTATGCTCTAAAGCACTTCAGTTTTTAAAGGATGAACAACCCCTAGAAATCTATGAAATTCCATTAAAACCCATATATAAATTGCAACAATCTTTCAAAAAAATTCATGATCCAATAGCAGATATGTTGGATAACGAATGCATTAAAAGTCTTTCTTCATTTATTGACTATGAGCTTCAAGATCAAGATGATAAAAATTTCCTCAAACAAACATTTTCATCAATAGAAATATCATCACAAAGCTTATCTGAAAATATGAAAGTATCTCAGAACAATCATAGGTTGATTTTGCAAGGAAATAAAGTTAAAAATGACAATTTAGTCTCATGGCATGGAGGTCATCCAGAACAGATGTATAGTTATTTAGATCAGTTAAAAATTGGTGTATATACCTTGGAAGATCCTTTTGAAAAGTTTCTAGAGTCAGTAAAGGAAATGAAGTATTTCCTTATTCTCTCATTTGTTGACAAGTTTTTAATAGGTTACATAATTACAGTTTTGAAAATCAACAAACACATGCAACAAAATATATCAAAGTACATAATGCTTGAATGGTTGCATTGCCTATTTCATTTTACCTAACCAGCAGTTAGACAGCTGATTAGAGTAAGTAGGTAGGATTTCAGCTTATTTCAGTTTTCAGTTTTCAACCAAGAAAAAAGCACTAAGATATTGATGATTTAGTAGTTTGGTTTGAAGGTTGAAGCACCTTTTTTATTAGTCTCAAATCATATTTCAGTTTGTGGAAAAGGGTGTAAATTCAGTCCAATATTTTTAGTCAAAGAGATTTTATAACAAAGCAAATGCATTTTTGAGACTGGCTCAAAGGATCAGGCTACTAGTCAACGGTGTTCTTGACATTTCACCAGGAAATTACATCCCCATGTGAAGCCGCTATTAGAGTCCTATAAATATAGGATTCATAATTTTTTAATTGACTTTGATAGTCTTGTAAATATGTACATACCTTGCTTTCTGCAAGTTGTTTTCCCATATTCTGAAAAAAATGAAAAAACAATAAAAGCCAATAAGAGGGTAAAAAAGTTCTAAAAGAAAGATCAAAGGACTTAAAAAAACATATACCCCAGAAGAAAAAGAAAAATAATACCTGAAATGTATAGAAAACCAGTGGAGTCAGCAGGCCTACTGAAAGCCAATGGATTCACCAGGTGGATGATTTTTAATTGTTTTATGGATGATTGTTGTCCACCATCAGCAACCAAGTACCATTCTTGGCTAACACTTGATTCCTCTAAGTTTAAATGAGGTTTTCTGAGTTCTTGAGGTGATATTAAGTTGTTTTAAAAACTCATTTCCCTAGTATGGTCGCCACTATGTTGGCTCCCCGTGATTTGCAAGATTGGAAAGAAAAACTCTGTAGGGAGCCATATAAAACCACTTTGGAGTCCAAGGACCTAGCCTTCCTGGACCCAGAGAGGGCTCTCACTATGTATGTGCTTGTAAATGATATATCTTTATGCTTTTGTTTTCTAATTTAAGGCTAGTTATGAAATTCTAGGACTATTTTTTTTGTTTGGTTAATTAATTGATGGTGTGATTAAGTGATTGAGTGTTTTAGTTGAATAGATAGATTGCGGGAAGCATTAATCCATTGGGCTATGGATTCATAAAAGGATTTAATTTTCCATCAATTCTACAAGGGACTTCATAGGGCAAGCTAACTATATCAAGTGGATCTCTTAGATTAGATGGAATATGAAATGACAGTAAGTTGTGAAAACAAAAATAACTAAAGGTCAGTTAAGAATCCTTTAACTCTAATTCAAAAATGAAAGAATTTTAGGTAATTGTTTAAGACAAACCAAAGGACAAGGAAAACCATAGACTTCTTTGGCTAGACTCTGGTAATAAAACCTTAAGAAAACAATCCAGCAATCCTAGAATTACTTTCAGATGAAGAAAACATTCAAGATAACAATCAGTATAATCAAAGAAAAATTAATAATTATTTAATCAACTAAAATTACCTTTGCAGCAACATTTTGAGACAAACCAAAGAACAGGGCTAACCATAGACTTCATTGACTGGACTCTACTAAGTATACTTCAAAGAAAGGCCTTAAAAATAATATTTCAAGCAAGACCAAAGGACAGGGCATACCATAGACTTATTTGGCTAGACTTTACTGAATCATTTTCAAGGCAACAAGCTAGGTGGAACCAGAGAGCAATTAAGAATTCTCTAATCAGGCCTTGCAGAAGAAAAATTTAAGATAAAGAAAGCAAACAGAATTAAGGTGCCAAGACAGCATATCTTAATCTAAAATTTATATTCTTTTATCAGAGAAATAACGGACAAAATGGAAAATAGAAGGAAAAATTTGACAAAGAAGGGTAACTTCACCATTAACATAGCTCAAGAATCCTTTGAACGTGCTTGTATTACTGATGTTCAAAATAGTTACAATACTCCAGTCCAACTAATCTCTGCAACTCAGAGTTTATATCAAATTCAGCCTAGCAACTTATGAACTAGCTTAGTAAATCATCAACTTATCAACCAACACTAAAAATGAATAATACATGCAGTATTTATCTACAAAATGAGGAGGTTTCCCTAAGCTAGGGTTTCAGACTTGTCTTTATTACATAGTTAATGCATTTTTACCTTTGAGACCAAGCAAGGCCCAGGGCAAAATATCTATGACTGTCTCATTGTAATAATAACTTCTAAATTAACTGTTTGAGCTAACTTTAGGAAATGTTTGACTTTTGAGGCTCTTTTGTTAACTTTACAATAACTTATGAGTAGCTAGGAAATATCTCTGACTGTTTCAATATTTTTTGTTGCCTTTATTTGAATGAAAAATGTTGTAAGTGGAAATATGTGTCTTTGAAGAAGTAATTTTTTTTTACTTATCAATTCGGATATGTCTTCTATGTTAATCTACTTTTGATTTATCCTTTAAACTTTATTTAGGCCTTTTTTAAACTTGGATTTTCCTCTTGTTGTCTGTTTAATTTCTTTAGTCTGCTTTTTCTCCTTTAATTCCTATATTATTTCTACATTTTTATTTAATCTATGTCTCTGTCTTTAATCCTATCTTTTGATCTTGATTTATCTGTTATTTTTCCTTAACCTCTGGTTTTAACCTTTAATCCATTGACTAACCTTTTCTTCCTTCCTTTGACTGTGTTTCATCATTTTTCTTGTATCTCGGTTTGCATTTGCTACACATTAAAGCATCTTTTGTTGCTTTGGTGTGTTTGAATGACCATTAATGTTCATGATCCATTTATTTCTCATGCATTTATCTCCCGCTCCTGGTCCTCTCGAAGAACAAACTTACTGGATCGTCACCCAAGTAATCTTCTTGAAAATTTTGGGACCTCAAAAATGAAATTCATTCATTTTCACCATGATTCCCTGCACATTAAAATAAGTTTATTGACTTAAGACATTCACGGGAGGGGTTTATGTGTTGTTTCATGGCTTTCGTGATTTTTGGACGTGTTTCAGGGATTCATGATGGCTACGGGGCTTCATCGCAAAGGCACAAGCCTTTGGAGCATTTAAACATAGCAGTGGTTTTGGGTTTCGGCGGGAGGGAGAAGGGAGGTTTTTGCATGGAGTGAGGGTGGTAAGTGGTATTACCTGCGAGGATGTGATTCCACAGGATTGATGATGCGTGGCGGGAGGTATGGGTAGTAATACCGCTCATTTTGCGTGTTTTAAAAGAGTTAACCCCGACACACTTATGTTTGAAATATCGATCATGGGATGTTGGATCGTGAGGGATGGAGATCAACGGTGGTCAGGGTAAATGGAGGAGCGGGTAAATCAGGCGGTGGGGCCTGGGGTTACGTGGAAGAATGTATGGTGGAGTTGTTTATATTGTGAGGCTTGGGTTATATGGTCATGGGGTTTGTTTATAAGGGCAGGGGTTTAATAAGAAGGAGCCCAGGGCAAGAATATAAGCAGGGCGCTTAGAAATGAGGGCGAAAGGTAGGATTTTATGAGAAAGTGGTAAGGGTTTTAGAGCACTGGCTAAAAATGTATAGGGGTTGGGCTTTTTAATTTAAAAATAGATTTTTAGTTAAAATATGGGTCTCGAATAGAAAAACATTTATTTTCAAACAATGTAAAAAGAATTTTTTACATTGTTTTAATAAAATAGGGGAAAGTGATGAGTGTGAAGGGGTGAATGGAGTTTTTAAGCAGATAGAACAAGTAGAAATGAAGGATTTTAAAGAAGGGGAAGAGGTGAATATGAGGGGATTAGGTCCAAACATAAATTTTCAAGGCAGGAGGGTAATTTTTGAGAAGGAAAAATGCGAGATAGTGAATTAGGATAAATAAGGATAATGAAGGCAGTGAGATTTCTGGAAATAGTCGATAGTCAAGGAATGCTATTTTCAACATTTTGTAGAAAATCCATAGTCACCTAGTGAAACTGTAGAATACAGGAGGATAAAAAGACCCATTCTCACATTTTTTGACTTATTTAAGACTGCGCAAACCCTCAGTCTGAATTCCCAAATATCTATACAAGGTGCACACAAGTATCCAAATACCATTAATCCTTGAAAACATCCCATTGGAAGGGGACATGTTTGCTAAAGTTCCGCAACTCAAACTGGAGGACTGGGACATTACCGATGTAGATACATTTCTATAACTTGCGCAGAGCTTTACCTAGATCACGTCACATATGAACGAGGCATCATGCGCCTTAAGCCAAAGAGATGGGTGTTGGGTCTGCATGAGGTAGGCCAACTAAACTTACTTCAGATCCCTCATTTTGGGCGCAACCCCATAAATGACATCTACGTCCAACAATTACTTGCGCTAGTTCATGATGATGCACTATGGTTGGGAGAGGGAATCATCATTGATCTTTCATCGATCCACATGATCACGGGTCTGCCCACTAAAAGAGAAGATCCCATTGCTCAGTTCAGCGGTAAATCCTGATGCAGGGATTATGCACAAAACATATCCTTGCGCACAATAATAGAGTGTGTATTCCTCTTACATGAAATCCTCAATTTAATCTTCAATAAATTCTACTTAGACTCAATTAAAAATACATATGAATAGAGAGCCAAACAGTAAGCAATATAATTGCATAAAATAAAACCATAAATTTACCAATGCAAACCCTTCCTTGGCTGAATATTACAATGATTGGCCTCTCGGCTCTCGCCCTTCACATGAGCTCTCAGACTAATTCTCTCTATCTCTCACTGTATTCTTCACTCTCACACAAGCTTCATATTTATACAAAATTATGAATTAACTCCAATCCATGATTTCCTCCACAGAAATCTCAACCAAATCCTAAAACATCTTTATCCCCTATTTGACTCAACTAAGTTCCATTTAACAAACTCCTAATCCCTAAATTATCTACCCAACTCAATTCCCTCATATTCTCAATTAATTAAGAGGATATTTACAATAATCCTCATACTCAGATTATTCTCTTTTAATTTAAATAAAAATTAGAATAATAATTTCCATTAGAGAAGTTTCCATAGACTCCTATTTATGAGGTCTATTACTTTTCTGTAATAATGTGACAGCCACAAGTCTCAATGACCTTCTCCCTCCAAGATTCCAAACTATGTTCTGTTGCTAGTCCTTTAAAGTATCAACTCCATTTTGTAATTTATCACTCACTCTGTCAATCGGATTACATCGGTCTTCACAACAATTGCTTCTGCCAATTCCTCGGAGTAACTCCTCTTTTTTTTATTCTTTCGTCTACAAAACCTAAAGCAAAAGGGCATGACTATCAAAGAATATACTGAAGAATTTTATAAGGTGAGTATTAGAGCGGGTCATATTGAAGATGACATAGAAAAGGTAGCTAGATACATAAATGGTTTGAGATATGAAATACAGGATTAGATTAGCTTATTAAATCTAAATACAACTGAAGATGCCTATCAAGCAGCTTTGAGGGTAGAAGAAAAGATATTGCACAAAAAAATCAGAGAAATAGAGGCAAGAGTCCAGCAAAAGGAAGGGGAACATTTAAATCCATATTTCAAAACTCCCAGAATGAGGCAGGGAGTTCGAGTAATAGATCACCAAAAAGAGGAGATTATGGTTGCGAGAGGTTTTTTCCCAGAAGTCGAAGCCATTTTGGAGAAGAGAGTGTCAAATAAAACCAGGAGCCAAACCTATTATCAGTATTTAGTCAATTGGAATGGACAGCCAGTGGAAGACACTAGTTGGATGACTGCAACAGACCTACAGAAGTTGGGAGTAGATTTCAAAGCATTACAAGATCAGTTTTCTTCCCCGGGAGTCTGATGTAGAAGCATCGGGACTTAGCCAGCAATGTGATGTTTTGTTCACATGTTGTGGCTAATCCAAAGAAATAAAAATTAGTAATAGCATTTTATTTTATTGTTATTTATTTATGATAATAGTTAGTATGTTTTGTATTTTTAATCTATTAGGAATAAAATTAGGAATTGATTTCTTTCCCTGCGTGGATATAGAGCCAACATAGGGATAAGCACTTAAAAATAGGGAGGTATTGATTTGTTGAGAAAATTCGAGAAGAAACCTATTCTAAGAGGAACAATTTCATATTTCAAGTATAAATAATAGGGAAGTAGGGAGGAAACACCAAGAGTGCAAGTGTAAATACTGAAAACGCAAAGGGGCGATAAATGAAGTATTCAGCTCGTGCAGTGTTAATGTAATTTGGATTTTAGCATATTATGTTTCTTTTTGAATCTGCAAACTGTATGTATATGTTGTCTATAAATGTGTGATTGCAGGGAGATGATTTTCGTTGTGGAGGGTGATATGCAGTTTTAAAGCACTGTAGTGGAGTGCGGCCTTGGTGTGGACATAGGCAAAGACCCTCAGTAAATATGTTAAAACGTTGGAAGCATTGGATTGTTCAGCTTTATTAACAAAACTATATAGCTATGCAATGCTATTCAGATGGGTACGCAGTCCCCATGTTCATGGTTTCATATTTTAGCGTATATAGTTTGACTTTCTAGTAACGCAGAGTGGCATGTCATTTGCGTTGAGGTCAGTACAGTCAAGCTAATACGACTATGGATCCGAGCTATAGATATCGATATTTTATTTGTGTTGACATTTCTAGTTATCTTGGCATAGAAACTGCATTGACATTGTTGGGTATATTGGCATAGTCATTGCGTGGATATTAGTGCAATTCGAAAATGAAATTCCGATTTTTAGAGCTGGAACCATATTTTTTTTGCTTGATTGTTGTGGTGGTTGTGAAGCTGTGGACTCAAACAACTTGCGGTGTTTTTTTTTCCTTTAGAAAATTCCATATTGGTAGTGGGCTTCAATAAATCAACGAACTTGATTTACGTTGTTATATATTCAACCATGATGCTTTAAGGATTACGTTGGTTTGTTTTTTTCCAAATGGATTCCAAATGCTAGCTTTCAATTATGTTATTATTATACACAGTAACAATGGTCCTTTAAGGACCCATTGATTATTGAAAAATGGAGTTTGCATAAAGCTGTAACATTTCATTATTATATGTATTAATAGAGTGGAATTTGGAATTTCATATTAAGTGGTGAAGAACGAATTAATTCCATCATTCTGAAGAGTAAACCTAGGTCTTAGTAAAATTAAACATTTTTCTATACTAATTTGTAAAGTGAAAATTGCGTTTTCTACATCAAATCCCAAGAGAAAGTTGTTGCGAGTAAAATTAAAAATAAATACCAAGTCTTGCGCAAGAACCAAGGCTTTGTTGTAAGTGAGATAAACGACCCAAAATTTCAGTTTGGCATGCTCATCTTGGCCTGCAAGATGATACGAAATGCAGACTAAAGGAGGTGCCCACGCATATATGTGAGAAAAGTTTCATTTATAACTAGTCTAACTATCTGTGCACGGAATTCCTAGAAAATGTGCGTGAAGCACAAGAGAAAGGAAAGCAACTCCATTATGCTTGGTTGTTGTTGTTAATTACACCTATTGGGTGGAAAACCCTCGAGGAAACCCAGTTTCCATAGATAGAGCCTCAAATGTGTGAGGCCTCGTGATATGCGACTATGTGGAACTCTTTAGACCCCATGCGCGCCAAGGAGAATAATTTTTTTTGGGTTCTTTATGATGCTATGCTATTTCAGGTCGTGCAGTCTAACCTAGGGTTGTCGCCCATGCTCTATGATCAATAAAATATGGTAGTTGACTTCAAGGCTACATTCCATAACATGCACATCTGCACAAAAGACGACATGTAAGGAATCCAGTATGAGTTACTTTATTTAGTTACCAAAAATGACTTGCTTAGAATCACTGCTGAGTGGCCACCTGCGTGGCTGACAGCTAAAACACCGAAAAAGCCACACACTGGCACTAAGCCAAAGAAAAAAACTAAGAAGGTGGTTCAGAATCCTGTCAAGAAAGAATCGATGCAAACCACCACTAGCGAGACTATTGACCTTGAGAAATACACTGAGCCCAAGAAGAATGACTCTGCGCCAAAAGACACAGTAGAGGACGTAGTAGCGTAGAACTCTAAAGGTATAAAGTGTGACTCTCTGGCCACTGGTGGATCAAGAAAAAAGCGGAAGAGATCTAAAGAGGATAAAGAAGAGGTCTTGACACTAACGGAGGATGGTTTAAATGAGATTGCAAACACAGTCACGTTTGTGACAGAGGATCAATGGACTGACATGGAGGTGCAGTATAAGACTGCACTGGGAGTTGTTCAGGTGGGGATACAAGAATTCAAGATGCAAGCGAGCATTTATTAGGTGAGACAGATCAACGTGCATCCATTAGATATAGAACTACCAACCACTAGGGATGCCCTCCTTGTACAAATACTCGTGCAAACCATCCATGTGGATGCCAGCCGATGCGCTCAATTCCACGGAGTACATGATATTAATATTAATATTTTTGTTTTACCTATAGGGAAGCTACACTTGGTGCATACCATGGTTGCAAATGAACTTCAGTTCAGAGAGGTTGTTTCTCACACATCTGTTGAAGATTCAAAGAAGCAGGCTACGTAGTCCCAACAAAATCAATAAGAAGAAGAGGCAGCAAATCCCAGCACATTGCACTCGAAGCTAAGATCCACCTTGTATGCAGTGAAGTTCCCATAGTCCTGGCCACAATTCTGCGAGAGGAAAAGTTGGAAGGATTGGACGTTTCTTTCAAAGCGTTTCACACTAAAGTAAACATAGTTCCTACAAAGTTTGAACAACAAATTGCAAACCTACAAATGAAGTTGTAGCCTGAGACTCTGCCTAAGGTCCGCACAAAAAGAGCAGTCAGGGTAAAACAAGCCATAGATAGTGTCGTTGTTGCAGTCACACAATGTGACAAGCTATTGGATGAGGCTATGGGCATATGGACGTCCATGCAGAATGATCTGGTAGCTTTGCAGCTTTGCAACAAGCTACATCAGAAGTAACAACAATTTGCATAGATACGAATAGTGGTGTCGACCCTTGTTCTTCCACAGTGCCTAGCTCGTCTGCAAGAGGGTCGAATGATACAGAAAAAGATTGAAGACTTGCGTTGAAAATAGCAGTTGTTAGAAGCACGTATCTTTATCTTTCACAAACTCTAGACACCACCTTGAAGGCAAATCCGTAGACACAACGCAGTATCGAGATGGCCATTGAAGGGCCCACTACGAAGAAGTTAGTTCATCAAGCACAGGGAGCTATGGTGAAAAGTTTGGAAATGGTTCTCCATCTGAAATCTTCTGTCAGCATGCTCCAAGCCAAGCTAAAGGAGAATATGCCTCAGTGACTCGGGATGAGTCACATGTTTGTGTTGGGGCCCTATTGGAGCAAGGTCCCCTGGGGCACACTTTTTGTTGTAATTTTTGTATATGTGCGTTGTGTGAATGAGTCAAGTAGCTTTGGGGTGGGTCAAAGTCCCTAATTTTATGTAAAAGGGTTTAAGGATAAACTGTGGGCCTCAAACCATGGTTTGAGACCATAGTACCTACATGCTAGAAGAATATATATAGATATATTGAGTTTAGAGAAGTATCTTAAATAAGTAGAACTTGATTATGATCTAGCTATTTATGCATCTGTAATACTTTGTAAGGTTTTTTGTCTGGGTTAGGCTGTTGTTGGTTGTGTGCATGGAGACCTAGTCCTGGCTATGTGTAGACTCTGTTGGTTGTGTGCGCAGAAAGCTTATGTGTAAGGGGAAAGTCTGATGTATTGACCAAATCTGAACCTAATATAAAGGACTGATTTTGGTGAAACATTGTGTTGATATGAGTTATCTATTCTATTGAGATCGCATTTCTTTTGTTTTTCTTATTTATCATTGCACAAATATATATGTTATGGTTATTTATGCATATTGATGGTTGATGAATATTCTTAAGTAGTTATGCATTGTCTACATCTGAATTTGGTTATGTGTGTTATATTTTCGCTAAAGCGATCTGAGGTTCTGTTTATAATATATTAAGTATTGTGTGCATCTGTTTTGATCGATATAAGCCTACAATCAATCTACTTAGGGCCACTTCAATATTTTCTTCCTCAGGGTGCGGAAACCTAGTTCCAGCACCCCCCCATACTACTTCAGGTAAGACTTTGATCTGCACAAACAGGTCATTGTTGAAAGGGCCAATAGTTGGAGGGTTTGTTGGTTTCCCGATAAACTCTGAACCTGGGTCAGGGCCCCTCAAGCCAACACGCTTCCCATCTAGATGCTACATGATTTTTTACATGGGGTCACGGATGAGTTGAAGGTGTGAGCAATGTGCTTTTATGGTCATTAACGAAGTCAATCAAGACAAAAATAATATCTTCAATGACATGAGTAAGGCCCTCAAGGACTGTGATGAGGAAACTCAAAACAAACATGATCCGGATTTATGCAGGAAAGCAACAGAATACAGATATAACCATAGATACAGAGATGCAGTGGAAATAATGCTTCAATTTATTAATAAACGAATGATTGAAATAAGCTTACAAACATAATGGAAACAAGCTAGGGCGCTGGTAGCGTATCTCTGAGAAGAGATGTGGCGTACGCAGGCCTCTGAACTGTGTTACATTAAGGCTCGCAGGCCTATTACAGACATAATGGAAATAAAAGAGCTATGGTACTAGCAGCGTATCCCTGAGAAGAGATGCAGCGACTACCAGCCCTTGAATTGTGTTACAATGCAGACATGATGGAGATGTGGCGAGCTAGGGCACTAGTAGCGCTTATCTCTGAGAAGAGATGTATCGGCTCCCAGCCCCCTGAACTGTCTTACAATGAGGCTTGAGGGCCTATTTATTGTTGAGAAACAATGTAGAATCCGAAACGTCCAAAACCCTAACCGTAGGAGATGAAGCGCCAAAATTGTGGGCCCCATTTGGGTAAATTGGTGGTTCAACTTCCCGGGGACGTAACTTTGGCATCCGATCTCCGTTTGATGCGCTCAATAGCTCATTAGAAAGATCTGTCCGAGGATTACAACTTTCGAATGAGAAACATTGGTCCATGGACCCATGTTTCTCTCTGTTTTCCCAAAAAACGTCGTTTAGGGCCTCAAAACGGCTCCAGAAGTTTAAGACCCGAAAAACTGCTAAAAATAGTAAGTTGTGCCGAAACTTACAAACTGAAATAACTGATGATGGGGGTTCAAATGGACTCGATGGGTGGCCACCAATATCCACCTAGATTATTAATGCCCCAAAACGGCTCCGGGTGTGCCGGACCCGAAAACCTGCTATAAATAGTAAGTTGTGCTGAAGCTGAAAAACTGAAAGAATTGATGTTGCGGGTCCAAATGGAATAGGTGGGAGGCCACCGATATCCACCTGGATCATTCCTCCCTCCTTAGGAAGCAATGGTCTCCATTGCGTTAAGTTCCTCCATGGGGGGGGGGGAATTTTGCTGAACTTGGTGTTGGATTTGTCCAGGATGTCGCGGACCTATTGGCAGACGTGCTGGATGTAGATGTGCCACTGGTGGGCAGCCATTGAAGGATCTGAAAAAAAATTGTCCATCATCGCGTTCCTCTGTTTCTCGAGGGCATCCTCGAGCAAGATTTTGATAGGATCTCCTGCTCCCTCGTCTTTCTTTCCTTCCGCCATGGGGGGTCGTCGGGGTTGCGAGGTTGAACTCCTTATACCCTAGCCGCGTTGGGGACATGAAGAGAAAAACAGAGAAAGAGCAGACCCGCTCTGATACCACTGATCCGGATTTTATGCAGGAACGCAACAGAATACAGATATAACCATAGATACAGAGATGCAGCGGAAATAATGCTTCAATTTATTAATAAACGAATGACTGAAATAAGCTTACAAACATAATGGGAACAAGCTAGAGCACTGGTAGCGTATCTCTGAGAAGAGATGTGGCGTACGCAGGCCTATTACAGACATAATGGAAATAAAAGAGCTATGGTACTGGCAGCGTATCCCTGAGAAGAGATGTGGCGGCTACCAGCCCTTGAACTGTGTTACAATGCAGACATGATGGAGATGTAGCGAGCTAGGGCACTGGTAGCGCTTATCTCTGAGAAGAGATGTATCGGCTCCCAGCCCCCTGAACTGTGTTACAATGAGGCTCGAGGGCCTATTTATTGTTGAGAAACAATGTAGAATCCGAAACATCCAAAACCCTAACCGTAGGAGATGAAGCGCCAAAACTGTGGGCCCCGTTTGGGTAAATTGGTGGTTCAACTTCCCGGGGACGTAACTTTGGCATCCGATCTCCGTTTGATGCGCTCAATAGCTCGTTAGAAATATCTGTCCGAGGAGTACAACTTTTGAACGAGCAACATCGGTCCATGGACCCATGTTGCTCTCTGTTTTCCCAAAAAACGTCGTTTAGGGCCTCAAAACGACTCCGGAAGTTTAAGACCCGAAAAACTGCTAAAAATAGTAAGTTGTGCCGAAACTTACAAACTAAAATAACTGATGATGGGGGTTCAAATGGACTCGATGGGTGGCCACCAATATCCACCTGTATTATTAATGCCCCAGAACGGCTCCGGGTGTGCCGGACCCGAAAACCTGCTATAGATAGTAAGCTGTGCTGAAGCTGAAAAACTGAAAGAATTGATGTTGTGTGTCCAAATGGAATAGGTGGGAGGCCACCGATATCCACCTGGATCAAAACAACAGTTGGAGGAGATTATCACCAAGACGTGTAGCGAGCTGCCCCACCTAAAGATCCAATTCAAGGCATCCTAAGCAGAAAATATTGTGAAACTCACCACTGCAATCAAATAATCCAAGAATGAAAAGGATAGGGTCAATTTCGAGCTTTAGATGTAGATTAACGAGTCACAAATCAGGTTGCAGCCAGCAACACCACCAGATATGTGTGAACAATGGGAAATAGATATGATGGTTGCACTAGAAGGTATGTCTACCATAGTCAAGGACTGTGGAAATCTATTCAAAGACACCATGGAAATATGGACATCGTTGCAGGAGGATCCAAATGTTCAGAAAATTGAAGCAGAAATTTTGGAAAATAAAAAACAGTTTGATGAGATCAAAGTCACGGCGAGGACCCTAGCACCTATGCAGAAAATATCCTACATGCAGAGCGGAAAGAATCTACAGAGTCATATCGACGAGTTGTGAAGGAAAAAACAGATAATCACAGAGAGAACCCAACCTTGGCAAGATGAGGCCATCTAGTTACCATAGACTATAGACAGTAAGCTTAAAGATATGAGGCATAAGCATAAAGATTTTCTTCAAAGGTGTTGAGATTCAACAAGAAGATCCTAGTGAAAATTATGCACCTACACTAGGATGGAGCCTCAGACTATTTTCAGGTGGATGTCTATTTATATATGCATGATCAAATTCTATTTATAGATGATTTCTATTTATAGATTATTTATATTTATAGATGTATGTGCAAGTTCTATTTATAGATTGCATGTCTATTTATAGTTGCATGTCGACTATTATTATCCCTTAATATTAGTTGGACAATAAACAATAATATATTATCAATGAGCACTTGTAAATAGTTAACTAAAGTGGAAAATCGGTTATCTATGGGAATTTTGAATTGATGGTTGGTTGGTGGGACATGCAATTGCACTTAGTTTTAACTAAGTGATTCAAAGTTGTAACAGAGTTGGAAGTGTAGTTACAAAATTTGTAAAGTAGTTTAACTCAGTTAAGTGATTTAAACTTAGTTTTGCTAGTTGTAATTGAAGATACACTAGTTAGAGATCAAGTGAATCAATTATTAATTAATTCACAATCAGTGGCCTCACATGCAACTGAATATTTACTACTATTAACTGCATGCATGTCAGATCCAATGGAGACCGAGTTGAGATGTAGATGAAAGGGACAAATTGACTATCAGTTGTGATATTTTTGGTTGCACACATGCAACCACACATAAATTGGATGTTCCCATGAGGATTGTGCAATCAAGGCAAGCAGGATTTCATTCATTTAGGGATTTCTATCAGCTGGGATTATGCAGTGCAGACAGGTTTTCTGGAGACACTAAATTGGCTAAGGAACTTGCCAATCTTTGTATGAGCGATCTCGCACTCCTCAAAAACTAAGCATCAAGTGTGTCTTGAAGATGCAAGGATCATTGCGAGAGAGGAGCAATATCAAAGAAGGAAAGTGAGGGAGGCCCTTGAGATTATAAAACATCCAAATAACCTTAATAGAGATAGGGGATGTGAAATCAGTGACAGTTGGCATCCTCTTCTTCGACAAATTTTCTCCTCAAAAGCTCCATCCTCCCAGGTATAGTTTTTTCAGGTATAGGATCTCTAGTTTGTTTCTTCCTTTTCACTATTAGTAGCATAAAACCCTTCTTTCAAATCCTTCATTCAAATGTCTTGAAGATGGATCCCTGTTGGGATTCGAAACGTCGACAAATGTTCCAAAATACTTTGGATAATCCGGGAAGATCTTCAATAACTAAAAACCACAGGAGCTTAAAAACCAAAATTTTTTTCCTGCACACAGGGGATTCTTGGGAAGAGATTTTTTATCTTGAAAGAACCAGAATGAAGATTGAAACAAGGGTGGCAGACCTACATTTTCTTAAAGAGTGTCGAGATAGCCATCTTATTCCTCCTTTCACCCAGAGTGTCAACGTATCCGACGCTGGTGATAGCTTTTACCATAGAAAGTTTCTGTTCAGCTCAGTTTTAGTTGGGTGTTCATAGTCAAACATTAGGTTTTATGATTTATCAATGGAAGGGGACATTGTGTTTTTTTCATTTCCACACCGCGATTACACTTTAGTAATTAATGCCACATTTCCTTCCAAAACAATGAATTATTATGGTAATACATTATCGGATTGCCTAATGATGAAGGAGGATGTGAATTCAATTTCTGTCAGCAATTCGATGAACGAGGTTTTGACCTAAAAAAATGTGAAGGAGGATGTGAATTCGACGAAGCTGATATTAAGTATGAGTGATCTCGCACCTTAGAACTTGCAGAACACTCCTCGAAAACTAAGCATCAAGTGCGTCTTGAAGATGCAAGGATCATTGCAAGAGAGGAGCACTATCAACGAAGGAAAGTGAGGGAGGCCCTCGAGATTATAAAAAATCCAGATAACCTTAATAGGGATGGGGGATGTGAAATCAGTGACAGTTGGTGTCCTCTTCTTCGAAAAATTTTCTCCTCAAAAGCGCCATCCTCCCATGTATAGTTTTTTCAGGTATATGATCTTATGTTTGTTTCTTCCTTTTCACTATTAGTATCCTAAAACCCTTCTTTCAAATCCTTCATTGAAATTTCCTAATGATGGATCCCAGTTGGGATTCGAAACGTCGACAAGTGTTCCAAAATACTGTGGATAATCCAGGAAGCTCTTCAATAATTTTTGTATGACAGTGTGAGACATTTAGTTATTGTACTAAGAGATCTTGGATTGGAGATTTGTATGTAATTGTTTCAAGATCCATGATATAATACATAATAGAAGATAGTGGGGTTTTTAGCTATATGCTTTCCCTGGGTAAATTATCTATGTTATATGTGATTAATCTTTCTTCATGATATTGTGATTGGCGATTGTGTTTCAAATTCCATAAATATTTTGTAGAAGCGATTTCATATTTAACAGTGGAATATAATTTTTAGATCAGGAGAATCTAGGCAATACATATTTTACATTAAATTTCTACAAAAGGATCACAAGGCCGACTACATAGAAGCTACTGGAAGAGGTTCACTGGGAGAAGACATAGTTTTCAACAATGATTCAACCACTAAAGGACTCCTACACCAACATTAACTCAAGGAATAAGGGCGCACCAGCTGAGTGACTCAGGATGAGTCACATGTGAGTTTCAGGGGCCTATTGGGAAGGGCCCAACTTGGTCTATTTTTGAGATAAAGACTCCACATTTTGAGGAAGTGGAGTGTGTAATCTAGAGGAAATAATTCAATCACGTGGAGTTCAAAATCTTCACGTGGAATTTAGGAGTTTTAGGGGCTTTGGGGCGGGTCAAAGCCCCTCTTTTTGTAAAGGGATCGGGTTTATTTTGCTAATTTTGAGTCCGCCCATGATATGTAGACCATGGTATTTTAATATGTAAAGGAAATATAAATTGAAGGAATGTTTATTCAAAGAAGATAAATAGAGATATAGATCCATCATTGTATGAGGGAAAACTATGAATTATTTTTTTTTAGTCTATTTTGCATCTTAGGGGTAGGCTCCACAGCTGTGTGCACAGAGGCCTTGGTCTGTAGTCGTGTGCGCAGATCACCCGCAGCTATGTGCACTGGTCAAAGAAGGATTGTACTGAAAATACACATCATTAATCAAGGAAAGGACAGTATTGAAGTACCTTTGTGTTATTTGTGCAATTCTTCTATTATATATATTTGAAGTTGTTTTATGTATTGCGAAGCATTATATGATTTTTTATGCATAGAAAAGTATTTTATGCTATTTATATGTGTTCAATTTGGTTTATTACTGCGTAATACTAATATTTGTGTTGTGTGCGATAGTAGTAATTGATGACTAGGGCATAAATTGTAAAAGTATATAATTGCATAGTAGTAAAGGAAGAACTATAGTAGTAAATCCATGTCATATATCCCTATGGATGGAGAAAATTGGTTTTAGCATCCCCCAATATTTCCTCGTGTGATATTTCTATCTGCGCAGTAGATCATTGCCGAAAGGGCCGATAATAGAGGGTTTTTTTGGTAGCGTAGCTACTCCAAACCTGGGTCTTGACCCTTTCAAGCCAACATCCCTCCACCAAATAACAGGGTCATGGACATTTCAATCCTGACATTCGATCAACTAAAGAGAAGAATAGTATAGGAAAGTATAAAGTATTTTCTGAATGACCCTCACTGCCCTATTACCATCAACACAAAATGGATGATTGTGTCAAATACTAGGAAGAATCCAAGAGAAGTTATAACAAAAAATATAGCCTTTGCGGAAGCCACTAAGAATAATATTGATTACTGAGTGAGATAAAATTAAAAATTGTTAAAGCAATTGGATTCAATAACGAAATAGGTTGAACATCTCATGTCTGAGAATCAAAGATTTCCATCCACTAGCTCTAGGATAATATAATTGAAGGCAACAATACTTGAAGAGATAAAGCCTTTGGAATATACTATGAAGCAATTACATGATGAGATGTTCACTCTCCACGAGGTAGTGGTGGTCTAACATGAAGTGCAGAAAAGGTCAAGAAGATGGTGAAGGTCCTGAAGACAACTTACATAGCCATAGATGTGATCCAGGGTTGGGGCATCACATATATAAACACACCTGCAAGGTTGGTAAGAAAGAGTAGACAAGATGCTGAAAGAGATAGGGAATAAATGAGAGTGTTTTTACGGATCTATGAGTAGATCCATACTTCTGTTACCAGCACCATAACAACATATTCCAAACTACATAATGGATTGGATTCCTTAGTTAGTGTTGTCACACATAAATTTTTAATTTTTGATTGATAGGGTCACTCATCTAGGTTTCATTTTGTCTCATAATGTTGATTCATGAAATTGATGAAAATTCATGAAGTGGTCTTTATCCTAAATCTAGAATAGTCCATTGGTCATGCCATCATGGTCAAATCTATAAAACTCCACCTTAGGTTCACATGCATTGGTTTAAAATTTGTGTTTAGCCACGTGTCTAATTTTTCACTATTCCTTAGCGAATTATATGCAAAACAGGTGATTTTCACTAACGAATCACCTGATCATTCTGTAGCAAATATGTTAGATTTATAACTGAGAACATTGTGGAATCATGTTTTTTTGCATAAATGAATGCGATGATGACCTGTCAAATTTTTAGTGGTTTAGGGTAAAGTTGAGATCATATAATTGGTTTTCATAGTCATTCAAGCATGCAAAAGTGTAAATACCACCCATCATTGCCTTTCACTCCCTCATTTGTCATCATTCTCTCCACATTCGAATTCCATTTTTAAAACTGATCTCCAAGCACATTTCTGTCATCTTTTATTTGACCTTTGCACGCATCAATCCACTATCACCTCTAAAAAGTCTAGTCTCATAGAAATAAGCTTGTTGTTCAGTTTTTCTCCTTGCAGGTGTCACGGTTCAAGAAAGCCAACACAGTGTTAAAAGAGATAACCATGAAGAAGAAGACTAATAAAGGAATGTTCAGTGGTCAAGTATGAACTTATAGACATAAATTTGTTCATGTAATACCCTAGTGTTGCATAGGATTTCATCAAAGCTGGTTGCATGAGTTCTTACAAGAAGATACAAAGGGATTTCTCTATTTTTTTACTATTTGAGAAGTCAACTTCAAGAGAATTTTGTGGGAAAACATAGGAGAATTATCAAAAACTAAGAGAGGTTATTTTCAATCACAGATCAAATAACATTAACTTCTTTCACTTTTATCTTATGTGCTACCAATTTTGATATTCAAAGATGTCTTTGGGCTCTATTTTCAGAATGCATATTTTCTTGTTTTAGGCATGTTATTCAAATACATATTTTGAACACCTCGAGATGTTTTCCAAAAAAAAAAGAGAGGTTTTTCTTTAGCACGAAATTATTTACAAAAAACTCCTCCCATTTTCCAAAATCTATCAAGGATTTGGATATAGGAGCTCATTTCTGATCCCTAATTTTCAGAAGAAAAAAAAACAGCAAAATTTTGAGTTTTTTGCCAATTAGGGAATTTCATAGTGAAGTCGAGGCTTGAAGGCCAGACTTCGCTAGGAAATCCCTGTAGATTAATTTTTGCAAAAAATATCAGTTTGGGTGGAAATCAAAGGACGATAAAATTTTTTTTTAGCTTACTTTATCTAACAAACATATCCCAATCAGAAAAGAAGCCTAAAAATTGACCTAGAAGGTTGAAATGGATTTGCTACCAAACTACGCTACAAAACTACCGATTGCACTATGTTTTTGCAGTGATGTGTTTTTAGTTGTGTTTTGGTGTTTGGAAATTTTACTCAAGGGTAGCCAACCATGTGGAGGCATTCAAAGGTAGCAGTGGGACACTCCAGCAGGGATTTAATCCTCAACAAAGATGTCACATTTCTAGCTTAGCATAAAGACAGTGATCAAATGTTATGGTTATCTTCTCCTTAAAAGTAGGGTCATCAGTTCCTAAATCTAGTGGTTATATTTATCTTTAGTTTATGGTTAGTGCCACACGATCACTTGGTCATTATTGATGTAATTATACAACGCTACAAATAAGTGAATGTAATAAATGAAAGGTAGAGTCCTAATAGAATTGTAAGTTTAAAGTTATTAGGTGTCTTTTTCAGTTCTAGGAATATAGTTTATGGTTAAGATAGGTGTCAAATATGATGGTTTGATGATCTAGCTAGGTGGGTAGATCCAATGTAATGAACAAAAGCATATTAATAGGTAGAAATTTCAATGAGAAGGGGTTGGAGAATGTTATTTAACACTACCACTATTGTAAATTTTTTATCATCAGTAATATACATTAATTGTGTTTCTGCTTCACCTGAGATTCTTTGAGTGTTTCAATGAGACTTATGTCTTATGTTTCTTAATATCTTGTTTTCAATATCTTGATGTTGAATTACTCAGAATTCATGTTATGCCTTCTCTCACTTCCTCTTAACATTAAGCTATTGAATATTTTTGTGTGTTAGTATTGTCCTATTATTGAAACAGTAAAGCCTCAGCTTCAACAAGGAGATCCATTTATCATTGAATTCCCTCACACTGACTCCATAAGCCCAATGGTAGTGAAACTCATTTAATTTTTCTCCTGTAACCAAATACATTAAATAAATTATCACAGAGTTAGACATCTGAATCAACCCTAATTGAGAAAATCATAATTTAATTTGAGAGAGCCCTCTCAGGCTGAAGAGGCTAATCCTCAGTCAAAATTTGGTTTGAAAGAGTTACTCTAAGTTGTCTAGTTGAGTAGCCCATCAGTACTATTATCGCTCATTAATTTCTCCAGGTCCAAGAGAAAACTCACTGAGGTAACCATAAACCTACTTCAAACTCTAGGATCTAGCCTTCCTAGGGTTCAGAGAGGGCTCTCTCTTTAAATTTTTGCTTTGTTTTAATTTGTGAATATTAGGCTAGTTATGAAAGTGAAATTTTGGTTTTTTTTTTGGTATATTTGGTGGGAAATTTTCACTTGTAGGAATAGATAGAGGGAAATATACTTTTCCAATGGCCTATGGAGTTTAAGTCAAGCTAACAGAACTAGGATCAAGGCCTAAAAGGTCAAATGTCTTCAGGGCAAGATATATAACCCTTGGAGATCTTGGAAAATTTGTTTTTGAGATGGTATGATCGGGATAAATGGCACTTAAGGATCCTTTGATCCGGAAAAGGGAAGTAGTAGATAGAGGTCAAACGGGAGAGGGAGCAATCAAGGGTTCCCTAGACCGAAAATCAGATGAAAACAAAGAAATGATAACTAGTTAAAAACAGGGTGCTATTAACATGTCTTGTAGTAGTACTCCTATTTATACATTCAAATTTAGAATTAAACACAGATGTATGCATGTAACAAAAGAAGATAACAATGACAAGTTTTAGAGAGTAATTCACTCCAGATATCTTATCACAGGGACCCTGAAGTATGATGCCAAATATTTGATCCAGTCTGCTACTCAAAATCGAAATCCAAAGCCTTCAAGTCAAAAAAATATCTATATTAATCTCCAGAAATTTTATTCCACCAAAATACTTCAAAGAGTGAAGTATTTATACAAATTCTAAACTAGAATATCTTGAAAAAATATCAAGATTGGTTTACAAATATCTCCAACTGTTTTACATAAATAGAACTTGATTAAAGGAAACTCAAAACTAATGCATCTATTTGGAACTATTTATGGATAGGTGATGACAAAGAGGAGAATTCGAGTTTTATCTCAAATCTTAGTTGATGATGAGGCATCCAAGTCACTAGCTGTCTCCTTTCTTTGTGCATTCTGCTCCAACAGTTTTTCAAACTTAGGGTCCAGTGATACCTTTGCATTTCTAAATCCAAAATATATATGTAAAAAGTGAAAGAGGTTATTTTAGATAAATATGTTTTTGAGATAAACCTCTCTCAGTTCTCCACAATTCTTCTCTAGTTTTTCACAATGGGCTCTGCAAAAAGATGTGTAAAACAGAGTTTTCCACAGTCTGAAAAATAGGATGTAAATATGTGCATGTATCTCTCATTCTTTAATACCTATGCAAAAAGTGAGATAGGTTTTGTATATGAGTCTCTTAGGAACAAAAAAATCCTTCAGTTTTGTAAGATGTATTTCGGATTGAGAAATACAAAGGTATCATTGGACCCCAAGTTTGCAGAATTGTTGGTGCAGAATGCATAAAGAAAGGAGACAACTAGTGAATTGGATGCCTCATCATCAACTAAGAGTTGATATAAAATTCGAATTCTCCTCTTTGTCATCACCTATCCATAAAAAATAGTGCCAAATAGATGCATTATTTTTTACTGTCCTTTACTTACGTTATATTTATGTAAAATGGTTGGAGATATTTCTAAACCAATCTTGATATTTTTTCAAGATATTCTAGTTTAGAATTTGTATAAATACTTCACTCTTTGAAGTATTTTGGTTGAATAAAATTTCTGGATATTACTATGGATATTTTTTTTACTTGAAGGCTTTGGATTTCGATTTTGAGTAGCAGGCTAGATCAGCTATTTGGCATCATACTTCAAGATCCCTGTGATAATCTATCTGGAGTGAAGTACTCTCTAAAACTTGTCATTGTTATCTTCTTTTGCTACATGCATGCATCTATGTTTAATTCTAAATCTGAATGTATAACTAGGAGTATTACTACAAGACATGTTAATAGCACCCTGTTTTTAACAAGTTATCATTTCTTTGTTTTCTTCTGATTTCCGGTGTAGGGAACCCTTAATTTCTCCCTCTCCCATTTGAAATCTATCTACTACTTCCCTTTCCCGATCATACCATCTCAAAAACCAATTTTCCAAGATCTCCAAGGGTTATCTATATTTCCCTGAAGACATTTGACCTTTTAGGCCTTGATCCCATTTCTGTTAGCTTGACTTAGACTCCATAGCCTAATGGACAAGTAGATTTCCCTCTATCTATTCCTCCAAGTGAAATTTTCCCACCAAATATACCAAAATTTCACTTTCACAACTAGCCTAATATTCACAAATTAAAACAAAGTTAAACTTTAAAGAGAGAGCCCTCTCTGAACCCTAGGAATGCTAGATCCTAGAGTTTGAAGTAGGTTTGTGGTTACCTCAATGAGTTCTCTCTTGAACCTGGAGAAATTACTGAGTGATAAAATAACGGTGACTCCACTTGGGAAGACTAACATTTTATTTAGAAATATTTTATAGGATAAGATCTGATCTATGATGGTGGACAACTATCAAACATACAAAGGTTAAAATCATCCACCTGGCAACTCCAAATAAATTTTAAGAAAAATAAAATCTAAGACTCCACTGGTAGAAGTATCTAGCTTGGTTGTATAGATACAGTGCCCCTTCTTTATGACTAATTTAGAAGATGACCCAAGAATAAAAAGCAGGTATGCTCCCTTGAGCAGAGATCACATACTTGGATTTTCACAAAAACTACCAAAGGTAAATTGGGATAAAATATTCCTATATTTCAAAATGAGAATATTGATGATCCTTTGTTACATCTCATTAAATTTCATATAAACTCATGGATATTGAAGGGTGATTGGCATGAGGATTGCTTCATGAAGCTATTCATGGCAACCTTAGAAGGACAAGCAAGGGAATGGTATGAAGCTCTCAAACCTACTAGTTTATTTTCTTTAAAGTATTTTCATAAGGTATTTTATGAGCATTACAAAGAAGATTTTCCATATTTATCATTAGCTGAAAATTGTTGTGATCAAGCTAAAGATCTCATACATTACCTTAAAAATATTGATGAAGATTTTGGAAATTGGCATCCTGAAGATTTATTAGAAGAATTCCATAACTTTCATTCTCAAGTTAAGTTTCATGATAATCAAGAGGAGTTAATCAAAGATCAAATAGATCAGGAGATAAATCAAGATCCATAAAGCCTCTCTACAGTAAAAAATGATGTTTCATATAATGTTTTGAATGAAGTTAAAGAAAATATTCAACCTCATGTTTAGTTTTTACATAAGAGAAAAAAAAAAATTATTCAAAGATAAAAATTCAAAGATTCCCACCCCACCTCACCGAAGAAGAAATAAATTTGATTCTAAAAATTTAACCATCCTCAAAATGTTTGCATAATGAATAAATTGTTTCTACTTATTCTAATTTTGATGTATGTACTAAATTTTTTATCCATGAAGAAACAGAAGAACAAGTTGATGCTCATGTTGTTCTACCTTCCCAAAAAGGCCCATTTCCTGATAGTACTCCTATTGAGAAAAATGATGACCTTCAAATAGAATGCAACCAATCTAATCAAGATATATCAAGATTACTAGAAAATCAATCTACTGATCTAATGTGTATAATTGATGACATTCCTTCTTCTGAAGATTTACCTAACTATGATCAGTATGATGATAATTATGTTCTCCGAATTCAAGCTAAATTCACAGACCAATCACTAGCTAGTTTGTGGGATGAGGAAGTTCAATTTCAGCAGTTCAAAAATAGTGATTAGACAATACACATCAAATATGGGAGTGAAGAATAAAGTTCAAAAATTTTGAAAGAAAGTTCTATACCATTATGCTCTAAAGCATTTCAGTTTTTAAAGGATGAACAACCCCTAGAAATCTATGAATTTCCATTAAAACCCATATATAAATTGCATCAATCTTTCAAAGTTTTTCATGATCCAATAGCAGATATGTTGGATAATGAATGAATTCAAAGTCTTTCTTCATTTATTGACTATGAGCTTCAAGATCAAGATGATAAAAATTTCCTCAAACAAACGTTTTCATCAGTATAAATATCATCACAAATCTTATCTAAACATCTGAAAGTATCTCAGAACAATCATAGGTTGATTTTGCAATGGAATAAAGTTAAAAATGACAATTTAGTCTCATGGCATGGAGTTCATCCAGAACAGATGTACATTTATTTAGATCAGTTAAACATTGGTGTATATACCTTGGAAGATCCTTTTGAAAAGTTACTAGAGTCAACAAAGGAAATCAAGCATTTCCTTATTCTCCCATTTGTTGACAAGTTTTTAATAGGTTGCAGAATTAAATTTTTGAAAATCAACAAACACATCCAACAAAATCTATCAAAGTACATAATGCTTGAATGGTTGCATTGGCTATTTCATTTTACCTAACTAGCAGTTAGATAGCTGATTAGAGTAAGTAGGTAGGATTTCAGCTTATTTCAGTTTTCAGTTTTCAGCAAAGGAAAAAGCCCTAAGATATTGATGATTTAGTAGTTTGGTTTGAAGGTTGTAGCACCTTTTTTATTATTCTCGGATTAGATTTCAGTTTGCAGAAAAGGGTGTAAATTTATTCCAAGATTTTCAGTCAAAGAGATTTTATAGCAAAGCAAATGCATGTTTGGGATTGGCTCAAAGGATCAGGCTACTAGTCAATAGTGTTCTTGACATTTCACCAGGAAATTCCATCCCCATGTGAAGCCGTTGTTAGAGTCCTATAAATATAGGATTCATAATTTTTGAATTGACTTTGATAGACTTGTAAATATGTACATACCTTGCTTTCTGCAAGTTGTTTTCCCATATTTTGAAAAAAATGAAAAAATAATAAAATCCAAAAAGAGGGTCAAAAATTCCTAAAAGAAAGAGCAAGGAACTTAGAAAAACATATACCCCAAAATAAAAATAAAAATAAGACCTGAATTGCATAGAAAACCAGTGGAATTAGCAGGCCTACTAAAAACCAATGGAGTCAGCAGATAGCTGATTTTTAATTGTTTTATGGATGGTTGTTGTCCACCATGAGCAACTAGGTACCATTCTTGGCTAACACTTGATTCTTCTAAGCTCAAATGTGGTTTTCTGAGTTCTTGAGGTGATATTAAGTTGTTTTAATAACTCATTTACCTGGTATGGTCGCCATTATGTTGGCTCCCCGTGATTTGGAAGATTGGCAAGAACAACTCTGCAGGGAGCCACATCAAACCACTTTGGAGTCCAAGGACCTAGCCTTCCTGGACTCAAAGAGGGCTCTCTCTATGTATGTTCTTGTAAATGATATATCTCTATGCTTTTGTTTTCTGATTTAAGGCTAGTTATGAAGTTCTATGACTGTTTGTTTTGTTTGGTTGATTAATTGATCGTGTGATTAAGTGATTGAGTGTTTTAGTTGAATAGATAGACTATGGGAAGAATTAATCCATTGGGCTATGGATTCATAAAAAGATTTAAATTTTCATCAATTCCACAAGGGACTTCATAGGGCAAGCTAACTATATCAAGTGGATCTCTTAGATTAGATGGAATATGAAACGACATTAAGTTGTGAAAACAACAAAACTAAAGGTTAGTTAAGAATCCTTTAACTCTACTTCAAAAATAAAATCCTTTTAGGTAACTGTTTAAGACAAAACAAAGGACAGGGAAAACCATAGACTTATTTGGCTAGACTATAGTAAGAAAACCTTAAGAAAACAATCCAGCAATCCTAGAATTACTTTCAAACAAAGAAAACATTCAAGATAACAGTTAGTATAATCAAAGGGAAATTAAGAATTCTTTAATCAACTAAAAATACCTTTGCAGCAACAGTTTGAGACAAACCAAAGGACATGGCTAACCATAGACTTCTTTGGCTGGACTCTGCTAAGTATACTTCAAAGAAAGGCCTTAAAAATAATATTTCAAGCAAGACCAAAGGACAGGGCATACCATATACTTCTTTGGCTGGACTTTACTGAATCATTTTCAAGGCAACAAGCTAGGTGGAACCAGAGAGAAATTAAGAATTCTCTAATCAGAGCTTGCAGAAGAAAACATTAAGATAAAGAAAGAAAACAAAATTAAGGTGCCAAGACAACATATCTTAATCTAAATTTTATGTTATTTTATCAGAGAAATAATGGACAAAATGGAAAACGGAAGGAAAAAATTGACAAAGAAAGGTAACTTCACCATTAACATAGCTCAAGAATCCTTTGAACATGCTTGTATTACTAATGTTCAAAATAGTTACAATACTCCAGTCCAACTAATCTCTGCAACTCAGAGTTTATATCAAATTGAGCCTAGCAACTTATGAACTAGCTTAGCAAATCATCAACTTATCAACCAACATTAAAGATGAATAATACATGCAGTATTTATCTACAAAATGAGGAGGTTTCCCTAAGATAGGGTTTCAGACTTGTCTTTATTACAGAGTTAATGCATTTTGACCTTTGAGACCAAGCAAGGCCCAAGGAAAAATATCTATGACTGGCTCATTGTGATAATAACTTCTAACTTAACTGTTTGAGCTAACTTTAGGAAATGTTTGACTTTTGAGGCTCTTTTGTTAACTTTACAATAACTTCTGAGTAGTTGGGAAATATCTCTGTCTGTTTCAATACTTTTTATTTCCTTTATTTCAATGAAAAGTGTTGTAAGTGGAAAGATGTGTCTTTAAAGAAGTAATTTTTGTTTACTTATGAATTCGGATATGTCTTATGTGTTAATCTACTTTTGATTTATCCTTTAAACTCTATTTAGGCCTTTTTTAAACTTGGATTTTCCTCTTGTTGTCTGTTTAATTTATTTAGTCTGCTTTTTCTCCTTTAATTCCTCTAATATTTCTGCATTTTCCTTTACTCTATGACTCTGTCTTTAATCCTATCTTTTGATCTTGATTTATCTGTGATTTTTCCTTAACCTCTGATTTTAACCTTTAATCCATTGATTAACCTTTTCATCCTTCCTTTGACTGTGTTTCATCATTTTGCCTGTATCTCTGTTTTTATTTGTTGCACATTAAGGCATCTTTTGTTTCTTTGGTGTGTTTGAATGACCATCAATGGTCATGATCCATTTATTTCTCATGCGTTGGCCTGCCGCTCCTAGTCCTCTTGAAGAACAAACTTACTGGATCGTCACCCAGGTAGTCTGCTTGAATGTTTTGGGACCTCAGAAATGAAATGAAATTCATTTCCGCCATGATTCCCTGCACATTAAAAGCAATTTATTAATTTAAAACATGCACGAGAGGGGTTTATCTGTTGTTTTATGGCTTTCAGAATTTTTGGACGTGTTGTAGGGGTTCATGGTGGCTGCGAGGCTTCATCGCAAAGGCACAGGCCTTTGGATCATTTGAACGGAGCAGTGGTTTTGGGTTTTGGCAGGAGGGAGAAGGACGATTTTCACAGGGAGTGAGGGCGGTAAGTGGTATTACTTGTGGGGATGTGATTCCATAGGATTGATGACACGTGGCAGGAGGTACAGGTAGTAATACCGCCCATTTTGCACATTTCAAAATATTTAACCTTGATGCACTTATGCTTGCAATATCGATCGTGGGACGTTGGATCGTGAGGGTTGGAGATCAACGGTGGTCAGGGTAAATGGAGGAGCAGGTAAGTCAGGCGATGGGGCTTGGGGTTACGTGGAAGAATGTATGGTGGAGTTTTTTATAGCATGAGGCTTGGTTTATATGGTCGCGAGGTTTTTTTATAAGGGTGGGGGCTTAATAAGAAGGAGCTCGGGGCAAGAATAGAAGCGGGGTGCTTAGAAATGAGGGAAGAAGGTAGGATTTTATGAGTAGCTGGTAAGGGTTTTAGAGCAGGGGCTAAAAATATATAGGGGTCAGGCTTTTTAATTTAAAAAAATATTTTTAGTTAAAATATTGGTCCCGAATAACAAAACATTTATTTTAAAACAATGTAAAAAGGACTTTTTACATTTTTTTAATAAAATAAGTGAAAGTGATGAAGATGAAGGGGTGAATGGAGCTTTTAAGCAGATAGGAATAGGTATAAATGAAGGATTTTAAAGAAGGGTAAGAAGTGAATATGAGGGGATTAGGTCCAAACATAAGTTTTCAAGGCAGGAGGGTAATTTTAGAGAAGGAAAAATGAGAGAGAGTGAATTAGGGTAAATAAGGATAATGAAGGCAGTGAGATTTCTGGAAATAGCCGATAGTCAAGGAATGTTATTTTCAGCAGTTTGTAGAAAATCCATAGTCACCTAGTGAAACTGTAGAATACAAGAGGATAAAAATACCCATTCTCACAGTTGTCGACTTATGTCACACCACGCAAACCCTCAGTCTAAATTCCTAAATATCTAGACAAGGTGCACACAAGTATCCAAATGCCACTAATTCTTGAAAACATCCCGTTGGAAGGGGACATGTTTGCTAAAGTGTCGCAACTCATATTGGAGGACTAAGACATTACTAATGTAGATAAATTTCTAGAACTTGCGCCAGAGCTTCACCTAGATCACGTCACCTATGAACGAGGCATCATGCACCTTAAGCAAAATAGATGGGTGTTGGGTCTACATAAGGCAGGCCAACTAAACTTACTGCAGATCCCTCATTTTGGGCGCAACCCCATAAACGACATCTACGTCTGGAAATTTCTCATGCTAGTTCACGATGATGCACTGCGGTTGGGAGAGGGAATCATCATTGATCTTGCATCGACCCATATGATCACAGGTCTGCCCAATAAAGGAGTAGATCCCATTGCTGATTTCAGCGGTAAAGCCTGACGTAGGGATTTTGCACAAAACATATCCTTGCACACAATAATAGAGTTTGTGTTCCTCTTACATGGAATCCTCAATTTAATCTTCAATAAATTCTACTTAGACTCAATTCAAAATACATATGAAGAGACAGCCAAACAGTAAACAATATAATTGCATAAAATACAACCAGAAATTTACCAAGGCAAACCCTTCCTTGGCCGAATATTACAATGGTTGGCCTCTCGGCTCTCACCCTTCACATGAACTCTCACACTAATTCTCTCTATCTCTCACTGTATTCCTCACTCTCACACAAGCTTCATATTTATATACAATTATTAATTAACTCCAATCCATGATTTCCTCCACACATATCTCAACCAAATCCTAAAATATATTTATCCCTTATTTGACTCAACTAAGTTCCATTTAAGGAACTCCTAATACCTAAATTATCTACCCAACACAATTCCCTCATATTCTCAATTAATTAAGAGAATATTTACAATGATCCTCACACTCAGATTATTCTCTCTTAATTTAAATAAAAATTAGCATAATGATTTCGATTAGAGAAATTTCCATAGACTCCTACCTATGAGGTCTGTCACTTTTCTGTAATAATGTGACAGCCACAAGTCTCAATGACTTGCTCCCTCCAAGATTCCAAACTTTGTTCTGTCGCGGGTCCTTTAAAGTATCAACTCCATTTTGTAATTCATCACTCACTCTATCAATCGGATTCCATTGGTCTTTACAACAATTGCTTCTGCCAATTCCTCAGAGTAACTCCTCTTTGTTTGATGCTTTCGTCTGCAAAACTTAAAGCAAAAGGGCATGACTATCAAAGAATATACTAAAAAAATTTATAAGGTGAGTATTAGAGCGGGTCATATTGAAGATGACATAGAAAAGGCAGCTAGATATATAAATGGTTTGAGATATGAAATACAGGATGAGATCAGCTTATTAAATCTAAATATGACTGAAGATGCCTATCAAGAAGCTTTGAGGGTAGAAGAAAATATGTTCCGCAAACAAAATCAGAGAAATAGAGGCATGATTCTGGCAAAAGGAAGGGGAACATTTAAATCCAGATTTCAGCACTCCCAAAATGAGGCAGGGAGTTCGAGGAATAGAACACCACAAAGAGGAGATTCTGGTTTCGAAAGGTTTGTGCCTAGGAGTCGAAGCCATTTTGGAGAAGAGAGTGTCAAAGAAAACTAGGAGCCAAACCTATTATTAGTATTTAGTCAAGTGGAAAGGAAAGCCAATGGAAGACGCCAGTTGGATGAGAGCAGCAGAGCTACAGAATTTGGGAGTAGATTCTGAAGCATTATAAGATCAGTTTTCTTCCATGGGAGTCTGAAGCAGGAGCATCGAGACTTAGCCAGCAATCTGATGTTTTGTTCACATGTTGTGGCTAATCCAAAGAAATAAACATTAGTAGTAGTATTTTATTTTATTTTATTATTATTGTTATTTATTTATGATAATAGTTAGTTTATTTTTGTATTTTTAATTAATTAGGAATAAAATTAGGAATTGGTTTCTTTCCTTGTGTGGATATAGAGCCAACATAGGGATAAGCACTTAAAAATAGGGAGGTATTGATTTGTTGAGAAAATTCGAGAAGAAACCTATTCTAAAAGGAATAGTTTCATATTTCAAGTATAAATAATATGGAAGTAGGGAGGAAACACCAAGAGTGCCAGTGTAAAGACTGAAAATGCAAAAGGGTGATCAATGAAGTATTCAGCCCATGCAGTGTTAATGTAATTTGGATTTTAGCATATTATGTTTCTTTTTGAATCTGCAAACTGTATGTATATGTTGTCTATAAATGTGTGATTGTAGGGAGATGATTTTCGTTGTGGAGGGTGATATGCAGTTTTAAAGCACTGTAGTGGAGTGCGGCCTTGGTGTGGACATAGGCAAAGACCCTCAGTAAATATGTTAAAACGTTGGAAGCGTTGGATTGTTCGGCTTTATTAACAAAACTATATAGCTATGCAATGCTATTCAGATGGGTACGCAGTCACCATGTTCATGGTTTCATATTTTAGCGTATATAGTTCAACTTTCTAGTAACGCAGAGTGGCATGTCATTTGCGTTGAGGTTAGTACAGTCAAGCTAATACGACTGTGGATCCGAGCTATAGATATCGATATTTTATTTGTGTTGACATTGCTGGTTATCTTGGCATAGAAATTGCGTTGACATTGCTGGGTATATTGGGATAGTCATTGCATGGATATTAGTGCAGTTCCAAAACGAAATTCCAATTTATAGAGCTAGAACCATAATTTGTTTTCTTGATTGCTGTGGTGGTTGTGAAGCCGTCGACTCAAACAGCTTGCGGTGTTTTTTTTCCTTCAACAAACTCCATATTGGTAGTGGGCCTCAATAAATCAACAAACTTGATTTCCCTTGTTATATATTCAACCATAATGCTTTAAGGATTATGTTGGTTTGTTTTTTTCCAAATGGATTCCAAATGCTAAATTTCAATTATGTTATTATTATATACAATAAAAATGGTCCTTTAAGGACCCATCGATTATTGAAAAATGGAGTTTGCATAAAGTTGCAACATTTCATTACTATATGTATTAATAGAGTGGAATTTGGAATTTCATTTTAAGTGGTGAAGAACGAATAAATTCCATCATTTTGAAGAGTAAACCTAGGTCTCAATAAAATTAAACATTTTTCTATACTAATTTGTAAAGTGGAAATTTTGTTTTCTACATCAAAGCCCAAGAGAAATTTGTTGCGGGGAAAATTAGAAATAAATACCAAGTCTTGCGCAAGAGCCAAGGCTTCATTTTAAGTGAGATAAATGACACAGAATTTCAGTTTGGCACGCTCATCCTGGCCAGCAAGATGATGCACAAATGAAGACCAAAGGAGGTGTCCGCGCATATATGCGAGAAAAGTTTCATTTATAACTAGTTTAACTATCTGTGCATGGAATTCCTATAAAATGTGTGTGAAGCACAGGAGAAAGGAAAGCAGTTCCATTATGCTTGGTTGACAATGCTAACCACACTGATTGGGTGGAAAACCCCCAAGGAAACCCAGTTTCCATATATAGAGCCTCAAATGTGTGAGGCCTCGTGATATTCGACTCTGTGGAACTCTTTAGACCCCATGCGCGCCAAGGAGAATAATTTTTTTTGGGTTATTTATGATGCTATGCTATATCAGGTCGTGCAGTCTAAGCCAAGGTTGTCTCCCATGCTCTATGATCGATAAAATATGGTAGCTGACTTCACGGCTATGTTCCATAACATGCACATCTGCACAAAAGGCGATGTGAAAGGAGCCAAGTACGAGTTACTTTATTTAGTTACCAAAAATGACCTGCTTAGAATCACTGCTAAGTGGCCACCTGCATGACTGACAGCTAAAACACTGACAAAGCCGCGCACTAGCACTAAGCCAGAGAAAACAACAAAGAAGATGATTTAGAATCTTGTTGAGAAAGAATCGATGCAAACCACCACTAGTGAGATTATTGACCTTTAAAAATATACTGAGCCTGAGAAGAATGACTCTGCGCCAAAAGACACAATTGAGGACGTAGTAGCGTAGAACTCTAAAGGTACAAAGCGCGACTCTCTAGCTGCTAGTGGATCAAAAAGAAAGAGGAAGAGATCTAAAGAGGATAAAGAAGAGGTCTTGACACTAACAGAGGATGGTTTAAATGAGATTGCAAACATAGTCACGTTTGCGACAGAGGATCGTTTAATTGACATGGAGGTGTAGAATAAGACTGCGCTGGAATTTGCTCAGGTGGGGATACAAGAACTCAAGATGCAAGAGAGAATTTCTCAAGTGAGCCAGATCAGCGCGCATCCATTAGATATAGCACTACCAGCCACTAGGGATGCCCTCCTTGTACAAATACTCGTGCAAACCATTCATGTGGATGCCAGCCCACGCGCTCAATTCCACGGAGTACGTGATATTAATATTAATATTTATGTTTTACCTACAAGGAAGCTACACTTGATGCATACCATGGTCGCAAATGAACTTCAGTTCAGAGAGGTTTTTTCTCACACATCTGTTGAAGATTCAAAGAAGCAGGCTACGTAGGCCCAACAGAAGCAGTAACAAGCAGAGGCAACATTCCACGCATCTGAATCCCAACGCATTGTGCTTGAAGCTAAGATCCACCTTGTATATAGTGAAGTTCCCATGGTCCTTGCCACAGTTGTGCCAGAGAAAAAGTTGGAAGGATTGGATGCTCCTACAAAGTTTGAACATCAAATCGCGAACCTACAAATGAAGTTGTAGCCTGAGACTATGCCTGAAGTCCGCACAAAAAGAGTAGTCAGGGTAAAACAAGCCATAGTATCATTTTTGCAGTCACAAAATGTGACAAGCTATTGGATGAGGCTATGGGCGTATGGACGTACGTGCAGAATGATCTGGTAGTTCAGTAGTTTTGCAACAAGCTACATCAGAAGTAACAACAATTTGCATAGATCCAAACAGTGGCGTCAACCCTTGTTCTTCCACAACGCCTAGCTCATCTGCAAGAGGGTCGAATGATACAGAAAAATATTGAAGGCTTGCACCGAAAAGAGCAGTTTTTAGAAGCACGTATGCAACCATGGGCCGAAGAGGCTCTTCAACTTTCACAGACTCTGGACACCACCATGAAGGCAATTCAATAGACACAACGTAGTATCGAGATGGTCATTGAAGGGCCCACTATGAAGAATTTAGGTCATCAAGCACAGGGAGATGTGGTGAAAAGTTTGGAAATGGTTCTCCCTCTGAAATATTATGTCATCATGCTCCAAGCCAAGCTAAAGGAGAATACGCCTCAGTGAATCGGGACGAGTCACATGTTTTTGTTAGGGGCCTATTGGAGCGGGGTCCCCTGAGGCACACTTTTTGATGTAATTTTTGTATATGTGCGTTGTGTGAATGAGTCAAGTAGCTTTGGGGTGGGTAAAAGTCCCTAATTTTATGTAAAAGGGACTAAGGATAAACTGTGGGCCTCAAACCATGGTTTGAGACCATAATACCTATATGCTAGAAGAATATATATAGATATATTGAGTGTAGGTAAGTATCTTAAATAAGTAGAACTTGATTATGATCTAGTTGTTTATGTGTCTGTAATACTATGTAAGGGTTTTTTCTGGGTTAGGCTGTTGTTGGCTGTGTGTGTGGAGACCTAGTCCTGGCTGTGTGCAGACTCCGCTGGTTGTGTGCGCTGAAGGGTTATGTGTAAGGGGAAAGTCTGATGTATTGAACTGATCTGAACCTAATATAAAGGACTAATTTTGGTGAAACATTGTGTTAATATGAGTTATCTATTCTATTGAGATCACATTTCTTTTGTGTTTCTTATAAATCATTGCGCAAAGATATATGTTATGGTTATTTATGCATATGGATGGTTGATGAATCTTCTTAAGTAGTTACGCATTGTTTACATCTGAATTTGGTTATGTGTATTATGTTTGTGCTGAAGTGATCTAAGGTTCTATTTCTAATATATTAAGTATTGTGCACATCGATTTTGATTTATATAATTCTACAATCAATCTACTTAGGGCCACTTCATTATTTTCTTCCTCAGGGTGCGAAAACCTAGTTCCAGCACCCCCCATACTACTTCAAGTGAGACTTTGATCTACGCAAGCAGGTCATTGCTAAAAGGGCCAGTAATTGGAGGGTTTTTTGGTTTCCCGATAAACTCTGAACCTGGGTCAGGACCCCTCAAGCCAACGCGCTGCCCATCTAGACGCTACATGATTTTTGACATGGGGTCATGGATGAGTTGAAGGTGTGAGCATCATGTTTTTATGGTCATTAACAAAGTCAAGAAAGACAAAAAGAATATCTTCAATGACATGAGTAAGGCCCTCAAGGACTGTGATGAGGAAACTCATAACAAACAACAATTGGAGGAGATTATCACCAAGACGTGCAGCGAGCTGCCCGACCTAAATATCCAAGTCAAGGCATCCCAAGCGGAAAATATTGTGAAACTCACCACTGCAATCAAATAATCCAAGAATGAAAAGGATAGGGTCAATTTCGAGCTTCAGATGTAGATTAACAAGTTGCAGATCAGGTTGCAGCCAACAACACCACCATAGGTGCGTGAACAATAGGAAACAAATATGAAGGTTGCATTAGAAGGTATGTCTACCACAGTCAAGGACTGTTGCAAGCTATTCAAATACATGATGGAAATATGGACCCCGTTGCAGGAGGATCCAAATGTTCAGCAAATTGAAGCAGAAATTTTGGAAAAGAAAAAACAATTTGATGAGATCAAAGTCACGGCGAGGACCCTAGCACCTATGCAGAAAATCTCCTACATACAGGGAGGAAAGAATCTACAGAGTAAATCAAGGAGTTGTGAAGGAAAGAACAGATAATCACAGGGGGAACCCAACCTTGGCAAGATGAGTCCATCCAGTTATCATAGACTATAGACAGTAAGCTTAAAGATATGAGGCATAAGCATAAAGATTTCCTTCAAAGGTGTTGAGATTCAACAAGAAGATCCTAGTGAAAATTACACACCTACACTAGGATGGAGACTTAGGCTATTTTCAGTTGGATGTCCATTTATAGATGCATGAACAAATTCTATTTATAAATGATTTCTATTTATAGATGTACATGCAAGTTATATTTATATATTTCATGTCTATTTATAGTTGCATGTCGACTATTATTATCCCTTAATATTATTTGGACAATAAACAATAATATTTTATCAAGGAGCACTTGGAAATAGTTAACTGAAGTGGAAAATTAGTTAGCTATGGGAATTTCAATTTGATGGTTGGTTGGTGGGACATGCAAGTGGAATTAGTTTTAACTGAGTGATTCAAAGTTGCAACAGAGTTGGAAGTGTAGTTACGAAATTTGTAAAGTATTTTAACTCATTTAAGTGATTTAAACTCAGTTGTGCTAGTTGTAATTGAATATACACTAGTGAGAGATCAAGTGAATCAATTATTAATTAATTCACAATAAGTGGCCTCACATGCAACTGAATATTTACTGCTATTAACTACATGCATGTCAGATCCAATGGAGACCCAGTTGAGATGTAGCTGAAAGGGACGGATTGAATATCAGTTGTCATATTATCAGTTGCACACATGAAACCACACATACATTGGATGTGCCCATGAGGATTGCACAGTCAAGGCAAGCAGGATTCCATTCATTCAGGGATTGCTATCAGCTGGGATTGCGCAGTGCAAGCAGGTTTTCTAGAGACACTAAATTGGCAAGTTAAAATTGGCTAAGGAACTTGCCAATTTTTGTATGAGCGATCTTGTACCTCAGTACTTGCAAAAGACTCCTCGAAAACTAAGCATCAAGTGCATCTTGAAGATGCAAGGACCATTGCAAGAGAGGAGCACTATAAAATAAGGAAAGTGAGGGAGGCCCTTGAGATTATAAAACATCCAGATAACCTTAATAGGGATGGGGGATGTGAAATCAGTGACAGTTGGCATCCTCTTCTTCGACAAATTTTCTCCTCAAAAGCGCCATCCTCCCAAATATATTTTTTTCAGGTATATGATCTCAGGTTTGTTTCTTCCTTTTCACTATTAGTAGCCTAAAACCCTTCTTTCAAATCCTTCATTCAAATTTCTTGAAGATGGATCCCTGTTGGGATTCGAAACGTCGACAAATGTTCCAAAATAATATGGATAATCCTGGAAGCTCTTCAATAACTAAAAACCACAGGAGCTTAAAAACCAAAAAAATTTCCCTACAGGGAAGGGATTCTTGGGAAGAGATTTGTTACCTTGAAAGAACCAGAATGAAGATTGAAACAAGGGTGGCAGACCTACATTTTCTTAAAGAGTGTCGAGACAGCAATATTATTCCTCCTTTCGCCCAAAGTGTCAATGTGTCCAACGCTGGTGATAGTATTTACCATAGAAAGTTTCTATTCGGCTCAGTTTTAGATGGGTGTTCACAGTCAAACATTAGGTTTTATGATTTATCAATGGAAGGGTATATTGTGTTTTCTTCATTGCCACACCGTGATTACACTTCAGTAATTAATTCCGCATTTCCTTCCAAAATAGTGAATGATTATGGTAATACATTACCGGATTTCCTAATGATGAAGGAGGATGTGAATTCGATTTTTATCAGTAATTCGATGAGCGAGGTTTTGACCTGCAAAAATGTGAAGGAGGATGTGAATTCAACAGAGCTGATATTAAGTATGAGCAATCTCGCACCTTAGCACTTGCAGAACACTCCTCGAAAACTAAGCATCAATTGCATCTTGAAGATGCAAGGATCATTGCAAGAGAGGAGCACTATCAAAGAAGGAAATTGAGGGAGGCCCTTGAGATTATAAAACATCCAGATAACTTTATTAGGGATGGGGGATGTGAAATCAGTGATAGTTGGTGTCCTCTTCTTCGAAAAATTTTCTCCTCAAAAGCACCATCCTCCTAGGTATAGTTTTTCAGGTATATGATCTCAGGTTTGTTTCTTCCTTTTCACTATTAGTATCCTAAAACCCTTCTTTCAAATCCCTCGTTCAAATGTCTTGAAGATGGATCCCCGTTGGGATTCGAAACGTCGACAAATGTTACAAAATACTGTGTATAATCCAGGAAGCTCTTCAATAATTTTTGTATGACAGTGTGAGACATTTAGCTGTTGTACTTAAAGCACTTGGATTGGATATTTGTATGTAATTGTTTCATGATCCATGATATAATACATAATATAAGATAGTGGGGTTTTTAGCTATATTTTTTCCACGGGTAAATTATCTTTGTTATGTGTGATTGATCTTTCATCATGATATTGTGATTGGCGATTGTGTTTCAAATTACGCAAATATTTTGTAGAAGCAATTTCGTATTCAACAGTGGCATATAATTTTTAGATCGGGAGAATCCTAGCAATACATATTTTGCATTAAATTTCTACAAAAGGATCACAGGGCCGACTACATAGAAGCTACTGGAAGAGGTGCACTAGGAGAAGACACAGTTTTCAGCAATGATTCAACCACTAAAGGATTCCTACACCAACATTAAATCAAAGACTCATGGCACACTAGCTGAGTGACTCAAGATGAGTCACATGTGAGTTTCGAGGGCCTATTGGGCAGGGCCCAACTTGGTCTATTTTTTACTTAAAGACTCCACATTTTGAGGAAGTGGAGTGTGTAATCTAGAGGAAATAATTCAATTGTGTGGAGTTCAAAATCTTCACGCAGAATTTACGAGTTTTAGGGGCTTTGGGGCAGGTCAAAGCCCCTCTTTTTGTAAAGGGATCGGGTTTATTTTGCTAGTTTTGAGTCCGTCCGTGATATGTAGACCATCGTATTGTAATTGTAAAGGAAATATAAAGTGAATTCATGTTTATTCAAAGAAGATAGATAGAGATATAGATCCATCATTGTATGAGGGAAATATATGAATTATTATTTTTTTAGTCTGTTTTGCATCTTAGGAGAAGGCTCCACAGTTGTGTGCGTAGAGGCCGTGGTCTGCAGCCATGTGCACAGACCACCCGCAGCTATGTGCACTGGTCGAAGAAGGATTGCATTGAAAAGACACATCATTAATCAAGGAAAGGATAGTGTTGAAGTATCTTTGTGTTGTTTGCGCAATTCATCTATTATTTATATTTGAAGTTGTTTATGTATTGCGAAGCAATATATGATTTTTTATGCAAAGAAAAGTATTTTATGCTATTTATATGTGTTCAATTTGGTTTATTAGTGCATAATACTGATATTGGCGTTGTGTGCGATAGTAGTAATTGATGACTAGGGCATAAATTGTAAAAGTATATAATTGCATCTGCGCAATTTAAAAAATCATAAGGAAAAAGTATAGCAGTAAATCCATGTCCTATATCCCTATGTATGCAAAAACTTGGTTTTAGCATCCCCCAATATTTCCTCGTGTGATATGTCTATCTGTGCAGCAGATCATTTTCGAAAGGGTTGGTAATAGAGGGTTTTGTTGGTAGAGCAGCTACTCCAAACCTGGGTCTTGACCCTTTCAAGCCAACATCACTCCACCAAATGACAAGTTCATGGACAGTTCAAACTTGACATTCGATCAACTAAATAGAATAGTATAGGAAAGTATAAGGTAATATTTTCCGAATGACCCTCACTGCCCTATTACCATCAACACAAAATGGATGATTGTTTCAAATACTAGGAAGAATCCAAGAGAATCTATAACAAAAAATGTAGCCTTTGCAGAAGCCACTAAGGAGAATATTGATTACTGAGTGAGAGAAAATGAAACATTTTTAAAGGAATTGGATTCAATAAGGAAATAGGTTGAGCATCTCATGTCTGAGAATCAAATATTGCCTTCCACTAGCTCTAGGAGAATATAATTGAAGGCAACAATACTTGAAGAGATAAAGCCTTTGGAAGATACTATGAAGCAATTACATGATGAGATGCTCACTCTCCACGAGGTAGTGGTGGTCTAACATGAAGTGCAGAAAAGGTCATAGAATATGGTGAAGGTCCTGAAGACAGCTTACATAGCCATAGATGTGATCCAGGATTGGGGCATCAAATATCTAAACATGCCTACAAGGTTGGTAAGAAAGAGTAGACAGGATGCTGAAAGAGATAGGGATTAAATCAGAGTGTTTTTACGGATGTATGAGTAGATCCATACTTCTGTTACCAGCACCATAACAACATATTCCAAACTATATAATGCATTGGATTCCTTAGTTAGTGTTATCACACATAAATTTTTAATTTTTGATTGATAGGGTCACTCATCTAGGTTTCATTTTGTCTCATAAGGTTGATTCATGAAATTGATGAAAAATTCATGAAATGGTCTTTATCCTAAGTCTATAATAGTCCATTGGTCATGCCATCATGGTCAAATATATAAAGCTCCACCTTAGGTTTACATGCATTGGTTTAAAATTCATGTCTAGCCACGTGTCTGATTTTTCACTATTTTGCACCGAATTCTATGCAAAACAGGTGATTTTCTCTAAGGAATCACCTGATCATTCCGTAGCAAATATGTTAGATTTATAACTGAGAAGATTGTGGAATGATGTTTTTTTCATAAATGAATGCGATGATGACCTATCAAATTGTTAGTGGTTTAGGGTAAAGTTGAGGTCATATAATTGGTTTTCATAATCATCCAAGCATGAAAAAGCGTAAATACCACCCATCATTGTGTTTCTCTCCCTCATTTGTCATTATTCTCTCCACATTCAAATTCCATTTTTAAAACTGATCTCCAAGCACATTTATGTCATCTTTCATTTGAACTTTTCACGCATCAATCCATTATCACCTCTGAAAAGTCTAGTCTCATAGCAAGAAGATTTTTGTTCATTTTTTCTCCTTGTAGGTGTCACGGTTCAATAAATCCAACACAGTATTAAAAGAGATAGCCATGCAGAATAAGACTAATAAAGGGACGTTCAGTGGTCAAGTATGAACTTATAGACATAAATTTTTTCATGTAATACCCTAGTGTTGCAGAGGATTTCATCAAAGCTGGTTGCATGAGCTTTCACAAGAAGATACAAAGCGATTTCTCTGTCTTTTTATTGTTTGAGAAGTCAACTTCAAGAGAATTTTGTGGGCAAACATAGGAGAATTATAAAAAACTAAGAGATGTTATTTTCAATCACATATCAAAGAACATTAACCTCTTTCACTTTTATCTCAAGTTCTACCAATTTTGATATTCAAAGATGTCTTTGGGCTCTATTTTCAGAATGCGTATTTTCCTATTTTAGGCGTGTTATTGAAATACATATTCCAAACAACTCAATATGTTTTCCAAAAAACCAAGAGAGGTTTTTATTTAGCACGAAATGATTTACAAAAAACTCCTCCCATTTTGCAAAATCTATCAAGGATTTGGATTTAGGCGCTCATTTATGATCCCTAATTTTCAGAAAAAAACAGAAAAATTCTGAGCTTTTTGCCAATTAGGCAATTTCATAGTGAAGTCGAGGCTTGAAGGCCAGACTTCGCTAGGAAATCCCTGTAGATTAATTTTTGCAAAAAATATCATTTTGGGAGGAAATCAAAGGAGGATAAAATTTTTGTTAATCTTATTTTTTCTAAAAAACATATCCCAATCAGAAAAGAAGCCTAAAAATTGACCTAGAAGGCTGAAATGGATTTGCTACCAAACTACGCTACAAAATTGCCGATTGCACTATGTTTTTGCAGCGATGTGTTTTAAGTTGTATTTTGGTGTTTGGAAAGTTTACTCAACGGTAGCCAACCATGTGGAGGCATTCAAAGTGACAGTGGGACACTCCAACAGGGATTTACTCCTCAACAAAGATGTCACTTTTCTAGATCAGCATAAATACAATGATCAAATGTTATGGTTATCTTCTCCTTAAAAGTAGGGTGATCAATTCCTAAATCTAGTGGGTATATTTATGTTTAGTTTATGGTTAGTGCCACACGATCACTTGGTCATTATCAATGTCATTACAGATAAGTGAATGTAATAAATGAAAGGTAGATTCCTAATAGGATTGTAAGTCTAAAGTTATTAGGTGTCTTTTTCAGTTCTAGGAATATAGTTTATGGTTAAGATAGGTGTCAAAGATGATGGTTCGATGATCTAGCTAGGTGGGCAGAACCAATGCAATGAACAAAAGCCTATTAATAGGTAGAACATTGAATGAGAAGGGGTTGGAGAATTTTATTTAACACTACCACTATTGTAAATTTTTTATCATCATTAATATACATTAACTATGTTTCTGCTTCACCTGAGATTCTTTGAGTGTTTCAATGAGATTTATGTCTTATGTTTCTTAATATCTTTTTTCCAATATCTTGATGTTGAATTACTCAGAATTCATGTTATGCATGCTCTCACTTCCTCTTAACATTAAGCTATTGAATATTTCTATGTGTTAGTACTGTCCTATTATTGAAATAGTAAAGCCTCAGCTTCCACAAGGAGATCCATTTGTCATTGAATTCCATCACACTGACTCCATAAGCCCAATGGTAGTGAAAATTATTTAAATTTTTCTCCTGCAACCAAATACATTAAAGAACTTATCTCAGAGTTAGACATCTGAACGAACCCTAATTAAGAAAATCATAAGCTAATTTGAGAGAGCCCTCTCAGGCTGAAGAGGCTAATCCTCAGTCAAAATTTGGTTTAAAAGAGTTACTCTATGTTGTCTGGTGGAGCAGCCCATCAGTACTATTATCACTCATTAATTTCTCCAGGTCCAAGATAGAACTCACCGAGGTAACCATAAACCTACTTCAAACTCTAGGATCTAGCCTTCCTAGGGTTCAGAGAGGGCTCTCTCTTTAAAGTTTAACTCTGTTTTAATTTTTGAATATTAGGCTAGTTATGAAAGTGCAATTTTGGTTTTTTTTTGGTATATTTGGTGGGAAAATTTCACTAGGAGGAATATATAGAGGGAAATCTACTTGCCCATTGGGATATGGAGTCTAATTCAAGCTAACAGAACTAGGATCAAGGCCTAAAAGGTCAAATGTCTTCAGGGCAAGATATATAACCCTTGGAGACCTTGGAAAATTGGTTTTTGAGATGGTATGATTGGGATAAAGGGAACTTAGGGATCCTTTGATCCAGAAAAGGGAAGTAGTAGATAGAGGTCAAACGGGAGAGGGAGCAATTAAGGGTTCCCTACATCGGAAATCAGAAGAAAACAAAGAAATGATAACTAGTTAAAAACAGGGTGTTAATAACATGTCCTATAGTAATACTCCTAGTTATACATTTAGATTTATAATTAAACACAGATGTATGCATGTAACAAAAGAAGATAAAAATGACAGGTTTTAGAGAGTACTTCACTCCAGGTACCTTATCACAGGGATCCTAAAGTATGATGCCAAATAGTTGATCCAGTCTGCTACTCAAAATCAAAATCCAAAGCCTTCAAGTCAACCAAATATCTATAGTAATCTCCAGCAATATTATTCCACCAAAATACTTTAAAGAGTGAATTATTTATACAAATTCTAAACTAGAATATCTTGAAAAAATATCAAGATTGGTTTGCAAATATCTCCAACTGTTTTACATAAATAGAACATAAGTAAAGGACACTCAAAACTAATGCATTTATTTGGCACTATTTTTTATGGATAGGTGATGACAAAGAGGAGAATTTGAATTTGATCTCAACTCTTAGTTGTTGATGAGGCATCCAAGTCACTAGCTGTCTCCTTTCTTTGTGCATTCTGCTCCAGCAATTCTGCAAACTTGGGGTCCAATGATACCTTTGTATTTCTCAATCCGAAATATATAAGTAAAAAGTGAAAGAGGTTATTGTAGATAAATATGCTTTTGAGATAAAATTCTCTCATTTCCATACAATTCTTCTCCAGTTGTTCACAATGGGCTCTGCAAAAACGATGTGTAAAACAGAGTTTTCCACAGTCTGAAAAATAGGCTGTAAATATGTGCATCTATCTCTCATTCTGTAATACCTGTGCAAAAAGTGAGATAGGTTTTTGTAGATGAGTCTCTTAGGAACACAAAAATCCTTCAGTTTTGTAAGATGTATTTCGGATTGAGAAATACAAAGGTATAATTGGACCCCAAGTTTGCAAAATTTCTGGAGCAGAATGCACAAAGAAAGGAGACAGTTAGTGACTTGGATGCCTCATCAACAACTAAGAGTTGAGATCAAATTCAAATTCTCCTCTTTGTCATGCACAAATAAAGGAGACAAAATGGCGACTCCACCGGAGAAGACTAACATTTTCTTTAGAAATATTTTACAGGATCGGATCTGATCTATGATGGTGGAAAGTTATCAGACATACAAAGGTTAAAATCATCCACCTGGTGACTCCAAATAAATTTTCAAAAAATAAATCTAAGACTCCACCGGTAGAAGGATATAGCTTGGTTTTATAGATACAGTGGCCCTTCTTTATGAATAATTTAAGAGATGACCCAAGAATAAAACGCACGTATGCTCCCATGAGCAGAGATCACATACATGGATTGCCACCCAAACTACCAAAGGTAAATTGGGATAAAAATCTTCCTATGTTTCAAAATGAGAATATTGATGATCCTTTGTTACATCTCATTAAATTTCATATACACTCATGGATATTGAAGGGTGATTTGCATGAGGATTGCCTCATAAATCTATTCATGGCAACCTTAGAAGGATAAGCAAGGGAATGGTATGAATCTCTCAAACCTGCTAGTTTATTTTCTTTAAAGGATTTTCATAAGGTATTTTATGAGCATTACAAAGAAGATTTTCCATCTTTATCATTAGCTGAAAATTGTTGTGATCAAGCTAAAGATCTCATACATTACCTTAAAAAAATTGACGAATATTTTGGAAATTTGCATCCTGAAGATTTATTATAAGAAGTCCATAACTTTCATTCTCAAGTTAAGTGTCATGATAATCAAGAGGAGTTAATCAAAGATCAAATAGATCATGAGATAAATCAAGATCCATAAAGCCCCTCTGTAGTAACAAATGATGTTTCATATAATGTTTTGAATGAAGTTAAAGAAAATATTCAACCTCATGTTCATTTTTTACATAAGAAAAAAAAAAATTTGTTATTCAAAGCTAAAAATTCAAATATTCTCACACCCCCGCCCCCACCGAAGAAGAAATAAATTTTCTTTTAAACATGCAACCATCCTCAAAATGTTTACATAATGAAGAAATTGTTTCTACTTATTCTAATGTTGATGTATGTACTAAAGTCTTTATCCATGAAGAGACGGAAGAAAAGGTTGATGCTCATGTTGTTATACCTTCCCAAAAAGGCCCATTGCCTGATAGTACTCCTATTGAGAAAAATGATGACCTTCAAATAGAATGCAACCAATCTAATCAAGATATATAAAGATTACTGGAAAATCAATCTGTTGATCTAATGTGTATAATTGATGACATTCCTTCTTCTGAAGATTTGCCTAAGTATGATCAGTATGATGATAATTATGTTCTCCAAATTCAAGCTAACTTCACAAAGAAATCACTAGCTAGTTTGTGGGAAAAGGAAGTTCAATTTCAGCAGCTCAAATACAGTGTTCAGAAAATACACATCAAATATGGGAGTGAAGAAGAAAGTTCAGAAATTTTGAAAGAAAGTTCTATACCATTATGCTCTAAAGCATTTCAGTTTTTAAAGGATGAACAACCCCTAGAAATCTATGAAGTTCCATTAAAACCCATATATAAATTGTATCAATATTTCAAAGTTTTTCATGATCCAATAGCAGATATGTTGGATAATGAATGCATTCAAAGTCTTTCTTCATTTATTGACTATGAGCTTCAAGATCAGGATGATAAAAATTTCATCAAACAAACTTTTTCATCAGTAGAAATATCATCACAAAGCTTATCTTAAAATTTGAAAGTATCTCAAAACAATCATAGGTTGATTTTGCAAGGGAGTAAAGTTAAAAATAACAATTTAGTCTCATGGCATGGAGGTCATCTAGAACAGATGTACAATTATTTAGATCAGTTAAACATTGGTGTATATACCTTGGAAGATCCTTTTGAAAAGTTTCTAGAGTCAACAAAGGAAATCAAGTATTTCCTTATTCTATCATTTGTTGACAAGTTTTAAATAGGTTGCAGAATTACAGTTTTGAAAATAAACAAACACATGCAACGAAATCTATCAAAGTACATAATTCTTGAATGGTTGCATTGGCTATATCATTTTACCTAACCTACAGTTAGACAGCTGATTAGAGTAAGTAGGTAGGATTTCAGCTTATTTCAGTTTTCATTTTTCAGCGAAGGAAAAGGTCCTAAGATATTGATGATTTAGTAGTTTGGTTTGAAGGTTGTAGCACCTTTTTTAATAGTCTCAGATCATATTTCAGTTTGCAGAAAGGGTGTAAATTCAGTCCAATATTTTCAATCAAAGTGATTTTATAACAAAGAAAATGCATGTTTAGGATTGGCTCAAAGGATCAGGCTACTAGTCAATGGTGTTCTTGACATTTCACCGAGAAATGTCATCCCCATGTGAAGCCGATGTTAGAGTCCTATAAATATAAGATTCATAATTTTTTAATTAACTTTGATAGTCTTGTAAATATGTACATCCCTTGATTTCTGCAAGTTGTTTTCCCATATTTTGAAAAAAATGAAAAAATAATAAAAGCCAAAAAGAGGGTAAAAAAGTCCTAAAAGAACGATCAAAGGACTTAGAAAAACATATGCCCCAAAATAAAAATAAAAATAAGACCTGAAAGTGAGCAAATCCAAATGCCACTGCTTTATTTTACTGCAAGAATAATGATTATGTGCAGAGTGTCAATAAATTCCATAATCCATGATCAGTTAGAAAGTTTAATCCTAACTTTCATGTTTTCAAGTTCATGTTTTAGATAGTGAATAAAGATTTTTCAAACATTTTAAACTTGACAAATCAATAGATAGATAGAGAATAACGAGAATCTCAATAGTTTAATCTGAGCCCTCGGATGAAATAAGGTAGATCTAGATAGTTTTATGCTTTGAAAGAAAAAAAAATTAAGGTTGCAAGCCTAAATGCACCTATAAAATGAAGAAAAAATGTTAGGAATAAGCTGGGTAGGTAGAAATCAGTTGGGAAAGCATGTAATAAAGCATCAACAGGAAAAATCACTAATTTACCCTCCCCTTTAAGTATTCAGTATTCTAAGCTATCAGTGAAATAGGCTCAGAGCATTTCTCTGACTTTTGTTGGGACCGGACCCAAGGCTCGATGACTGGCTAGTAAAAAATATTGAATTCTTATGTTAAACCCACATTTATCATCATTTACCCTTCATTCATACATTAAAACCCCTTTTTCCTAAGTAAAGACATATTCTTACTTAGTAAAACTAAAATCCAAAATAATTAACTTTATCCCTTCAAAAGCATTCATAAAACCCTCAAAATTACATTTATCCTAAGTATTAGTGAAGTAATATAAAGATGAGCAATGCTTTACTTTTTACACTTTACTTAGAGATTCCATATATTTGTTTTAAATTTCACTACCATTTCATATTAACTTTTAACATATTTTTATTAAATCCCTAAGAATTTCCATCCCATAGTTATTAATTCCATTATACTTAGAATAAACCCCAAAAACCCACTATTTTAACATTTAGACCAAGGTTTATTATCCCCACGTGCATAAATAAAAACCCCAAACTATAATCCCTTTGGTCTAAACCTATTGTTATTTAAATACCCTGCCCCTATGGTCTTTAAACTATTCAAAAGGTTTAAAAACTATATAATAAACTAAAATCTACCCCGCCTATGTTTTATTAAAACGTCTCACAATTTTTTTTAAAAACAATATTATTACCCCCACCTATATTCATATAATCCAAAGTTTTTGAATTAAACAAACATTTAATTATAAAGTTTAAGAACCGTGGCCACCCATGCATAAAAGCCTGCACCCATATATATTAATTAAACCCTTATATATATATATATATATATATATATGTGTGTGTGTGTGTGTGTGTGTGTGTGTGTATGTGTGTGTGTGTGTTTTAAACGTTATATCCCCTGCCACGTTTTAACCCATCCGCCTATGCAAACATCCGGGGCACATCTTTTCATTTCAAAGCAACTCTCGTAATGATCTTGATCGTTCGTGTTTAACTCTCAGATTTGACGGTCGGAGGATGATATCACGTGGAAAATATACCCGACCATCCAAACGTCGTAACCGCATGAAATGGGTGGTTTCTCCCATTCCTTCTCTCCTCCACGTGGTCCATCCTTATTGGATCGCGTTTGTTTCATCTAAAACCGTTTACCACCAAAAGGCACGCGATAGACCACCTGTGCTTTCTTCTCTTCAAAGACCAAAACCGCCCACTATCCGATGTGACCGCCATTGATTGCAAGCTATTCTAAACCTATAAACGACTGTAAACTCCATATGCACCAATTAAACCCTTTTCTCCATTTTATGTGCGTTAATTCATCCCAATTGAAGAAAACAAAATTACTTGTACATTGTTTTCACACTCAAAAGAAACCAGAAAAACCATTACAACTGTTGTCAATACCACTGGAAGCTTCAATTCATTTCCAGAAACCTCCAAAGCCATCAGAAACTTATCCAATGCCTCAGAACCTATTTAAAGACCATATACCTACAAGAACAGGTACTCCTTGGAAAAATCAACCTTCCTAATATTCGAAAAAGTGTTTCCTGTGAAATTGATAGCCATAAACCTTTTTTGCCCATAGAAAGAACTATATTTGCCTTCAAAGAATGGATTTTCTATAGAAACCCTTTGAAATATTCAAACTCTTTTACCAATGTTCAGAATCCCTAACTGTTACACTCAATTACTCAGTGCCAACAAAGTTAAACCTCCAGAGTCAAAATTCATTCCACAAGTTTTCCCAATTCATCAAAGCCATAATCCCTCCTTGCAGACCTGGATTTCATTAATGAATTTTTAATTTTTGCAGGTTATTAGAAAAAAGAAAAATTTGGATAATACAATCTCAATACTAGTTAAGGATCTGTTTTATTCTAAGAACTCACAAGGAAATGGATTCAAAGGATTTTCCTTAAATATTCCAGGCATCAGAGTTAAAGAACAGTCATCCTGTGAAAGATAAAAGAGCATCTTAATGTAAAGATTAAAATAGGGAATTCATAATAGTCAGGGTAAAAGGAAGAACTCACAGTAAAGGTTAAAGTTCAAAGTAAAGTAAGAATTCACAGTGACAGTGAAAATAGAACGGTCAAAGAGCATCAAAGTTAAGTGTATCAAATGAAAGTCAGAGTGAAGGTTAAAACAAACTTATAGAGAAGTCAAGGTAAAATAGTAAAAGTAAAAATAGAGCCAGCAAATGGTAAATAAATATGAAAATACTTTCAACAACAATGAATTTTATCCAAAGTGAAAGTAAAACAGTTAAAAGAACAGTAAGGTTAAAAGATGAAAACAGAGCAAGAAGATACATTTTTGCAGAAATTTTCTGTTTAAAGTCATTTTTTTGCAGAAACTATTGTGACCAATCCAAGATGAATTTTGAAAAACTGAAGGAGGTTTATGTTCCTAAGATGTCCATTTACAAAAAACTCTCTCAACCTTCTAACAGCCATTATGGATTTGGAAATATTAAACAATATTTGAAACCACATTTTACAGAAAATTCTTGTTAAGTCATCAGTTTGCAGAGAAGACTGTCGCCAATAATAAATACATCTCAAAAAAATGAAGGACTTTTTTTTCCTAAGAGACCCATATACAAAAACCTATCTCACTTTTTTCACAGGTATTACATAATGAGAGATACATGCGCATATTGACAGCCTATTTTTCAGACTGTGGAAAACTTGGTTTTACACATCTTTTTGCAAAGCCTATTGTGAACAGCTGGAGCATAATTTTAAGGAACCGAGAGAGGTTTATCTCAAAAATATATTTATCTAAAATAACCTCTTTCAATTTTTACATATAGATTTTTTATTGAAAAATAAAAAGGTATCCTTGGACCCTAAGTTTGCAGAATTGCTGGAGCAGAATGCACAAAGAAAGGAGACAGTTAGTGACTTGGATGCCTCATCATCAACTAAGAGTCGAGATCAAATTCGAATTCTCCTCTTTGTCATCACCTATCCATAAAAAATAGTACCAAATATATGCATTAGTTTTGAGTGTCCTTTACCTAGGTTCTATTTATGTAAAACAGTTGGAGATATTTGTAAGCCAATCTTGATATTTTTTTGAGATATTCTAGTTTAGAATTTGTATAAATACTTCACTCTTTGAAGTATTTTGGTGGAATAAAATTGTTGGGATTGTTATAGTCATTTCTTCTTGGAATTTAAATATTTTTTGTGTCAAAACTTTGAGTAGCAGGCTGGATCAAAGAAAATTGGCATCATAATTCAGGATCCATGTGATGAGTTATTTGGAGTGAAGTATTTTATTCACTTGTCATTGTTTCTTTTCTCTGTTACATGCATCCATTTATTTTTATGATAAATTGTAATGTATAACTAGGAGTATTACTACAGGATATGTTAATAGCACCATGTTTTTAACTAGTTATCATTTATATGTTTTCCTCCGATTTCCAGTGTAGGGAATTCTTAATTTCTCCCTCTCTCGTTTGACCTCTCCTACTACTTCCTTTTCCGGATTTAAGGATTCTTAAGTGCCCTTTATCCTGATCATACCACCTTACAAAAACAACTTTCCAAGATCTCCAAGGGTTATCTATCTTTCCCTGAAGACATTTGACCTTTTTTCCCTTGATCATAGTCCTATTAGCTTGATTTTGACTCCATAGCCCAATGGACAAATAGATTTCCCACTATCCATCCTTTCAAGTTATTTTTCCCACCAAATCTATCAAAACAAAACCAAAGCTGCACATTCATAACTAGCCTAATATTCACAAATTAAAACAAAGTTAAATTTTAAAGAGATAGCCCTCTCTCAACCCTAGGAATGCTAGATCCTAGAGTTTGAAGTTGACTTTTGGTTATCTCGGACTATTTCTTTCTTGAACCTAGAGAAATTATTGAGTGATAACAAGTACCAATTTAGAGATAACAATTAGGATGCATAGGATACCTTTTGTTGGCACATTTACAGAAGTAAAGAGAAAGAGAATTAGTAGGCAATAAATAGAATATTTTTTGAATAATATCAAATAGGTGACACTCAAGATGAGATCGAGGTGAATAAAGAATCTATTCTGCAGTATGTAACCGGATATCAAAGATACACATGAAGGTAATTAAGTTGTTGAGTACCATTCACACAAATTCTGAGACCATATATCCAAATGCACTGGAGGGTAAAATTAGGTACAATATAGATGTAATAATGAAGTTTGAGCACATAGCATCAAAGTACAATGTGTAATATTCCCAATTTTTGCAGCTAATGGGAATATTACATTTTAATTTCAGTTTTCTTAAATCATGAATAAAAGTGTAAAGGAGGAACTCTAAAACTCCTAATCAGCAAAATAAATCAATTCCCAATGTGAACATGGAAAAATCTGGGCCATTTCAATAAAATACACTTAGGTGTGAAAAGGAATGAAGAAGGTTGACAAGGTCAACAGGACCAAATCACAGCAGTGTCTAGATGCATTGAACCTCCTTATGATCAGTGTAGTTTTAGATGGAGACCCTTCATGTGAAAATGGTTAACTCATTGGAGGTGGTTTAGGGTTTTCTAAGACCTAATGTTATAAAATGAAGAGGAAGGCCACAAGGAAAATGTTGTTGAAGATAATTCGATTTTGAGATTGCTTAAGCAACTCAAACTCTCTTGGTTGCTTAGCTAGAGAGAGGAATTTCCTGTTTATGGATTCCTCCTCCTTCATTGAGGAGTTCTTGAAGGAGTATGTTCTGAAATGCCTCACATCCAAGATTGAGGCCAAGCTTCCTCCTCCATCACAATGTTATTTATGTTGGGCAGGAATTGTTGTGTTGCAAGGTGTTGTAGTGAGGGGTTTTCAACACCACTTCCAGATCTAGTTTTGCAGAAAAGGGAGCATTCCTTTCTCTAGAAGATTAATGAGGAAGCCTTGATATTCATGATAAGATCATGGCATCAGGCCAAAGGACCTACCAACATCATCTTCGCGGTACACTTCGGAAACTAAGTCATTTTCCAGTGCATTGTTGTAGCAGGGTTTCTACCCTAGTTTGGTGCTTATTTCCTTGAGGAAGGGCCATCCCTTCTTCCAGAAAATTTGTATTTCAGAACTCTTCTATAATTTTGTACATTTCAGCTCATGTACTTAGAGTTTCAATGATTCTGCATTTTCCATATCCATATTCTGCAGATCTGTTACTTGTATTTGTTCTTTCATGAAATCCCCTTGCCTGGTGATCTATTTGATGTATAAAAGGAGCTGAATCTCCATTTTTCTTCATGCTCAGTTATAATAAACTTCAGATCTAATGTTTCAGACATATTTTTTCTAATTTCTTCATAAATCACGCAATTCATGCTTCATCCATTTTCTGCATACTCCAAGTCATGGGAAATCAGCATTTTTAAGCTTATCCGAGAATGGAGGAACTGTTTAACATAGCTAGAATGATTTTTTTGAGCTGAAATTAAGAGCATAGTTCCCTCATGACCTAATATAAAATAAAATCTCCCAATTTCCCTTAATTTTATGCATATTTCTGAAGACATCTATTTTAGGGTCAAAATCACTGCTTTTCCTCACTTTTTGGATCATAAATTCAAATCTAAGTTGCTGCTGTACTTGAAATCAGTTTCTAAGTGTCTATCAGCACATTTTATGCAAGGAAAATTTTAAGGATGGAAAATTATTTTGAAGTTTAAAAAATTGGCGAATCTCACTAGTCCCTAATGTGAAAAATATAAAATATTTATTGATGTATTTGTAAAATTATTCAAATTCATAATGATACTATATCTAGTGTCTATATAGTGTTTGCAATTTTTAAGGTAAAATAATTTTATATTGTAAAATTTGGGCGAATCACTTTTATAAAAAAATGGAAACTGGCGAATCTTTTTTTTGGAAAAACCTTGGAAAATTAGCCCACCTGCGAATATTAGCCCCTAAAATTTTCCATGATTTTATGCATTGATAGCTCTCTACACTTTCATTAGAGCATTTTACTTTGCTGCAGCCCCTCATTGGGCCTTCTCTTGAAGATAACTAGGTGCGAGAGATTAGTTTAACCCACCTAGTCTTATTTGTTTCAACTCAAATATTGGATTTAGTTTTTATATTGTCTAATCTAAAGGATACAAGAGTTATTTACCTATTCTAAAGATTATTTTTCTGAAAATTCATTTTTAAGTGCATGAATCATGAGCTGTTCCTAAATATGAATATTACAGTCGTATCATAGCATGATCTCTAGCATAGCTTGTGAGATCAAGATATCAGAGGAGCAAAGAAAAGAGACAAAGATTAGAATTATGGAGAGGATGAGATTACTCTCATCAGTGTTCAAATCTAAGAAGGGACTCTCCAAAGAGGTAAATCAAAAGAGAGAAAGAAGATGCACCAAAACTCCTAGAGGGTTTCGAGAAGAAGCAAGTTGCAGTAAAAGCTGCATGAGGTTTCAAGAATAAGAAGGAAGCCCCAGCACTTCCTATCAGCAAAGTAGAAGACCGAAGAGTCCTAGATCTCCTCATAGATCCATTATGCCCACTTTCTTTGAAGAAGGTGAGAGGTATAGCAATGAAGAAGAGAGATGCAAAAAAACTCCCAAAGGGTTTCAAGATGAAGAGGAAGAACTATACACTTCCTGTCATCACAAAGCAGGGAGAATGACTGAAGAAGAGATCTCATTGCTTCTTTTTCAAACATTGAAGAGTATTGAAGAAAATCTCAAGGATTTTGATGAGGAGAGGAAAAATATGAGCTACAAAGAGAAATCTCCTGAGGAAACAAAGAAGAATGTCAATCTTGTAACTTTGGGCAAGAGATCTCTATTTTCACCATCTGCTGCTAAGGTGCTTGCATCTAGAGAAGATGCACTTGCATCTTTGCAAGGTAGTCTTGAGCTCTCAACATATGGAGTCCCATGCATGAAATAGGAGATGCATGAGGAGGAGAAGGAAGATACCAATGCTGGTATGCTTGTAGAAAGGAGACCATCATTTTTGCCAGTAGTTGGAAGCATCATTGATCCGGGTGGAGGAACTCTTGTGTTCTGTCAAGAGGTTCCCACATATCAGTTGATCCAAGGTATGCATGAAATTTCAGCACATATTGTTTCAATATTAATGCATAGCCAAGGATTGAATCAAAATGTTGATTTGAAGCAAAGACATGTCATAGTGCAGAGGACCCTTGATATAATCAAGGATGATACTGGAAACTATCCCTATGCATCATTGTTGAGCTACATTCAATCTCTTGGGTTGATATGTAGGGTCTCAAGAAATGGGATTAGTAATATCCTATGTTCAATGGCTGATTGTGAGATCAGTAATGAAACTTGCTTTGAGACAGTACATGCATCACTTTGTAGATCTACAGCACTGTCACTTAGTGACTGTGACAAAAAGGCTTCAGCTCTCTTGGAGCATTCTAGAGGCAGCTTCAACCTTGAAGTAGTGGAGAAGAAGAAGATGAAGAGTAGACATCTTGAGATGAGAAGCATTTTCTCCCCTCTAGATGACACTCTCTCAATGAGCTTGCTACAGATGAAAGAGATACTTCTACTTACTACAGATTCAAAGCCTTACTAGTTCTGGAAGGCTATAGATGGGAAAAAGGTCTCACTAAGAGATCTCAACAAGGATGCATTTCAATATTTCATGAGATGCAAGGTTCTTCGTTGGTTCAAAGGAGATGGTATTATACAAAGGGAGGTTGCTATGATTATGCACCACATCACTCATCTTCCATATTGGAGTGAGTGGATGAGGATTATGAGCAAGAGATCACATGATCACTTGCATACATATATGGACCAGCAAGCTCGATTATGCTGGTTGCCCTTGGGAGACTCCTATCACTCTCCAAAGGCACCTATTTCTCTAATCTATGCCTTGAATAATGGTCATGAAATTAATAAGGGGGCATGGAAACGTTGGTTGCTTTGGGGTAAGCATGATCACTACCCAAAGATTCTCATTCTCTCATCTCATGCTTTATGCATCATTAATAGAGTATATGAAAAGGAAGCATGGTTTATGTGGTTTTTAAAAGGAGAGTTTGGACATCACATGTTAAATCTCATGTCCATGTATTCACCTATGTTTGAAATATGTCTCATTTATCCACATGTATTTTTGTTGGAGGTATGTTTCATGCATGAACTTTGGCTTAGGAGGAGGAATGACTCCCACATATGTGGTATGAGGGAGCTTTCTTTTACTATGTTGATGAGACATTTCACATTTCCATCATTGTGTTATTGCTCCATGATCCACATGTTGATAAGGCAAGAGGGTTGCAAAAGTCCTTGTTGCTATGGCTGCTCTTGGATGAGTATGGTTACTACCCAATAGCTCATCATTTTCTAAATCATGCCTTGGATTTCAATGATATGTTGCAGCAAGAGAAGGCATGTATAATTTTGTTTCACTTGAGAAAGTATGGCCACCACATGAAATCTCCTATGTCTATGTGTTTTGCATTGTGTAAAATATGGCATATTGATCTCATGATGTGAATTGATGATAATACTTTGTATTGGGCTGATGTGACATATCATATGTCCATTAGTATGGTTTGGTTTTATGATGCACATGAGGAGGAAAGAAGGCAGAAAGACCTCTTGTTTCTTTGGTTGATTTTAAATGAGTATGGTGACCACCCCATAGCTCATAATTTTTTGATTCATGCCCTATGTATTAAAGATAAATTGCAGCAAGGGAGGGCATGTACATCATCTTTTGGAAATCTTGGCTTGCCCATCTTACATGGAGGAGATGGAGGATGGTAGCAAAGGGCCTTGCTCCGGTGGTTATTATTAGGGGAATATGGTTTGACATCTTTGTCCACCCATGTTGATGCTTCACTTATTCTTTTGCATAACGCTAGAATGATGGAGTTTGGATCCAACAAGGCCAACTGGGCTAAGAATGAAAGAATAGCAATGCTTAATCAAGTTCATAAAACATGGATGGAGGAATGTTCTTGCATGATGAAGCTTTTCCTTTATGGAAGGAGCTACTTTATTTTATGTCTCTCATGTGTTTATGATGGTGTTGGACATCATATTGTCATTTTTTACTTCATGATAAGAAGAGGACATCTTACCTTGCAATTGGAAGTCATCTCATGCATTTGTGGAAGACAACTTTGGAACCAAACATACATAACCTATTGCAGCAAATGGAGGAAGCCTTCCTTATGTGGATTCCATTTGGAGGGGAATAGATAGTTTCCATCTACAATAAGAGTTGCTTGAGGGCAAGCAAAATTTTTCCGAGGGAGACTATAATATTCCCAATTTTCACAGCTAATGGGAATATTGCATTTTAATTTCAGTTTGCTTAACTCATCAATAAAAGTGTAAAGGAGGAACTCTAAAACTCCTAATCAGCAAAATAAATCAATGCCCAATGTGAACATAGACAAATCTGGGCCATTTCAATAAAATACACTTAGGTTTGAAAAGGAATGAAGAAGGTTGACTAGGTCAACAGGACTAAATCACAGTGATGTCTAGATGCATTGAACCTCCTTATTGATCAACATAGTTTTAGATGGCGGCCCTTCATGTGAAAAGGGTTAACTCATTGGAGGTGGTTTAGGTTTTTCTAAGCCCTGATGCTATAAAATGAAGAGGAAGGCCATAATGAAAAGGTTTTTGAAGATAATTCGATTTTGAGATTGCTTAAGCAACTCAAACTCTCTTGGCTGCTTAGCTAGAGAGAGAGGAATTTCCTGTTTAGGGATTCCTCCTCCTTCATTGAGGAGCTCTTGAAGGAGTATGTTTTTAAATGCCTCACATACAGGCTTAGGGCCAAGGTTCCTCCTCCATCACAACATTATTTCTGTTGGGTAGGAATTGTTGTGTTGCATGGTGTTGCAGTGAGGGGTTTTCAACACCACTTCCAGATCTAGTTTTGCAGAAAAGGGAGAATTAATTTCTCTAGAATATTAGTGAGGAAGCCTTGAGCTTAATTATCAGATCTTGGCATCAGGCGAAAGGAACTTCCAACATCATCTGCGTAGTATACTTCAGAAACTACGTCATTTTCCAGTGCATTGTTGTAGCAGGGTTTCTACCCTAGTTTGGTGCTTATTTCCTTGAGGAAGGGCCATCCCTTCTTCCAGAAAGTTTTTATTTCAGCCCTATTCTGTAATTTTGTACATTTCAGCTCATCTACTCATATTTTCAGTGATTCTACATCTTCCAAATCCATATTCTGTAGATCTATTACTTGTATTTGCTCTTTCATGAAATCCCCTTGCCGGGTGATCTATTTGATGTATAAAAGGAGCTGAATCTCCATTTTTATTCATGCTCAGTTATATTAAAATTCATATCTTATGTTTCAGACATATTTTATCTAATTTATTCATAAATCACGCAATTTATACTTCAGCCATTTTCTGCATACTCCAAGTCATGGGAAATTGGCATTTCTAAGCTTATCCGAGAATGGAGGAACTGTTTAACATAACTATAATGATTTTTTTGAGCTGAAATTTAGAGCATAGGTCCCTCATGACCTAATATAAAATAACCTCCCGTAATTTCCTTTAATTTTAAGCATATTTTTTAATACATCTATTTTAGGGTCAAAATCACTGCTTTTCCTCACTTTTTGGATCCTAAATTCAAATCTAAGTTGATGTTGTACTTGAAATCAGTTTCTGAGTGTCTATCAGCACATTTTATGCAGTTATAGCTCTCTGCACTTTCAGTAGAGCGTTTTACTTTTCCGCATCCCCTCATTGGGCCTTCTCTTGAAGATAACTAGGTGCGGGAGATATGTTTAACCCATCTAGTTTTATTTGTTTCAGCTCAAATCTTGGAGTTAGTTTGTATATTGTCTGATCTAAAGGATCCATGAGTTATTTTCCTGTTCTAAAGAATATTTTTCTGGAAATGCGTTTTTAAGTGCATGATTCATGAGTTGTTCCTAAAAAGGAATATTACATAATACTTGTAACCAATATATTACTACAAAGTTACATGTTATCATCGTCGAGTTACGAATTGTTTAAGTAATTATAATTCTCTTTTGACCCAGAAAACTGGGCGGCGATGGAGGCGACTAAAACCCTAGGAGGCGACTGAAACCCTCGCTATGGCGGCTATCTACTTGTTGCTGTGAGGCTGGGGGCCCGCGAATGGTGGTGTCGGGTTATTGCTTGCCCCACTGTTAACATTGTTCTCCATGCTCTTTTATTTTTGGTTTCTGCGTTTTGGCTTGGGGTTTGTTTACTCCGGTCTCGGGAGCTTCACGGACTGGTCGCCACGGTTTATTCTCAACTAGGTTTGGATATTGTTTGGCATATTTCACTATCTGGCGCGCGCTGCTGTATTGGCCCGGGGTTTCGACACTTCCTGCGGTGAACAAGAACCGGTTCTCTACATTTTCTTGTCTTGGGGCCCCGGTTTGAACTATCTACACACTGTCTGGGTGGGGCCATCACTAGACTGTAGACCCTGCTTGGATTAGTTTTGGGTCCAGTTTTTTGGCGTTTTCTCTGACCTACTCTGCCATTGTTTTCTCTGGCCTGTCAGTTGGACTGTTTTATTTCGCATTTTTTATGGGATTCTAACTACTCCTGTAGGTTTATCTCGGATCTCGCCTGGCAGCCTACTCACCATCATGAGCCACTATGAGGATGAGGTGGACTACTCGGAGGATCCACTGGAGGGTGTTGATATTTGGTGCCTTGGCCCTCACAGTGATGTGGTTGGGATGTCCGACTTGGACCCAGCTCCTGAGGGGGTGCTGCCTACACTGCTCGATCTATCCAATGTGGAAGGAAGCAGCTCACACATGGGGGACCTGATGTAGTATAGATTTGGCACGCCCTTGGAGGCAGACACTGCAATATGGGATTTCTCTTAGGCTCCTCATGACACCCTGGCGACTGATACTACCGGATGTGCGGAGCATTTCTCGGAGGTGGTATTCCACGACATCGGAGTAGCTTCCCGATCGTTGAATCAGCTAAGTATTGGGGGCCCTCTCACTCATTGTGTTACCTTGTCTAGCCTTTTGGTAAGTGGCGGTGCACATCCGGATTGTTCGGGGCCCAATGTAAAAACGGTGGCCTCCGGGGTTTTTGCCAACATCCCGGAGGACCTGATCCATCTGGAGAGGAATCACACGTCCTCTGAATCTGACACTCCTGTTGAGTCGGGACTGGGATGTAGTATTGCTAAAAAGAAGCATAAAGTAACCAAAAACAAGCTCAGTTACCTCACTAACTTTGGCTGTGAGAGCGGCATGGAGGATTGGGGCCTCATTGCGGCCAAGACTTTGGTTGGGAAGGTTCGCAGCCGAAAATACTCTGCGCCGAGATTACAGAGATGGACCCGTGAGATCTGGAATGGGACTCTAGATCAGCTTTCGGAAGTTTAGGTAATGACAAAAGGTTGGTTCTCTCTCACATTTTCTCACCCGGACCAATCCGAATGGGCTCTCAAACACTACTGGCATCTTGAGTTGCACCCTGTCTACCTCAAGAGATGGGTTCCGCTATTTGATCCTAGGAAAGAGAATGCGGGGGCTGGCCCCATTTGGATGCGGCTGCCGGGATTTCCCTTGCAATTTTGGAACGACTCTGCCCTTCGGAACATTGGGGGACATTTTGGACTATACTTGGACCATGACCGCTCCTACTTGACTTCAGGCAGCAGAGCGGTGGCACGCATACTGATCTTCCTAGACACCCGGGATGGATTATATGAAAACTTTAACATGTTATTTGATGGAATGATGTGGCAGCAACCTCTGGACTACGAGGGCGTGCCATTTCACTGCAGGAAATGCCATGAGGTGGGGCATTTGTATAAAGACTGCCCAAAGAAGGGGTTGGGCAAGATGGTCTCAAGGAAATCCTGTTCAATTGTCACACAGACTAAGCCTGTTAACCGCACCGAGATGGGAATGGATGATCTGCCGATGACTACTCCTGATTCTCCGAGCGTCACTGGGACGATGCCGACTACATTCCCTACATGGACGAACACGCTCCCCAGATCTCGCCCACAGTCCTCGTCGGTGCTTTCTCTAGGCGTTTCGACCATCCCGTGTATTACTCCTTCCATTGTCTCTTTGTTTACTGATCGCTCTGTCTCTCCTCCTTCTTTAAAAATTTCATCTGAAGATGTTGGCTTTAATCTTTCTCCTTCTACTACTTTATCTTGCACTACTTTGATCATGCTCAACTAGTCACTGAAACTCCCCTCGATCAGTTGTTCAATCACTGTGGCCCCTCCGTCTTTCTCCCTCGTCATTCAGCACACATCGGCTGAACCATTTGTATGCAACTCGTCCTCCTCATCGAAGACTCCCTCTTCGAAACATAATTACTATCTTTTATCCCTATCCCGGCCACTTTCTAGTGAGGCCTTCGGCATCGGATCTGGTCAAGGCTATATACCATCCAAATCCCATGGTAGACCTTCTGCATTAGCAAAGGCTATCAAAAGGGCCAACCTAGAAGTTGAAGCTGGAACTCAATCATCTCTCATGCGGGTCCTTCGAGCTAGAAGACCCTTGGTGGTTGTTTCCTCATGATTTGTCTCTCCTACAACTACAGGGGACTGGCCAACCCCGATAACAGATTGGCCTTGAGGGAACTGATTGCACAAAAGCCTATTGATATCCTATTTCTTCAAGAGACGCTTGGTGTTGGCACGGAGGTTGTGGCTACCTTGAAGACCTTTTTACCTGATTGGACTTTTATCACACTTGATGCACATGGTAGATCTGGGGGATGTGCATTGGGAATAAATGACAGAACCACCCGGATGTGCAACTATTGGGGCCGGATGGGTGTTCTTGCTATGGATGTCTTGTTTGGTATATCTGAGATCGCGTTTACCTTGATCAATGTCTATGGGCCCTGCACCAACAGAGAGCATTTCTAGAACTCCCTATTGTCCTGTACCTTGTTGGATGCACCCCACATCATCATGGGAGGTGACCTGAACTTTTCTTTAGGCATTGCGGAATCTTGGGGCCCCCATGCCTCCCCGGATCCCTTGGCAGAGTTCTTCAACTCAAAACTCGGTGCCTCAAATTTTATTGATACTCAGACCACTTTGCTTCAACCTACCTAGAGAAATAGAAGGATCGGAACTGCTGCTTTGGCTCACAGAATAGACAGATTTCTTATCAAGCAGCCTCTCCTTTCCATTTTGGCCAGTGTCCATCAATGTGTTGGGACGGGTGGAAAATCTGACCATTCTCCTATTTTTCTGGAATTCAATTGTGGTCCTATTAAGGCTCGTTCCCCCTTTAAGTTCAACTCTAGATGGTTGAAAGACCCCGAATACCACCTGCTAGTCTCTCGGGCCTGTAAGCACTGCGAACCTCTGAATAATCATGATCCCGGCCGGATTATCAACGACAACCTCATCTGAATAAAAAACCTCACTATTCAGTGGATTCGAAACAAAAAGAGAATGGAAATGGAGGCATTGCACAATATTGAAATCAAAATAGCCCAACTCAACAATGATTATATTTTGGGATATAGAACTGATGATACCAGGAATCATCTATATGCACTTGAGGCCGAAAAGGAAATACTCCTGAGACAAAAGGAGGAAGACTGGAGGCTAAAAAGTCGAGCCATTTGGCTACAGGCGGGCGATGAAAACACTAGATTTTTCCAACAGCATGCAAATGGGTGCAGGGCCGCTAATGCCATTTGGGAACTGACTGATCTAAATGGTTTCACTGCAAAGACACAGTCACAATTGTCTGATTTGGGTACCAGACATTTCACTAATCTCTATAGGGCACCAATGAACATTGATCTCCCGGACATTTTGCATATTACTCAGCAATTTAAACTCTTTGTGGAACATGAGCAAATGGATGATCTCAATGCACCGGTCACTTTGGGCGAATTAGAAGGTGTTCTGAAATGGTTCAAGCGGGATAAAAGCCCTGGGCCTGATGGCTGGCCCATTGAGTTTTTCATACACTTCTTTGATCTCATGTTGACTGACCTTCTGCTCATGATTGAGGACAGCAGAATTCGGGGTAGGATATATGATGGATTCAATACCACTTTTATTGCTCTTATTCCTAAATCGGACAAACTAACCAGCTTCAATGATTTCAGGCTGATATCTCTATGCAACTGCATATACAATATCATATCCAAAATTATTGCAAACCGCATCAAGCCTTTCCTATCCACTCATATTGAAAAGGAACAATTTTCATTTCTGAATCATCGGCAAATCTATGAAGCTGTTGGGTCTACCCAGGAGGCCCTCCACTCCATCAAGACCCTACACCAAAAATCCACCATTCTCAAGATTGATCTTACAAAGGCTTTTGATCAGGTTAACTGGAGTTACCTACATCTTATACTTATCCACTCGGGCTTTCCTCATACATTTATACACTGGATTATGGGATGCATTTTCCATGCCACTTTCAGTATATTGATCAATGGCACTGCATCTGACTTCTTTCATGCTGGGAGGGGCCTTCGTCAAGGATGCCCTCTATCTCCATTATTATTCGTCCTGGTCATGGAGGGACTATCTGTTCTCATAAAAAATGCAAAAGAGAGAGGAGTCCTACAGGGGCTCCGGCTCAATGATATATTACATCTCACTCACCTATTATTTGTAGACGATGTACTTATATTCCTTAATGGTTCTAGACAAGACTCTGTACAATTTGATCTGCTTCTTAAATGTTTTTTCAGGGCCACTGGAATGTCACCTAATGGTACCAAATCCTCTATTATCATGACCGGGTGCACAAGACTGGAACAAGGCACTTCATTGAATTTATTTGACTATATATCCATTGATATCAATGATGGTCTCAAATACCTTGGGTATCGTATTAAACCAAAAAATTACAATATCAAAGACTAGAACTGGATCATAGCAAAAATTGAGCGCAGAATTAATGTCTGGTATAACAGATGGTTATCCAAAGCTGGTCGACTAATTCTCATTAAGTCTGTACTGGAAGCCATTCCGGTCTATTGGATGACCCTGGCTTGGATACCTATAGGTATTACTAACAGAATCAGAAACATTTGCAGACAATTCCTTTGGCGCAACCAAGGAAAGGCTTCTACTTTTGCTTGGATCGCCGGGGATCGCATTAACATTCCTAAGAAATGGGGCGGCTGGGGGTTAAAAGATCTCCACCTTTTTTCTCAGGCCCTCGCGGCTAAAATGTTTTGGCACATTATCAATGGACAAAGCCTCTGGAAAGAGGTTATTGTGGCAAAGTATATCTCGCCACGGAACCCTCTCGAATGGATCCGAGACAGAATCAGTCAGTCGCCGGGTGAATCAATCATTTGGAAGGCTATCACAAAAGCGACACATATTATTCAGAATGGCTTATCATGGAAAATTGGCAATGGCGCTTCAATCCGCATAGGCATTGATTCTTGGTCGGGGAGTGGTGTCTACTACAAACTTCCGGATTTCATAATTGAGCACCTTGCCCACAGAAATATCCTCTATCTTGCACAGATCTCGGACAGGGTTAACTCCTCTTGGCAGGGTCGGGCCTGGCTACAAGCAATTGATCTTGAGCTCCCACAGGCTGGCATTCGGGAATGGAAAAATTATATCCAGGCTTTAAAAGCAACAAACATCCGCATTAGTGATCAGGCTGATAATTTGATATGGGTTGTTTCACCAAATGGTCATTATACTCCCAAACTAGGATACCTCGCCCTTATTCGACAAAAGGAGGCCCCAACACAGGCATGGTGGTGGCGCAATATTTGGAAATTAAAGGCACCGCACAAGCATCGAACCCTCTTCTGGTGCATCCTTAATCAATGCATACCCACGATGGAATATCTCCATAGGCGAGCGTATCATGGGGCCTCTCGATGCTGCTACTATCTTTCATAATGTGAGGAGACGACCCATTTATTCCTACATTGCAACTCCATCAAAGGCATTTGGATGCGGGTCATCACTAGTCTTGGCTGCCGATTTATTTGGCAGGGCGGAACATTAATTGAGGCCTGGACCAACTGGTGGCAACATCATGTTTACAGCCCAAGAATGCGCAATCTCCCACTGATTGTGGCATGGGAGATTTGGATTGGGTGCAACAAACAGATATTTAATAACACTCCTATTGACTATGATCGCATAAGCGCTGCCACTATTGCAACTTTTCAACTCTTGCCTGAGGACCGCATACACAGTACTCCTCCTCTCATCACACCTGAAACAATTGGCCATGACCGGGCATGGGCCTACTTTGATGGTGCATCCAACGCACAGGGGTGCGGGGGAGGTGCCATTCTATATTTAAATGAACATCACTATTATGAAATCAGAATGGGCCTGGGACCTGGCACAAACAACTACGCCGAATTGCAAAGCCTTAGACTTCTTCTTACATTTTCCCGGGATATTCACTGCAACTCCATCCAGATATTTGGTGATTCACAACTTGTGATCAATTGGTTCAACAATCTTGCATATTGTCACTCTCACACACTGACTGCATTTTTGCGAGAGGTCCATCATCTCAGAGCCCTTTTTGACTCCATCTCAGTGACTCATATTTTCAGGTCTCGGAACAAAGTGGCTAACCAACTGTCAAAAGAAGCTTCGGAGCTAATTTGGGGTACCTGGCATATCACAGAACATACTAGAGGATAGATTTACAGATATTTTCATCGGCCTTTCATTGAGGAGGCACCTGCAGTTTTGGCTGTCTAGCTATACAACTACTTGGGAGCATTTTGTTACTATCTCCCCTGTTATATTTATATTTCGGCTTGTACTTTTTATATATGTTATTTTGTAAATCTCTGCAATAAGTTATGCACCGAACTTACTTTGTGGACATGGGTTTCATCCATATTTTTTGGGACTGATCTTTGGCCATCACACAGGTTTTGTGACAGCTTGTATTAGTCTTTGGACTGAATAGTAGTACATACTACCAGATGATGTAACATGTAGCCTATCATAATGAAAAGTTACAAATTTTTTCTCTGTGAAAAAAAAAATCATCGTCGAGTTACAATTCCCATAAGTCTACACATAATGTATTATTTTGTCTTATGGCTAATAACCATATTTTTTCTTAATGCAATTTTGTATATCAAAAAAAATAAGAAAAGGAAAATTGTGTAAAGTGTGAGTCCAAGATTCACATAGGGAATATGAAGAATCATTAGCTAGTTGTTATATTCGGACTAATCCCTCTTTCGGACAAGAGCGATCTCCCTAGATTTCCAACACAACGTAGTAACAAGCAGACAATCAAATTACCCTTTCCATGAATCTATCTTGCTTGAATCATAAAGCTAAAAGGAGAGAAAATGAGATCCATACCTTATTGAAAAATTCTTGATGAAGATCTTTTTTATGCCTTGATGCATCTCTCCAATGCTTGAAATAAACATGCACACATAGAAACAAAAAGATCAAAGGAATATGGAGCATAGATTGTTACACCAATTTTTGGTCATCTAACCTGTTAATATTATACGGACCAAAGTACACCATGTAAGACCAATTTTACCCAAGTAAAATTGCATTCACTATGAAAAATAACTTAGTAATCCATAATTGTTTAAGTTGTTTATGGTCTAAACATGAAACTCCATGAGGAATAATCAAATAAATCCTTATTTGTTTGATTTTCCTCGAGGGGTAATTAGTTAAAAAACAATTTAATTAATATTCCTGGTCATATTTAACCCAAAACAAAAAAATTAATTAGATAAATCATTATTTATCTTATTATTTTCTAGGAATAATTATTTAAAACATTATTTAAATAATATTCCTTGTTAAATTTGACTAAATCATCTATAAATAATTGAATAAATCACTATTTATTTAATTATTACTCAAACACATTCTTAAAATAATAAATAAATCATTTACTTATTTATTATTTACAAATAGAAGGATTTGACCAAATTCAAATTATTTTTTCCCTCCAACAAAAATAATAAAATATTCCATAGAAGTTGGATCTAGATTTGCTTAATAAAATATTAATTATGCACCAATATCTAGACTAACTCAATATTTTGTTATAAATAGAAGGTTTTTTCCATTCATTCACTACCTTTTGTTGCCTAAAGATCACTCTAGATCTATACTTTTGGTCTGACTTTGATCCTCCATCATTGTCATATTTTTCTACCTTTTTGCTTGTGAGCTCCCTTTGAGTTCCATTTTTGTATGGGTTTTCTACACCATCAAGAGAGAGAAATCTTAGATCTGAAGCGCTGAGGACATACAAGAAGCCATCCCATTGAGGAGGACTGGTAACTTCTTTGTATGTTCCCTTCCCAGGTGTCATGAATACAAAATTCTTTAAAAAATATTCTTGTCTTGTTTATTGGATGCATGGATAAACTCTTAATTTTATTTGTTATTTAATGTCTTTAACTACATAGATATGAATTTTATAGCATTTATCTTGGTCAACTAATTGCATATCAAAGGAAATTGGCAGCCATCTCTGATGTTAGGGATGTTTTTTATGCACAGCTAAAGTTAGCTTTTTTCGTATGCTTGCGATTAGAATTCACACTAACAACTGGTGGCTCCACAAGGGTTTATAATTACAACCGCTATCGTTTTTCAGATCCCTGCATGACCAGCTTCTTCAACCCCTAGGTTTTTTCTTCAGCTTCTTGTTTTACTTTTCTTGATGTTGTTTTTAACCTTTAAAAGCCTAAAATAGTAAAAATTATAACTTTTGTGTGTTTCTAAGCCTATTGCACAGATGATAGGTATCAGTCGCAGCTGAGACGACAATTTTTTCTAAAACCTACTCCTGAGAGTACCAAAAGTGTAGGTCACACTTTTTGGACCAAAATATGTGACCTCAACCTTCATGACATAGAAAACTACCAAAAAAATGCGACCTCTACGGAAAACAGGTCAGAAAGTGCGACTTGTACTTTTTGCAGGAAATTTTCTGTGATTTTTTTAGGTTTGTATGGGCTGCTATTCAAGGTTGTCTGACCTCTGTCTCCAACTGTTTTGGACTTGTACTTGCTCTGTTTTACTCGTCGAAGTAGGAACCTAGCCCTCTAGGGCTTCAATATGCTTCCACCTTTCTTGGAGGATTTTAGCTAAAGCAAGTTGTCTTAGATTTCAGTTTGTTCTGCCTTTTTTCAGATCTAATCTTTTACCTTCAGATCCATTTCAGATTGGTTATTCATCCATCCAAAACACCTCTTTTCAGTTTCGTTTGGTCCTCCTCTAGGGTCCCCTCCATTTCCCTTCAGGTTGTAGCCTTTTGCCACCTCATTTGTAGCACTTTTCCATCTGGTTTATTTTATGCACTTCTTTCCAGCATGTCTAACCTCTAGATCCGTGTCCCTCCCGACTTTATATCCATTGGCCATTTTTTGTGTGTTTTGACTAGATTTTACCCACCCATAGAATAGTTGTTGAGAAGCCCACCTCCTTGGGTTTAGATTGATGTATCTTTAGATGTTTATTTTTTGTCATATTCAGTTTACTTTACTATTATTTGCATATTTATTTACAGTTATAGAGCACCCTTTTTCTTTTTTCTCTACACACGTCTAGGTTTAAAAATTAAAATTAACACACTTAACACACACACCCTAATTGAAGAGAATTTGGTTTACACCACCAAGACAAGACTATAACATTGTAATTGACTAATCCCGCACCTCTCTACCCTTGTTTCGACATTGTAATCATTTGATCATGCACCTCCTTCCCCTTGTTGGTATCTCTTCCTTCTGTGATTCGTGTATTTGTTTCCATAATTGTGCCCCAAGGTGTTTATCCCAGAGACTTCTTCGCCTTCATCCTCAATTTTCGATAGGAATACTTACTCCTTCACATAGGGTTCGAGTTTGTCCTCCACCGAGTCCCCATTCTGACTCTGCTTTTGGTTCATCGGGTTCCCCTTCTAGTTCTATCCCCGGTTCTCCTCCTGTCACCTTCACCATGTCTGTTTCAGGACCTAACAGTGGTGGTATCCCCAACCCTAATGCTTGGAATACTACAAGTAGGACCATAACAGAAACTATCACGAATGCTCCCTTGCTCCCTTATATGGCAGATCTCAATCTTCCCGATTTTAACCAGTTGATCAATGACCCCATACACCATGATCTTGGTTGGCCTGCTATGCCAACCAAGATCCCTTCTAACATCCCCAAGTTTGAAGGTCTTGCTGGAGAAGATCCTACAAGCCATGTTCGATCTTTCCACATGTGGTGTTCGTCTAACTCCATCACCGATGACTCTATCTGTCTTCGGTTGTTCAGCATACGCTTACCAGAGAAGCTTCTAAGTGGTATGTTAACCAAGCCTCCTCCTCTCATACTAAATTTGTGGCTCTTGCCAGGTATTTTCTGACTTAATTCTAGCTTCCCCTTCGTTATGACACTCATACCGAAATTTTGACCTCTTTCCATCAATCGTTTGTGACCCACCCATATGATCATGTCCAGGAATGGTGGAGAAGAAAGAGCCTATTTCAAGCCCCTACCTTCGAATACCATGTCTGCATGGACTGGTTTCTCATATCCCTTTTTCCTACTATTGGAAAAGATGTCGCATCTCATTTCCCTCAAACCGAAGAAGCTTCCCTCCAGATTGTGTTGAAATATGACCTGATCTATGCACCATCTGTTTATGTTTATACCATCTTACCTAATCTCCCTAAACCTAGTGGTGGCAAAGCACCAAGGTCATCCCATGCCACCGACAGTATCGTTGGATCCCTTTCTCATCCATACACTCATCCTCCCATGGGTTATGGTTTCTTTCAGGGAGGGGATAGCTCCTCCAACACTTTTCCCCTCCCACTAGCATGTATCCAAGATACAGCATGCCTCCTCCTTTTTCCCAACCTATTTACCATAGTGTTTCCCAACCTCCTTATTATCCGTCTCCGTAGCCTGGTGCTCCAGCGCCACCATCATTAGCACCTTAGCCTCCCTTTCCTTCTCAACCCCTGCAACAGCAGCCACCACCTCCCCAGGGGCAGGTGTATGCATAGTAGGGCGCGACTAATCCTCCTACTTCCAAAAAGAATAGGAAAGGCAACCAAAACCAATCTGTCCCAGGTAATCCAGGACCCAATCCCCAAGGGAATACACCTAAGACTGCTAACCAGAAACAAGGCACTCTGCCCAAGCAGGACAGGCATGTTCACACGGACAAACCTTGTTCTTGTTGCGGTGTCTATGGTCACTACACCCACGATTGTCCTCTTTTACCTCAGATGCGATAGATGTGGGAAGCTCAAGCAGCATCCCGAGGATAGCAAGCTTCCCCTTCGGTTCCTCCCCGTGCTGCACCTATCTAGCCAGTTGTGTTTACTAATCCTTTCCCCCAGTAAGGATTCGTGGCTACTCAACCCCCTGAAGGTTAGGCAGCCACTCAACCTCCTCCATTTGGTACCTCTGATTACCAGATTCTCGTGATGAACTCTGACCAACCCATTACCATTGACCTCGACCTTCAGACTTAGTCCCATCAGTACAACAAGCGTCCCGCTACATATGCCCCCGAGCCCCCTTCTTTAGGTTCCATAGAGCCTCTTTTGACAACCAATGGTCCTTTAGCGATCCCTCAGGCTAGGGAAGAGCTTCATACCAAGATCCCCAAGGGACCATTATGCTAAAATGCTACTTCTGGTAAATCTAACCATTTGTATAGTATAGTAGATGATTTGGCGCAATCCCCTACTGCCATCTCAATGTTTTAACTTCGCCATTCGTGCCCTTCATAATGAAAATCTCTACTAACTGCCATGGGTGATGTGGATCCTTCAGATGATCGTGTGATCGTCTTCGATGTTGACCAGTTGGAGCATCCCCCCTTCCTACTTTTTTCGCCTTCCAAATCCCTATCAAGATCAGGAATGCCAACATCTCCCATTGTATAATTGACGAGGGGGAGTCCACCTGTGTGATGTCCACTTTGATTTGGAAGCAACTCGGATCTCCTGAGTTGGCCCATTCCACTATCACCCTTTGAGCGTGGGATGGCCACTCTTCCCAGCCCATAGGCCTGTTCTGCAATTTTCCTATTACTCTTGTGGGAAAGATTGTTTATGTTGACGTAGAAGTCATTGATTCCCCCTTAGATTACAACATTATATTGGGTCGTAGCTACACTTATGTGATGTCTATTGTCCCATCTGCGATTCACCGTAATATGTGCTTTTCTCACAATGGAAATATTTTCACCATAAACCAGTTGACATATTACGAACCAAAGTCTCAGACCTCCCCTGAGTCCATCATCTCTTTGGTGGCCAATAAAAAAATATTCGAACCTTTGGCCAGTGTTTCACCCAAAGTCTATGAAGACTCCTCTTTGCTTGGTTCATTCCCTGGTATTTCTCATCCTATCTCTTACCCCATCTCATTGATTGTTTTCATGATGCAATCGTCTCGGTTTGACCTCAAGCGAACTAGTACAACTATTCAACAGACCCACCCTTCGCAACCTGCTCCTAGCACATAGAATCAGCCTTCAGGACCCCCTCCTTAAGTCCCCTCATCTATAGCTGGTATCCATGAGCCTATCTACCCTCTTAGCACATTTCTTCCTGGCCTTAACCATCTCAGAGCTGTCCTACTTGGCCATTACCCCTCTAGTAAAATACCGTTTCTAGCTCCCCCCTGGAGTATTTTTGATACCTGCTATGGCTACCTTATCTCTTCCTAACATGAACATGGGGATCCAAGTCTGGTACATTGATATCCCAGCCACTATCCCGCCTCGTTAGCACAAACCTTATACTACTTTGACCCAGGTTCAACCGGTCCCCATGACCCCTCCCTTTTCTTATGTGCCTCATCCACCTCAAGAAGAACCTACTCCTGTTGTGAAAGCTTCGAGGGAGGGGGGAAAATCTCACAAGAAGGCACCTAAGGACAAGGCTGCCCAAATAACCACTACTCCTCCTCAGCCTCCAATGCGTACCCCTCTGTGTGCTTTGTGTGATGTTGTCAGTCATGCCACCCATCATTGTCTTGAATTGCCTCGCATCAAGGCCATGGTTAATGTCGCGTTTCATGAGTCTAAGGTCCCCGAAGCCTATATTTCTTCCTGAACTGCAGCCAAGAACCCCAAGAATGTTCACACCAACCACCCATGTGCTTTGTGTAATCTCCATGGCCATTATACCAATCTTTTTCCCTACCTCAAGCATTATCGTACCTCTTTGGAAGTATTTTGGGAGTACGAGACTGAACCAAACCAATCTGCCTCTCCCATACTGGCACAGTATGCTTCAGGCCAACCTGAGGATTCCTCTGCTCCCATTGACATTCCCCCTCCTGATGTCAATATGACGGAGTCTTCGGCCACTATCCTCTACCTATCATCATTCATGAGATCCATGGTGGAAGATCCCCATAATACTTCCCCTTCTGTTTCACTTAACCTCCCTTCAACAATCACCCTGGGCTCAATGTCAGTGGATCCCTTATCTGCTTATTCTTCTGTCACCCCCCATGAAGATGCGCATGTGAACCTTTCTTCTCATGATTATGAGTCAGGTAACTTTGTCGCGTCATGTGGTTACCCTTCCACCAGTCACCCCATCTTCTACTGTGATGATGACATCATGGAAGCCTTTTCCACCCCTGACTTCATCTTTCCTGCCCATAAGAGGAATGGCACCATCTGTTTATATGGTGACTTTCACGACTTGAGCACAAGCTACCCCAAAGGTAGCTCCCTCACACCACCTACCCGTAAGTGTGCGGGTGGTAGACACCCTACCCATAGCACTCCCTCTAGCAGTGTTTGTTTGATTCCTACCTTGCGTTTGGGTTGCCAGCATTGTTCATCATCCTCTCATTTGTTTTCTTGTGGCACCTTTCAGATGGACCTCCCATCCACACCTTATATCGGTTATGCCGATGGTGCAAGTCGTTACTCCTGAAATCTAGCCTCGACAGGTTGGGCCATTTTTATCCCCTTACATTCACTTTTTCTCTCGAACGGCGTATGCATTGGGACTGCCACCAATAACCAGGCTGAATATGATGTAGTGAGAGGTTTATTAGCCGATGCTCTTTCCCATCACATCCTTCATCTTCATGTTCATTTAGATTATTTTCTTCTTGTCATGCAATTAAATGGTTTCTATTGTGTGCATAATCCTATCCTTTTTAGAAGATATTTATGAGTAAAGCTTTTGATGTGTGAATTTGAAATCATTACATTTGGTCATGTACCTAGAGCACAAAATCACTATATAGATAGCATTATAAACAATATTCTATATTGGCACTTATCACATGCATTTAACACAAGACAATAACATAAACCATAAAAACGATGCATATCCATTATATGTGTCGTTCAAAATGCTTTATAGTCCATCAACTCTAATACATTTGACATGCCCATAGTATGTTACAAAAAACTCAAAATCTGGGGGCACCACATGCCCCTACACCTAATCACTATCTGGAGGATCTCGGGCCAATGGCTCTGCTCCTATAGCTCGTATATCATGCATCCCATGTCCATCCATCGCCATGCACCGCATGACCCCTCGCCACTCTGAGGGTAGACCAATACATTGCTCTATGTACTGGTCATCCAAGTCTTAGCACCCGCGCTCTAAAACAACAGTTAGAAGCCTCTCGCATCTACGACATAGTTCCTCCAAGAGAGCCATTGCATCCTCATTTTGTGGTGCTCTTGACTAGCTAGGCCCTGTAGCTCCTGCTACTATAGGTCGTCCCATGTACCCAACTAGTTTCACCAGTGTTGTATCTGCATACCAAAAGGGAATGAATCAGTACCATATACAATCTTCTAAAACTTTAAAATGCACATGAAATATTAGCAACTTGTCACTTACCATCAGGCCCCCATACTCGACTAGGCGGAAATGGAAAGCCCGGGTCCCCACAATAACTCATCCCACTATAGGGATAGTCATCTATGTACACTGGCATCTGATCCCAATGAGCAAAAAACTCGCGTCGGAACACACGTCCGACCGCCCCACCTCCCCCTCTGCATAGTAGCCGCCCCTAGTGGCACATCCTAGGCTCTCTTGGGCCCCTATCCTGGATCTATATGCGACTGTCAGGATCTTCTCAAAGAAGAGCAAGCACAGCACCATGCCATATGCACAGTCATGGTTCACTTGTTGCTTGCATAGCGACAATTGTCGTTTCAATGACGACAACATCATTTGGGCCCACCCATAGTATGTCCCACTCAACACACTCTCAAAAAGCGTCATCTGACCCCCAGTGATGTGGTGGAGTGCCTAGTTGCCTAGGATCCGTAGCACCACTACAGCCACGGCACGGGTCTCTAGCCTCTCTAGATGCCCAATCGGTATCTGTGTCCCCTTCACATGGAAACCCAGCCAGAAATGGCACTCCACAAACTCCATGATATTCCACCCTTGCGGTAACACTAGCTGTGTATTCCCCACCATCCCAAGTGGTGGGAGACTAGCTAGGAATATATATCCTATACAGTCAACTCGACCTGGTTCCCCTGCACTATAAATTTCTCGTAATCCTTATCCCAATAGCTGAAAATCCAGGCCAACAAGGGCTCCCCATCTCTCATCAAAGGGTTCTCCACACACTTCAGGACCCCAAACCTCGCCAATGCACTTTAGACACCATGACCCTCTTGGATCTCCTAACGTAATGTGTCCAGGTCTCTCTCCCTTCAATTGATCCTCAATTCTTCCATATCTGCACAAAACCATTATATTTGTCAATGTATATAAAGGAAAGACTGCATTCAACCATAAAAAATCAGCTCTCAGCCAAGAAATAGCATCAAAATCCCCCTCTCTGATAGGTCGCACTTTTCAGGAAAATCCTGGGACAGGTCTCAATTTTCTGCCCAAAACCTTCTACTTAGGTCGTAGATATTGCCCCAAAAAGTGTGACCCGGCCGTGAAGAAGAGCAGTGGTCTATTCTTGAGATTTGGTGCCTAAATTGAACTTTTAGTCCACTAAAATGAAAGAGGTGGGTTAGGCCTCTTACCTACAACTGATGGATCTCGATTCCAAGGGCTGGTTTGTCCGCTATGATCACCGCAAGATTTAGGACCTTTTCTCCTCTCTACATTCACCATAGATACACTTGCAAATTAATCAAATTGGAGGGAAAATGATTTTTTTAAAAGAGAAACCCTATATTTTTCTTCGCCGGATGCGACCAAATCATAGCTCAGTTTGACAAACCATCAGCACTGTTGGAAAGCTCTCACCAAGCTCTCAAATGAGTATCCTTTAGTTTTTTTTATTTGATACTTCACCCGGACACATTTTTTCCAAGATACCCTTCACCACTCCTTAAAATCCAATTTCTTCACTTGCAACACTTGTACTTGGGGCACCACTTCGCCTCCAGAATTTTTCATGCTCGTATCAGTTTTCTTCATCAGTAACCATATTTTACTCATGTTTTTATGGTCCCCACCAGGCCTATTCTATGTGGCAGCATCATCGAGTCACCCATGTTTAGAGCATCTGAGTTGAGTCATCATCGCATCCATGGATTTTATCCTGAGTCCATTTGTATCCCGCTATAGGCCTCCATCCTTCATTGCTTGGTTCCTCTCTCGTGTTGCACCATGTGGCCTTCAGTCATACTGTCCCCTACCCCCTTTGATATTGTGTCAGTTCTTGCCAGGTCATCCATACCCTTCGTGCTCTAACAAGGGAATTCGTCACCCCGCTACTCATTACCCCCATTCCATCATCATCTCTAGTGTCAGTTTATCAGTCACTTTACTATTATCTCTCATGCCTTAGTTGAGGATCCCTTATTGCCTCACCTATGGTATACCTCCTTCTGTGAACATCATCTCATTCATTCCAGAAGATAGGTCTAGAGGGTGGTGTACCTTGGTTCTAGCTTCCACTCTTCTTCGGTGCCTCAGATTAGGAAAAGGGACTCTTTATTTCCCTTTGAATTGATTTTTTCTCAACTCCAACTCCTTATGGCATGATTTTGATCCATATACTTGATGGTTTAGTGATGCAGCAGATTGTACAGGTGATTCCTGGGTGTGTGTGAGATGTTTCAGACCTCATGAGTGGGTGGCCCTTCAGGTAGGCCCCCACATACCCGGATGACTTCTATATTACAGCCTTGGATGCAGCTCCATAGATTTGATGGTTCTAGCCTCAGCCAATTGCAGCGCCTTTTAGTTTGCATGTCTCATTTAGATTTTCAAAACCCTTTCCTACTTTATAGGGCCTCTTTGGTTTTACTTATATCTCATGTACTCAGATATTATTATATAATTCCTAGCTATTGTCCCAGGCACAATATGTGTGTGGGATCCATTATCATGTTTTAATCTGACCCATGTTTATGCCAGCATGTACTATATAGTTCAGTCCCTTGTTTACTGGACGCATTATTATTTGTACTTTTTTATCTCAGCGGGCATAGGTATGCCTCCCCTGCCTCATGTAGAACAGGTACTCACTCATAAAAGAGACTTGTCACACCTGTAAGTCTCACCTCCTCAGGGTATTTTCCTCTCACGCTTTATTCCACCTTATCTTTCTCTCTCTCTGACTCCCCCTTTGGTGTCTATTGATTGAGTTCTTACAACGTACTTCGGTCATACGATTATCTCCTAACACTCACATGCTTTGGGGCGGTCTGTTACACCAATTTCTGGTCATACTGTTACTATTAGATGGACCAAAGTACGCCATGTAAGACCAATTTTACCCTACTAAAATTGCTTTCACTGTGAAAAATAATATAGTAATCCATAATTTATTAAGCTGTTTATGGTATAAACAGGGAACCCCATGAGGATTAATTGAATAAACCCTTATTTGTTTGATTTTACTCAAGGGATAATTAGTTAGACAGTAGTTTAATTAATATTCCTAGTCATATTTAACCCAAAACAGGAAAATTAATTAGATAAATCATTATTTATCTTATTACTTTTCTACGAATAATTATTTAAAACATTATTTAAATAATATTCCTTTTTAAACTTGAATAAATCATTTATAAATAATTGATCATATATTTATTTATTATTTACAAATAAAGGGATTTGACCAAATTCAAATTATTTTTCCCTCCAACAAAAATAATAAAATATTCCATAAACGTTGGATCTAGATTTGGTTATAATATTTTAATTATGCACCAATATCTAGACTAACTCAATATTTTGTTATAAATAGAAGGGTTTTTCCATTCATTCACTATCTTTTGTTGCCTAAATATCACTCTGGATCTATACTTTTGGTCTGACTTTGATCCTCCATTATTGTCATATTTTTCTATCTTTGTTTTCTTGTGAGCTCCCTTGGAGTTCCATTTTTGTCTGGGTTTTATACACCATCAAGAGAGAGACAGATCATATATTTGAAGCACTGAGGACATACAAGAACCCATCCCATTGAGGGGGACTGGTAACATCTTTGTATGTTCCCTTCCCAGGTGTCATAAATACAAAATTCTTTAAAAAATATTATTTTCTTGTCTATTGGATGCATGGAGAAGCTCTTGCTTTTATTTGTTGTTTAATGTCTCTAACTGCATAGATATGGATTTTGTAGCATTTATCTTGGTCAACTAACTACAAATCTAAGGAAATTGGCAGCCATCTTTAATGTTAGGGTTGTTTGCTATGCACAACTAAAGTGAGATTTTTTCGTACGCTTGCGATTAGAATTCATACTAACATAGATAATTCAAAGATTCAAACTAATGATCAAGGAAATTAGTAACTAGCATCATTTCAATGGATAAGATAAAAATAACATAAATCATTCATCATATCCATAAAACAATGTAGTGAGAAAAAGAGAACAATTGTATTAATTTAGAGATATAGAAGAGGCTTAGAAACTTTGCCTTGATGTTGTGAAGCTCCTCCCATAATTCTACAATCCTTTCCTTGGATGATAATATTTCAAGCCTAATTTGACTAGCATAAGTCTATCTTCAACAACCTCCCTCAACCCTCTAGCATGCAGTTAATTTATAGGCCAAGAGGAGGAAGTTTCAGATCCACATCAAAAGGATGAGATCCACTTAAGGTGGGATTATAATTCCATGAATAATGGGAGATAGCTCCATAATGGGAGGGGTTACGCTTGAATAGGCATGACCTCAAAGCTTTCAGTTGGGATATATACGCCCAACAATAGTGAAGTTTTGTGCGGGTACCAATGGTAGGAACTTCGCATGTGCATAAACTAGTTAGGAAAGCGTGGAAGTCATTAAAAAGAAGGTTTTTGGCCTTATAACCCAGAACTCTTGCTTTCTTCCAGGTGTTTAAGTTATTGAATTACAAGGGAGTGCTTTGGAACACATGAATTGTATGGCGAGAGATCCATTATAATGGTTAGTTTTCATGGTGAAAAAATGACGCACAAAATTTTTCCCCCTAAAGTGTGAAGTTAGAAAAGATTTTTTAAGGACTGAAGTGATTTATCATACCAAATTTTGGATCGAAGATCATGGTTGGAGACCAGTAACAATCAATAAAGGATTACAATGAAATATAATCATTACTGAGGTAGTCATTCCCATACTGAGAGTAAAAATAACTGAATGAACTAGTATGGAATTACACTAAGAATCATGTCAACAATAGACACAATATGGATGCAGCCATGAAATATGATTATATATGCATAATCATGAATACATAGCTCCTCGCATCCTGGATGGATGAAAATATATCCAGGGTCTTGATCTCCATCACTATTGATCCATAGTACAAATCTAACCATGTGAATAAATGTCTTGAAGACAAGCATGGTAGAAACCACTTGATTACCATTAAATGATGTGAACCATTAACAAGTGTGGGAGAAACAACCACTAATGACAATGGTCCTCAAGGTACTTTCAGTACAAACTATGAAGTGTGAAAATATGTTCTGAATTCGAACACTCATAGAATCTTTCGATCGAAGGTCAATGATGAGAACTTGTCGTCGAATGTGAGAAACCTGCCATTAAGGCATGTAGGGCTCAAGGTACTCAATATGGTTTCTAAATCAAATTCCTAGATAATGAGTTGAATTCTATAGGAAGTGATCCGTCATAGGAGGGCCTATGACATGAAACTTCATGTCAAGTTTTGAATAATTTTTTTGCAAGGACTGACACAAGGATGGCCTATGTGATTGAAGGCTACAAATTGCAAGGTAATTTGAACTTAGGTTAGACTTATCCTGAACATATTGGCGACATGACACTTAGACTTGGAAGCATTTAACTCAACAATAATACCCAAAACCAGTTCAACACTTTCAATTTGGTTCAATTAATTATCAGAAAATGGATTTCCAAACCTTGACACAAATGTAACTGTGTCAAGTTCAAGAGCGAAATACTATTATAAATTAAATACAAAAATGAAATATTTTTCCCAAATATCCCCCACCATTACTGGCAAGTGCCTCTTTATTTTTGTCAAGATTGAGGGGGATAACATTTTCTTTTCATGAAAGCTCATCCATCGGATGAGTCCTTTGAAGCATTTTTAGTGAACCCTCAGAAGGAGCGGTTCAGTCCCCTCATGATTGACGAGTCATACACTGTTTAAATTTTACGATTCCGGTGAAAGGATAATTCGATGTCATTTTCACGTTTAAAGAGTTTGAAAAGACATAAAAAGAAAACTCATGTTGTTCTTTCAATGTAAAATTTTAACGATCCCAAATAAAGTGAAGCTCGGTGTTTTTCAATTTTAGAGAGTTAGGAGAAAAAAATAAGAAAACTCCATAATGTTATTTTTCATAAATTTGTTCCCTCAAGCTCGAAAAAGGATAAAATAATGCATGGGAGACCTCTATTGACCATTATTAGTCAATTTATACCTTTTTCTTAAATAGTATAGTTAAGTCTTGAAAAGGGATAAACTTATATTGAATAGATGAATGCTCATTTAATTTTATGAGTTCTAATAGTCAAGTACTCGGCGATCTTTTCATGTTTATAAAGTCTAAAAGGGGCTTAAAAGAGAACTCCAGAGCTTCATTTTTTTGTATTTTTTTGAGAGCCTGTAAAAGTGATAAAAGTTCGCTCAACATCAAAAAATTCCATTTTTATGTTATAACATGCTTACTGCAAATTAAGCCCAAAAAATTATCATATATGCTCAATAAACCAAGGAAAAACCCCTAAAAATTTTGAATTTAAAAGTTAAAGGGATAAAAAAAATATTTAAATAGGCCAAAAGGCTTATTAAAGTTAAAAAGGTAATTTTATTTTTACTATTTGAGTTTTTAACCAATTCAGAGAAAAAAAGAGGGTTTTTAACCACAAACTTCAGGAACTGATTCTGAGCAAACCAGTGGACAAAATCGAGCACTATCTTCTCTAGGTAAGAGAACTTTGCATTATCTTCATTTTCATCGGATTAATTTTTAATTTTGGCAATGTATTTGGTTTTTTTGGGATGTTTTTATTTTTAAATTGCACCCTTGGATGTGCACGGTTTCCCTTCATCCGCACCGTGCACACCACTATTTTTTACATGGATAAATTAGTGATTTGTGTGGTTTTTCTCCTAAGAAACCGCGCAAATCCACTCTGTGTGTAAAATATATCCATGCAAGCACTGAGGGTTTTATAAAAAATAGGAATTACGCCCCACAAAATCTGCAAAATTATTCTTATTCCTTTTTAGCTTTCCACAATTGATAATTTTCAGTATTTTGACCATTCATAATGGAATGGAGAGATAGAGAGATAGCATGAAACCAAGATGTCAAATCTTTAAACAACCCAACAAAACTGCGGGCCCTAAGAAATTGGGGCCTATACAAATTTTGGATAATCCTCGGGATGAGATCCCAAATAGATCTCATATATTGGATGGTGAGGGCATGGGATGTTCAAGAGCAATGTTTCATGTTAGGGTATCACCATCTCACCATAGATGTTGGCGATATCTATTTCTTGACTAGACTCTCTCACAGAGGAACAGACATATCCTTGCATGGCCACAAACCAAGTGGAGAGTCTACTACTACTTATTTGAGACGAAATTTTTTTAACGGGGCTCAGTTCAAGGATGGTTGGATTGACATCAAAACCATCGAGTGGGTCCATTTTAGAACCATCGCCTTTACAGTTACCAAATTATGTGGAAGCACAGCACTTCACTTGGCCACAAAAGCTTAAACTCATATTGTTGTAGAGTACTCACAGCCCACCATTTTCAACTGGTGTGAAGGGGTAGTTTCCAATATGAAAGGGAAACTAACTAGAGAAAAAATAGGGAAGCTCATGAACTTTGGATATGGCGGAATTTTGATTTCCTTTGCTCTAGAGCATATTCCCCCCATCCCCAAAGCAGGTTTTGGCATATACAAGAGGACCTCGGGATCCTCACATATTATTGTGGGTCTCGTTGATGGCTCACCATGGAGGTGATGGCCCGATGCTCAATTATACTCCTAAGTTCTTCGGATGGTTAGAGCGCCAAATCATTATGATAAAATAATTTATGTATGTAGGGATTGATTACAAAGGTGACCTAGACATCCCACTCCTAGTAAGGGTGCAGTGGGGTGAGCTAGGTGAAAACTTCTCATTTTGATGGTTTTTGTGTTTTCTAATTTTTGTTTATTTTTTTCATTCAAGCTAATTATTTGAATTTTTCATACATATATTGGTCCAGCTAAACCAGTGGTATTACAACATTTTGACAGTTTGGGAGATAAGCCAATAGTTTTTGCAGTGCCTAATCCTAATGCAACATAGGCATTGACTAAGTTAGAGAATAACCTAGAGAGGTTGGCTATAGATACTCTAGAGACTGGACTTGATGATTTTCCTTTGTAGTACCAGAGGAAGGTAGTTGGAGTTCCAAGGCTGATCAGCCAGCTGCTATGACACATAGCTCGTGTTATAGTGTTACACGTCATTTTTTCACCATGACACTTCACAGTTAAAATGGATCTCTCACTATCCATATACATGTTTCAAATCACTCCCTTGCATGTCAAACATCTACAACAATTGAAGAAATTGTGAAATTTGGGTAACAAGGCCTTTTAACCTATTTAGCATGACTTGTGCACTTTTCCTAGTTAGTTTTTGTGCATACACAATTTGTTCCACTGAAACTTGCACAGAATTGCGCTCTATCTTCCACTATGGACCGCGCATATGAATCAATGAAAAGAAAAAATTAAAATTAAGTTCTAGAAGCCTTGTTGGGAGAATATATCCCAACTAGAACCTTCTTGGTTAAATATATTCGAGCCTTACTCCTCACAACATGGATATAATTCCCTTTCATCAAGGAACCCTAATCACACTATTAGTGGATCTCATCCTTATTTTGTGGATCTGAAACTTCCTCTACCTGGCCTATAAATTGAGTAGAGGCTAAAGGGTTAGGGGAGCTCAAAAAAGGCAGTCTTATGCTGTGGAATTTGGATTGGGAAGTTTATCATCAAGGGAGAGGATTTGAGGCATTTGCGAGGAAACTCATGACATGAAGGCAAAGGTTGTAAGGCTCTTCTTTATCTCTAAATTAATACAAATGAATATTTTTTTCCATTGTATTGTTTTACTAAAATTATGAATGATTTATGATCCTTTTATGTATTCATTAAGATGATATCAATTTCTAATCTCCCTTATCATTAGATTAAGCTTGTTTGAATCATTATATTGCATATGCCTTTGATCTATTTTATGTCTATGATTGTAGATCTTATCAAGCATTGAGGAGATGCATCAGGACGGAGTGGGGATCTCCATCAATAATTTCAAAAATAGGTAAGGGCACCATTCTCCTTCTCTTGTTTTGACGATTCAAATGAAGTGGGCTCGGGGAAAGATTTATTCAATTGTTTATTTTTTTCTATTTTTCCCTTAGGAATTTAGGTAGATTGTTTTTGTCCACAAGAGGTATTTTTCTATGTAAAAAATTGGCGACTCCACTGGGGAACATCTTATTTCTCTTCCTTTTCCTTGGTTTTGCTTTCCGATCTTTTTTTATTGTTTTTATATGAGTATTGGAAAATTAGTGAATTTTTAGATCCTCTGGTTTGATTTCCTTTATTTTATTTTTCTTGAACCTTTCTTGATCTGCAAAGTTATGCTTCATCAACGGAGCATAGATCGACACAGTTTCCCTTCAGCGACAACATGCATGTGCATTGGACTTAAGTGTCTACCAGTGCAAGCCTTAGAAATTTTTGAAAAAATAGTTTTTCTCCTGATCTGATTCTGGATTTTAATTTCTAAGTGGTCATTATGTTTTTTTTTACCTTCAGATTCCTTCTATGATATTTTTTGAATGACGTAGTAGAGTATTTTTTAGAATCAATCCTTTTCACAAATTTGAGTAGGGTTTCATCTGGATTGTTTGTTGATTTATGAAAAAGAGATAGGTTTTTCCTTAGATCATTGTTTCCCTGTCTTTTTCTGTCAAATATACCAGATTCATTATTTATCTTACTTTTTTGAGAGAAATAATTTTCTTATTTGTGAAAGATATTATATATTAGTGAAGTTAGGGTTTTCTCAAAACTTAGTGTTTTCCTGAAAGAGTGCTTCTATTTGTTGAATGTTAAAAGAAAATAATTCCTTTTTAGTTTTGAATTTTTAATATTTGCACTTATAGACATCATTAAGTTGAAGCATTCATTACAAAATTTCATTTTAGATTTTTATTGGTTTCTCCACAAAATTTGAAGAATTGTGAGTGATTGCTTGTGAAAGAGACTTTGTATGTGGCATGTTAAGAAAACTAAAATTTTGATTTAATTTCTACAATTTAATTGTTTAAAAGAGAAATTGGAATTTTGTGGAAAAGAACGTTATTGGAATTTTAGTTTTTGTGTTTCTTTTGAAAATCAATGTAATTTTCCCAAATTTGCACATAGCAATTTGGAACATTAGATTTTGCTAATTTCAACTAAGATAGGAATAAATGGGGAAGGAGGCCCATGAAAAATAAAATTATGAATAAATTCCACCTTATTTAGGAAGGAGATCACCTTAGGAGCTACATTTACACTTCCAGGTGTGAACAAGGACAAATTGGATGAGGACATAGTCAAGTTTGACTAAGTCAACATGCATTCTTAAGGAGGAAGAAAACACTCAAGTAAACTAGCTCAATGTGAACAAGGATCAGCCTAAACACACATATGTAAACTAGATTGAAGATCCCTAGTGTGAAAGAGGAATTGGAGGTGGATTAGTTTACCAAGTCAACAGCGCAGCCAAAAGAGGAGGGAAGCTAGCTAGGGCAGCGTAGTTTTGAAAGAGGAAGCTTCATGAAGAAGTCACCTCAACATTGTGTGGGGTTCGGGGTGAGGAGGCTCACCAAAGATAAAAGGAGGGCATAGCATCAAAGGATATTCATTCATGTATTCAGATATTTTGGTCTAGATACCAATTGCATGCTTCAGTTGTTTAACCGGCGTTGTTGCACTACTTAGTGCAAGGAATTCTTGTGCAGGAATTCCATCCTCTCTTGAGATCATATTGCTTAACGGATCAAAGGGGAGTGATTTGAGCTTCATTTCAGTATTTGTCTTGATGCCATTCCTTCACATTCAGCCACAGCATAGTCTACTTCAGAAAACTGCGTCCTTGATGCAGAGGCAGCAGCAGCAGTGTTGCGTCCTTTTGATATTGTGCTAGTCTTTGAGGAGGAGGTGCTTATTTTCCTCCGAGAGTTTGTTAGAGAGGCCTTTGGCCATATTTCTGTATTATTCAGCTATTTCATGTCATATTCAGCCATCTATAATATAGAGATGCATTAACTGCGTTATTTCTGCAGTGCTGCTTGTTATTCATGCATTTTTGCCAGAAGCCTTGCCGGGTGTCTTGTTTTTACTGTATAAGCTTGTAAACCTCCATTTCTCTATTTTTTTCTTAATTTAATATGTACATCAAACTAATTTCTTCATTTACTGCAGAAACCCTCATGAGAATAACGCAGTTCTTGCTTCAGTAGTTGAGGCATGAGCTATACTATGGGGTTTTGGGCTTGTTTTAGCTGCATTAGCTTGGGATATCTGTTTATATGAGATATAGTTATTTATTTCACCACAAATTATGCATAAAAGTTTTATATCATGTCTTCTAAGGGATCTAAGTACCATTCCTCACTTGTATAGTGTTATTTTCTGAAGACAACAGATTTATGCCCAGTATTGTTGCATTTCCCCCACCCGGGAAGGAGGATATTGGCCAATATCTTGCTGAGGTTATTTCATCTGTTGAGTTGATGTTATTTTACATCTATTAAGCTGCTCTAAATTTCTAAGCTCATGATTTGCTGAAGCTCCACATTGGTAATAATTCACATTATTCCCAATAGTGTAGCTGTTCCAATTTTGGAACATTACAGTGGTATCAGAGCATGATCTCTGGCACAACCTGTGAGATCAAGCTATCAGAAAGTGAGAAGAGAAAAATAGAGAAAAAAATTATGGAGAGGATGAGCTTTCTCTCATCCATTTTCAGATCCAATAAGAAAGAAGCGGAGAAATGCATTGAAACTCCAAAAGGGTTTCAAGGAGGAGAGAGTTGCAGTGAAACCTCTAGGTTTCAAGAGGCAGAAAGAGATGCATACACTTCATATTCTCATAGAGGAGGTGAAGAGCAAGGATACCACTTATAACATGAAATCCTAAGTGGATATTTGGTAGAATACAAGTGCCAACCTAGGGCTTTCAAAAAGACCTAGATTTTCCTCGGTTTATTCAACTTAGAGAAGAGAAAAGACCTTGTAGAAAAGGAGAGATCAGAGGCAATAGATTCCTATTGTATAAATTTTATGGGTCAACTACAGCAAGATCTTGGGCAAGAAAGCTTGAGGAATTCTTCATGCTTCATCCAGTGGAAGAGGAGGAGGCAGCAGAAGTTGAAGCGCTGCACCTGGAGGGTGAAGCCAATGCTTGGTGGTGCAGTCACTTGAGCCACACAAGAGTGACTTTTTTTGAGTTCACTCAAGAGCTGATCAGAACCTTTGATGAGGAAATATCAGAGGAGATAAGACCCCTTTGTGTATAATTTTCTATCAGCAGACCCCTTTGAAAATCCTTGTTGATGAAGATATTTGTCAAGACGATAGTACCATGCTCGTGGAGCTTGTTTGAGACCATATAGAGACTTTTTAAGTTTACAAACAAGTTTTTCGTCATTTCCCAAAATGAATCCTTCTGGTTGTTCTATATAAACTTCTTCTTCTAGATCACCATTGAGAAAAGCATATTTAACATCCATTTGATAAACTTTGATTTGTTGGAAGCTTGAAAATGCAAGAAACATTCTTATGGCTTCAAGTCTGGCTACAGGAGCAAAAGTTTCTTCAAAGTCTATACCTTCTTGTTGAGCATACCCATTGCAAACAAGTCTAGCTTTATTTCTTATAACATCCCCATTCTCATTTAACTTGTTTTTGAATATCCATTTAGTTCCAATGACATTTTTGTCATGAAGTCTTGGTACTAATTCCCAAGTGTGATTCTTTTCAATTTGATCAAGCTCTTCATTCATGGCTTGAATCCAACATTCATCTTTGCTAGCTTGACTGACATTGTGTGGTTCAATAGTGGACAGAATTGCAGATTTCTAGAAGATCCCACAAGAGTCCTTCTTGTTTGTACACCTGATCCCTTTTCTCCCAAAATTTGAGATTCTGGATGATTCTTTTGAACATATCTGGATGGAGCTTTTTCAGATAAATCATCTTCGGGTTCTTCATTGGGTTCACTGTCTATATCATTCCTATTTGATGTATAAGGATATTTGTCATCATCGTCTTCATCTGTTGTTTGTTTTTCTTCTTTTGGAGCTGCAGGAGACTCATCAATAACAACATCAATACATTCAACAATCTTCCAAAGTCTTTTATTGTAACATTTATATGCTCTACTCCTAGAGGAGTAACCAAGAAGTATTCCTTCATCTGCTCTGGGTTCAAACTTGCCAATTTTTTCATCATTATTTTTTATAAAGCATTTGCTTACAAAGATTCTGAAATGCTTTACAGTGAGAGGATTACCATACCAGATTTCATATGGAGTTTTATCACTATTTACATGAACATGTGCCTTGTTGAGAATGTTTACTGCTGTATGTGTTGCTTCTCCCCAAAATGTGTCAGGTGTTATGGAATCATCAAGCATAGCTCTAGCCATTTGTTGAACTGTTCTATTCATTCTTTCTGCTACACCATTTTGTTGTGGAGTGCCAGCTAGAGAAAACTGTCTTTTTATGCCATGTTGTTCACAAAATTCAAGGAATTCATCTGATGTATATTCTCCTCCTCGATCAGATCTAAGACACTTGATTTTTAGATCTAATTCATTCTCAACTAGTGCTTTGAAGATCTGAAATTTCTCAAATGCTTCATCTTTGTGTTTAAGTAACCCAATCCAACACATTCTAGAGAAATCATCAATAAATAAGATATAGTATTGTTCAGCACGTGGTGAATTTTTCCTTACAGGTCCACATATGTCAGTATGAATGAGTTCAAGAGGCTTACTTGATGATCCTTCCTTGGCATTAAATTGTACTCTAGTTTGCTTACCTAATTGGCAAGATTTGTATATGATATTTTCAGGTAGAGTAATATTGGGAAGATCATGAACAGCTTTAAGTCTGCTTGATTTGTTGATTTGAGAGAAGCTCATAGGTCCCAACCTTCTATGCCATAGCCAGTTTTTTGAAGATTTACTTAAGTAACATTGTTCTTTGCAGTTCTTCAATACATACATGTTGCTTAGATATCTTTTTCCTTTTATAATTGTTTTACCTGTATCAAGATCACATACCACACATTCTTTTGAACGAAAGACAACTTCAGTTCCTTGATCACACATTTGACTTACACTTAACAGGTTATGCTTTAATCCATCCACATACATGAAATTATTAGCTTTCACCTTTTCTTTTAGAAAAACAGACCCTTTTCCCTTAATGACAGCAGGAGTATCATTTCCAAATGTAACATTCTTTTCTTTTTCAAGAGCACTATATGCAATAAGTTTGTTTTTGTCACCTGTCATGTGTTTTGAGCATCCACTATCAATGTACCATTGATTTTCTTCACCTTATGCAAATAACTCTATGCCACAATTTTCAACCTGTAATTCCTTCCTTTTCCACACTTTGGAGCTTGAAGGAAAATACTCTTTTGGCTGAACTTTGCTCCTGGATTCAAATCCTTCATGACCAAAGTTATTGCAATAAGCACATTCAACTTCTTTTTGAAGAGGAGAAAAGTTGTTGTATGTATTCTTCTTTGTTCTAACATCAATACTTTTCTTTCTTGCTTCTCTTGTCATGATGGTTTTATATGCAACACATTGAACAGCTTTATGACCAAAATTGTGACATGAGAAACATTGTCCATTGAAGAAGAAATTTCTACGATCATAAAATCTTCTACTTGAATTTACCTGTTGGTTAGTGTTTCTTGGAAGGGTATTCTTTTTAGTGTTCTTTGATTTGAGATGGTCATGCTTTACATGCAAATATTCTTTATTCCCTTGCTGAGTGACAGAATGTTGTATACTGGTTGTAGCTTCTTTTCGATAGTTTGGTGCTGAAGCCTGAGAAGATTCTCCGATATATCCAAGACTTGTCTTTATAAGAGGAGAACGTTGTACCTTGATAATCTCATCTAAGGTTTTAGATCCTTTAGAAAATCTAAGATTCAAAGTCTTTACTTTCTCAATTTCTTTTCTTAGACTTACTATTTCACATTCTAATTTCTCATTATGTTTCTCCTTTTCTTCAAGCTGATTTTTCAGAGTTTCTATGGATATTTTACTTTATTCTAAGCATATTTTGAGTTGATTGATTTCATCAAGAAAATCATTATTCTCTAAGGCATCCATAAAAGTATCTTTTTCTTCTCTATATTATTTTTCAAATGCCATGAGAAGTCTAAGATCTTGTTCACATTCTTCCTCACTGTCTGATAAGCCATCACTGTCTTCATGAATATAGTAATTTTTTCTAGTGCTAAACCGATTCTTCATCCTTCTTGCTACTTCCTTTCCTTTTTCATGTGTTTCTTTATGAGGACACTTAGCAGCATAATGACCAACTCTTCCACAAGAAAAACATTTGAAATGAAGCTTACCTCTGAACCATCCTGTGCCAAGTTGGAGTTTCTTTACAAAATTTACCTCATATTCTTCTGAGATATACCCTGATCCTTCTGTCTCTTGAACTTCTTTCCCTTTTGTAGAAGCTCTAAAGACGGCTTCTTTGACTTCAGATGGTCCTCCTCTTCTCATTTCATATGCAGTTAGTATGCCATGAAGTTGCACCATAGTAAGATTTTGAAGATCCTGCTTTTCTTCAAGAGCAGAAAATTTTGACTCAAATTTTGTCGTTAGTGATCTTAAAAATTTCTCAACCAAAGTAGATTCGGTTATTGTTTCTCCCATATTTCTCATACGATTTACAATATCATCAATTTGTAAAAAGAAATTAGCAATTCTTTCCTCATTATGCATTTTTAGCTTCTCATATTGAATTCTGAGAGTTTGGAGTTTAGCACTTTTTACCTTTGCATCACCTTCATAGCTTAGAATGATTTTGTCCCATATTTCCTTTGCTGTATTCAACTGCATGACTTTGACAAATTCTGATTTAGTTAGACTTCCCAATAGAGCATTAACCACCTTTGCATTTGTTTCATAATTCTTTCTTTCCGTTGGATCTGTTGGTACTGCGGCTGGATATTGATATCCTACTTCAACAACAGCCCATACTTCTGCACCCAGAGACTGAAGATAGGATCTCATCCTTGTTTTCCAGAAGATTAAATTGTTTCTGTTGAAGAGCGGAGGCCTGATAGATGCTATTCCATCTTGAATGCTCATCTTAATTGATCTTCCTTCTAGCGGCTAAGCTTTTAAGAAGGACCTGCTCTGATACCAATTGTTGGGAAAAATACTGAGAGGGGGGGTGAATCAGTATTTAGAGTTGACTGGAAAACATTTTACTTTTTATGCATTTAATTCTTCACTTAGATTATTGCATCATTCATTCATCAGATTTTTAGTAAGAAGTAAGCATGATCAGTAATAACAGAATCAACCATCACACACAAGCAACACACATGAACACCAGTATTTAAGGTGGAAACCCAATTCAGGAGAAAACCACCGCTGTTGTCGTCTCTATCTTAAATATTTATTATAAAGAAAACATCTTACAATTTTGTATTGGCGCAGACTTATACCAGCACGCAGGCACCAACCTGTAGAAGGCTATAACCTTCTCTCGTTCTCCAGTAAATATTGGAAGGGAGCTCCAACCCCCTGATTTAACACCAGCTTCTATTGGCAGAAAAATTCTACTCTCATATTGAAGGCTTCAACCCTCAAATTCACCAAATTTCTTCAATTTGTACATCAGACATGCAACAGGTCTTCATCATTTCTTTTGCAGATCTTCCTAGAGATTCATCATTTCTAGATCTAGAGATCTTGAACCTTCATCATATCCACAGGTGCATCATAGATTCAGATCTATCAGAGTTCAATCGTGCAGATATCTCTTAAATAGATTTATTCGTTATCAACCCCTATGCTCGCGCCCCTTGTACTATGATTCTCCTCTCCTTATATAGTTTTTTCCTGTATTAAAACCATGAGTCAAAACCAACAAACTGTTGATGGTATTCCTGGACGGGATCAATTAGATAATCTAGCGGGGTCTACCCAAACCCCAAACAACTTCTCATTGTTCTATTTTCTTGGTCAGACAATTAATTAAACTAAGGCTTTTTAATATCTCAATCTGAGATTAAGATATTAATCCAATTCCCCCTTTAGTTGTTACAAACATTAATGTGCCGCTGACTTATATAAAAACCCAGCAGTAATATATATCCATATAACCTTTCGGGCCCTTAAATAATATTTAATCTTCGACTTGGGGATCTGCACTGATAATTAAAGTTCCTATCAAAAGACCCAACTCATGGACACAACTAGCGCACTGGATATCGAGACAAGTACCTCCACAGTTGACCGAGTTGACTACAGGGACAACAGAGATGAATGGAAGAGATTGAGTGCGGGGGCACCAGCCAAAATTTTCATCCGTACCTCGAGAGCCTCCGCAGTGAGGCAAGACGCTGAGTTGGTCACAGTTGTCTTTCACGTCGGGTGAAGATCTCGGCATAAAACAACAACGTATATTGAACCAATAATGTGAAGGGAAATTGGGTCCCACACCCTTAATACACGGTACAATACTTTGGGTTAAACCCGCAAACCTCAATACATGCATATGGGCCCCAACGTTAATGGTCGTCTCCAATTGACGGTTGTTATTGCGTCGCGCCGCCTCACTTGATCGGACAGATATCGCTCGGCGAAGACGCGCGAACAATAACGCACGATGGGCGCCATACTTTGGTTAACCTTCGCGCATCTTCCTCATATAACCACCATCCAATGGCTTCCCTCCAGATCGACGGTGCTCAACAATATCGCTGGTCATCCTGGGTCGAACAATAACGTGCGATGGCGCGCAGTGACAAGCGGTTTTGTGGAGTCATACAAGGACGCGTGTCGCCCGTTCTATGGAATCGCTCCCCAACTCGAAGAAACCAATTATCTCCGAAAAGTGGTGCGATATGGGCAATCTGGCTTCGTAAACCCGCTCGCGGTTTCAGAACAGTGTTCTATCGGAATTCAACCATATTTCAAATATAGTTCATTGATCCATCGAGTCCGGATTTTCCTCGCAATCGCAAGTCTTTTAATAAACACTCCACTGCGCATTTTTTCTCCGATGCGATTAAAACCGGAACTCAAATACTTATTAATCCTGGTTTATACGCCCATCAGTTCCAGGCTTCAATCGCACTCGCATCCTCTTGTTAACTTGTTCTGCTAGCCTTATATGCTCTGATGCGATAAGGGTCTCTAGCCTAGGTTACGATTCCCGGAATGTACTTATTTAGTGTATTAACCAGCTGGGGTAGTAAACCTCGGAATAACACCTCAACCTCTACCTCTTCTGCTCGATGCAATTCCTTCTATGCCCCTTGCTTGCTCATGCTCATACTACCTCTGTGCCTCTGCTACAATACATTGCTTTCTCTGTTCCTAGTTATTGTTTCTGATGCTCCCTCTTTGCCAATTCTTTTGCCATCAATGACAACATTTCCAACAGAGGTAAGATTGATAGAGTGGTGGATGGACTCATTGGTTGCTGTGGTATGCTCTCCTTGACTTGGATTTCCAAGCATAAGAAGGAGGATTTTCATGGGGCATGTGATTCACTCCTATTCATATTGATATGCCATACCACTATGGAGGATTCATCTATGGATATTTCACCATATTTCTTCCATCACATGGTAAGAACTTTGTTGTTACACTAATTGATTGTTCATCACTATATTTGTATACGCTTACCATGTCCTTGCAATGCATTTCTCTACAAAGGGACAAGGTTCTCTTTAGACTCCATGGTCTATTTTTAGCCAGCTATTATGATGGAGACAACCATCTAATGTATGATCCGGGGCAAGTATATGGTTGCTTCTTGTATGCTCAATTGACATATCCAGCCATCTACTATTTACTACTGGGTGTGATGACTTATACAACAAGCCATTTGTCAAGAAACAACTTGCCATACCATTTCCTGAAGCTGCAGTGGGGAAGACTACGCTGTGACCACTTGGGAGACTGTTCGTACCTTCCAACACCATATGAAGCCTTCATCCTTTCTCTCATTATGATGTTGATCATGATCCTACTTGCTGATATTATTCCTACCTATATGAGGAGCATGATTGGAGGAGGAACACATGGAGTGGATGTGTTCTTGGGGGAGGAGCATCCCCAAACTTTCTTCATTGCATGCTCTAAGGGGAGCATGGGAAAAGAAATGGCCTCTACAACAAATCATTTATTTCTTTATGAGGAGGGCCATGAGATGGATGGGAGGCTTTATGATGATGATTTCTTATCCATCATGTATGAGATGGTTTGGGCCAGCTTGATTCACAGCGCTGGGAGAGGGACCTTTGGAGGTATAATTTCCTTCTTTCCACTTAAGGGAAACATGATGGCAGCCCAAGATCAGAAAATACTATACACTTGTCTTAAGTGGAGAGGAAAGCAGTATGGGGTAGGCTACTATGTCTACCATGATCGGAATTTCAGCCCACCTACTTTGTCGGAGCTACAGGTGGAGGATGATTTGCATGAGTTACCAATTTTGAGGGTGACTCATTTTGTTTGGTTGATAGCTTGGGGAGGAGAGATTCAAAATGGGATGATGAGTCCCAATCTATATCAGGTCCCATGTTTCAATAGGATCTTCAAATAGCCCATTGTTGCTTCCATGGATGTTCTACAGTTACATAATGTCAGCTATTTAGATGGCTTACACACTTGGGAGAGGAAACTTGGAGATATATTGATGATGCAGCGCTTTGATCCTTGGAGGATTTTATCTTATGAGGGTGCTACAGGGAAGAAGAGGATGCTCTTCAGTCTTATCTTTGCATTTTCTTGAGGACAAGCAACATTTGGGAGGGGAGGACTGTAATGTTCCCAAATTTGCACATAGCAATTTGGAACATTAGATTTTGCTACTTTCACCTAGGATAGGAATAAATGGGGAAGGAGGCCCATGAACAATAAAATTATGAATAAATTCCACCTTAGTTAGGAAGGAGATCACCTTAGGAGCTGTATTTACACTTCCAAATGTGAACAAGGACAAATTGGATGAGGACATAGTCAAGTTTGACTAAGTCAACATGCATTCTTGAGGAGGAAGAAAACACTCAAGTAAAATAGCTCAACGTGAACACGGATCAGCCTAAACACACATATTTAAAATATATTGAAGATCCTTAGTGTGAAAGAGGCATTGGAGGTGGATTAGTTGACCAAGTCAACATTGCAGCCACAAGAGGAGGGAAGCTAGCTAGGGCAGCGCAGTTTTGAAAGTGGAAGCTTCATGAAGAAGTCACCTCAACATTATGTGGGGTCCGGGGTGAGGAGGCTCACCAAAGATAAAAGGAGGGCATAGCATCAAATTAGATTCATTCATGTATTCATATATTTTGGTCAAGAGACTAATTGCATACTTCAACTATTTATCTGGAGTTGCTACACTGCTTAGTGCAAGGAATTCCTGTGCAGGAATTCCATCCTCTCTTGAGATCAGCTTGCTTAAGGGATAAAAGGGGAGTGATTTTAGCTTCATTTTAGTATTTGGCTTTAGTCCATTTCTTCACATTCATCCATAGCGTAGTCTAATTTAGAAAACTACGTCCTTGATGCAGAGGCAGCAACAGCAGTGTTGCATCCTTTTGATATTATGCTATTCTTTAAGGAGGAAGTGCTTATTTTCCTCCAGGAGTTTGTTAGATAGGCCTTTGGCCATATTTCTGTATTATTCAGGTATTTCATGTCATATTCAGCCATCTATAATATAGAGATTTAGTAACTGCGTTATTTCTGCAGTGCTGCTTGTTATTCATGCATTTTTGTCGGAAACCATGCCGGGTGTCCTGTTTTTACTGTATAATCTTGTAAACCTCCATTTCTCTATTGTTTTCTTAATGTAAGATGTATATCAGACTCCTTTCTTCATTTACTGTAGAAACCCTCATGAGAATAACACATTTCTTGCTTCAGTAGTTGTTGCATGAGCTAGACTATGGGGTTTTGGGCTTATTTTAGCTGCATTAGCTTGGGAGATCTGTTTATATGAGATAGAGTTATTTATTTCACCAAAAATTCCACATACAAGTTTTATATCATGTCTTATAAGGGATCTAAGTCCCATTCCTCACTTGTATAGCGTTATTTTCTGAAGATAGCAGATTTATGCCCAGTATTGTTGCATTTCCCCCACTCAGGAAGGAGGATATTCGCCAATATCTTGCTGAGGTTCTTTCATCTGCTAATTTGATGTTATTTTACATCTATTGAGTTGCTCTACATTTCTAAGCTCATGATTTTCTGAAGCTCCACATTGGTAATAATTCGCATTATTCCCAATAGTATAGATGTTCCAATTTTGGAACATTACAATCAAAAATACTCTCACTCTCCCATAACTAGGAATTAATTGAATGAAAATATAAAAATTTCATATTTGACTCAATTATATTATTTGATTCGGTCAAAATATCATGAATTTCAGATCCATAACCCTCTGAGTAAGTAACAACCTAATAACACAGCATTAATTAAAATTAATCTAGAATTTTTTACATTTTTAGGGCTCTTTCCACCAACATAGATCACGTTAGTGCTTTGGAATAGAGAAGTGAGTAAAATTTCCAAAGCTATAAACAAAAATTAGAATCTTGCAATAGGGATTAAATATAGTTATTACAATTTTTATCTCTAAAACTCCTCGTCTACAGGAGTCAAGCACAAGGTCATATCAGACCCGGTGAAGTAATCATGTATGCTTCATTGGTTACGGTAGAATATTTTCACGCATTACAAATGGTGTCAAAAGGTACTTGGGGTCACTTGGAAGTAAACCGAATATTTACCATGTTGAGGAGCTTTCAAGGGGATCTTACTTTTTTACTTTGCCCTTGCATGTGCGTTGGATCTAAGACTATCCCCCCGGGCCAAATTTTTATAGTTGGTAACCTGAGAAACCATAATCTTATGGTTTTTTCCCAAGGTGAAGGTAGAGGGAAGGTCTCTACTGTACATGGAACAGACGTCGACTAGACTTACTAGGAATTTTTGGAGGGTAATATTCACTCGATATGGCATAAGTGGAGTTACTTGCACTAGATTGTTTCATTAAGCAGGTTGTTAGGGTAATTGGTTCCATCTGCTTTATCTATATATTTTCACATTAATTTCTGCAATGATGGGTTTCATCACCAACTAGTGATTTCGCTATGAAAATTATATGTGTGGTTTGACTCCTAGATTTTTTTAATGCGTGTTACTCTTTTTTTTTTACTTTTTAGAGGCCTTAGGTGTGATTTATTAATATTTTGTGAATTCTTAATTAAAATTTATTGTGGCTGATATACCAAGATATTCACGGAGAATGAATGGTAACCCCCTTGAGTATACACTGGTCAATTAGAGAAACTTAATTATAAAATGTCAAAATCAACAGGATCTGGGTCTTTTGATCAACCTGAAACATCTACCGTGGTAGAATCTGAAACCAAAGTGAATCAACCTCAAGGATTTGAAACAAACTTAGTACAAATTGAACGAGTGATTACTAAAACTATTAGATCAGAATTTGAAATTGGTGAGGTCTTAGGTACACATTTAACTGAGCCAAAAATTTCTGAACCTGAGTCTAATTTTTCAGAACCTAAGTCTCCTTCAAATATTATATCCCCTACTCCTACTCTGCATTCACCCAAAGTAAAACTTATTATTACCGATAATCTACCTCCTGGTCTCATTCGTATCGAAGATATTACTATAGACGACGAAGAAGAAACTCCAAGTAGTCCATTTTTTATCAGTGAACGGACCCTTCCTCTAGACCTTCATATTTCTCCTTTTCGACCAAATCATTTGTACCTCACATGTTTTTAATTTTTACATCAATCTAGTTTTTGTCATCCACGTCACCACATTCCTTTTTACTCTTTTTCCAGATTTAATATGTTAGAAATTATTTCTAGAAGTATTCCTACATATACATCCATGTTTTCAACTTCTCCAGAAACATTGTTATATGGTGGTACGTTAATTCCTCCTGGATATTAGTCACTTGCTGGGACTTTTTCAGGAGTTTCTCCTTCATCTCAAATTTCTATGTCATCTAGTGTATCAACTTCTAATGCCCAATGTTTGATTTTAGACAAGTACATTCATATGGTTTTTGGCAGTGTAGTTAATCCTCAAATTAACCCAATAGGTGGCTATAATCAGTATTGGGGGAAACCACCTCCTCCTGGAGGGAAACCTTTTGCTAGTTCATATCCTACAATTGCAGGACAAACTTTAACATAAAACTATCAAAGCTATGGTTAGATTCCTCAAGTTGGTTTAGGTCAACATGTCATGTCAAAACCCTTATCAGGTACTCCTTATCCAAGGATGAATACCATTTGGAACCCTTCGTTTTCTCAACGTCCTTTGCAAGTTGCTCCACATGTACCACTTTACCCACTTGCTCAGCCTACTAGAAAACTTATTCTAACTTAATTCTAGGAATTTGTTCATGGCATTCCTCAAGTTAATCCACAAATATTTTTTCAGCAACCAAGTCAATAGCATGGTCTGAGCATTCCACATACTCATATACAATCTACAACAACAACAACAAAAATTCAACAACCAAGTACACCTCAAACGCCCATCCTGGGATTACCTCAAACTTTTGTTTCAATTACCCCTCGAGTATCAGTGCAACCTATTACACAAGTTATCCCTCATACATCTATTTAGCAAGATGTACATATAATCTAGTCTATATCTCAAACACCTTTGGGAAAACTTTTTATGGGAACTCTACAAACATCTTATCAAGGAAAAACTTTTCAAGGTCATAATTATCAGAGTCAATTATTTCAAGGATGGACTTTACAAATCCAACCCTTTCAAGGGAAATATTACTTGGGGAATATGGGCCAAAATCTTCCTTTCTAGAATCAACCATACCTTGGTCATACTTATCAAATTTCATCTGAATCGCAGTTTGGTATGGCTAACCTAGTTATCCTGGACTAATGCAAATCCCAAATGCTCAGGATATCCCAGATATCGTAAATATCCTCCTCCGGGTGTTATACTTATCCTAAAGGGTTATGATTTTTCACAACAAGATCCCAACTGGAAGTTACCATTTATTGCAACATTGGATTTATCAGTTTTTTCTCGGCTAATGAATGATCTGAATTACTATCTCATTTTGGCTGACAATTCCCACTAAGTTTCTCAGTGACATTCTGAAATTTGAGGGTAAGTCAGGAGAGGACCCTTCAAACCATGTCATATGTATCATCTTTGGTGCACATCAAATTCACTAATCGATGATTCCATTCAGTTACAACTTTTACAATGAACTTTAACCAATTCAGCAATGAAATTATACATTGAATTACCGTGAACTTCTTTTCAAAACTTAAATGCCTTAGCCACTACTTTCTTGACACATTTTTAGTTACCAAACCAATACGATACTGGTACCAAACATTTGACTTGTCTAAAACAAATTTTTTATAATTTTTGATCATATTCACTAATGGAGATATAGACGTCGTTTGGTTAAAATTTTCATTCTAGATCATATTTTAGCTGAGTGGTTTACGAAATTTTTACTTCCAGTCATCACTAAAGATGTTTTCAAGGGAGGTGTTGTAACTGAAGAACATGACCTTGATTACACGCAGTGTGGATCTTTGTATGAAAAAATTCTGAATTTGCCTCTCCCCAGTCAAATAACCACAACTCCTTCTGCCTCTCACGTCGTTGATGGTGTAATCAGTTTTGTTAGCCAATCTAAGAGTAAGAAGAAAAACTCCAAATCTAATACTCTAATTATAACTTTACCAGATTCACCTAAAGTAAATCCTTCTCCTAAAAATACTTATGAGATTAACATTGTAGATTCATCTACCAGTAAAAATAAATCGATCGGAGATAAAAATAAAGGGAAAGATAAATAAATAAAAAAACACTTCCTCAAAATATAAATCATATAAAACTAAACCATCTAACGAAAATAAAAAGCCGAGTTATCCTTATCTAAGATGCGATGAAGATCATTACAACAAGGAGTGCCCTAATAGCGCTGAGGTAACTAGATTCATAAAATATTCACCCGCACCTGATGTTTTGAAGGATACATTCACTTCTCAAGACAGTAAGATGGTATCCCACAATCCTTCTTCTTCCATCTCATCATAAAATATCATGATGATGTCTTCTCAGGTTATGCTTGCTATGAGATCTTAATATTATAGATATAAGGGTATCGTCAACGGAAATGATGTTGTTTCACCCAGTTAAACGTCCACATCAATTCCTCCTCCTTATGAGCCATTACAAATTGAAAAACATAGTTATTACATGGTGATTCGATCACCCCCTAAATGTGTTCTTCGAAAGTCAAATTTCAATCCACGTGTGCGAGCTACTCAGAATTGCAACATTGTTGAAGATCTGGCTATGTCACCTTCAACAATCTCAACCCTTTAAGTGATGCAGACTTTTCCATAACAAAGGAAAATTATTTTTTCGACAATAGGAGCTATTGATCCTCAAGATTCTAATGTTATTATCTTCGATCTAGACAATTATGTACCTAGACTTTTGCATCAACTGGCATTCCAAATACTATTTTTCTTCAAAACCGAACAAGTCCTTCTCATGGTAATTGACGAAGGAGTGTCTACGTGTATTACGTCTATTGCTTGTTGGAAATCCCTTAGTTCTCTAGTTATCAAACAATCTCCCATAACTTTTAAAGCCTTTGATTGGAGAGGTTTTCGCCCATATGTGATTCTCAATGATATACCTATAGAGATAGAAGGTAAAACAGCTGCAGTTGAAGTTGAATTTGTTGATGCTAAGCTTGACTATAAACTTTTATTGGGTTGATTTTGGTCTTATTCTCTGTCGACAGTGGTATCGTCATATTTTTGAATGATAATGTTTCCCCATAAAGGGAGAACTGTAAAAGTATACCAACTATTTTACTATACTTTGTACCCTTCCTCTACAAGTAGTATAACTTTTGGTGGAAAGTCGATTACTTTGTATGAAGATGTTGGGGTAGGTTTGCTTAAGGATTCATCTCTGATGGGAAATTTTTTGATGGCTCCACCCAATATTCCTCATAATGGTGCTCAATTCAACATGATTACATAAAGCGCAATACCATTTCCTAATCCTTGGATTGTGCCTTCAGAGTCTGAATTGGCCTTGTATGGAAGTGAGGTGCTTTTGAGCCCATTTGAATAGGCTTATCAGGCAGCTCAATCACTTTACAACCCAGCATCAACTGAAATTGATCAAGAGAATGTGATCGCTGACGACTATTCTCATTTGTCACGTTTAGTACCAATATCATTTCCTGATCCTTTCAATAACATGTTTCCAACTTACGATAGTATCATGGAAGTCATGAATTTGGATGAATTGACATGGAACGATTATCATCATCATTCATCCTTTCTTCCTAAACTTGACAAAATCGAGAATGATTTTTCATCTATATTTTCGACTAATATTTTTGATAGTCCTGACTCCTCAATGTCCTATGTCAATCCTTTATTCAGATTCTGAAATGAATCTAGGAAACATATCTACAACAATACCCATCTAATCTCAGTTAAATATGGAATTACCGAGAACATTCACATAGGTGCTTCATGCTCCCTTAACAAAATTGAGACATATAAAGCCCTATTTCGGGAATTATGTGACATTTTTGCCTAGTCCTATGAGGAAATTCTAGGAATTGACCCTAGAATTGTATTTGATCAAATTAATTCATACCCATATGCAAAATCTATCATACAGATATTATGTCCAGTACATCCGTGGAAAGTTGCTACTATCAAAGCTGAAGTTGAAAATTCACTTAGAGTAGGTTTCTTTTACCATGTTCCCTTGACCGATTGTGTATCCAATATTGTTCCAGTAAAAAAAAAGCAAGGGACTATTAGTATGTTTCAACTATAGGTGTATCAATAAAAAATTTCCGAAGGACAATTATCTTACTCCTTATATTGATAAAATTATTGATGATTGTGCCAGAAATGAGATTTTTTCATTTATTAACAGATTTTTTGGATATAATCAAATAAACATGATCCATGCCGATCGGCCTAAGACTGCATTCATTTTTCCATTGGGGAACTTTGACTATCACAAACTTCTGTTAGGATTGAATAATGTTGGAGAAAATTTTCAAAGGGAAATGTCTTAAGCATTTCACGATATCAAACATATTTTGCAACCCTACCTAGATGACTTACCATCTCATTCATTTAGATGGTGAGATCATCCTATGCATGTGAAAGAAACTTTTGTTTGATGTAGGCACTACAATATTTGTCTGAATCCTCACAAATGCGTATTTTGTGTAAAATTTGGTCGATTTTTAGGATTTGACGTGTCTAAGGAAGGTATTTATGTCAATCAACTTAAGGTAAAGCCTATTTTCAATCTTCCTCCTCCCTCTAATATTCGCCAACTCCAAAGTTTGCAAGGGAAAGTGAAATTTTTACGTAGATTCATACCTAAATATGTTGAGCTAATGAAAGGTTTTACTTAAATGTTGAAAAAGGGCATCCCATTTATTTGGGATGAGCTTGCTAAAAAATATTTTGATGCATTAAAAAACGTGTTGACCTATGCACTGTTACTGCATTGGCCTAATTATCATTAGGATTACTTTTTATATTTAGTTGCATCTAATGCCACCATCGGCATGATGCTAGCTCAGGAATATGAATCTAATGTTGAACATGTGATCTATTATTTTATTAGGAATCTCACAAAAACCAAAATCAAATATGCCCATGTGGAGAAATTTTCCTTGGAAGTCGTTCAAGTTGTCCAATATTTTCGTCACTATGTACTTCTACACAAAACAACCATTATATATGATTGCAACCCTATGATGTACATTATTACCAAAAATTTTCTAGGGGGAAAATACTCTAAATGGATTGTTATCCTGCAAGATTTCGATTTAGAATTCGAAAGATCTAAGTCTAAGAAGTCATTGGTATTTGTTGAATTGTTGTGTAAATTTCCCTATACTGAAACTGAAATCATGGCATAAGATCATCTTCAAGATGAATATTTTTTTCTTATCAGTACTTTAGCTACTTGGTATGCATATATCATTATATATCTTCAAAATTAGAATTTTGGGCCTGAGTTGTCTTGAACCGATCGTCATTGAATCCAGTACCAATCACAGAAATATACTATTGTTGGTGATACTCTTTATCGTCGTGGTGTTGATTTTATTTTTTTGGCATTGTTTAACACATGAGGAAGTTGATAAGGAATTAAATGATTGTCATTCTGGAGCTTTTGGTGGTCATATGTCATGGTTTTCCACTACCTAGGAGATATTTCGCGCTGGCTATTTATGGTCGTCATTGTTTAAATATTGCATAATTGTGGTTAGAAAGTTCCATAATTGCCAAGTTTACAATCATAATATGGATGCTCCTCATCTCCGCTTCGCCCAATCATAGTTTTTGGTCCATTTTCTAAGTGGGGCATTATTTTGTTACATGTAACCCTCACTCGGTTGCGGGGCATGGGTATACTATTCTCGCAGTAGATTATTTTACAAAATGGGTCGAGGTGATGCCTACATATAAGGACGATGGTGAAAACGCAAGTATTTTCATATTCAATCATGTAATATCTAGGTTCAACATACCATAAGCCTTCGTTACAGACCATGGTAGCCACTTTCGAAATTTTATGATGACCGAGCTTTCTGCACAGCTTAGCTTGCGCCATGATGACTCTACTCCTTATTATTCACAAGCGAATGACCAAGATGAAGTTGTGCACAAGGTTTTGACCAATGTGATCAAACAAATTGTCGAAATTCATAAACAAAACTAGCATACTATGTTTTTTAAAGCCTTGTGGGCATACCGTACCTCTACGAAAACATCGACTGGCTTCACTCCCTTCCAACTTTTTTACGGTTTGGAGGCAGTTTTGTCGATTGAGTGTGAAATTTTTTCATTAAAAATATCCATTGATTTGTTACCATCTACCTCTGCGAAGGAGGAATGTTTTTTGTACTTAGCACAACTAGATGATACTCATCGTAATGTTGCATTTTCTAGTGAGGCTCATAAGAAATATGTTAAGGCTCAGTTTGATCGAAACATGAATCCTCATATATATTAGGAAGGTGACTTAGTCTTGGTATATGATAAAGCACATGATAAGCTAGGCATTGGTATATTTGAACCTATGTGGCATGGTCCTTACATCTTAAAACATGTACTATCCAAAGGGGCCTATGAATTTGTTGACTATGACGGTGTTTCTTTAGGACAACCCAAAAATGGTCTCTACCTTAAGAGATATTATATCTGATTTATCTTGTGAATATTTTTGTAAATTAATTGTATCATATTTTTATGTGTGTGCTTTAGGTTTTCATTTTTTATGATTTCCTATTACTTTTCTTGCTTATCTTGGATTACACATGATTTTCATATGTTGACGTTCCCTCATACTTACATTGGCTTTGTTGACGGTGCTATTCATAGTACTCAAAAATTTTCTTCCGTAGTTTGGGTCATCTATTCACCCACCGATGAATTAGTTTCCATTCATGGGATATGCCTTGGTCAAACAACAAACAACATAGCATAATATAATGCAGTCATTGAACTATTATTTCATTTGGCATTCGACATTTGATCGTTAGGTTAGATTCGCAACTCATTGTATTACATTTAAATGGTGTCTATATAGTAATAAGTTCATCAATGTTAAGAATTTTTTTACGAGTCCATATCTTGGAAAGGATATTTAATTACATTGAATATCAACACATTTCAAGAAATTTAAACACATTTTTTGATGCATTTTCCAATCGTGTGTTAAATATAAATTTGCAACATTTGTAAATAAAACAATATTCATCCATATATTGAACAAGATAAACTAAAAATAAAATTAGTAGTTCTCATTAGGTAATATAGTCTGTAAGAAGTGTATTACAAAGAATGTCATCCAAAGACATGAGGCCCCGTGGCCTTTATTATCCAAATATGTTGATACAAAAATATAAATGTATCCCTAAAAGACTAGCAACTATCCATGATCATGATCATGATAGAAAACTATAGTGTGAGCTAATCGACATAGGAGTCACCTAATCGGTCCTCGAACCCCGACCACGTGCCTTTCATATCGAAGAAACATATCATCAGTCTGAGTCTCTAGGATATCTATAGTCAACCTCTCCAGTCTGTGCTCGAACTTGGTCAAGCCCTCTATTGCATCTGAGTGGGGTAATACAACTGCTATAGGCTGGTCCCCTTGCCTTTCAAAACATTATAGCTCTATTGGTCGAGTTGGGCCTACATCTGCATTAGCATTTCATATAATTATCTTTGGATGTTAAAAACAAAATAAAATTTAACACATTAAAACATCATAATGAGAAATGTTTACCTAGATGACTACTCTGCATCCCTATTGGGAGTCGCATATTTGGGTCACCTCTGTAATCCATCCTTGCATATGGTAAATCCTTGATCATAATGATCTGCCATCCCATCCACACAAAAAATTGAGGAGTATACTTTACCACCAGGTCATCGCCTCCATGGTGAGCCATCAACGAAACCCATTGTAGCATATGTGGATCTTGAGGCATTGTCTCATCTACGAGAAGTTTTTTTGGGATAAGGTGTGGAATCCTCTTTAGAAAAAATGAAATGAGAATGGAACCATAACAAAAGTTCTTCAATTTACCATTCTTGTATGTAGTCAGTTGTCCTTTCATGTTGACAACTACTCCTTCACAACAGTTGAAAATAGTGGACTGTGAACACTCCACTTCAATATGATTCTGGGCCTGTGTGGCCACGTGAAGCATTCCACCTCCACATAGTTTGGTGATTGTGAAATAAATGGTCCTAAAATAATTTTTCTCGATGGTTTTGATATCAATCCTACTATCCTTTAGCTCAACACAATAAACACAATATAACCTCAAATATGAAGCAGTAGTCTCTCCACCTAGTCTCTGGCTAAATAGAGAAATGCCTAGCCCTCTACGGGAGAGCCCAATCAAGAATTACATATCATCCACATCTATGGTGAGGTGATGATCCCCTATCATGAAACATTTTTCCTCGACATCCATGTCATGAGCTCTGGTTGAGCTTTCATTCCCGGAATAATCCAAAATTTGTAGAGGCCACAATTTTTCAAAGCTTGCAATGTTGTTGGATCATCTATATCTTATGCATCATGTTTTTCATGTTATCTCTCTATCTCCACTCCAAAATGATTGATCAAAAGTCCTAAAAATGACAATTGAGGAATGTTAAAACAATGCTTGAGATAAATTTGCAAGTTTTTGGGTGTGCTTTTATTTATTTTTGAAAACGTTCGGTGCCTTGCACAGTTTTTCTTTACAAACAAAGTGTATTTGTGTAGTTTTTCAATAGATACACTACGTAAATCATGTTTCTTGGTGTGTAAAAAATTACCAATGTGCGTGGTCTCGATGAATGGAAACCACGGACATCCATTGGCGGATTTTCAAAACTTGAACTCCCCCAAAAAATAAAACCAACGGTCAAAATTAAAAATTAATCATATGAAAAGAAAGATAATGAAGAAAACTCTTACTTGGAGAAAATGGTTCGCGGATTGGTCCATTGGTTTTCTCGGAATCATCCTTTCAAGTTTTGTGGTAAAAACCCTCTTTTCTGCTCTCAAAATAGTTAAAACTCAAAATAGTAAAAATGAAATTACTTTTTCAACTTTTATAGGTATTTAGGTCAATAAAATATTTTTTTTTATATGCCTTTGACCTTTTAGAAGTCCATTTTTAAGGTTTTTACCATAATTTTGAGAATTTATTATAATTTATTGTGTAATGTGCAAAATATAGATTACAACATAAAAACTAACCATTTTGACTGTGAGAAAACTTTTAGTACTTTTTCAAGCTCTCGAAAAATACAAAAAATTGAATCCCTGGAGTTCTCTTTTAAGCCCTTTTCATACTCTCTGAACATGAAAAGATGTTCGAGTACTTGACTATTCGAACTCGTAAAATTAAATGAGCATTCGTCTGTTCAGTATAATTTTACCCCTTTTCCAAAATAAATTAGACTATTTATGAAAACTCTATCCGTTGACTAAGCATGTTCAATAGAGCTCTCTCCTGAATCATTTTACCCTTTTTCGGGATTGAGGGACTAAATTTACAAAAAATAACATTTGGATTTTACTTATGTTTTTCTCCTAACCCCCTAAAATGGAAAAACACTCAGCTTTACTTTCTCTGGGATCCTTAAAATTTATGTTGAAAAAACTTAATGAATTTTCTTTTCTTGTCTTTTCAAATTATTTAAACATGAAAATGGCATCGAGTTAACCCTACACTGGACTTGTAAAATTTCAACAGTGTAGGACTCATCAACCATGATGAGACCGAACCACTCCTTCCTAGGGTTCATAAAAAATACTTCAGATGAGTCATCCAAAGGATGAGCTTACAAAACAAGAAAATTTTATCCTCCTCAAGCTTGACAAAAATAAATAGGTACTTTCCAGTAATGGTGAGGGAAAAATGGGAAAACATATTCATTTTTGCATTCGTTATAAGGGAGTATGTCTCTCTTAAACATGATACTCCCTCACACATGTGTACGGGTTGGGAAATCCATTTGACTTACATTTAATCGAACCTTATTGAAAGTCTTCAACTAGTTTTGGGTATTATACTTGAGTCAAATGTTGCCTAGTCCATTGTCTTATCGCCACGTGTTCAAGAGAAATTAAACCTCAGTTCATATTCATTTGTAAATTTTTTCTCTCAATCGCGTCATTCATCCTGCGACGGATCACTTCCTATCGAATTCAGCTCACTATATAGGAATTTTATCTAGAAACCTTTTTAGTACCTTGAAAGTTGCATGCCTTAATATCAATTTTCTCTCCTTCCATGATAGGTTCTCATCATTGACCTTCGATCGAGTGATTCTATGAGTGTTTGACTTCAAATAACCTAATCACACTTCATAGATTGTACTGAGAGTACCTTGAGATTCATTTTAATTATTAGTGGTTTCTCTCACACTTGTTAATAGTTCACATCATTGACCGGTAATCAAGTGGTATCTGCCATGTTCAAATTCAACATATTTGTTCACATGGTCAGTGATGAGCTCCATCATTAAGTAAAATTGGAGGGGTTAATTGTCACCTTTTAGTCTTATTAAGTCTCTTTTTTCTAACATTTAATTATATTATCGTCTTACGTTGCTAGTGTAGATGGTGATTAAGTTTTGTCATACTTTGAATTCCTAACATGAGTAAAATGTAGAATAATCACGAAGTTATTGCACTTTTGATGAATATTTTGTAATTAAATCTCAGAGTAGACAGCAAGGAGAGATTCTAGGGGGATTTTCCACCTCCTTAACTCCCAAAGGTAGCCAAGGGATCCTCGGGATTCCCTCCAATAGCTTGAAATCAAAGGCAGCCAAGCAAGTGAGATATCAAGTGCACCAAAGCTCCAATTCTCTTTCAGTTAAAGTGTGCACATCGCCTGCTTTTTAGGGAGCTGTTGGTAGCTACCCTCTTGGTTAAATAGGGTTGAGCAAGCGCTCATTAGGATTCAAACTTTGAAGGAAGCTAATAGACCCTTGGCTCTTGTAATAGGTTTTTGAGACTTTTGGGATTATGTAATGAGACTATTTTCTGCAATAAGATGAGTATTCAGATTGTCCTTCACTGATTTAGTTTCAGAGGGCTAGGCTTGTGGGTTAGGGCCCAATCCATTTCCCTTAGTATCTCTTGTGTATTCATGGTTATTTTTATGTCATTGTAGCTAGTTTGCTTTATGATTTTTTAACTAGTTTTCTTACATTTCCATTCATTGTTTTTAGTTTTCTTCCATTTTTATTTTTTGTAGTTAAGATTGCTTAAATATAGGTAGAATAGTTGATAAACTCAAAAATTTGTGTTTCAAGCCTCTCTCTCTCATCTTTGTCATTCTAGCTTGAGGAGGGTAGACCTTTTCCACAGGCCAAATTTTCTCTTTAGTTTATGATTTATTGGAAATAATAGTTAGGTTGTTGTAGTGTCATGAACATGTTTAGAATGTTGAGTTAGATTTCTATTTAAATCTTAAAGTAGGTTTTATTTCCAAATTCAACCCATCTTTTCCATTTCCTTCATCATGAATTTGTCAATTTTGGTTACATGAACAGATAGTTTTCTTGCATGTTCAAGTAGCATAACAAAGGAGGACTTCACCAGTGCCCTTAGCTTCATCTCTCACCTTTCATCAGCCTTCTTTCCAACAAATCGCCATCAGCCTTGTTTTCTTGTTTTTCACCTTCACACCATGAACAAACCCTAGAGGTGCAAGGCATGCTTCTCAAGGGGTCTTGAACTTGGCCAAGGGGTTGGCCACCTTCCACTCACCAAAACACACCTTCATTCCACCTCCCCTATGCTTCATTCCACCATTTTTGGCCTCGGATTTCTCTCGGACTATTTCATGTAGAAATTCAGGACTTTCCTGTAGCACTATAGGAAACCTGTAGCATCACTTGAACAGAACCAGTGGACCTATCCTTAAGCCCAAAAACCACCATCCACCTCATTCGGACCTACCAAAACCACCCAAGCCTTTCCTAAACCACCATAGCGCTTTCTCCTCCTAGCTGCAAAACAGTGCATTTACAAGCATAGTTAGGTCATGATTAGAAGAATGAGTAAAAGCATGATAGTCAAAACATGAAGTAGACAGAGTGTGTTTAGAAATTTTTCCCATCAATGTGTGATTAGGTTAGTCTTCTTTATGCAATTTCAATTTAGCAATTTACTTCATGAAAGATGCCTAGTTTGCTTCAATTTCTTTCCATAGCTTAATTTATGGATTTCTTTCATTGCAGAGTAGCTAGATGTAATTTCTTGTTGTATAATAGTTCTTTTATTGATGATATATTAATGTATTTGAATCATTTGTAGCCCTAGGTCTAAATTCGGAATTGTGGTAAACTTCATTCAGAAACCCTAGAAATAGCACCCTTTCGTAAAGCTCAGAAGAGGATGACATGAGTAGAATGCATCTGTTTTGTATATAGCATTTTCACCTCCAAGTTTGTACGAAACGCAGGTTGATAAAGTAAAGTAGAGTAGTGATGCAGGAATTCTACTAGAAAGCAGATCCCGCATATAAGAGCACAACTGCTTCACAAACTCTGAAAATACTCAAAGTTTCTACAATAAAATCATGGAAAACATCCAGCTCAATTAAACATGAAGGCGAAAAATATCCATACAAATCAACTCCCTTAACTATATAAAAATTATGTGGCCAGATATTACATTGGGCGGCATCTTCGCTCTTTGCCCTTTAAACCACTCCTCACTCACTCCCCTCTTAACTATCTCAGCTCTTCAACTATTCAAGTGTGTTCTCCTCACAGAAACCACTCATATTTATACATAAATAATGAATTTAATTCACTCCAAAAATCTCTCCACCTAGTCCTCAACTAAATCTAATTTAAATATTTTTTAGGTGTGGACTCAACAAAGTCCCATACATAGCATTCCTACTCCCTAAATTTTCTACCTAATTCTATTTTCTCTCATATACTTTTAATTAATAAAAGAATATTTACAAAATCCTCACTTTTATAATTTATCTCCTATTTTATTTAAAAATAACAAATTAATTAATAAAATAATTAAAATGTCACACCCCCCTTTATTACATAATTAAAAAATGAAAATTGGCCTTGATGCTCCTGCATCAGACTCCCAAGGTTGAAATTAATCATGATCGCCTGATCATGTGCTCAGATCTGTGTATGCCTGGATCCCATATCTTGTGCTGCAACTTCCCACTTGTCACTGCTTCTATCTGTTGTTCTTCTCCTGGTCTCCACACTTTATGCTGCATCACTCCACTGACTATGCTTTCACAATCTTCTGTTGTCTTTCTTTTGCTTCTTTTTCTTTGTTTTACAGCTGCTGGCCTCTTCCGGGATACTTTCATCATCATTCGCCTCATCAGTTCAATTTCTTTGTCTAATATATTTTCTCCAGCATCTGCAATAAAACCTGTACTCACAAAAAAATTGTTAGAATAAAAAACATAAGGCTTCAGTGCCCCTTCTGCTGCTGGCAACATTTCAGTATGCTGCTCTGAAATTCCCTCCTCCATCAGCACATTAGTATGCTGATTTAAATCCTCTGTGAGACTATCAGTTAGTCCCTCCTCCACATCATCTGTTTGAAAAATGTTTCCCTGTTTTGTGTCTTTCAGTAACTCTTCCTGAACATAGATCCTCTACTTTTCCAAATCTCTCCTTTGAATATCTAACTTCCGATATAACTGAACAATCTCAATTGGAGTAGAACTCGGAAATTTTACACAATTTTCCATACCTTCACTTGTTGTTGACCAATCATCAGATGTTCCTTCTTCCCCCACTTCAATATTCTGTCGAATATTTCCATAAGACCCCTCTGTCTTCATTTCTTCCTAAGATCTTGCTATCTCAGCATCATTCTGAACAGATTTCAGATTCAACTCTTCTTCTTTAACAAACTTCAAATTTTGTTCAACACTTTGTGATGTACCTGTAATCACACACCAATCATTAGTCTTAAACAAATAAGACCTTGTGGTCTTACTGAATTCTTTAGTCGACATCTCTCTTTGCTGTTTTGAATCCTTCATTTGATTCAGTTCTTCTGTAGATTTCCCTTCTGTCTCATCACTGCTTCTATTCTCCCTCTGGCAATCTTCCAGAATTTTCCTGGTTTCAACATCATTACATTGTAAAATTTTATCAGCAATCCCATGAAATAAATACACTTTTTTACCTCCTTGGAATTTTCCTTCAACATTTCCACTTTGTTCCTTCTCCATAACAGCTTTGATTTGTTGTTTTTCCCCAGACAAGAAGTCATTTGTGATTGCTTCCTGTTGTAACCAGTCAACACATTCCTTCTCTAAAAGGAATTCTCTACCAGACTTTACCTCAAGAATTTCATTCTCCTTTGTGACAGTTCCATCAGACTGCTCACCGCCTTTCGCACATCCTGCAAACATATGTAAACTGTGAGAGAAATTGCAAGGCTTCATAGCCTCACCTGCTTCTTTTACGAACACATCTTTAGATGCTTCTAAACTATCCCCATAGTTCATGAGATCTTCCTCATTGATCTCGTCACCCAAAATTTCGCCATGTTCCGGGCCACAAATGGAAACATCCATTTTTAACTCAGCCTCTCTAAGTTCTTCACAACTCAACATCTGCTCGAGCTTCGTCAGCTCCTCCATCAACTGTATGTTTACCTGCTTTTCCGTTCTTGTGTGTAGCTTCTGCCACTTCACCTTCTTTGTCATGGTCCAACCATGTGTCTGGTTTCTCATATTTTCCTGCAACAACTTCATTAAAAATTCAAGGTGAATTGTTATCTCAGCCTTCTCCCGCTCATACTCTTCATCAGATCTCCGAAAATGAATATCAACAATCATCTTCCCCTCCTTTGTGGACTGCATCTGTTCACGTGTGGATTTCATTTAAGCCACTTTCCCACAATCCTTCGCACTTGTCATCCATAAAAATGCAACTTCTCCTCCTGCACTTGGCTTTTCTTTGTCCTGGGACCAATCCCTGGCAACCTCTTGCTACAATTTGCTACAAACAACACCTTAGCATGCATGTGTTATTTGATAGTAACCCAAAGGGCTGCAAACCCACATTCACACTCTCAGATGCATATAAAAATGCATTTCAAATTAATGCCCCAATAAAATTTGAAATCTGGCAAACTCGCCAAATCCACAAACACACACCCTCTTCAATTTTCCAAATAAGAATGTACCTCAATTTTCACAATCTGGGCAATCTCAATTTAATATGCGGAAGCTTATTTTTATCATAATGGTTATAGAACCATATAACTCCAAAACCCATCTCATGAATTTAAATCAACTATTTGAATTTTAAATAGTTGAAATATAGCTCCTAACCCTTGTAAGACTTCGATCCACATATCATTGCGAGGGAATCCAAAGCATATTAACATATGTTCATTCATGTGAATATTCAATCTTTGAATTTCCACGTTGTAAACTTCATTCAAAGCCCAATACAATAATGAATCACAGCTTTATCATCAAACATTTATGTCCACGACTTGCCATCACATTCGACAAATCAAAGGTTATAAAACATTTAAGAAACCAACAACCATTTGGTTTCCACATCATTCCAATGTTCAAAACATTTAAATGTTGGCTCATACCTCATTCAACGACCCAATTCAAAGGACTTCTGACCTCGATACAAATCGCACCACTACGTTCCATCAGATGTTCTGCTTCCATTTTATTGTTGTTCAAATTCATTGCTTCCACCAGACCTACACCATCGTTGGGTCATTCTTCTTTGATTTCGATTCATGCTCTTCAATGCTAACATATCTGCATCTTCCATAAAAATATTAACGCATTCAACGAACATCTGATGTGTTTTCCATAAAAAGTTAAAACTTCATCGATTCCCTGCTGAATTAATCATACAAAGGTTTATGCCACTAAATATTCAAATTTTAACAAAATTTCTGTGTTGGAATTTGACTGAATCGACATCAATTTAGTGAATCGAACCCCACGATATTTATATGAGATTTTATCAATAAAAATTGACTTCTGAAAAGACCAGAATAACCATTCAGATCCCTCAATAGCATAATAATTCAGGAATTTGAAGAGAATCGAACTCACTTAAACAAACTCATACCAATCACTCGATGTAGAAATCGTTCATCTGGTCCAGATAAAGACTGAAAACGCAATTGAATTATGAAAAATACGTAGCAATTTATACTTTCATTGGAAGTGCGTTTATCACCATTCTTCTATATAATTTGTCTCTTCAATGCGTTGCACCGCAATTTACACTGCTCCTTGAATCGATCAAAGCCACATACATGTAGCTCCATAATCAGTGTTCCTCCACCACGACAACACTTCTACATTTGACTTCGATGCTTCATAATTCACCTGCAACATGGCAGCGCTTCTGCGCTCAACTAATGTGCGCTCCCATCTTTAAGGAAAATCTGAAGACGCATGTCAAGAATGTTTCTTAGCCCACAATTTTTCTTACCTTGCATAATTTTTATGCAACTTCACTTACAATCCATTTCAGCTGTCAAATTTCTGTTGCACCTCCATCAAAGTTCCCTTCGAAACCCGCCTTGCTATTTCCATTGCACTAGCAACTGGTCCCCCTTTCACATGCTATTGCTCAGATCTATGTCCTTGAGACTCAACCTTTGCTACCCATAATTCACTGCGCCATCACTTGGTCGATCCAACATTCAACAGGCAGATCATATCCCAACAGATCACCAACACTTGACTCTCTCCTCAGCATCGGTTTTCGATAACCAAAATCATTCACAGAAGGATTTCTGGAATGTGATGTCACTTTCCCTTAGAGTAACTCTATTTGCACATCGATTGAAATTTTGTTGACTAACTTGGGTCGAATTTATTCCTCATGTCCTGGCTGTAGCTTTACTTCCACTAATAAAATGTGATTTTTTGTATTGTATCACTTTGATACAACCTCCACTTAGAAGCAGCTTGAACGTTTTTTTTTTAAATGATCAACTGCATATACATTCAAAATGAAGAAGCGATACCAATAACCAGAAATTATGCGTTAAATACAATCCCCATCACAGCAAACAACCCACGTTCATAACAACCATCACAGCAAAGAATCGATGGCTATAAAAATCGATCACCACAGTAAACACCCAACATTCATATCAACCATCACCCAAAAGAAATAGATGTTCTAACATTCAAATCGATTATCACAGCAAAGAACCCAAACTTCAATCAATTATCACAGCACTGATCCCAAACTTCAATCGATTATCACAGCAAAGATCGATGGACCATAATATTCATAGTGATTGCAACAACGAGTCTACTCGGCGTATAATCAACAACAGTCATTCACAAATTTCAAACCACGCGTTACCTTCAAGCACACTACATCTGACAAATTATGCCACTGTTTAAACGCTGGTCATTACACTTACTGAATGCCATTCAACGTCGGCTCAGTCTTATCAACACGGTTTTTGCAGTTGCAGTTCTTCATCACACGAACCAAGCTCACACCGGATTCTGCTCTTGAGGGCGTTCCAAGCCTACGCAGAGTTTTGTTTTCTCCTACATACATTCCAGATCCACATAATTCAAAAACCGAAGACTGTTACCGTCCTCTCAAATGCAGCTTCAGGCGATTTATTCACTGCTTGAATGCAATCTGTACTTGCTGAATGTTAACACTTCACCACGGACGCACATCGACCTCATTAATCATAACTTCAGCTCCGCTCATCCACATCTGCCTCTGCACAACACGTTTTCATTTTGTCTCTGCGCCTATCGCCTGCAATATGTCAGCCACTCATACAAAACATATTGAAAATCAAATTATATTCAGAAATATATGGATGAACGTAATATTGCATGGGCTTATAAGCATTTGCTACCCCTCTCTGCAATTAAATACATACTTCAGATTCTCTCACACAATCTATCCAGATATTCAAAACAAATATCCTTTCCTGCTTTGATACCAAAATGATGCAGGAATTCTGCTAGAAAGCAGATCCCTCATATAAGAACACAACTGCTTCATGAACTCTGAAAATACTCAAAGTTTCTACAATAAAATCATGGAAAACATCCAGCTCAATTAAACATGAAGGCGAAAAAGAGCCATACAAATCAACTCCCTTAACTATATAAAAATTATGTGGCCAGATATTACATTGGGCGGCCTCTTCGCTCTTTTCCCTTTAAACCACTCCTCACTCACTCCCCTCTTAACTATCTCAGCTCTTCAACTATTCAAGTGTGTTCTCCTCACAAAAACCACTCGTATTTATACAAAAATAATGAGTTTAATTCACTCCAAAAATCTCTCCACCTAGTCCTCAACTAAATCTAATTTAAATATATTTTAGGTGTGGACTCAACAAAGTCCCGTACATAGCATTCCTACTCCCTAAATTTTCTACCTAATTCTATTTTCTCTCATATCCTTTTAATTAATAAAAGAATATTTACAAAATCCTCACTTTTATAATTTATCTCCTATTTTATTTAAAAATAACAAATTAATTAATAAAATAATAAAAAATGTCACACCCCCCTTTATTACATATTTACAAATGAAAAATGGCCTTGACGCTCCTGCATCAGACTCTCAAGGTTGAAATTAAACATGATCGCCTGATCATGTGTTCAGATCTATTTATGCCTGGATCCCATATCTTGTGCTGTAACTTTCCACTTGTCGTTGTTTCTATCTGTTGTTCTTCTCCAGGTCTCCACACTTTATGCTGCATTGCCCCACTGGCTGTGCTCTCGTAATATTTTGTCGTCTTTCTCGTGCTACTTCTTCTTTGTTTTACTGCAGCTGGCCTCTTCCGGGATACTTTCATCATCATCTTCCTCATCAGCTCAATTTATTTGTCTAATAGATTTTCTCCAGCATTTTCAATAAAACCTGTACTCAAACAACAATTGTTAGAATAAAAAACATAAAACCGATTACTTATACAACTGGCAGCAACATTTCGGTATCTTGCTCACAGGAATTCCCTCCTCCATCGACACATTAGCATGCGGTTAAATCCTCTGTGAGACTATCCCAGTTAGTCCCTCCTCACATCATACATTTGAAAAATGTTTCACTGTTTTGTGTCTTTCGATAACTCTTTACTGAACTACTGATCTGTCTACTTTTCCAAATCTCTCCTTTGAAGATCTAACTTCCGATATAACTGAACAATCTCAACTGGAGTAGAACTCGGAAATTTTACACAATTTTCCATACCTTCACTTGTTGTTGACCAATCAACAGATATTCCTTCTTCCCCCACTTCAATATTCTGCCGAATATTTCCATAAGACCCCTCTGTCTTCATTTCTTCCTGAGATCTTGCTATCTCAGCATCATTCTGAACAGATTTCAAATTCAACTCTTCTTCTTTAACAAACTTCAAATTTTGTTCAACACTCTGTGATGTACCTGTAATCACACACCAATCATTAGTCTTAAACAAATAAGACCTTGTGGTCTTACTGAATTCTTCAGTCGACATCTCTCTTTGTTGTTCTGAATCCTTCATTTGATTCAGTTCTTCTGTAGATTTCCCTTCTGTATCATCACTGCTTCTATTCTCCCTCTGGCAATCTTCCAGAATTTTCCTGGTTTCAACATCATTACATTGTAAAATTTTATCAGCAATCCCATGAAACAAATACACTTTTTTACCTCCTTGGAATTTTCCTTCAGCATTTCCACTTTGTTCCTTCTCCATAACATCTTTGATTTGTTGTTTTTCCCCAAAAAAGAACTCATTTGTGATTGCTTCCTGTTGTAACCAGTCAACACATTCCTTCTCTAAAAGGAATTCTCTACCAGACTTTACCTCAAGAATTTCATTCTCCTTTGTGACAGTTCCATCAGACTGCTCACCGCCTTTCGCACATCCTGCAAACATATGTAAACTGTGAGAGAAATTGCAAGGCTTCATAGCCTCACCTGCTTCTTTTATGAACACATCTTCAGATGCTTCTAAACTATCCCCATAGTTCATGAGATCTTCCTCATTGATCTCGTCACCCAAAATTTCGCCATGTTCCGGGCCACAAATGGAAACATCCATTTTTAACTCAGCCTCTCTAAGTTCTTCACAACTCAACATCTGCTCGAGCTTCGCCAGCTCCTCCATCAACTGTATGTTTACCTGCTTTTCCCTTCTTGTGTGTAGCTTCTGCCACTTCACCTTCTTTTTCATGGTCCAACCATGTGTCTGGTTTCTCATATTTTCCTGCAACAACTTCATTAAAAATTCAAGGTGAATTGTTATCTCAGCCTTCTCCCGCTCATACTCTTCATCAGATCTCCGAAAATGAATATCAACAGTCATCTTCCCCTCCTTTGTGGACTTCATCTGTTCACGTGTGGATTTCATTTAAGCCACTTTCCCACAATCCTTCGCACTTGTCATCCATAAAAATGCAACTTCTCCTCCTGCACTTGGCTTTTCTTTGTCCTGGGACAAATCCCTGGCAACCTCTTGCTACAATTTGCTACAAACAACACCTTAGCATGCATGTGTTATTTGATAGTAACCCAAAGGGCTGCAAACCCACATTCACACTCTCAGATGCATATAAAAATGAATTTCAAATTAATGCCCCAATAAAATTTGAAATCTGGCAAACCCGCCAAATCCACAAACACACACCCTCTTCAATTTTCCAAATAAGAATGTACCTCAATTTTCACAATCTGGGCAATCTCAATTTAATATGCGGAAGCTTATTTTTATCATAATGGTTATAGAAACATATAACTCAAACCCATCTCATGAATTTAAATCAACTATTTGAATTTTAAATGATTCAAATATAAGCTCCCCTTTCCCTTATAAGACTTCGATCCACACATATCATTGCAAGGGAATCCAAAAACCCATATTAACATATGTTCCATTCATGTGAATATTCAATCTTCGACTTTCCATTTGTAAACTTCATTCAAAGCCCAATACAATAATGAATCATAGCTTTATCATCAAACATTTATGTCCACGACTTGCCATCACATTCCACAAATCAAAGGTTATAAAACATTTAAGAAACCAACAACCATTTGGTTTCCACATCATTCCAATGTTCAACACATTTAAACGTTGGCTCATACCTCATTCAACGACCCAATTCAAAGGACTTCTGACCTCGATAAAAATCGCACCACTACGTTCCATCAGATGTTCTGCTTCCATTTTATTGATGTTCAAATTCATTGCTTCCACCAGCCCTACACCATCGTTGGGTCATTCTTCTTTGATTTCGATTCATGCTCTTCAATGCTAACATATCTGCATCTTCCATAAAAATATTAACGCATTCAACGAACATCTGATGTGTTTTCCATAAAAAGTTAAAACTTCATCGATTCTCTGCTGAATTAATCATACAAAGGTTTATGCCACTAAATATTCAAATTTTAACAAAATTTCTGTGTTGGAATTTGACTGAATCGACATCAATTTAGTGAATCGAACCCCACGATATTTATATGAGATTTTATCATAAACAATTGACTTCTGAAAAGACCAGAATAACCATTCAGATCCCTCAATAGCATAATAATTCAGGAATTTGAAGAGAATCGAACTCACTTAAACAAACTCATACCAATCACTCAATGTAGAAATCGTTCATCTGGTCCAGATAAAGACTGAAAACGCAATTGAATTATGAAAAATACGCAGCAATTTATACTTTCATTGGAAGTGCGTTTATCACCATTCTTCTATATAATTTGGCTCTTCAATGCGTTGCACCGCAATTTACACTGCTCCTTGAATCGATCAAAGCCACATACATGTAGCTCCACAATCAGTGTTCCTCCACCACGACAACACTTCTACATTTGACTTCGCTGCTTCATAATTCACCTGCAACATGGCAGCGCTTCTGCGCTCAACTAATGTGCGCTCCCATCTTTAAGGAAAATCTGAAGACGCATGTCAAGAATGTTTCTTAGCCCACAATTTTTCTTACCTTGCATAATTTTTATGCAACTTCACTTACAATCCATTTCAGCTGTCAAATTTCTGTTGCACCTCCATCAAAGTTCCCTTCGAAACCCGCCTTGCTATTTCCATTGCACTAGCAACTGGTCCCCCTTTCACATGCTATTGCTCAGATCTATGTCCTTGAGACTCAACCTTTGCTACCCATAATTCACTGCGCCATCACTTGGTCGATCCAACATTCAACAGGCAGATCATATCCCAACAGATCACCAACACTTGACTCTCTCCTCAGCATCGGTTTTCGATAACCAAAATCATTCACAGAAGGATTTCTGGAATGTGATGTCACTTTCCCTTAGAGTAACTCTATTTGCACATCGATTGAAATTTTGTTGACTAACTTGGGTCGAATTTATTCCTCATGTCCTGGCTGTAGCTTTACTTCCACTAATAAAATGTGATTTTTTGTATTGTATCACTTTGATACAACCTCCACTTAGAAGCAGCTTGAACGTTTTTTTTTTAAATGATCAACTGCATATACATTCAAAATGAAGAAGCGATACCAATAACCAGAAATTATGCGTTAAATACAATCCCCATCACAGCAAACAACCCACGTTCATAACAACCATCACAGCAAAGAATCGATGGCTATAAAAATCGATCACCACAGTAAACACCCAACATTCATATCAACCATCACCCAAAAGAAATAGATGTTCTAACATTCAAATCGATTATCACAGCAAAGAACCCAAACTTCAATCAATTATCACAGCACTGATCCCAAACTTCAATCGATTATCACAGCAAAGATCGATGGACCATAATATTCATAGTGATTGCAACAACGAGTCTACTCGGCGTATAATCAACAACAGTCATTCACAAATTTCAAACCACGCGTTACCTTCAAGCACACTACATCTGACAAATTATGCCACTGTTTAAACGCTGGTCATTACACTTACTGAATGCCATTCAACGTCGGCTCAGTCTTATCAACACGGTTTTTGCAGTTGCAGTTCTTCATCACACGAACCAAGCTCACACCGGATTCTGCTCTTGAGGGCGTTCCAAGCCTACGCAGAGTTTTGTTTTCTCCTACATACATTCCAGATCCACATAATTCAAAATCGAAGACTGTTACCGTCCTCTCAAATGCAACTTCAGGCGATTTATTCACTGCTTGAATGCAATCTGTACTTGCTGAATGTTAACACTTCACCACGGACGCACATCGACCTCATTAATCATAACTTCAGCTCCGCTCATCCACATCTGCCTCTGCACAACACGCTGTCATTTTGTCTCTGCGCCTATCGCCTGCAATATGTCAACCACTCATACAAAACATATTGAAAATCAAATTATATTCAGAAATATATGGATGAACGTAATATTGCATGGGCTTATAAGCGTTTGCTGCCCCTCTCTGCAATTAAATACATACTTCAGATTCTCTCACACAATCTATCCATATATTCAAAACAAATATCCTTTCCTGCTTTGATACCAAAATGATGCAGGAATTCTGCTAGAAAGCAGATCCCGCATATAAGAACACAACTGCTTCACGAACTCTGAAAATACTCAAAGTTTCTACAATAAAATCATGGAAAACATCCAGCTCAATTAAACATGAAGGCGAAAAAGAGCCATACAAATCAACTCCCTTAACTATATAAAAAATTTGTGGCCAGATATTACATTGGGCGGCCTCTTCGCTCTTTTCCCTTTAAACCACTCCTCACTCACTCCCCTCTTAACTATCTCAGCTCTTCAACTATTCAAGTGTGTTCTCCTCACAAAAACCACTCATATTTATACAAAAATAATGAACTTAATTCACTCCAAAATCTTCTCACCTGGGTCTGAATCAAATCTAATTTAAATATTTAGGGACTCAACAAAGTCCCGTACATACATTCTACTCCCTAAATTTTTCTTCGCCTAATTCTATTTTCTCTACATCCTTTTAATTAATAAAAGAATATTTACAAAATCCTCACTTTTATAATTTATCTCCTATTTTATTTAAAAATAACAAATTAATTAATAAAATAATTAAAATGTCACACCCCCCTTTATTACATAATTAAAAAATGAAAATTGGCCTTGATGCTCCTGCATCAAGTAGCCTCTAGGAGCTGCAGCACTCTTGGTGCATGTTGGAACAAGGTCTCCTACAAGCTGCGAAACTGGTCCATTTTGAATACTTTTGATTAAATTTAGTCTAGTGCAGGGGTTTTGGGGTGGGTCAAAGCCCCGAAAGCATTGTAATGGGTAAAAGGGTAAACTAGGGGTTCGAAAACCACAAATTGCAGACCATAGGAAATTCTAGGCTAGATTATCATAAATAGAGGAACATTTTGTATTGTAAGGTAGAGAAATGAAGAGTTATTGATGCAAATTGCAGTTTAAGTTATCTGTTTGGGTTTTTGGGGAAAGGACTCCTGCTGGTTGTGTGTGCGGAGATCCAAGTCCAACTGTGTGCGGACCCTACTGCTGTGTGCGCAAGCTGGGAAGGGAACTGTAAGAAGGAATTGATGAATTGATGAATAAATAAAGGTTGATAGATAATTGAATCTATGAGTACTCTTTGTGTGAATCATTGGTAATTATTGCATTGTGTGTTTTCTTTCTTTAAGCTGCGAAGATCTGTGTGAGTGTGTTTTCTATATCTGGATTTGTTCTATTCTGTTTATGCAATACTGTGCTACTGTCATAAAAGCATATAATTATAGATCTAGTGCACGTGGATGCGAACAGAGACCTAATTGACCCTGTGTAGAACAAGGTAATCTAGGTATCACAGGGCCTAGCGCAGCTCTGCTTGCCTTACCTATCCTTTCTCAGGATGCGGAAACCTGGTTCCAACACCCACCCATACTACTTTGGGTGAGACTTTGACCTGTGCAAGTAGGTCATTGCCGAGAAGGCCAATAGTATAGAGGTTTGTTGGAAAACCTTGCACTCTGAACCTGGGTCAGGACCCCTTGAGCCAACAAATGGTTCTGTTGCCGGGACCTGGAGAATCTTGAGAAAGGGATCGGGTAATGAAAATAGAATATTGGAAGCCTGAAAGAAAGTAAATTGAAGACTGGTTCGAAAAGCAGATCCAGGAATTTGCGGTAAATGAAAATCGCAGCGAAAATTTAACGGCAGAAAGGTGCGAAAATAGGTACATTCTTACATAAAGCTACGAAATATTCTTTGTGACATTTGCGATTAAGCTTCAAGAGTGGCTGGCCAGACTCTTAGAATTCCAAAAGTGCTGGAAGGACAAGCAAGTCACTTAGTGGCCCCCAGAACTGATTCAGCAGTTGGAGAGGACTGATAATACTATCACACGCACGGTCGATCAGTGGGTGGACAGTGTGCTAGGAGGATTTATGACAAAATTTGCCATTGATCAGTTTTTCTCATACTCTGAGGCCGAACGACGATTCTTTAAATGGTTCAGGGGAAACTTTTTGAGGACATTACCATTTCTGATTAAGATATGACTGTGTGAAAAGAGAATTCTGTGTATTCATATCAATTGAAAGACCTCGGATCTAGATGGAAGCATGACACGCAGTGGTAAATACTATCAGACCAACCTTGACAGGGGGAGATCCACCTATAATCCGTTGCAAGAACTAGTTGCGCAAGATCCCTCAGCTACACCGCCGCCCAGGCAGCACAAAGGTAAGAACTCTCCCATACCACCAACCCCGCCAAGCAGCGATATGGTTGCGCACCTGAGATTACCTACCTTCAAGGGGGTAGGGGATGAAGATATGGACTAATTTTGGTTTGTTGCAGACTCCATCTGGACTGCACAGAATGTGGCAACTGATACGGTGAAGACGGCGCAGCTGTCCCTGGAATTTGAGGATAGAGCATTGGACTGGTATATTAGATACATTGCCTAGAATGGGAGTCCATCTATTCAAGATATCAAAGATGCTCTGAAACAACAGTTCTGAAAGCCAAAATTTTACTCTTAGCAGGTAGCGAAAGTAAAGGACTTCAAACAAGGTACATCTGAGTCGGTGTGGGAGGCTGATCAGTGATTGAAGAGAGCAATCAGGGAAGGGGGATTCGAGTATGATGATAGGCAACATATAGAATGGTCCATCGCTATGTTTTTACCTCACCTACACACGCCAATGAGTCACCAAACCTTTGAATCGCAGGAAAAAGCTGTGGAAGTCGCTATGAAACTAGAAGCTGCACCCAGAGAGGATACGTCAGTAAGGGTACAGAAAATTCAAGAACAACTTGGGGCTATGAATATGGAAATACAGAACCTGCAAAAGGAGCGAGGAAAGGATGGTCGCGCAGGTCTATGGTGCATGCAATGTCGAGTATCTGGCCACATGAAGGATCAGTGTCCTCTACTAGAAAATTACATGCAGGTGGGAGGACCCAGTCCGATACGCCCAGGAGCAATTTGGGAACCCATCCTATCATGACTAGGCTCAAGCGGACCAGTGATGTGGTGTGACAATTGTTGTGTAGCAGGACTGTATGATACAAACCATTTCCCTCAGCTAGGTGCGTATGTCCCAGAACTAAAGCAACAATGGTGCAGGTTCTGTCGATCGGTAGGACACGATGAGCAGAAATGTCGCACTTATGACCTGATGATAGATCGTGGGAACTTGTATAGGGTACAATAAGACCCTGTGTCTCCAATACCGTCCGCACACCTCAGGGGATCCCCAGCCCAGGGTAGAGGAGGTCAGGGAGGAAGCGTAGGACAAGGATGTGGGCAGCTAATTTGTTATAACTATGGAGAGATAGGACACTTTGCCAGAGAATGCCCAAATCCCACTAGGCCATCGTGCAAGTATTGTAGGCAGCTGGACCATGTGGTGGAGGATTGCCCAATTTTAATAGCCAAGATGTAGGAAAAACAGCCCACCCCTACACAGAATGTGCAAAGGGTTAAAACCAAGCTAAGAAATATAGATCCGAGTGTGAAATTCATGACGCGCAGCGGGATGGTCACCCAGGGAGCAAAGGAGGAGCTTGCCCCTCGGGAAGGAGTGAACTTCAACAAATAGGAATTACTAGCAGCCCCCACGCAGCTGCCGAACAAGATAGGGGAGGGGGTTGAGCCCTTCCTGCAAGCATGTCTGAAGCTGCTACGAAACCCACATACTGTAGAAAACCTTCAAGCACTAATGAATACTTGTGCAGCTTGGCTCAATTTGATTCTCGGGACCAAGGATGTACACAAACTATACATCTATAAGAAAAGCACTGGAAGAGAAATGCGGTTGACTACACAAATTGGTGACTATGAGATGGATCAAGTTATCTTAGATCTTGGATCAGATGTGAATGTATTACCAAATCATACTTGGCAACGAATGGGAGAGCCTAAATTATAATGGTCCACCATCCAGCTTCAGATGGAAAATCAACAAAACATCATTCCTCTGGGTAGGCTACCAAAATTCATGGTCGATATTGCAGGGGTAAGGGTCCTCGTTGGCTTTGAAGTAATAGAAATTGTGGAAGATGCGGATCCCTACCCCGCACTCCTAGGATTGGACTGGGCTATAGACATAGGGGGTGTCATCAATCTCAAAAAGTTCATCATGGTGTTTGAGAACAACAATACACGCATAATAGTACCACTAGATCCAGCAGAAGGTGCGCAGTATACAGAGCCATCCTACGAGGAGGAGGAAATAGATCACATTTACAAATTGACTGCGCGGGACAAAGATCGGGTCAACCCCATGGCCAAAGGGGTACTCTGCTATGAAAATGACAATGAATGTTTCTCTGACTCTGATGAGGAACTAGAAAACTAACAAGGACGGTTGCATGAGGTTTTGGCGCTACGATGTCCTCGGACCCCCAGGAATTTCCGTCGCATCTCTACCAAGGTAAGAGACCTGCCCTACCATGATTACACAAGTAATATTATGAAGTTTGTTGAAGCCAAAATTTCCAAGAAACGTAGGCTAGGGGCACTTCCACTAACCTTGCGCAAAGCACCTGCACATTGGTGGGATACGTAAGGGCTAGTATTCCTCACTTGGGCGGAGTGTTGGAATAGGATGATCCTGCGATTGGGGACCCCAGATGACAGATGAGCCCTGAGGTTAGTAGACCTACGCATATACTTGCTGACATACGAAACTCAAGGGTGCGATAGGACCCCGCCCGAACAGGCTCACCTGGTTATCGATGACCTAGGTTTTTGTTCGACTACGGAGGTGCACCAACCCACGCGCAATTGGGAGAAGCTGCGAACACTTCAGGTGGAAGATGGCATGAAGACGCTTGACACAGCCCTACCAAACAGGGACATCCCGACCAAGGGAGAAGCGCACCGATCAAGAAGTTTGGTGGCCAAATTTTTGAACTGGTACCTGAACCATGTTACGAAACACCTGGCATCAGACTTAATTCGGGGTACGCGAACAACATGCAGGCGTCATCTAAGGTCTAAAAATCCATGGGAGAGTCCTCAGGTATGACTAACGACTATCAGCCTGCCCCACGTTGATAGGAAAGGAACCTTACAGTTACGCAAAAGGGACGGCAGACCATCAATGCATCCATTTATGGTAAGTTTGATCTGAATGATCGATGGTAAGTTTCACATGCGGGTTACTCTGCCATTAAATAGCTCCAGACGGTGTGCAATTAGCAGGATAACGTCGCAACAGGCTACATATTGTCTCTACACCATGCCCCTGTTATCTTCCTACTGGCTTACTGGGATCATTGACATTTTCTAGGACGCCCTTCCTTTTGTTGCTATGGCGGTCCCTAACCCATCGAATGCTTCGGTCCCTATCTGTTTAGCGCCTGCAAGCATTATATTATGAGGGCTTGGGGATGCCTAGTTTGACCAATTGATTGGTCATTGGCCCCCTACAGATGGAATTTCCTGTGAACCCCGCACGGAGAGGTACCATAGATGTGCGGGAGGAGTTCCTGACCTTTGCACCCTGAGGATGACTGCGAGACCCAACCGGATGGCCTTGGATGATACAACAGAGGAGGGTACACTATTATCATGGTCCCCCACCAGCAATGTTGCAATCAGGTCAGGACTAGACCTGTGCCAGGAAGGAACAATGATATATAGGGATATGTTGCGACTTCTCTGCAGTCCCAGATTACCGACCAGCAGAATCCATGTTTTCTCGCTCCCTCGCACTGTCCTAGTTAACAATCATGCTCCAACCACTACAGACATACAAATAGATTTGGCGCAGCTATCCCGCAAAGAGCTACAAGGATTATACACCAAGGTGTTACACGAGGTTCACCACCGTGACCAAACTGTGCGACAGCAGTGTGAAGTACCTTCGGAAGTTCAGGCACAGTGGGTTGCATTGGTCACAAAAGCAACAAATATTATTCAGGAGCAACTTACGCGGGGCATGTAATTGGTCAATGCAGCTACGCAGCTCTGGACAATGATCCGGTACCATCCTATGCTTCAGTGTATACAAGAAGACTTATGGCAAGTGGAAGCTGCTCAATATTAGATCAGAGCTCCCTTGTCCTCCAGTGTTTCTTCACAGCATCTAGCCATCATGGACACAATTGTGAATCTTCGCCGTGCTAAGCATGTCTTCAGGAAACAGTTGAAACCATGGGGCGACACCACCCTCCAGATCTCCCAGGATGCTCATACCACCATTTCGCACCTCCATCGGATGTTAGAATAGGTTACTGTGGATCTAGATGGCCCTGCATCCCTGACACTTGTCAAAATTGCACAGCGAGTTGTTTTCCAGAGTCAGGAATTGCTTCCTTCACTCTCCCACGCTCTTGATACCTTATGTGCGAAAATTGAGGCCGCACCACCGCAGTGACTAGGGACGAGTCACAAGATTGTGTTGGGGGAATATTGGAACAAGGTCTCCTACAAGCTGCGAAACTGGCCCATTTTGAATACTTTTGATTAAATTTAGTCTAGCAGAGGGGTTTTGGGGTGGGTCAAAGCCCCGAAAGCATTGTAATGGATAAAAGGATAAACCAGGGGTCTGAAAACCACGGTTTGATGACCATGGGAAAGTCTAGGCTAGATTATTATAAATAGAGGAACATTTTATATTGTAAGGTAGAGAAATGAAGAGCTATTTATGTGAATTGTGGTTTAAGTTATCTGTTTGGGTTTTTGGGGAAAGGACTCCTGCTGGCTGTGTGCATGGAGATCCAAGTCCAGCTGTGTGCGGACCCTGTTGCTGTGTGCGCAGGCTGGGAAGGGAACTGTAAGAAGGAATTGATGAATTGATGAATAAAGAAAGGTTGATATAGAATTGAATCTGTGAGTACTCTTTATGTGAATCAATGGTAATTACTGCATTGTGCATTTTCTGTCTTTAAGCTGCGAAGATCTGTGTAAGTGTGTTTTCTGTATCTAGATCTGTTCTATTATTTTTATGAAATACTATGCTACTGTCATAAAAGCATATAATTATAGGTCTAGTGCACGTGGATGTGAATAGAGACCTAATTGACCCTATGCAGAATAAGGTAATCTGGGTATCACAGGGCCTAGTGCAGCTTTTCTTTCCTTACATATCCTTTCTCAGGGCGCGGAAACCTGGTTCCAGCACCCACCCATATTACTTCGGGTGAGACTTTGACCTGCGCAAGTAGGTCATTGCCGAAAGGGCCAGTAGTATAGGGGTTTGTTAGCAAACCTTACACTCTGAATCTGGGTTGTTTCCAACACTCAACACTTTTTGGCATCTTTGTCGGGAAGGTGTCTATTAGATGCTTTGATTTTGTTTTAGCATTCTTTTATGCTTTAATTTTACATGTTGTTCCAAAAATATTGAAAAATACAATAAAATATGATTTTCATGCCTCATAGGAGTAGGGATACTTAAGGAAAATTCTTGCCTAAAACCCCCACATCACCACATAGTCACCCTTCACTCTTCTTCAGCGACTGTGAGGTTGAAAACACCGTAGGTGAGCCTTTTGAAAGTTTTGAAGAACCTATTGGAGAAGAAGAAGATCTTGTTTCACCATAGGAACCTGCTTCAGCTATTCAAACCATGGTTGGAACAAAAGCCCATGGAGCCTTTCCCATTAGAGAGGCAAATGGGGAAACTAAAATGAAGAACATCAACCCCTCAACCCTTCCACATGTCCATGGACTTACCTCTGAGGACCATGACACATTCATGTTTGAATTTTATGTTGTCTGTAGGACCTATGACTATGCCTTAGATGATAAGAATCTGAAGCTATTCCCATCTATCCATAAGGATTTAGCCTTGCACTGGTTCATGGGTCTGCCTGGGAACAACATCACTACATGGGCACAGAGGCCTTAAAAAACAAGTATAGGGAATATTGTAGGTCCAAGGAAACTAAAGAGGATATATTCAGGATGACTCTAGGGCCTGATGAATCCGTAGAGGAATATGAAGAGAGGTTCCAATTAAACTGTAAGAGAGACAATTATAACCTTGATCCCGGATCACTTAAACTAGTACTTCTCCAAGGGATCAGGTAGGACGTGATAGAAACCCTCAATACAATATCAGGAGGAGATATCTACCAGTTGCCTTATGAGATAATCAAAATTGCCTTTAGGAACCATTCTAGGGAAGCTAAGAAGAAAGGCAGAGCTAGCAAAAGTATGAAAAATACCCCTTCCTCCTCCACCTCCATCAAGCATGAGATTGGAAATATGTTGGAGGACTTCAAGAGTGACATGTTTCACACCTTTCCCTTGCAAATGGACACAATGCAGATCAAGAGGAAGCAAGAGGAAGCATAAATATCCTTGGTTATATTCTGCCCTAGATGTACTAGAAAACACCCTTGAAATGAATGTCCATTAAATTTCAGAAGTTTCCTTAGTTTGTGAGGATAATCATTCCACAGATAAGTGTCCCTCCATACCTAGACTCAAAGATTTATATCAAGGTGGGGAAGTAGGACCAGAGAAACTATGTTTCATCAACTAGAGAAGGCCTCAAGGCCCTTGGTTATATCAACAGGGTATGAAAGGTGCACCTCATTCCTACTATCACAAGAATCAGAGTGCACCTATGAAATATTGGTACACCCCCACTCCTCCATTCTGGCCTACACCTCTTACTTGGCCTTACAACCCTCCATATCATCCTCAGCATGTGAAACAACCATTTAAGTAGTATGCTCCTCAGCAACCTCAGTGGAACAACCCATCCCAAGGGTGGAGGCCTCAACATAACCAACCACCTACTCTAATGCCTCCACCCCAACCTCAACCTCAGCTTACTCATGTTGCTCCACCCAAGCTTTCTCATATGCCTTCATAGCCCAATCTAAACCCAAAAAAGAGACAGGAACAGTAGGTTTATAGTGGAGAGACATCTTATCCAGCTTATGTTGTGGAGATACAGGAGATTAATCTCAAGTTGGGAAGAGTAATCCTAGACAATCACCCTTCATCTCCACCTGTAGAGGTTGAGGAGGAAAAGGAAGAAAGTAATACTCAGATCCAACAACCTCCTTTTCCTGAGCGCTTGATCCACTCCAGTCATCACACCCTAAAGGAGACCAAACTTCTTGGAGAACTGGAAAATTTGTGTGTAAAAATACCCCTCCTCCAGGCCATTAAGGATATCCCTATTTACAATAGGCTCATCAAGTAAAGGTGGTTCAAGAAACCTGGGAGAAAGAAGAAAGATATTCCCACCATCAATTTTGTAGAATAGTTGTCTGACTTAATGTTGGGAAGGGTGATCTTCCCAAAGTACCTAGACCCTAGTAGTCCAATTGTAGATGTGAACATAAATGGTGTCATAGTCTCCAACACCCTGATTGATCTTGGGGCTTCCATCAATGTAATGACCAAGGAAATTATGCTTAAACTCAACCTCCAAGGGACTTTGAGGAAAACCACAACAGTTCAGCAACTTGTGTATCGTTCCACAGTAACTATGGCAGGAATTGTTGAGGATGTTATGGTTTCAATTGACTCTTGGGAGTATCCTACATATTTCCTGGTTCTCCAGCCAAAAGCAATTTTAATGGATATCCTCTCATTCTATGGAGACATTGGTTAGCCACTGACGATGATTATATCATCTATTGGGCTGGAAATATGACTATTAAGAATGGGCCCTTGTCTAAACAGCTTGTATTATATCCTCCAGCCCAGCCTTCCATTGACCATGACCTACATATATGGTTGGAGGATGAAGAATAATATGGTGTATACAGCACTACACCCTACCCCATTTGTACCATAGATGTTGTTCTTAGAGGGGAGTAGCTTGATGAAGATTAACTCATTGACCAAGTCATTCAAAACTAGTCCCCCACTGACAACCTGCTTGAAAACCTAATCAAGAAATATGAAAGCCACACTTGGATGGAATTGCACTTAGTTGATTTAACCTCTGAAACCACCAAGGTTGTGGAATTTGGCCCATCCAAATTTCTGAAAATTAACTCAAACCTCTCAAATAGAGAAGAAGAGCAGTTATGCCAACTTTTGAAACAAAACCTAGATGCATTTGCTTGGGACTACAAGGACATGATAGGGGTGCATCCCTCGATGTGCATACATCATATTTACATTAAAGAAGGATGCAATCTTGTGTGCCAACCCCAAAGGCAGATGAACCCATCTCTAAAAGACATATTCAAGGAAGAACATCAAAAAAAATTGGATGCATGTTTCATTTATCCTATATCATGCAATGAGTGGGTATCTCCTCTTGTCCTAGTCTCTATGAAGAATGGAAAATGGTGAATCTATGTTGATTATAGGGAACTGTTACAGGTCAAAATACCTCCTCATCAGCTCAGAGGAGGAGACAAATATGGAAGGAATACAAAAACCTAAATTAAACCTATTTCCGCCAAGGTAACGCCTCTCTATAACAACACAAGAGCGTTATAACGCATCTGATCAGTGAATGTGCCGCGTTAGTGGCTAGGGCAACGCTCTGTTTACACTAGAGGGAAGCGTTACCTATGTTTTAAGTTTGAAAAGGGAAAAACCCACAGATAATGATTTGAATCTCTGGCTTTCCCTCACAAGAGAGTCAGTTCACAAAGGAAACTGCAAAGCACCAATTCATTATTGGTCACTGCCATAAAAGACTGAACTCCCAAGGAGGCAAAAGCATAGAGATTAAAGAAACATCTTAGTTTTTTCTATTCCAAACTAGTGGAAAGAGAAAGGCAACAATGGCTTTCTCCCTCTCCTATAAAAAGGAGCTGAAGGCTCTTAGTTGAAGGTCGAAGGATTGCTAACGTTCTGAATACTTGTGAAGTAGAGAATAGTGTTATAGTGTGAAGGCCAAGAGTCAAAGATGTTCCTAGAGAGCTTGTTGACTAAGACTTCACTACTTGAGAGATAGAGAGATGGGAAGGCTGAGGAGGGCTTGGTACAACCAACGATTGTAATCCTCCTTCTTTCAAAATCAATAGAACTATATCTATTTTTTCCATTCGATGCTTAATATTGTCATTATTGTTTGAATAGTTACATAGTATGATATGAATGGCTCAGATGGGCATAATTTAGAGGTTCATTATATATTGGCTTAATTGATAGGATATATGTTGTGTTAGAAATTACATGGGTGCTTTGATTGATTGCAGGACTAAGATTTGGAGCCGGTGAAGAAGAAATCTTGTTTCGCTGCCTAGTGCTCTCCAAGGGACTCTAAGATCATCAAAGAGGTAATTTCCTATCGCATTCCATCAAGTTGTTTTAAGTTAATATGAACATGTATATGACATCTTTGTGAATTGTACAGCTAATCTTACTGTCTGCCTCGGGCACTGGAAAGCCCTGAGAGAGATATACGATAACCAACAACCCAAGCATTTTACCCTATAGTAGAATTGGCGACTCCGCTGGGGAGTTTCCCCATAGTTTCTGGACTATTTCTTTCCTCCTTTATTCTTTCCTCTGTTCACAGACCCTTCCAACCAGTTTTGATTCCCAGTAGACATATCAAAAGCTCACAGAGTTTAATCCTGTTTCTGTTTGACCATCTGAAGAACTTTACCCTGGCTAACGCTACCTCTGCAGGTTTTCCAGTGCGTTATAACGCTGTCTCTGCTTAAATACAGTGCGTTAGTCTCTGGATTAACGCTGTCTTTACTCAGAGACAGTGTGTTACTCAGCCAAAAATTGTTGTTCACTGTTGTGATTGTGTTTTAGTTGCAGAGTTTTTTGGCCATCAGTATATCTCCTTGACTGAATCCCTGTGCTTTTTTACTAAGCTGGAATTTCTGTTTGTTTTCTCTTGTTTGAAAAGTTAGTGTCAAAAGCATTTACTTTTTAGAAAAGATTTTTTTTTTTTAGTTTTTTTGCATCTAGCTGAGTTAATTCTGAAATTTTCAGTTCATAGACTATTAAGAAGAGGTAGATAGAAGTCTGAATATTTAAAGATGAACTGTGTTATTTTAATGTTAGTGCATGGATGTTGAAAAGAAACCTCTCCTTGTAGAAATAATCTTCATCGAATTGAATATTTAGAGCATGTTTTGCATGGTTTCTTGAGTCAGAGTCTCATTACATTTCATACGTCCACTCCCCCTCTGCAAGACTAATAATCAAGTACACTAAGAATCAAGCGATAATAAAATCAATCACATTACTCTTTTTGAGCTCACACAAACAGTAGTTCAGGCTACGATCTTGGGTTAGGAAAAGTGAGAAAATCACCCAAGATCTCAAAACTTGAAACTAGAGTCATTAACAAGTGAAATCCTACTACACTCATATTATTGGGACTGTTGCTTTACCGGAGCTCGGCGCGAGACAACACTTGGGTGCATAAGAAGGTAGCTCGCCTTCGACTGCATCCGGTGGATGTGTTATATATTGGGGTTCCCTTCGGGGATGTCGAAACTAGATCGGGGATCTAGGTATTCTGCCCATATAGCATACTGTCCTTGACCATGGACCCCCCTAATGATGTCTGTGATTTGAGGTATCTTTAGTGGCCATAATTTTTAGGGACTTACACAAGGTGACCGGGAAGGGCTGTCCTGGTACCTGAAACAGACGAACCCACTTTGTCTTTGGTCTTTAGGAGGGTACTCGTCTTCACGAGAGTGCTTACACCTATTGTCTGAGGTTCGGGCGAAGCTCTAGAGTGACCGTAACTATACTTTCGACCAACCCTCTCTGTATACTATTGTGATACTAGATTTCATCACCAACAAATGGTAGTACTCAGACAGGGCACCCTATTTTCGCTGCTTGCTGATTGATTTTAGAAAGTCATTTTTTCCTTTTTAGGTGTGTGGTTACTGTCATTGAGACTTTATAATACATCACAATTAAAATTTGTTAAAAATAAATAGGTCACCATGGCATCCTCTGACCCATGCCGTCTGTCTCGATGATAGCAAGGTCTACCTCTTCTAACTATTCAGGAAGAATTGAACCTTGGTGAACCTGTGCCTTCTACGAAAGAGCAGTCTCCATTAACTAATCTTGATTTTCACATAGCCTCATATCATACGGAATTTCTGAAGGACCCTTTCACAGAAGGGGTTGTACCTAATTACAATCCTCCACTCACTGATCCGTTAGGCCCTGTGATGGTTCAGATTCCACCACACCAAGATATGTCTTCCGCCGCACAAACATCCATTTCACCACCAGCATCCACAGGGTCGATGCTAATGGCAACCATCACAGGTTCGCCACCATCCTCCCCGCCGGTGGTCAGTTCTATGCCATTACTTGGTAACCCCAGTAGTCAACACATACCTAATCCCAACTCGACGGTCATCACAACTGTTAGTAGCTCACCGAATCCTTCGGGATCAACTCCTACCATGACCACATTGGGACCCACAGTTGCTCATCCTATGATTATGACTACTTCGGTGCCTTTTAGCAACCCTTTCAGTTGGAACCCTCGGCTGAGTTCAAACCCATTGGCCACTATACTAGGGGGCAGTGTCACCAGCACACAGGTAGCAGGGAACATTTCACTTCCTCTACAATCCTGAGGACAAATAGGACAACCTATTTTCAATACTATTCCCTTAAGTGGTTCAAATATAGGTGTAGGGTCTATGTCGTTTCCAAACTATGCAAGTAGTAGCATGCCTCCGGGAAACTCTATTTCATCCATTTGGACTAACCAACCCCAAGCTCCATCTGGAATGGGAGGGCACTTTTATACTAGGGGAAACCAACCGTTCACCCCGCAATACAACATGCCCTATGGACAGTAACCGTATGTCCCTACTCCTCCACCTATAGGAAGTTTTTACCAAAGTCCTACTTATCCTCCTGGTAACACATTGATGGGTGGACCCTATGGTCTAAGTAGTCAGCCCATACTACCTTGGTTAGATTCATGGGAAAATTCACAATTTCAATTTTTGGTAGCTTTGGACATCCCCGATATCCATAAACTGACTAACGATCCCATCAATCACAACCTGCTTTGGCCTCCAGTACCGCATAAGAGTCCTTTTGACATCCTGAAGTTCGACGGGAAACAAGGGGATGACCCAGCCACACAGATCACTACCTTTCATATATGGTCTATATCCAATTCCATGGTGGATGATAGTGTCCGGCTTCGACTGTTTCCCCACACCCTTATAGGCAATGCTGCCAAGTGGTACATTGAATTACCACGCGCCACCATCAATACATTTGGTACTTTAGCGACGGAGTTTCTAAAGAACTTCTAATTACCAATTAGATTTGAAACCAGAACGAAACTATTAACCTTGCTGCGCCAAGACACCACCACCCACATCTCCGATCACATTCATGAATGGAGACGTAGGAGGAGGCTGGTCAAAGTGCCAATTCAAGATCATCTCTTAGCCAATTGGTTTTGCAAGTCTCTCTTACCTCACATCTCTAAAGACATTGGCCTGTCCGGTGCGGTTACAGAAGATCAATGCATTCGTCGTGCCCAGCATTTGGATTTAATCTATTCACAATCTGGCACGCTATATGATTTGCTCCCCCATGCCCCTGGCAACCCAAACCCTCCGGCTACTCATAAAACCGGAGCTCATGCCGACGGTCTCATTGGCACAATCTCTGGCGTAGCCACAAAGCAGTCTCGGGGGCAAGCCTCCCAGCCATCTTCGGCTGCCACCACCACTCACCAAATGACTACTCTTCCCACCGCTGAGGTAAATTCTATGCAAACCTCACAAAAACCTAGCGGGAAAAAAAAAAAAAAGAACAAGAAAAAGCCATCTTCTTCGGAAGAGCAGTCGGATAATCAGAATAACCCTAATCAGAAAAACGCTGCCAAAAATGACAAAGGAAAGGATAAACCCATGAAATTTCCTTGCAAGATCTATGCGGAGGACCACTTGACATACAAATGTCCTCGGCTGCAGGAATGCACCGATTTTATTGCCAATAAGGATTCTGGGCGAACACCTGTCATTCTTCATAATCCTTTCCCCAATCAACAGCAGCAACATCAACACATGGTTGACAATCTGCCACAACCCCATCAACGGGGAAATGGTGGTTCATATCCTTTCAGCGAAGGACCATCTGCCTTTTATGGCATCAAGAGTGTTGAACTTCAAACTCGAGCCAAGCTTTATGGAAATCCTACCATAGATGCTCAAGAACCTGGTACTAGTTCAAATCCACCGCTGCCCAACGATTTGTATATCGAACGGCCTACTGCTGAACCCGTGATTCGTCCCCCCAAAGGGAAACTTCAACGCACGACTCATAACACCTCTGCACATGCAGCCCAAAACTACAACATTATAGAAGATTTGGCGCAGGCACCGTCAGCCATGTCTACTCTCAAAGTATTACAAACCTGTCCAGCACAAAGGAAAGCCTTGCTTTCAGCCATTGGTGGAATAGACCCCCAGGATTCCATGCTAGCTATCTTTGATATGGAAAAGGCTAAACCTTGCCTCTCACACCAACTCGCATTCCAGGTGCAGGTTTTGTCGAAAGGGAGACCAATCCATCGCACTGTCATAGATGAAGGTGCTTCGACCTGCGTCATGTCACAAGCTTGCTGGCTCAATTTAGGTTCTCCTACCCTCACCCCACCATCGAATTCCATCAAATCTTTCGATGGCCACACATTCCTCCCAAAAGGATACCTTGCTAGCTTTCCCATCACTCTGAGTGGGAAAATGGTAAACGTGGACGTTTAATTCGTAGAGTGCCATCTAGACTATAATCTATTGCTTGGTCGCAGTTGGTCTTATGCCATGACTGCCATTGTGTCTTTGGTCTTCCGACTCATCGTATTTCCATTGGATGGGAAAATAGTCATATTGGATCAGCTATCATTCTACACCCATGATTATGCCACGTTACCAAGTAGCAATGTACCCCTAATAGGAGGCTTTCTTGACTCTTACGTCAGTATCGGTACCGGTCTTCTGAAGGCATCTTCCCTACTGGGTTGTTTTCCTCTCCCACCACCACAGATCCCAAACATGGTTTCAATGATATCCACCACTTTGGATGGCTCTATCAACCCATGGATCATCCCGACACCTTCAGACATTGATTCCTATGGAGATCAGATGCCGCTTTCACCAGCCAAGTTGGCTTATCAAGCCATCCAAACCGCATCTGAACCCTCCACTGATATGGTTTCGACCAAAGGTACAAACCTCCCTCCCATCACAGTTTTCTCTAAGGATCTCCTCAATGAAGTCTGGCCTACAGACGAAGCTATTCGAGAGATCATGTCATTAGAAGAACGACCTTGGGAAGAGTTTCACCATCGCGCTTCGACGATTGACTCGGACGCGATACAACTGAAATCCCATCTTTTGACCCACCTGAGATGGTTCCCTCCGCTTACACGATTGTTCAAAATATCGGTTCAGAAGGGAACATGGGTAATATTTCTAAGACAATGCTCATTTATATCTCGGTCAAAACGGGTATCGTGAAAAATATTCAGATTGGAGAAGCTTGCAATCCTGAGGAAATTGTGCGCTTCACACCCATTTTCAAAGAATTCCGCGATGTGTTTGCTTGGTCTCACAAGAAAATTCCCGACACAGATCCTTCTATTGACGAGAAAGAGATCAAGAAATTTTGAGCATTCTTTTTAAGGTATTTTTCTGGCTCGTTAATCTGAAAAACCTCGAGTTCCCTCCTTCAGACTCGTTAAACTTATACGAAGTTGACATCGAGCGTTCTTTTTTGTATGGTCTTTTTCTTGCTCGTTACTCTGAAAAACCTAGATTTTTCTTCTTCAAACTCGTTAAAACTATGAAGAAGCACTAAGCTTTCTTTTTAGGAATCTTTTTCTTGCTCATAAAACTGAAAAAACCCCGAGTTGCCTTTATCGGGCTCGTTAAAATGCCACGACAGAAAGTAAGGAGCCATTATTTTCTCTTTTTCAAAGCTCTTTAAACTGAAAAAGTAATCGATTTTTCTCTGCGTGACTCGTTAAAATTTCACGGAGGCACCGAGTTTTTCTTTGTTGGACTCGTTAAAATTTCACAAAGAGTACTGAGTTTACTCCATCTCCTCGCACTCATAACAAAATGAGGTTGACGTCCATCGAACATAGATTTCTCACTTTTCGGGTTTCGATGGACTAACTTACGGAAAATGAACTGTTTCGGGCTTACTATTCTCCCTTTGTTGTGCCCGGTTATCAAGACATGACAAAGGTACCCCAATGGAGTTGTCTTTTATGATATTTTTCAGACTCTCTAAATATGAAAAATTCACCGAGTTTACTCGTCTGGACTCGTTAAACCTAATCAGACGGGGCGTGGAGTTGTCTTTTATGATATTTTTCAGACTCTCTAAACATGAAAAATTCACCAAGTTTACTCGTCTGGACTCGTTAAACCTAATCAGACGGGGCAGAGAGTTGTCTTTTCTGACATTTTTTAGACTCTCTAAATATGAAAAATTCACCAAGTTTACTCGTCTGGACTCGTTAAAATTAATCAGACGGGGAAAAATTTGGACAAAATGGATACTAACTCTGTTACATTTCAGAAAGGTCGATTTGGCAGCAAAATTCTTGAACATGGCACTTCCCAGAAAACTCTTTCGCAGTTAGCCGAACCCTACCATCTATGAGTATTAGCCTTCATTTCCCAGTGTCCCTACACCGGTAAAATCCTAACACACTCTTTGGTGTTCATCAAGCTTCAGCTGCCTAGTACCCTGCTAGAGTGCCTTCTATTGTTCAAGCAGATCTCGCTATCTACTGCTCCTGTTATCAACCAAACCACTCATTATGCCAGAAATTATTTGTCATCCGACATCCCCATTTCCTCTTCATTATCTCAAATCATAAACAACATCAGTTGGTTTCCGTTTCGTGTTGACTTATGTAGGACACCTCGGTGCTTACCTTTCAACAGATCTCTTCCTATCGACTTCAACATCTTAGCTAGGAAGCTGATCCAGAAACCCATCGGTACCCAGATACTTGCAGACATCAGTGGCAGGTAGTCTTGTGTTTGATCAGGGGTCTTCATCATTGGCTCCTGGTCGAATGATTCTACGAGTGTTCGACTTCAACTCATTTTATTCACACTCACTAGATTGTACTGTGCATCTTAGGGACCATCATCATTATCGATGGCCGCCTTCGCGTCTGTTAACAGTTTTCATTATCGACTGGTAATCAGACGATTTCTCACATGTTCGACGACAACTCCTTCATTCACATGTTGAGGAATATGCAGTTTAAGTGAATCGGCGGTCAAGACCTTGGGGCAAAGGCTACATCATTAAAGTTGTGTTTCCTTCCCCAAGTTGCGATATTGTTTATGGAGACAGCTTCTTCAGCCTGATCTTGTTATGATAGACACTTCCACATTGTGCTTATCGGTGGACAGATTCTTCATATCTCTATTCTAGAGAAATCATGTTGTTTAAGCTACTGAGCATGGGAATGCCCGACTCAAGGCAGATACTATATTTTCTGACATATGTTTTTGTTTCAGGTTTTCCTCAATCTTTCAATCTCTTTATCTCTACACAAATTATAAAGTATTTCGGCCATCTTCTTCATCTCTGACCTCACACCTTAGGGGGCATCTGTTACAGGTCAAAATACCTCCTCATCAGCTCAGAGGAGAAGACAAATATGGAAGGAATACAAATACCTAAATTAAACCTATTTCTTCCAAGGTAACGCCTCTCTATAACAACATAAGAGTGTTATAACGCATCTGATCAGTGAATGTGTCGCGTTAGTGGCTAGCGCAACGCTCTGTTTACACTACTGGGAAGCGTTAGCCGTGTTTTAAGTTTGAAAAGGGAAAAACCAGTGGAGAATGATTTGAATCTTCGGCTTTCCCTCACAAGAGAGTCAGTTCACAAAGGAAACTGCAAAGCACCAATTCATTATTGTTCACTGCCATAAAAGACTGAACTCCCAAGGAGGCAAAAGCATAGATATTAAAGAAACATCTTATTTTTTTCTATTCCAAACTAGTGGAAAGAGAAAGGCAACAATGGCTTGCTCCCTCTCCTATAAAAATGAGCTGAAGGCTCTTAGTTGAAGGTCGAAGGATTGCTAATATTCTAAATACTTGTGAAGTAGATAATAGTGTTATAGTGTGAAGGCCAAGAGTCAAAGAGGTTCCTAGAGAGCTTGTTGACTAATACTTCACTACTTGAGAGATAGAGAGATTGGAAGGCTGAGGAGGGCTTGGTACAACCGACGGTTGTAATCCTCCTTCTTTCAAAATCAATAGAACTGTATCTGTTTTTTCCATTCGATGCTTAATATTGTCATTATTGTTTGAATATTTACATAGTATGATATGAATGGCTCAGATGGGCATAATTTAGAGGTTCATTATATATTGGCTTAAGTGATAGGATATATGTTGTGTTAGAAATTACACGGGTGCTTTGATTGATTGCAGGACTAAGATTTGGAGTCGATGAAGAAGGACTCTTGTTTCGCTACCTAGTGCTCTCCAAGGGACTCCAAGATCGTCAAAGAGGTAATTTTCTATCGCATTCCATCAAGTTGTTTTAAGTTAATATGAACATGTATATGCCATCTTTGTGAACTGTACAGCTAATCTTACTGTCTGTCTCGGGCACCAGAAAGCCCTGAGAGGGATATACGATAACCAACAACCCAAGCATTTTACCCTATAGTAGAACTCAACAAATCCACCAAGAAGGACCATTTTCCTTTGCCCTTTATAGATCAAGTCATGGATGGCCTTGCAGAAAAGAATTTCTTTTCTTTCTTAAATGGGTTTAATAGGTATAACCATTTCAAAATTAGCCCTGAATACCAGGACAAGACTACTTTCACATGTCCTTGGGATACCTTCTCTTACAGAGTCCTACCCTTGGGTTGTGCAATTCCCCAGCTATCTTCCAAAGAGTTGCCTTGAGCATTTTATCTGAGCTAGTCCATGACTCAGTTGAAATCTACATGGATGATTTCACACCCTATGAGGATTACTTCTAGGAATCTCTCTCCAATTTTCAAAAGGTGTTGAGAAGATGCATTGAGATGCATCTCTCCCCGATCCTAGAAAAGTGTGAATTCTTGAAAAGAGAAGGAGTATTGGGACACTCAATCTCCCAAGCAGGAATACAGGTGGACCCAAAAAAAATCACCATCATCAAAAGGGTACCTTCTCCTCAAAGGCAGAGACATTTCAGGAATTTCTTACGTTTAGCTGGCTACTATAGAAGGTTTATCAAATATTTCAGCAAGTTGGCTTCGCCACTATTGGGTTTTTTGGAAAAAGACTCTGAGTTTACTTGGTCCAGTCTTTTTCAAGAATATTTTGAGCTCATTAATGGAAATTTAACTACTTCCCCCATTATCCGAGGTCCAAATTAGACTCTGCCTTTCCACATCCACACAAATGCATCATACAAAGCTGTGGGGGAAGCCTTGGGGCAGTTAGAAGACAAATTAACTTGTGCAATCTATTTCATTAGTAAGAACTTTCCCATGGTTGAATTCAATTATACTGTCATAGAGAAGTAAATGTTAGCCATTTTCCATGCTTTAAAAAAATTTATACATTATATCACTGGTTATCATACCTTTGTACACACTGACCATGCAGCCATCAAATATTTAATGAACAAACGGGATGTTAATGCTAGAATAATTATATGGTTGTTACTATTACAACAGTTTAACCTAACCATTGTTGATAAACATGGAAAGGAGAATGTTGCTGTAGATTTTTTATCCAGGTTAGATCTATCTACAGATGAAGAAGGAATGGTTGATGAGCAGCTCCCAGAAAAACACCTTATTTCTATGTCAGCACTCTCTCCATGGTTTGCTGATATAGATAACTAATTGGTTGCTGAAAATTTCCCTCCTAACCTCTCATCCAAGGAGAAGGGAAATATCATAAAAAAAAACACCCCTTTCACCTAGATTGGAGGTGTTTAGATTCAACAAGATGATGAGTTTAGTGAAAAGAGTCGCCTTCACTAAGAGGGCCCGCAGGCTATTTTATGGCACAAGTATATTTTTAGACTATTTCTATTTTTAGACATGATGATGATATTTCAGAAGTTGCAGGATGTTATTTGTGAATGGTTGGTCAAGTTGGAAAAATAGATGAAATTCTATTTTTAGAATATTGGGCGAAGTCTATTTATAGATCGTCAATCTAAAAATAGATGCATGTCGATTATTATTAGCTCTTAATAATAATCAGACTCTAAACAGCAAATTATTCTCTTGGAGCACTTCAGTTCAGTGCACATATGTGGCACAATAGATGACAGAATGAATTACGCTATTCCTGAGGGTTTACTGGAGCTATTGCATTGAAGACTCGGTTAGAACTCAAGTGGCAGAGTTATGAAACAGTTGGAAAAAGTAGTTATGGAGTTGTATTCAGTTGAACTCAGTTAGACTCAGTTGAGCTAGTTGTATCTAGTCTAACTGATTGATACACTAGTGAGAGTGGAGTGAATAAATTAGTTAATTAATTCATAAATAACAACTCATTAATCAACTGAAGAATACATCACTTAACTACAGTGCATGGTAGTTTCAGTGGAGACCAGTGGAGAGATAGGTGAAAGGGAAAGATAGACTATCTGTTGTGACTATAGTGATGCATTGATTGCATCCAACACTCAGTGGAGATGCCAATGAGGATTGCACAGTCAAGGATGGAGTAATTTGAATTCACTCAGAGCTATTCTTCAACAGATATTGCGTAGTGGAGGTAGGCTAGCAGGTGGCATAGATCGGTGCATGGATTTGCAAGATTAGGCCTAATTAGTGTATGGCGATTGTACTGTACTGAGGGCTTGTGATAAGCTATGTATGCTTGTATGAGATTTTCATATGATCTCCATGTTACATAATATATAGTTGGGGTTTTCAGCTTCAGGCTTTCCCTGTTAAAAACTGTGTTATCTGCGATTGATAATTTTTGTTTATGCTTCACATGTGTGTGCAATTAATTTTTCAGCAAAACATTGACAAGTGGAATAGATTTAGTATCTTGCATAAAGTTAAATAGTGTGAGATCAGGTGGATCTTGGACATATGCATGCTTAGTGCATATAATTTCTATAGGAGGAAATATTTTTAAGCTAGGCCTTGACCAAATTCTCAAAAGAGGTTTGAGGGAGAAAGAATTTTTTGACATCCTCTCTACATGTCATGATAACCCTTGTGGAGGAATATTTACTGCAAAAAGGACAGCCTTCAAAGCTTTATAGGCAGGTTACTATTGGCCTACCCTTCACGAGGATGCCAAAAGATACACTAGCAGGTGTGACCAGTGCCAAAGGATGGGGAAACCTACAAAGAGGGATGAGATGTATTTTCACTCTCATGTGGCTCTTGAGCCATTTTATAAGTGGGGTATGTACTTCATTGGACCCATTGATCCACCATCTGGCCAGAAAAATTATATCATATTCTGCACTGACTACCCGACAAAATGGGCTGAAACAAAAGTTGTAAAGGTAGCAACGAAGGAGAAGCTAGTAGCATTTATAAGAGAGAATGTGTTCTACAAATTTGGATACTCCAGAGAGGTAGTAATTTATCATAGGGCACAATTCACATCCCATTTCATTAATAATATTCTAAGGAGGCACAAGATAAAGCATAAGACTTCCACTGCCTACCACCCTCAAGAAAATGACCAAGTGGAAGTGACCAATAGAGCCTTGGAGAATATCCTCACCAAGGCTGTGATCAACAGTAGAAAAGATTGGGCAGACAGATTGGTGGAAGCTACTTGGGCCTACAACACTACTTGGAAAACAATAAGAGAGTTCACTCCTTATGACTTGGTCTATGGGAAAAAAGATATGTTTTCAATTGAATTTGAGTTCAACACCTTAAGGATGGCAGCTGAGTTAGACTTGAATATATCAAATGCCCAATAAGAGAGGTTGTTGAAATTAAATGGATTGGATGAGTTTAGGATGCAAGCACTCCTTCACACAGAAGTGATTCAGCTGCAAAGGATGTTCTAGCATGACAATCTCATTAAGGAAAAGACCTTTCAAGAAGGATATTGGGAGAAGTTGTATGACGCAAGGTTCAAAGTTTTAAAAGGAAAATTGATGACAAGATGGTTGGGGCCTTACAAAGTGGATAAATGTTATTATAATGTCGAAGTTCATATTAGAACCATAGATGAGGAGGGGATTCCCCTACTTTCAAATGGTTACAATCTTAAATGTTACAAAAATTCCCTGTCTAGGGCTGAATTTATAAATTACATAAACAAGGAGATTTATGTCATGGGAGACTACATAGTTTCTGGTGCCTCCCCCTCCTTTAAAAAAAGAGAAATAAATAAAGAGGCATGGTTGAAAACCTCTCTAAGGCACCCAAGGCCAACTCTAGAGTTGAAAACCTCCATGAGGAAATCCTAGAGAAAAAAAAAAAAAAGGAAAAAAACAAAAAATAAAAGATCCTTGGGTGAAAACCTCTCTTAGGTACCCAAGGTAGGTTTTTGGGTTGAAAACCTTCGTGTAGGTAGCCCACTTTCATTCAAAAAAAAAGAGAAAAAAGGAAATAAACAAAAGGAAAAAGAGAAAGAAAATACCTTTGCACTCATTTTTTTCTGTTTTGCAGGTTATTGATCAAAGAAGGTTTGTGGATCCAAGGGAGAATTTTTTTCATCGCTTCTCCCTATCCTCTTCTTACATGCTCCATGAACCACTCTAGTATGCACCCATTCATTAATTTCACCTCTCAAATAGGTAAAAAACTCCATTTCTTCTCATGACTGTAATTGTTACAGGCAAGTCTTGCAGTTACAGGATTCCTGTAGCACTACAGAAAACTCCTGTGAATGATACAGGAAACTTATTTATAGGGAAAATATATCTCTCAATGATTTATAAACTTCAAGGAGGGCATGATAATTTATTTTTTTTCCTATATCTACCTCTCCTAACCCCTCATTTCACTTCATGCACAAGGATTCACTCTCTAAAACCTATGTTGTGCCATTAACTGATAGTTCGTATGTAACTTGGCATGAGACCTCTCCCCTTACCTATCCACCACTCCATTCATTCCATGGATCCATTCATAACCTCCATAAACAATTTCCATTCATTTCTAAGAAATCTAAACAAAGAGAAAACAAAAATAAGATTGCTACAGGGAATTGGAATGTTTCCTGTAGAAATTATGTGTATGGTACAACAAGAAAAAAATTTAAAGATTAGTTGAAGAATAAAGCTTCAAAGGACCACCAGCAGACTCCAGGAGAGAAATCACACCAGCCAAGGCACCTGAGGACCTCTGTACAACACCTGCAAGAAGAAAAGACAAAAAAATATTAAGCAGCTCACTCAAAAAATAAACAAAAAATAAAAAATAGAAGGAGGAAGATCATGTCTGCAACCACCAACTCCAGCTCCTTGCACCAGCTCATTCTGCAACACACTAGCACTAGGAAGGCTCAGGTATGGCCCTTCACCTCTCGCTATGCATTCATAATGACCAAAATAGTTTAATGTCAAGGCTTAGATACATAAAAGGAAAAAAAGGTGGATAGTTAACTTGGCCACCTTCATAAAGTTAAACTAAAGGAAAAGTAAATGGAACATGCCACATGGGCAAGTCAAATCGAGTCAATGGGAAGTGAATAAGTATGAAGAGGTGATTACAAGGTTGTTCAATCATTAACTGGAGTGGGACCAATGGTCTTAAAGAACAAAACTTGTGTTAAGTCCAAATTATCACCCCGCTCCAAATTTAGTTTAAAATCCCATAAATGTGATTTTTTCCTCATTATCTCAACTTTGTGAAGCATTTAGGGAGAAATAAGAGAAAAATAGAAGTGGGAGACATCACAGAGAGAAGCATCAAAGTCTGATCTTGCATGCACCATTGTGCTACAAGAAACAAATAATTTCTACAGGAAACTACAAAGGAAGATCAACAATGATATAGAGGGAAAAACAGAGTCACATGTGGGTGAAATTTCTTCCTAAGGCCACCATCTCCCAATAAAAAACATGAGACGATACAGGTAAGTGGTTTCCACCCTCCAGAATTGAAATTTCTCCATGAAATTTACACACAGCAAGTTATAATTTGGCAATTAAAGGGTAAAAATTTGCATCTCTTTGAGACCATAATCTCCAAGACCTCTTCACATAACTCTCAAACATCTTACCACCTTCTTAACATAGCCATAAAAATGGGAGGGGGGTTTAACAGAAGAGAGCCCACTAATATCAAAAGAATAAGGCAACATCCTCAAGTAATGGAAATCTTCAGAAACCACCAATAGCTAGGTTTCTTCGATCTTTTGAAAGGATTTGATGAGGAGATAGCTCAAGATTTTGTAGCGGCTCTGCCATGAAACTCAGAGGAGAGATCCACCACTATGGTTAGGGGCCTAGCCATCACACTTTCACCTGAAATAATTAGTAGAGTAATCACTTTTCCCTTAGGAGTTAAGTGGGTTAAATAAAGGATGCCAAGCACTGTAGCAAACAAAATATTATTTCTTCTAGGAGAAGAATACATTGACAACAAGCACAGAGTGAGGAGAGAAATCCTTCCATACCCCTGGGATGAAGTAGTCTTCCATATCATGAAATTAATTTCTTGTGAACGCAGACTTAGTGTATTCTATGGGTACCATTTCAGGTTTTTGAATGAGCTTAGGTTTCAAGGAGAACTCCCTCTAGAAGAGAGATTAAGCATCCCTCATTTCCTCTTGAACTCAATAACAGACATGAGAAAAAAGGTGAGGGAAAGAAAATACCAGCATTTGGATCATCATGGCCTTATAAAAATGATAGTGAATGATGTTCTGAGAAGGTTAAATCTGTTGGGAAAAATACTGAGAGGGGGCATGTAGAACTAATATTTAGGGCCGATCAAAACTTTTACTTTTTCTTTCTCTAAACCCATATGCTACTTTACCGAACTAAACTAGCGTATACACACGGATATCCTTAATAAAACTTGTGTATTACCGTAGATCTCATTATGCGTATAATTTACTTAGATCATTTCATCATTCATTCATTAGATGTTTTTCTAGAAGTAAACTCTCAGGCAATGTGGATACGCACAAATCATCACACATAAGCAACACACATGACCAACAGATTTAAGGTGGAAACCCAAGTCGGGAAAAAACCACCGCTGCTGTCGTCTCTGTCTTCAATATTTATTATAAATAAAACTTCTTACAACCATGTACTGGCACAGACTCATACCAGCACGTAGGCACCCACCTACATAAGGCTACAACCTTCTCTCGTTTACCAGCCTCTCCTGGAAGGGAGCTACAACCCCCTGCTCTCGTTTACCAGCCTCTCCTGGAAGGGAGCTACTACCCCCTGCTCTCGTTTACCAGCTACCACTGGAAGGGAGCTACAACCCCCTCACTAAAGGCTTCGACCCTCAGCACCATTGCGGACCACGTTTCATCAATTTTCATACTGGATCCAACAACTTCCATACAACACACCTTGTAGGCCACTTTTCATCAGGTTTTCAGACTGGACCCACTCCACACATTTAAGCTCAACATACATCAAAGTGAAACTTATAACCCCATAAATTCATTCATTGAGTCATCAACCAATCAACCAACAAGTTGATCTTTAATCAACATAATCAGCAGCATAATCAACATTCAAGCAACCCAGATCTGTGTGAATACATCATTGACTGATAGCAGTAAAACAGCAAAATAGATCAGACATTTCATTCCACTTACTTCAAAAAAACCCTAGATTCCATACGCGCTTTTACTTCATTGAACCTGCGTATATACGCGCTTTCATAGAGACAAACCTGCGTATAATTCTGCACATATTTCAGAGCTGATCTCATGTTCCATACGCGCTTTTGCTGAAGCCAACCCGTGTATATACGCGCTTTCTCTGCCACGAACCTGCGTATAGATCTTCAAACATTGTAGGGTTGTGCAACTCTTCAGAACAGATAAATAACTGAGATCTTACCCTTCTCTTTAGAAAATATTCGCCTCATCTCAGATCTAAACATTCCATAAACAGATCTAGAAAATACATAGTCATTTCAGATCTAGAGATCGCTCTTCATCATTTTCTTCATAGGTGCATTATTAATTCAGATCAATCAATACACTGTTACCCATTTCATGCAGATATACTTCAGAGTGAATTATTCATTCAATACCCAGACACATGCACACCTTTCACTATGATCTTCTTCTCCTTATATAGATTTAGCCTTTGTCAATACCATCAGTCAAAACCACTCAACCACTAATGGTATTCCTGGACGGGATCAAATAGATAATCCAGCGCTCAATACAATGGGCCAATACCATGGTAAAGTCCCCTGGTTTTATAAATTTAGAGCGAAAATAGGCATACGCTACTTGGTACGTACTTTTCTGCGTACATACGCTACTTCGCCTTTTCAAACCCGCGTATGCTTTGTGACATACCATTTTAATCATTGCTCTGGCCCTTACAGGAATTCCTTTCTTCATTACATCTGCACTGCTCTGTAGATACATCATATTTACATCATTAACAAGTCAATTTCCATCAAGGACAACTTCATCAAGCAGGTTGCTATCAACTTTATCAAGTAGGTTGCCATCAAGGACAACACTCTGCATCATATTGCCAACAAAATCTCCCTGTATCTTGGTCCTCATTCATAATCATGGATAGGGAAGCCTTCATAGCCACCCAAACAGGAAAAACCTATACCTCTAATCTTAGAGAGAGGGAGGTAGAAGCAGAAGAAGAGGAGATAGAAGAAGAAGAAGAGGAGGTAGAAGAAGAAGAAGAGGAGGGTGAAGATGAGGAATAAAAAGAAGAAATGGAGGTTGAAACAGAAAACACAGAGGCATTAGAAATAGAGAAGGATGAGATGAGTGGAAGAAGGAAGAAAATATAGAGGAGAAGAAAATATTGGACCCTATGTTAAGGAGTGATACCTCCCCTTAGGACACCAGCATGTCTCCAGACATAACATATTAGGAAGTGGCTGCCACCCTAGCCACTTTGAGCACACCAGTGAAAACAAAGAGGTAGAGGCAAACACCCATGTATTTCAGGACTAGGAAGAGTCAAAGGGTAAGGCAAGGGAAACCATAGACTCCAACCAAAATCCCTATTTCCATTGAGCAGCCATCCAAGTAAGATGATGAAATAAGGATAGAAGAAGGAAAGGTGTAAGAGGTCACCTCACCTGTGAGGACCCATGTGACCTACATAAGAAGGCACTCATCAAGGTTGGCATCCCATACACATCTAACAAACCCCATAGACCCTCAAAAGATAGAAAAAAGAGAAAAACAAGCAAGAGAGGGTCTTCAGCAGGAAAAATAGAGTTTTCTACAAGAAAATCTATCTTTTCTATAGGAAACTCTAGCAGACCTAGAATCAGAGAAAGAAGCCTTGGTTGAGGGAGAAAATATAGCCATGGATGGGCAAGAGGCCCAATAATCTGAGAAAAAGGCACAAGATGAAGGGCAAGATCAAAAGGGAGGGAAGAGAAAGATGACAAGGAGGATCCCACCTCACCAAAACTAGTCCTCAAAAATGTATCAGTAGTGCCAAACCCTAGCCCTCAGCCCAATCTCAGCTCCTACTACACATTTATTGAAGGGGGCAGATTGATTCCTCAGAAGTTCACGGTGCCTTTATTCTATCAGTTGGAAGAGGAGAGGGCATGCACTCATCATTGGATGAAGATTTCCACAACCAAAGTTGTACATGACATAGGGGTCATGGAGGAAAAAGTGAGAGAGTTGGGAAGGGATTTTTATGATGCTAGACTCAGAGAATCCATGATGAAATGATAGCTTCAAAAGGCACAAGAAGATAATGTAGCATTGCAGGAGTAGCTTCATCAAAAAGACAAAAAAATTGCCACCATGTTAGATTTGTGCATGTAGGCCATCCAACATAGATACCCATCAGATTCATATGCATTCTACCTCGGGGAGTAGTGGCTCCTATTTCAAATCAAAACACTAGCCTCTCATGGATCCTTACCTTTTCAGAACTGCAGACAATTCATTTAATTTAGTAACCAGTCAAGTATGGCAGACAAGGAAAAAGTGATAGAATTCTACATGCAAAATCTTGTGTTGATAGACTTGAACATTTGGGACCCTAATCCTAGAATGGGAGACATACAGTTAATGGCACTAGCATCTTGGATGGTTAATGAGGAAACTAGAGCACAAGAAGTAAGAAGGGCCATGAGGAGAGAAAACAAGGAACATCTACACTTTAGGGCAGAACTATTCTTCCCTAGGGGAGTTATCAACAACCATCTCAAAATAGAAAAGGTTGTTGCACTTACAGAAAATTACCTCAACACACAAGCTCAAACCATGGCTCATTTTGATGATGCTTCCTGGTTTTTGGGAGATGAATGAAAAGGAGGTGCAGGAATAGCCTCCCTCACAGTCTTAGAAACATGGAGTACCACACACTAGAGAGATTAAGAGGTGCCCTAGAAAGAGAACCACTATACAAGAGGGTCATGCGGGCCAGGAAGATTCAGTGGCTTGGTTTGAAGCTTGGCCCACCCTTCCTGCTGGGGATGAGTGATGGAAAATACCAAGATGAGCATAACAGAGAATGGGAGGAAGAAGAAAAGAATGATGGATTTTACCCTCCTAAAGGGACTCCCACACCTTTTCCTTGGGAAGTCAGAGGGTCCATTAAAGCTTTGAAATAAATGCAGAAGGAGGACTAAGTTTCTCATAGGATGAGCAACCATTTGGTAGTGGGGGTGATGGTGAGCTCCATCATTAGGTATAATTGGAGGGGTTTATTGTCACCTTTTAGCCTTATTAAGTCTCTTTTTCTCACATTTAATTATATTATGGTCTTATGTTGCTAGTGTATATGGTGAGTAAGGTTTTTCATACTTTGAATACCTAACATGAGTAAAATGCAGGATAATCACGAATATATTTCACTTTTGATGAATATTTTGCAATTAAAGCATGGAGTAGACAGCAACGAGAGATTATAGGGGGGATTTTTCACCTCCTTAACTCCCAAAGGCAGCCAATGGATCCTCTAGATTCCCTCCAGCAGCTCGAAATCAAAGACAATCAAGCAAGGGGGAGATCAAGTGCACCAAAGCTCCACTTCTCTTGCAGTCAAAGTGGACATATCACCTACTTTTTATGGAGCTGTTGGTAGCTACCCTATAGGTTAAATAGAGTTGAGTAAGAGCTCATTAGAATACGAACTTTGAAGGAAGCTAATAGAATCTTAGCTTTTTTAATAGGTTTTTGAGACTTTGGGGATTGTGTAATGAGACTAATTTTTGCAATAAGATGAGTATTCAGATTGATCTTCACTGATTTAGTTCAGAGGGCTAGGCTTGTGTTTTAGGGCCTAATATCCCAAAAGGGAGAATGCAGTAATACTGAAACACAATATAAGAACTACAGCAAAGTAAACAATAAATCTATATACACATCAGAATGCACATAGATAGTTGAGCCTTTTTATTATATTGGAGATGAAAAATCAAGTACAACAGTGCTCAAAATATGAGACACTAAAGCCACAAGGGTGGCCTAGAATGACCCTGCAATGATTTCCCAAGAGGGACTGCATAACTGCTGAACTACTGGAAGGTAAATTGCGTTGTCCCTGCTGCAAATTTTGCGACTACAACTGCCTGAAAGATATAAATTTACATCTAGGAAGAATGGGAGCTCTGATGATGCTTAAATTGTACATTTGGGCTCAATGATGGATTCCCAAGATAACCCAGAAAGGGTTTCTCAGATCTATAAGTCTAAGAAAACCAACCTCTTGGGGTTTCACATATATGCTACTGGGAATGCAGATATGAAGCTAGATCTAATGATATAATGGCTGAAATGATGCACAATCAGTTCTATGCAAGAAGGGCTAACCCTTTCACTAGATCCTTAAGCTAAAAGCTTAAGATCTATCTCCTCCAATCTCCTCCACTAAAAATAGTTGTTGGATGAACAACAACTTCAGAAAATTGCGTTGTTAGAGAGGGAGGCTCAATAGCCTATTTCTGGATGTGTCAAATCAGCTCTTGGATGATGGAAACAATAGATCCAATTTGAGGAGATGATCCCTCATAGGATTCCCAGCTGAAATACTGGAAACTTCCTTCCTCCAATAGATCTACAGGACTGGACTACGCAATCCTTGAAGGGACTATTACTGCATGGAGGTAAAACCCAATGGCCTGAATGTCGGATATAGATCTAATGCTACTGAAAGGCTGAATGTGAAGAAAAAAGTGGTAGGATGAATCCTCCACTAGTTTCCTAGCTGAATGCTAGAAACAACCTCTTGAAGATGGCACCAATGCCTAATAAGGAATGAATAACAATCCTCTTTTCAGAGCTACTCAAAGAAAGAGGTGGGATTGCTGCTTGGGAACACCCTGTGCTAAACAGCACTGTAAAATCTGCTAAACAACCCAAGCCTACATAGAAATTTCCTAAGCCAAATATAGATCTAAATAGATCAAGAAATGAATAGTCCAAATCATGTCTTCCATTGTGCCTTCACCTTCATTATATGCATGAGCCTTCCATAGCCTAGGCCCACTCCCCAAATCTCTGTTGTACATGTGGACATAGTCTCCATGTTTGACTTCGTTGTGGCCTCATGTCCTCCATCCAGTTCACATGGGGTGATCACCCTCTCCATCATATGTGCATTAAATGCACCACTTCATCCACTATCTTATCATAAGTGCTTCATGATATTATTTGAATGCACTATGATCTCATTTGACCTTATCAAATATCCTCATGATTTTATATTTAAGATCCATGATCTTATTTGATTGTTTCATCCTCCATAATCTATCTCATAAATGAGACATGATCTCCATTAATGGAGCTGCTCCACTACTCCATGATTTTAGATCTAGATCTGGAATATCCACATTCACACATTAAAAATGGATTTTATGTTATGCACGTTTGGTTCCAAAGTTGTCTTTTAAAAATATATGGAATGACCTCCAACTGTATGGTTATATGTCCTCCTTCCACATGAAGTACCAAGTGACAACCATATGGTGTCCAACATCATCATTAATACATGAGATACATACAATAAAGTGGCTCTTTCCACAAAGGAAAAGCTCCATCTTACAATACATCTCTTCATCCCATGCTTTATGAATTTGATTGAGTATTGACATGCTCTCATCCTTAGCCCTGTTGGCCTTGTTGGATCCAAGCATCATTCCAACGTTATGCAAAATAAGAAAAGGAGATATATGGGTAGACAAAGATGTCAAACCATATTCTCCCAATAGTAGCCACCAGAGTAAGGCCCTTTGTTGCCATCCTCCATCTCCTCCATGTAAGGGACATGCCAAACTCCCCCAAAAGAAACCAAAGCAACAAGAGATCTTGCTGCTTTCTCTCCTCCTAATGTGCATCATGGAGTAAAAGCATACTGATAGACATGTGGAATGTCACATCATCCCAATACAACAAACACCATCGATAGACATCATGAGAGCATCATGCCATGTTTTACCCAATACAACAAACACCATCGATACACATCATGAGAGCATCATGCCATGTTTTACCCAATACAAAACACATAGATATAGAAGATGTCATGTGGTGGCCAAACTCTCTTAAGGGAAACCAAAATGAACATGCCTTCTTTTATTGCATTCTATCATTGATACACAAGGCATGAATTAGAAAAATATGAGCTATTGATTGGTAACCATACTCACCCAAGAGCGGCCAGCGCAGCCATGTCTCCTTCTTCATTTCATAAGTGTTTTTCAAGGCATGGATCAAAGAAATAGGAGCCTTTGGGTAGTGAAAAAAATCTCCTAAGAGCAACCAACGTAACGAATCTTTCTGGCCCATGACATATATTTGCAAGTGGTCATGCAACCCCTTGCTTATCATGCTCAACCACTCATCCCAATGTGGATGATGAATGATGTACTGCATAAACATTGTATCCTCCCTTTGTAGAATACCATCCTCCTCATACTGATGAAGAAATTTTCACTTCATGAGATGTTGAAGTGGACCTCCAATGAGATCTCTCAATGAGATTCTCTTTTCACCAAAGGCCCTCCAAAACCAAAGAGGTTTTGGATTTTCTACAGGTAGAAGTTTCTCTTTGATCTATGAGATGCTCATTGAGAAAGGGTCGTCTAGAAAGGAGAAAATATTTCCCATCTCAAGATGTCTACCATTTACCATCTTTAGCTCCATTACTTCATGAGTGAAGCTACCTTCAGAATGCTCCAAGAATGATGGGGCCTCTTCATTTTCATAGCTACTAAGTGACAGCACTGTAGATCTGCATGGCAATACAAGTGTTGTCTCAAAGCAAGACACAACACTGATCTCATAACTAGTTATTGTACATAGGATCATGCTCATCCCATTTTCTGAAACTCTACACTTCGACTCAAAGGGTTGAATGTAGCTCAACAATGATGAACTGGGATAGTTCTTAATCTCCTCCTTGATTAGATCAAGGGTCCTCTACCCTGTGATATGTTGTTGCTTAAAATCAACATTTTGTTCTAACCCTTGGTTATGCATTGGCCCTGATGGCATGTCCTCATATGTTTCAATAAGATCTACTAAAACAATATGTCATGAAAGTTCATGCATACCTCAGATCAACTAATGTGTGGAAATCTCTTTCCAGAACATGAGAGTTCCTCCAACTGGGACAATAGTGTCTCCAACTGCTAGTAAGAGTGATGTCTTTTCTTCTCCAAGTGTACCAGCGCAGGAATCTTCCTCCTCTTCCTCATGCTTATCCTAAATCATGCATGGGACTTTATGTGTCAAGATCTCAAGACTATCTTGCAAGGTTGCAAGTGTCTCTTGTCCGGATGCAAGTACTTCTGCAACCGGTGGTGAATGTAGTGACTTCTTGTCTAGAGTGACAAGATTGACATCCTCCTTTGTTTCTTTAGGAAATGTATCTTTGTGATCCATATCTGGTTTTCTCATATCAAACTTCTTCCTCAACTTGTGAAAGAAATCTAAATATTTAGTCACCTTTGCATGCTCCATGTGATCGAACCACCAATCATTGGCTTCACCTACAATATGAAGTGATGCAATTTGGACAGCCTCTCCTTCAGCTACAGGATGTAGCCTGAAAAATACAGCTAACTCTTTCCTCCAAGCCTTAACATTGCTTGAGGAAGATCCATAAAATGTAAGAAAATAGAATCTATTGTTCCTCTTTCTTCTATTGCTGCTATAGGATCCTCTTTCTTCTTTGAATTGGAAGAATTCTTGGAGAGTTAGACTCTCTTTGAATAATCTAGATTGTTCTTTGTACTCTTCAAGATATAGATTGACATTCCCATGAGTCTCAGGTTCTTTCCTTTCTTCATTTCTACACCTTTCACCTTCTCCAAAGAAATTGGGCATAGTGGATCTATGAGGAGATCTATGATTCTCCGGTTTTCTTCTTTGTTGATAGGAAGTGCTTGGGTCTTCCTCATCAAATCTTCTTCTTGGATCATCTTTCTACCTTTCCTTCTTCATTTGATTGACCTCCTTGGAGATATATTGCATGGATCTAAAGGAAAGAGTGGCAGAATTATCCTCCTTCATGATAGATCTCATATATCTGCTTGTTCTTTTAGTTCAAAATATGAAGTGTCCACAAGTTCAGCCAAAGATCATGCTTTGATACCACTGTAATATCCCAAAAGGGAGAATGAAGTAATACTGAAACACAATATAAGAACTACAACAAAGTAAAAAATAAATCTATATACACATCAGAATGCACAGAAATAGCTGAGCCATTTTATTATATTGGAGGTGAAAAAGCAAGTATAATAGTGCTCAAAATATGCGACACTCAAGCCACAAGGGTGGCCTTGAATGACCCTGCAATGATTTCCCAAGAGGGACTATGTAATTGTTGAACTGCTGGAAGGTAAATTGTGTTGTCCCTGCTGCAACTATTGGGACTGCAACTACCTGAAAGATAGAAAGTCAGATCTAGGTAGAATGGGAGCTCTGACGATGCTAAAATTGTAAATCTGGGCTCAATTATGGATTCCCAAGATAACATAGAAAGGGTTTCTCAGATCTGTAAGTCTAAGAAAACCACCCTCTTAGGGTTTCACATATCTGTTGTTGGGGATGTAGATATGAAGCTAGATCTGATGATATGATGGCTCCAATGTGTAAGTGTCCTGTGATTTAGTAGATTGGTAGACCAAATGCACAGTGTAACATCAGTCTAGTCTTTGGATTCCTAGGACCTAGCCTTCCTAGACTCAGAGAGGGCTCTCTCTATTGTATGAAAAGGATGTGAACTTGTTTGCTTTTAGGGTTTGATTTTAGGATAGTTGTTAAGTGTAGGTTTTGTTGTTTGTTCTGGTTGGGTAAGATGATCAAGTAGAATAGGTGGAGTGAGAGGTATTCAAATCATTGGGCTATGGAGTCTATGAAAGTCATGGATATCTCAACAATGAAACAAGATGCATAACAGGGCAAATCTAGCATGGTAAAATGGATCTTTAAGGCATGTGTGAAGTGAAATGAACATAAAGTATGTGAGCATAGTAGGTGTGTAAGGGCAGTGAAAAATCCTTAAACAAGTAATTTTTAAACAATATGGTCTCGAATATTGATCAACATAAGGACATAATTGTAAGACAGGGCAAAACAATAGCTTTTTAATTATACTTAAGCAAACAAGCATTCAAGATGAACAATTCAGTGAACCATAGAAAGCAAGAAACTTATCTAACTTATAATGATTTCACCTTCAAGGTTAGAAAACATACAAGATAACATATAAATTTAATCAAAGAAGAGGGAACTCCTAAGCGTCTATGATCAAGCTACAAAGAACTTTAAGGAAACTTCTCAAGCACGAAAAAAGGGCATGACAAGAGCATGGCCTCTTTGGCTAAAACCTAACAAGTAGTAATTTAAAGAGAGATTCGAAAATAGAGTTTAAATAGCATAAAATAAGTAGGGATAACCATAAAACATATTTGAAAACTACTATATTGAACCATTCATGGAATAAACAAGCTTAGGTAGGTCTAAGAAGCAACTAAGAATTCCTTAAACTAACCCAGCAGAGGAAAACATAAATACAATAGAAAACAGGAAGGACTAAGGTGCCTCAAACAACATTTCTTAGCCTATACTTTTTTGTTCTACTGAAATATAGAAGGATGTAGCACAATGATACATAAGGAAACAAGAACTGAACATAGACACATCACCATTAATCATGTTCAGGGATCCTGCAATCTATCCTCCTTCATCATCAATCAAAGCAGACCATTCACAAACTCCACAAGACCAATTTCTTCTTCAAACTCAAGAAAACCATGTATTTCTCTCAAAAATCATAAAATTGCAACATTTATAATGAAACCCTCATGATCTATTTATCTAGAAAAGGAGGGAAAAAACCCTAGATAGGGTTGGAAAATGTCAAAATCAATTAAAAATGTCATAAATGCCCAAGAGACCATGCAAGGCCCAAGGCACAAAATATCCCATGAAATAAATGCCAAAATAAATTCTAGCACCTAATGCTAGAGTGATTTGCCTCAAAAACCATAAAAATATCATTTTGCGATAAATGAGTGTGTTTTGTTGACTTTTGGTCAAAATCACACAGTGTTGTCTATAAGCGCAACGCCCTCACAGGAAGAAAATAGGCCCACTTGCAGCCAACTTTTGGTGACCTTCCCGATGTCAAAATTTGCCTCGTGATGGCCAGTTGGAAATAAAACTGTGTCTACTTTCCAAATATACCATTGGTTCTCTGATTGACCTCCTAAAACCTATCCAAAAGGAAATTTTCCCAACACTTCTCTGAGCGCAGTGCCAAGCCTAAAAATGAGGCAGAATGGTAGAAAATGAGGTGTTTTTTGACCTTTTGAGGGGTCAAAAATGCTCCAAATGCTCTGCAATTTGGTGAGAATAGTTTACTAGGCATGAGAAATCCAAAAATGTAAAATTCTCTCTCTGAGTATTCCTGACAAAAAAGCATAGCGCCAAGGGTATTGCGCTTATAGGCCTCCAAATTCACAAAAAACAAAAATTTGTCCAAATTTCTTCAAAATTGGTGGATGTCTCCCTCATGGAGTTTGAGAGACCTGTAGAGAAGCTTGTGCCAAAATTCCAAGTCTATCTTGGCCTTTTGCTTCTTTTAGTTACTGGATCTTGGTTTGGGCCTTCTTCAGTTTAGCCCTTGCAACTTGGTTTCTCCAGGCATAATGCTTGGTCATACTTCTTTGGAGGTCAAGATTATTGTTAGCCTTCTCCAATTTAGGCTCCAAGTGTATGTTGGCTCTTTCCAACCAAGGCTCCCGATCCTGTGCTATCTCCATGGCCAATAGCTCATCTAGGGGGAGCTATTTTGCTAGGGCTGCTTCTTGTTCTTTTTGCTTTGCCAACGCCTTCTTCAACCCCATGGTTATATGCCTCATCCTAGATTGACCTTCCTCATCCTCACTCTCTTCATAAGTGCCCATGAAATCTTCTAGTTTCACCTGTGCCCTTTGGGCTTCTTTCCGATCCTTAATGGCTCTAGCCTCATAAATATAAATTCGTGCTCCTAGCTGCCTGTTTTCCAATTCAAGGGAATCATTCACACTTTTGGCCCTATTCAGATTGGCTTGGAGGTCTTCAATGACTGCATTTTTGTTTTGGATGAGAAAGTTTGAGATCCTTGCTTCATCCTCCTCATCACGGTCCACCTAAATGATTTCAAACTCCCTTTCCACCTCATGATCTTCTTCTCCTTCTTTTACCTTTTGTTTCCCTTTGTCTATTGGTTGAGCTGAGGTAGATGGCATGGTCCCTTGCCTTTTAGAGAAGGGGAGGAAGTGAGATTTTCTTGAGGTGAGGACACTTGTGTAGATGATGAGGGCAAGTTTAATGGATGAGAAGGTTGTGGGATTGTGAAGACTTCATGGGTTATCAATACCTCCCAAGGTATGCCCTTCTGTTCCAACTGATGTAGAACCACCATCTTGATCAAGGAGTCGTGGAAAAAACTCTGCATTTGTTGGGCATAACTTCTCCTCCGAGCAACAGAAGACATTTTTTCAATACTCCTATATATGTAGTAAGGAAAGTGAAGCATTTTAACCCTTGTGAAATGCATGAGGATTATAATATGGTAGGAATAAAGTCTGGAGTACCTCCCTTCACAGGAAAAATTAATTCATGATAACCCTCATCAATGGTGCAAACCTCTGTTTTAGGTGTGAGAAAGGGAAGATAGCCCCGCAGCCTACTCTATACCTAGTTTTGACAAATGCCTCATAATGGTTCATGTCCAACTTTGCCTTCTTGAACCATTTCTCACCAATAACAGGTATACCTGTAGCATTAGAGATGGCATTTGCTAATAGTTCAAAATCCACCCTTGTAAGGCTTGCTTGTTTGTTGTGCAGGTTGAGGATGAATAACCTTGTAAGCTCTGGGTGGCTTTGCACTTGTTTGACTCTCTCACAAAATTGGAAAAACCCTACATTCTGGAAACATGAGAGCATCATGGGAGATGAGGTGATATCCACTGTGCTTTGGGGTTCAAACCTATTCACTTTTCCTCCCTTGTGTTTTGGCCTTATATGCATTTTCCCTTCATGACTGCTCATACTTCCCTCTTCTCCTGACATGGTGATTGGTGTGGCCTTTAGACAAAGTTGGGTCTGCTTGTGATATTTAGGCAGGAGGAGTGAAATGGAAATGATGGTGGGAAGCTCTTGCAAAATAAGTGATATGGAGGTGAGGTATATGACTGGGTACTTTTGAGATTGATGAGGGCCTTTACTAGAACTGATCTGTGATTTCCCTAGTTTCACCCCCTTTCAATTGGCAATTACTATCTTGGAGGTCAAAAACAGAGGTTTACTTGTCATGAAGACCTAGGGTTTGCAAATCCTAGGATTTAATCATCTCTTTTAACCATTAAAACACAAAAATTACTTGGAGGGAAAGGATGAAAAGCCACTTACCAAATCAGATTGTTTGCAGGGTCCTGAAAATAGCTTGGAGGGATTTCTTGAGCCTTTGGCGCCTTCTTTGCAAATTTGGAGAATTTTGGCATAAGCACAGCACCTTGCCTGCACTGTCAGGTCACCCTCTGCATGTAGTGTCGGTCAATTCAGATCCTACTTTGGGCGCAGTGCTGCCTGCGTGCAGGCCTGCCAAGCCTCTGTGTGTAGCATCAGGCTTGTAGGGTCACCCTCTACGCGCAGCGCCGGGTCAAAAAAATGAGTGATTCAGGCCTAGGCATGCCAAGTTTTCCTGTGCGTAGCACCAAGCTATAAGCGCAACCCCTCCTGCTATACGTGCAACGCAATGGAAAATTTACACTATGGGGACCTCTCTACGTGCAGCGTCGGGGTCTGTGAGTGCAGCGTCAGTAAGCTTGCCCAGAATTTCTCAAAAGCTTAGAATTTTCTCTTGGAAGCTCTTTTCTCTCTTTGCAGATGACAAGTGAGCTAAAAATGATAACTGAGATGCTTTTATATCCTTGAGAAATAAATTAAAATCAGAAAACTCACTTTTGCTAAGGTTTTATCACTTTATCATTTTTTACTGATATCGTTTGAACCTTTATTGCAAGTGATTTGAAAGTTTTCAAAGTAAATTTTATTCCTTTGGTGATGTCTTTGTGAAGAGATGAAGAGGTTCCTTTTATCCTTTGAGGGCCTAGGCACTATCAAACCTTAGTTTGCACTGGGAAACTGAAAAACATGTTTTTTATCCTTTTTGACATTTCTGAGTGTGAGTGTCATGTAAACATGTTTTCTTCCTTTATCGATTTTGGCAGTGAGGCATAGTAAACCTATTTCTGACAAGTGTTTTTTCTCTTTCATAACCATGTATTCCATATCTCCTCTTTGACCACTTCTGATTTGTTTGTAGGTGTCATGACATACTGAATTTTCCCCTTTTTGACAATTTTGGAGTTTGACACTTTCAGTCATATAACAGTAACTTCATGATTAGCTTGACCTCTCATTTTGAGACTAAACCCTAGGCTTTCATTCCTTTGGCCATTGGAGAGAAATTGACTTCACTTGAAAACTTAATCCCCATCACACTGATACTCTTTGCATTTCCTCCCTTTGATGCAGTGAAGCATGGTTATCTTGGCAAACCCTATTAATTACCTTCAACAACTTCTGAAAAAATTTTGTTGTCATGATGGAGGCTCATAGTCTTCAATTCACTTACTTTGCCTATATTTCCAAAATCATAAGTTTTAGAGCTATTAGAGAAGAATAATTAGCGTTGTATTCTAAGTTTTCTATAGCCCTTTCAAGTTCATTCATTTATGTTCATTTCACCTCACCTTTTTCCCTTCTTCATTTATAACTTAAAAATCTTCAAATTATGCTTGATTGTGTTGATGTGCCTCTGTATTTGCGGTCCTTTGCATTGGCTTCTTGCTTGGCAAACTGCTGGTCTAATCAATTAAAAACCCTGATTTTCCTTGAACATAGGTATGCTTCCTCCTTCTTTTTTGTGGATGTCCTTTAGTAAAGATCTATCCTCTTACCTTACCTATTTCTTTGTATAATATCTATCTCAATCATTCATGCAGAAATGTTTAAGAAGCACAGTTATCCTCTTGCTGAATGTTGTCTTTGGCAAAGTAATCCTTCTTTAAGGCATTTCTAATCTAATTTGGACAAACAGTTGCTTGACCTTCTTTCACATTTGGTTTCATCTTCTTGGCACAAGAAAAATAGTGTTTTAGAACACCAAAACAATCCTACTACCTATGAAACCCTAGTGACCTAGTGGGAGGCTCTTTGACTAAAAGCATTGGCTTATGATTTTCATGTATGAAAAATAGAGTTTTTTGACATATAGGTGTATTGAGGATCCATAACCCAATGTACTTGATTTATTCAAAGAGCCTATAGAGGTAGCTTTTAAGACCATCAATGCTTGAGGCATTTGATGAACATGAGAGAAGGTAAGTTTTTTGGAAAACTTAGATGGAAAGTGGAAGAGTATAAGCAAAACAGAGTATTGAGGTTATGGGTGTGAAATTGGGACAGAGACGAGTGTCATAAGTCCATGAGGGATTTTTTAGGAGTGGTAGGATAATCAGGGAACAATAGAGTAATGAGATAGTGAAAAATTTATCCTAAGGATAATGAACACAGTGAGATTTCTAAAACTCACAATATTCATGAATTTTGTTTTTAGAAATCTAGGATAAGAATTTAGTCATCTACAAAAAGAAAAAATTACTGATGACTAACAGTGGCTCCACTTGGGGAGGGCAGCTCCTTTTCAGGAGGTGTCCAGAACTTCAGATCTCTGGGTTTAAGAAGACCAGTGCCTCGTCCATTGGGCATATTTTTTCTTCTTTCATCCGCTAATATTTCTATTTGAAGTTATGATCTCAAGAATCTGAAAAACATGATTACTTCAAACTCATCTCTACCTACCCAATCTACTTGGCCTATCATTTTTTCTTCCTTATGTGCACTTGAACTAGCAAACCACTGACATTATTTTATTTTAAAAGCAAAAAAAATTATCTACTTCTATCAATATTACTTCCAAGGTTTCGGATTATGCTAGTGAAATCTTTTTGTTCTCTACCTAGGCTAACTCACTGTCAAGATTAAGCCGTATGACAGACTTCATTCTCTAAGCTATTGGCATGAAATTGAAAACATGGCTTGAATTAGGATTAAGAAATTTGTTTCACCATGGGTTGTGGCATTATGACAAGATACACACAAACATTATTTTTGTACAAACAAAACTTAGAAAACATGAGGGCTATGATCTATCATTTGTTAGGCCTCCTCATATTTCTCTTTGGTTCAGATTTGAGCGTGTGGAACCAATATCTCTCATTCCTAATCTATCCTTTCTGACAAGTCTAGCTTGAATAATTTTGACAATCATTTTTTCACTAACTAATTATCAACACAAATTTAAAACATGTTCAGCCATGATTAGGCTAGATGACTGAAAAAGATCTTCTTTTGAACGAGTAGTGGCATTTAGGCTTGCACACTTTCAGTATTACTATTTTTTGGGTATGGGGTTGTACCTCTTTTTCAAATCTGCCCTCTTTTTCCTTCTTTCTATGTTTTTTAGTTTTTTGTTTTTTTTATTTTGGATCAAACTTATAAGACTAAAAAAATAGAAATATGCTCATAGTATTGAGCTTATTTGCGCCTATCTACCCTAATCTAACTTGGCATTTTCTGTTGTTCTAGGTGATGCAATAGTGCTAGTGTAGCCAGTTAGGCAGTAACAAAAATAGGTAGATAATCTGACTGCTTGTCATAGGGAACCACAGTATACCTTGATTATGTGTCTCCAAAATCAAGGCTACCATAGGAAGTGACAACTTCTGATGTATTTGATTCTTGTAAAGAATCCATGCCTGGGAACTTGAGCCAATCAGGACCTCCATGTAATCTGCTATAGGATCAACAAAAACATGATGTAAACTTTCTTCTCTTAGGCCTTTCATGACTGGTTGGTTATCCACATCCCAAACATTACCTTTGAAAACCTCATCTTCATTCTGGTCCTTGAAAGCACAATCATCTTTTGCCTGAAAGTCAAAGGGTAATACAATTTCTTCTTGCTTAGGGGAAGGGAGACCTTCCAAAAATTCTTTAGGGTCTCAGAAATTGTATGAATGATTTGTGAATTTAAAATTTCAATGTCAGTTTCATATTTTTCAACCACTATCTCTAGAAGGGTTAATTTTTCTTGACCTTAAAATGAGGAAGATAGCTTTTGGGAGATCATCATCAAGTTGAAGCTTTGATAACTGATTTGAAATTTCATTATATAGAAGGTCTGCCACCAACCTTGACATTTTGTTCAATCAACCCGAAAAAGGGTCACTACATCTTCATAACTAGTCTAGAGTCTTCTACCAGTGGAGTCTCTAGGTCTGTTGAGAGTTTTGGAATCACCAGGTGGAAGATTTCAACTTTTTGTCCACCACCAGCAATATGAGGATTGATTTATTCATTTCCAGGGAAGTCTGTGGGAACTAGTGGGGTTAGTAGGCCTACTAGAGGCTTGTGGAGTCGCCAGGTGGATATTTTTTGTTTTTTTAAGGATGTATGTTTATGGTCCACCACCAATAACTGACAAGATACCAATATAGGGATGTTTTGGGGTTTTCTGAGTTCCTTTATGTAGCCCTAAGGTTTCTATGAGTGTCCTATAGTTGAGTCATCATTTTTCTAGGATGGTGAAACAACCAGATTCTACTCTTTGGCTAACAGTTTGAGTTCTTTATGATTTGATAAGAGTTTATGAAGTTCTATGGAGTGCTTAGATTGTCACTAATCTCAAAAAGCCTCTCATCTTGATTTCCAATTTTGTTAGGTTATGATTTGGTGATAAATCAATGGATGTTGTGTACAAGGGTTTCTGACCTAAGGGGTACTTAGATTGTCACTGACTCAGAAGGTCCCACCGTGATTCCCATTATGTTAGGCAATGAGGTGGTGAAGAATCACTGGATACAACTTGACAAGGGCTTTATGAATCTCTTAAGGATGTCTAGGCTGTTAATTTACTCATAAAATAAAATTGTGATTGCCATTATGTTAGTGTCTCGTGATTTAGTAGATTGGTAGACCAAATGCACAGGGTAACATCAAACCAGCCTTTGCAGTCCTAAGATCTAGCCTTCCTGGACTCAAAGAGGGCTCTCTCTGTTTTATGCAAAGGATGTGAACTTGTTTTCTTTTAGGGTTTTATTTTAGGCTAGTTGTTAAGTGTAGCGTTTCTTGTTTGTTTTGTTTAGGTAAGAAGATCGAGTAGAATAGGTGGAGTGATAGGTCTTCAAATCATTGGGATATGGAGTCTATTGAAGTCATGGATATCTCAACAATGAAATAGGATGCATAACAGGGAAAATCTAGCATGGTAAAATGGATCTTTAAGGCATGTGTGAAGTGAAATGAAAATAAAGTATGTGAGCATAGTAGGTGTGTAAGGGCAGTGAAGAATCCTTAAACAAATAATTTTTAAACAAGATGGTCTCAAATATTGATTAACATAAGGACATAATTGTAAGACAGGGCAAAACAATAGCGTTTTTATTATACTTAAGCAAACAAGCATTCAAGATGAACAATTCAGTGAACCATAGAAAGCAAGAAACTTATCTAACTTCTAGTGATTTCACATTCAAGGTTAGAAAACATACAAGATAACATATAACTTTAATCAAAGAAGAGGGAACTCCTAAGCATCTCTGATCAAGCTACAAAGAACTTTAAGGCAACTTCTCAAGCATGGACAAAGGGCATGATCAGAGCATGGCCTCTTTGGCTAAAACCTAACAAGTAGTACTTTGATCTGAATGGAAAATGGCATCCACCCATGGTATTCATCCACCCATGTTATCCATCCACCCATGGAATTTACCCATGGTATTGTAAATTACATCTACCCATGATATTTATTCACCTATGGTATTGTAAGTGACATCTATCCATGATATTCATTCACCCATGGTATTCATCCACACATGGAATTTACTCAGGGTTTTGTAAGTGGTATCTACCCATGGTATTGACCCATGGTATCCACCTATGTTATCTACCCATGGTATTGTAACTCAAAAAAAGGCTATAAATAACAAGCCTCACTTTGTAAAAGGGCAAAGATATTGTCCACCACAATGTAGCTTCGACAGTTATTCTCTTTTTTAATAAAACAAGTTTCTTTACGGTTTTATTTGCAGTGTGTTCTCTCTTTTTTTCTGGCATTCTAATTTTGCAGATCTTGTCAGATCCATTTCAAATTTTTAGATCTTAGGGGCCTCCCCCCAATATCCGGATCAGTGGTATCAGATTCATGTTACGAATCCATGGGAATGGGAGATTTCAGTTTCAATTTTTGGCAGCAATCTTCAGCAAACTCCATGAATTTTTGGGGCAGCAAGTTTTCAAATCAGATATGAAACTTTTGGTGAATAAATACCATGGGTAGATGTCATTTACAATACCATGGGTAAATTCCATGGGTGGATCGATAACATGGGTGGATGAATACCATGGGTGGATGTAGGCACCTGCTTCACATTCATCAGTTTCAGCATAGCAGTGTTCAACTTGGGTTATTTGGAGACGTGCCCTCCCACCCCAAGCTATGTAGGAACCTGCTACTTCATCAACAATCATCATCACGGTTATGGGTCAACCACACAAAATCATTCTCATCGAATTGCATTTGCTAGGCCACACACTGTTAGTAACACAGTTGGTCACAAGCAGTACAGGGTATCTCTATCCTCGGATCTTTGTTTGTCATGGTTTTGGTTCATCCACAAACCCACACTTCATCGAAATCCATTTGCTAGGCCGCACACTATCAATATCATAGTTGGTCACAAGAATTACAGGTTATCTCTATCCTCGGATCTTCGTTCATCATGGTTCTGGGTTAAGTACAAAAAACTCTTCTCTTCAGTGGCTCTTCATATTCAACAAAGGCTTCTCAGGAGGGAACTTCACGCAATGGGTACCATTGCTTCTTAAGGAGGGAGGAATGATCTTAATGGAAAATGGAATCCACCCATGGTATTCATCCACCCATGTTATCCATCCACCCATGGAATTTACCCATTTTATTGTAAATGACATCTACCCATGGTATTTATTCACCTATGGTATTGCAAGTGACATCTATCCATGATATTCATTCACCCATGGTATTCATCCACACATGGAATTTACCCATGGTATTGTAAGTTGTATCTACCCATGGTATTGTCCCACGGTATCCACCTATAGTATCTACCCATGGTATTGTAACTCAAAAAAAGGCTATAAATAGCAAGCCTCACTTTGTAAAAGGGCAGAGATATTGTCCACCACAATGTAGATTCGACAATTATTCTCTATTTTAATAAAACAAGTTTCTTTGTGGTTTTATTTGCAGTGTGTTCTCTCTTTTTTTCTAGCATTCTAGTTTTTCAAATCTTGTCAGATCCATTTCAACTTTTTAGATCTTAGGGGCCTCCCCCCAAGATTTGGATCACAATTTAAAGAGAGATTCCAAAACAGATTTTAAATAGAATCAAATAAGCATGGCTAACCATAAAACATATTTTAAAACTACTATATTGAACCATGCATGGAATAAACAAGCATAAGTAGGTCTAAGAAGCAACTAAGAATTCCTTAAACTAATCCAGCAGAGGAAAACATAAAGACAATAGAAAACAAGAAGGACTAAGGTGCCTCAAACAACATTTCTTAGCCTATACTTTTATGTTCTACTGCAACATAGAAGGATGTAAAAAAATGATACATAAGGAAACAAGAAATGAGCAGAGACACATCACCATTAATCATGCTCAGGGATCCTGCAAGCTATACTCCTTCATCATCAATCAAAGTAGACCATTCACAAACTCCACAAGACCAATTTCTTCTTCAAACTCAAGAAAACCATGTATTGCTCTCAAAACTCATCAAATGCCAACATTTACAATGAAACCCTCATGCTCTATTTATCTAGAAAAGGAGGGAAAAAACCCTATATAGGGTTGGAAAATGTCAAAATCAATCATAAATGTCATAAATGCCCAAGAGACCATGCAAGGCCCAAGGCACAAAATATCCCATGAAATAAATGCCAAAATAACTTCTAGCACCTAACTCTAGAGTGATTTTCCTCAAAAAACATAAAAGTATCATTTTGCAATAAATGAGTGTGTTTTGTTGACTTTTTGCCAAAAACACACAGTGTTGTCTATAAGCGCAGCGCCCTCACAAGAAAAAAATAGGCCCACTTGCAGCCAACTTTTGGTGACCTTCCCGATGTCGAAATTTGCCCCATGATGGCCCGTTGGAAATCTGGCTAAGTCTACTTTCCAAATATACCACTGGGTTTCTTATTGAGCTCCTAAAACCTATCCAAAAATAAATTTTCCCAACACTACTCTGAGCACAGCGCCAAGCCTGAAAATGAGGCAGAATGGTAGAAAATGAGGTGTTTTTTGACCGTTTGAGGGGTCAAAAATGCTCCAAACGCTCTAAAATATGGTAAGCATAGTTTACTAGTCATGAGAAATCCAAAAATTTAATTTATCCCTCTGAGGATGCCCAAGGAAAAATCTTAGTACCAGGGGTGTTGCGCTTATAGGCCTCCAAATTCACAAAAAACAAAAATTTGTCCAAATGTCTTCAAAATTGGTGGATGTCTCCCTCATGGGGTTTGAGAGACCTGTAGAGAAGCACGTGCAAAAATTCCAAGTCAAACTTTGCCTTTTTCTTCTTTTAGTTCCTGTATCTTGGTTTGGGCCTTCTTCATTTTAGCCCTTGCAACTTGGTTTCTCCGGGCATAATGCTTAGTCATCCTTCTTTGGAGGTCAAGATTCTTGTTAGCCTTCTCCTATTTAGCCTCCAAGTTTATGTTGGCTCTTTCCAACAAAGGCTCCTAATCATGTGTTATCTCCATGGCCAACAACTCATTTAGGGGGATTTGTTCTACTAGGGCTGCTTCTTGTTCTTTTTGCTTTGTCAATGCCTTCTTCAACCCCATGGTTCTAGGCCTCCTCCTAGATTGACCTTCCTCATCCTCAATATCTTCATAAGTTCCCATGAACTCTTCTAGTTTCACTTGTGCCCTTTGGCCTTCTTTCTGAGCCTTAATGGCTCTAGCCTCATAAATAGAAATTCTTGCTCCTAGCTACCTATTTTCCAAGTCAAGGGCATCATTCACACTTTTGGCCCTATTTAGAGTGACTTGGAGGTCTTCAATAGGTGCATTTTTGTTTTGGATGAGAAATTTTGAGATCCTTGCTTCATCCTCCTCATCACTCTCCACCTGAATGATTTCAAACTCCCTTTCCAACTCATGATCTTCGTTTCCTTCTTTTACCTTTTGTTTTCCTTTGTCTAGTGGCTGAGTTGAGGTAGATGGCATGGTCCCTTGCCTTTTAGAGGCAGAAAACACAAGCCTTGGCCCTCTTTGATATGTGAATTAAAGAGGTGTGATGGTGATCTTGTTAGTGTCTTTGTCATGGTTGTGATCCTTGTTTTTGTCATCAAACTCATCATTTTGTCCCTCTTTGCAGCTGCTTTCCCTTTTACTGTTGTGATCATCATTTGGACTATCAGCCCCTTCCCCTTTTTCACTGTCATCATGACTAGGACTGGTTTCCTCTTTATCTTCTACAATGTCATCATCCTTGTCATTGTCATCTTGTTCCATATCTTCATTATCTGTCTCTACTTCATCATCATTTTTTGTTGAAGCCTCATCATTCTCCTCTTCATTCTCTACCTCTGTGTCCTCTGCTTTATTGCTGACCTCCTCTTCATTAATGCTCAATTCATTCTTACTTTCAACCTCCTCATCTTCTTCATCATCCTCTTCCATTTTGTCACTGTTTTCATCTTCACCATTGTCATGCTCACTACCCCTTTCTTCATCATCGTTTCCTTCTTCTTCCTCTTCATCAATTCTGTCTTTGCCTCATATTTTTCCTCTTCCTCATCATTTTCCTCTGCCTCACTTTGGACTGATTTATTGTCACTCTCACCCTCTTCATTTTGGTTTGACTCATTATCATTATCTCCCTCATTTTCACTTGATTCTTCATTGCCACTTCCTTCTTCACCGGATGCATCAAGAGAATGGGAGGAAGGGAGGTTTTCTTGAGGTGAGGACACTTGTGTATATGATAAGGGAAAGTTTAGTGGATGAGAAGGTTGTGGGCTTGTGAAGACTTCATGGGTTATGAATACCTCCCAAGGTATGCCCTTTTGTTCCAACTGATGTAGAACCACCATCTTGATCAAGGAGTGGTGGAAAAAACTCTACATTTGTTGGGCATAACTTCTCCTCTGGGAAACATAAGACATTTTTTCAACACTCCTATATAAGTAGTAAGGCAAGTGAAGCATTTTAACCCTTGTGAAATGCATGAGGAGTCTAACATGGTAGCAATAAAGTCTGGAGTACCTCCCTTCACAAGTAAAGTACTTCATGATAACCCTCATCAATGGTGAAAACCTCTGTTTTAGGTGTGAGAAAGGGAAGATAACCCTGCAGCCTACTCTGTACCTAGTTTTGACAAATGGCTCATAATGGTTCATTTCCAACCTTGCCTTCTTGAACCATTTCTCACCAACAGCAGGTATACCTGTAGCATTGAATACGACATCTGCTAATAGTTAAAAATCCACCCTTACAAGGCTTACTTGTTTGTTATGCAGGTTGAGGATGAATAACCTTGTAAGCTTTGGGTGGCTTTGCACTTGTTTGACTCTCTCACAAAATTGGAAACACCCTACATTCTGGAAACATGAGAGCATCATGGGAGATGAGGTGATATCCACTGGGCTCTAGGGTTCAAACCTATTCACTTTCCCTCCCTTGTGTTTTTTCCTTATAGGAATTTTCCCTTCATGACTGCTCATACTTCCCTCTTCTCCTAACATGGTGATTGGTGTGGCCTTTAGACAAAGTTAGGTATGCTTGTAATATTTAGGTAGGAGGAGTGAAATGGAAATGATGGTGGGAAGCTCTTGCAAAATAAGTGATATGGATATGAGTGTTGGCTCGAGGGGTCCTGACCCAGGTTCGGATGTGAAGGTTTTTCCAACAAACCCCTGTACTACTGGCCCTTTTGGCAGTGACCCGCTTGCGCAAGTCAAAGTCTCACCCGAAGCAGTATGGGAGGGTGCTGGAACCAGGTTTTCGCACCCTGAGAGAGAGTAGGTAATAACGCAGGCCCACAATTGTCATATCTACACATAAGGGTGATTGGTAGAGTTCCAAAACGTAACCAAACTATAGTTCTTATCAGATCTACACTAGCAGGTTTGCAACCACATGCGTATCATCAATTATAACCATAAAATAACATAATCGCAGCCAATATTGTTAATATAGATTGTTCGCGTTCAATAAAAGAGATGCAATCAGTAATTGCAACAACGTACACATCACAGTAATATACTAAGTCGAGATACTTTCATAACAAGGAGATAAAACAGACGAGTTCACAGCTTAATCAGACAATCTTAGTTCGCATCAATCATAACAGAACAGATCCAGACAACATCATATGTTTTAGCAATACTTCACATATATTACTTATCAAAATCCTCTTACATTCCCCGAATACCACCTGCGCATACAGCCAGCAGGGTCCGCACACAACAGGATAGAGGATATCCACGCATATAGCCAGCAGGAGTCCCAACCCAAACAACCCAAACCAAGATCTAGCAATTCGTGCTTCGCATCAATCTCTACTCATTCTCTACCTATCGACTCAAAAATTTTGAATTATTTATACTACTTTAGCCTACGCACCCAATGGTCTGCAAACCATGGTTTGCAGACTCTTGGTCTACCCTTGACCCACTTACAATGCATTAGGAGCTTTGACCCACCCCCAAACCCCTTCGTTGGACAAAATATAGTAAAAAATATACTATATGGACTAGATTCATAGCTTTGTAGGAGACCCTGTTCCAACAGTCCCCCAACACAATCTTGTAACTCATCCTGAGTCACTGAGATGGTGAGGTCTCCACCTACACCTGCAACAGTTTGATCGCTTCAGCTAATGGGGGCAGCACGGATTCACTTTGGGTAGCAACATTTTGGGCGATGTTGACCAATTTCTGTGAAATCGGGCCTTCCCTCATAGCGGTGACACTTTCCAGAGTCTAGTTGAGCTGCTTCACGGCTACATCAACATCCTACAATAGTTTAAAGGTGTCAGCAACCTAAGGCTTCAGGCGGTTGTTAAGGGCCTTCTTCTTTTGTCGAAGCTCTTCTATCTCAGCTTGGAGGTCTTGGCTGGTTCATAGTCGTGCCAAGCGCTGAGCAGGAACCAAGGTGGGCAGGGTGGCTTCCAATGTTTCAAACATCTCCTCTTTCTGCCGCAGGGCCTGGGTTATTTCATGCAGGAGCGGATCGCATTGGACCTTGGTCCATAGCTGCATGGAAGGTTCCAGTATTTGAGCACCCTGCGCGATCTACCCTATGATGATGGTCATAGCTGCGGTGACCAGCACAAATCACTGGGCCCGCACCTCCGGCAGTGTTTTGGGCTGCAATTTAGCCTGTAGATCAGCTATCTGCTGCTCCATCTGTGACTTAACCTCCGCAACCTCTATTCGAGATGCCTTCAATGTGGCGACCAACCCCTCAACATTTTCCTGGGGCATAGCGGTAGCCACAATCTCTGCTAGAACTTTTGCGCAGAGCTGGTGAATGAAGATTTCGAGCTCCTTCTACTGTGTGGTGGAAAGAACGATTCTGGTGTTGCTTTAGATGATCGTTTGCGTAGCCAATCATAGCTGATGGTGAATATGTAGGTCCTAGTGTTGAATCTCTTGAAATATACCTGTGTGGATTCCCTGCAAAGCATCTTGGGGTAGTCTGGCTAAGTCTAGTTGTACCTCTCAACAACTATGGACCTGGGTGCTCAGGTCGGGTGGACTAGTCATCAGGGCAGTGCCAGGCAAAGGGAAGAAGTGGCTTTTTTTCATTGTGAGCATAGCACTGTTGGTGGTTTGTGGTGTCCGTACCAAAGTCACACTGGTGTGCAGTGTGTCTGTCTTTAGTTGCAGTTCACGGATCTTGGCCTGTAATGTGGTGAGCATAGCCTTCTACTATCCTTCGAGGGCTTCCCATTGATCCTGCGTGACTAGAGAGACTACATCAATAATATGTTCAAGGTCACCATCAGTCAAGGTAACAGTTTCATCGTGTTATGTCCGCTGAGTGCGCTTCTTCTTCCAGGGTCCTTTTGCAGGCTTGCCTGTGTGCTCCGTCCCGTGAGGGGATGCAATTCCTCCTGCATCCCCTCCTTCTATCCCTAGTTCAGGCTGCAAATATTTCTATGTTGCTACTTCGGCATCCTTCTCGTCAGTCTGCTTCTACTACACATCTTTCTTCGCAATCGATTTTGTGTCCTTCCTGGTAATTTTGCTGGAGCCTCCAATATCCTTAATAGTGATAGGGGGAATTACTTGTGTTGTTCTAGCATCTTTGGGGCCCTGCGCCTCGCTCTTGAAGCCAATCTTCCACTACGGGGGCCAGAGTACAATCACATTGTCAATTTCTTCATCCGCAACCATATAGGGGAGCGAAGTCCAAGCTTTCTCCTTTTGGCTCTGAATCTGTATGTTGTGCATGGTCACCTGAAAGGTCGCGATGCGATTGTACCTGTCATAGACTGTGGGTGATAAGCGTGGTCGAGAGTTGATGGCAGCTGCCACATTGCTCTGGAAGAGGACCCAGAAGATTTGATTGTCCTCTATGCACTGTGCATACTTGGAGTCCCACAAGTGCACATAACGGGCTCCTTCACACATATCCAGCGTAATCTCAGGGAGGAAAGACTCCACAAGAGCTTCTGAGGCGACCAACGCTATGAGGAACAGCAACCACGAGTAACAAAAGGCATGCCCTAAGTCCTGGGATTCTCGGACGTTGGCCAAAAGTTTGTCACATAAGTACGGAGCCCAATTGAAACAAACCCCCTTCCCACATTGGCCTACTAGCTGGATCACATAGGCGGGGATGGTGGCGACTTGGAATTTTCGCATCAACTTGCACGTCAACAACATCGTTCCCAACTACATAGCGGGATCATTGATGGATTTGATGATAAAGCCTCAGGTATGCCACTCCACCTTGTATTTTTGGCACACAAATTTAGTAGTCTCGGATTCGTCTTTCTTACCCACTCACTCTAGAGGGCTTGGTCCATTCATCGGGAGACCAGTAATCCTATGAATCAGCGCAGCATCAATAGGAGTCATGTCTTGGATCCATAGGCAGCCTTCGTGAATTAGGGCAAGCAGCTTCCATGCGAGTCTGTTCGTAATATTTTATTGACCAAAATGGGGCATTCTGAGTAAGTTCAGGAGCTCAGACCCAGCCAAACCCTGCACCTTGCACTGGGGATGACTGTAACTCCATTTCGTCATGAATTGAGTCGAGGTATAACGCAGGTGCTAGTTCAGGGAATCCTTCGAAGTTGGATAGGTCGTGATCGTCAAACTTGACCTGATGAATATTACCAAAAGGCTCGCTAATGATGGGGACCTCGCCTGGGGTCAGTGGCATCTGCAGGTAAGTGACCACACTATCAAGATTCTTCGGCGTGCACATCGATGTCCTGCATGGTCTAACAAAGGGAGGTAACCAGTGAATTCCTACCCCTATGCTGGTTTGAAAGTGTTGTGGCTGGAGGACTCTGCGCAACTGCTTCTCTTACCGGACTGTAGATAGATCTATCTCCTTTTTGGTTAGTCTGATAATATTTGCCACTTCGCATTGTACTTCCATCCAGATCAGAGGTCATTCACTCAGTGTGGCTACAAAGAATACTCTTTTCACACAATAATATTTTTATTAGTAATGGTAATGTTTTCAGAAACTTACACAGGAAACCCTTGATTAACCATCGCTCTGCTTCAGAATAGGATACGAATTGAACGATCGCAAACTCTATCACAAACCCTCCTAGCACATTGTCCAGCCAGTGATCCACCGTGCGAGTGATGGTGTTATCAGTCTTCTCTAGCTGTCAGATCAATTATGGGGTCCACTGTGTGACTCGCTCATCTTTCCAACACTTCTGGATTTCGACCAACCTTGCGAACCACTCCCAGAGCTCGATCGCAATTTTTACAAAGAAGATCTCGTAGATCTCCGTGAAAATATACTTTTTCTTCCACTCTTCGGTAGTCAACTTCTTACTACGGTTTTCTTTTACTACGAATTCCTGAACTTGCTTTTCAAACCATTCATCAATTTATTTTCTTTTAGGTTTCCAGTACGGCCTTGGCATTACCAAATCTCTCCCTCAAAATGCTCCTGGTCCCGGCAACGGAGCCATTTTTTGGTTCGAGGGGTCCTGACCGAGGTTCGGAGGTGAAGGTTTGCCAAAAAACCGTTATACTACTGTCCCTTTCGGCAGTGGCCTGCTTGCGCAGGTCAAATTCCCACCCGAAGCATTATGGGAGGGTGCTGGAACCAGGTTTCTGCACCCTAAGAGAGATTAGGTAATAACTCAGGCCTGCAATTATCAGATCTACACATAAGGGTGATTTGCAGGGTTCCAAAACGTAACCAGCCTATAGTTCTTATCATATTTGCGCTAGTAGGTTTGCATCCACGTGTGTATCATCAATTATAACAATAAAACAACATAATCACATCCAATATTGTCAATACAGATAGGTCACGTTCATTAATAGAGATTCAATCAATAAGTGCAACAGTAGTCACATCACAGTAATATACTAAGTCCAGATACTTTCATACCACAGAGATAAAACAGATGAGTTCGCAGCTTAATCAGAAAATCTTAGTTCACATCAATCATAACAAAATAGATCCAGACAACATCATATGTTTCAGCAATAGTTCACATATATTACTTATCAAAATCCTCTTACATTCCTCGAATACCACCTGTGCGCACAGCCAGCAGGGTCTGCACACAGCAGGACAGAGGATCTTCGCACACACAGCTAGCAGGAGTCCCAACCCAAACAACCCAACCCAAGATCTAGTAATTCCTGCTTGACATCAATATTTATTCATTCTCTACTACTTTAGCCTATGCACCCAATGGTCCACAAACCGTGGTTTGCGAACTCTTGGTCTACCCTTGACCCGCTTACAATGCATTAGGGGCTTTGACCCACCCCAAAACCCCTGCGTTGGACTAAATATAATAAAAAATATAAAAAATTGACCAGATTCGCAACTTTGTAGGAGACCATGTTCCAACAGTGAGGTATATGACTGGGTGCTTTTGAGCCTGATGAGGGCCTTTACTTGAACTGATCTTTGCTTTCCCTAGTTTCACCCCATTTCAAATGGAAATTACTAGCTTGGAGGTCAAAAACAGAGGTTTACTTGTCATGAAGACCTAGGGTTTGCAAAGCCTAGGGTTTAATCATCTCTTTTAACCATTAAAACACAAAAATTACTTGGAGGGCAAGGATGAAAAGCCACTTACCAAATCAGCTTGTTTGCATGGTCCTAAAAATAGCTTGGAGGGTTTTCTTGAGCCTTTGGCACCTTCTTTGCAAATTTGGAGAATTTTGGCATAAGCGCATCGCCCTGCCCGCACTGTCAAGTCGCCCTCTACACCCAGCGCCAGGCGAGTCGAGTCCTGCTCTGAGCGCAGTGATGCCCATGTGCAAGCCTTTCGGGCCTTTGCGCATAGCATCGGGCCTATCGGGTCACCCTCTACATGCAGCGTCGTGTCCAAAAAATGAGTGAGTTGGGCCTAGGCGTGTCAGGTTTGCTTGTGCGTAGCACCGGGCTATGAGCACAGCGCCTCCCACTAAACACCCAGTGGAGTGGAAAATTTACATAGTGGGGACCTCTCTACATGCAGCGTCGGGGTTTGTGAGCGCAATGTCAGGCTCTCACATTTGGTTGCTTGACCTTCTTTCACATTTGGTTTCATCTTCTTGGCACAAGAAAAACAGTGTTTTAGAACACCAAAACAATCCTACTACCTATGAAACCCTAGTGACCTAGTGGGAGGCTCTTTGACTGAAAGAATTGGCTTATGATTTTCAAGTATGAAAAATAGATTTTTTTTACATATAGGTGTATTGAGGATCCATAACCCAATGTACTTGATTTATTCAAAGAGCCTATAGAGGTAGCTTTTAATACCATCAATTCTTGAGGCATTTCATGAACATGAGAGAAGGTAAGTTGTTTGGAAAACTTGTAGAAATTTGAATAATTTGCTGAATTATTCACCGAGATTATCCTGGTCACATACTATTTGAGCTTCATACATAACACATAATCTCTTCTATGCATTAATCATCACATGCGGAAATAAAAACAACAAGCGGTATTGAAAACATTCACATGCGCATATAGAAATTCAACACATATAACACAGTATGTATACCGGGGAAAGCTTACAGCTGAAAAACCCCCTACTTTCTGTATATTATAATGAAGAAGAATCATGTAACAATCTCAGTACAATACTCCTCACAAGTACTCAGTACTGTCTCCAAAAGTTACACACAAACTCGCTCAGTTTTGAACAAGTCACGGGTTCAAAACTCCTCCACTGTTTGCCTGCCTCTACTGCGCAATCCAAGATGAGAGAATGAATGGAATGAATTCGAATTCCCTTGGATTTAACTGCGCAATCCTCATTGGAAATCTCCTCCAATGATTGTGCAAATCTCATGCACACTATAGTCACAACTGATAGTAGACTCCACCCTTTCACCCACCTCTAACACTGGTCTCCACTGAACTGTCCATGCATTGCAGTTAACTGATGTGTTCTTTAGTTGATTTATGAGTTAATAATTAGTGAATTAATTAATAATTAATTCACACCACTCATTACTAGTGTATTTTTCAGTTAGACTAAATACAACTAGTTCAACTAAGTTAAACCGAACACAACTCCACCAACTGTCTCATCAACTCCACCAAACTCTGCCACATGAGTTCTAATTGAAGTCAACCATGCAATAGCTCAACTAACCCTTAGGAAAAGCATATTTCCTTCTGTCAGCTGCATGTGCCACATCCAAGCATCAAACTGAAGTGCTCCAAGAGGATAAGATAATGTTTATAGTCTAAATATTATTAAGGGTTAATAATATTTAACTGTTCTATTTTTAGCCCGACAGTCTAAAAATAGAAACCGCCCAATGTCTAAAAATAGAGGTCCATCTATTTTTACCAACTCGACCAATCATCCATAAATAGCATCCTGCAACTCATAGACCATGATCCATATGTCTAAAAATAGACTTTGCGACAAAAATCACCTGTGTGGGCCCCACCTAGTTTATGTGATCACTTTCCAACTAGGATCAGGAAAGATGTTTCGGGATGCCTCCTTCACTGTTTCTTGTTGCAATCTTCAACAAAACTTAGATGGAAAGTGGAAGGGTATAGGAAAAACAAAGTATTGAGTTTATGGGTGTGAAAATGGGACAGAGATGAGTGTCATAAGTCCATGAGGGATTTTTTAGGAGTGGTAGGTTAATCAGGGGACAATAGAGTAATGAGATAGTGGAAAATTTATCCTAAGGATAATGAAGGCAGTGAGATTTCTAAAACTCACAATATTCATGAATTTTGTTTTTAGAAATCTAGGATAAGCATTTAGTCATCTACAAAAAGCAAAAATTACTGATGACTAACACAATGATGCACAATTGGATCTATGCAAGAAGGGCTAACCCTTTCCCTAGATCCTTGGGCTAAAAGCTCAAGATCTAGCTCCTCCAATATCCTCCACTAAAAATAGTTGTTGGATGAACAACAGCTTCATAAAATTTTGTTGTCAAAGAGGGAGGCTCAATAGCCTACAACTGGATGTGTCATATCAGCTCCTGGATTATGGAAACAATAGATCCAATGTGAGGATATGATCCCTCATAGGATTTCCAGCTGAAATACTGGAAACTTCCTTCCTCCAATAGATCTACAAGACTGGACTGTGCAATCCTTGAACGTAATGTTGCTACATGGAGGTAAAACCCAATGGCCTGAATGTTGGATATAGGTATACTGCTCCTAAAAGGCTGAATGTGAAGAACAAAGTGGTAGGATGAACACTCCACTGGTTTCCTAGCTAAATGCTAGAAACAACCTCCTGAATATGGCACCAATTCCTGATAAGGAATGAAGAACATTCCTCTTTCCAGAGCTACTCAAAGAAAGAGGTGGGATTCCTGCTCGGGAACACCCTGTGCTAAATAGCACTATAAACTCTGCTAAACAACCTAAGCCTGCATAGAAATTTCCTAAGACAAATCTAGATCTAAACAGATCAAGAAATGAATAATCCAAATCATGCCTTCCATTGTGCCTTCACCTTCATTATATGCATGAGCCTTCCATAACCTAGGCCCCCTCCAAATCTGCGTTGTAAATGTGGACATAGTCTCCATGTTTGACTGCGCTATGGCCTCATGTCCTCCATAAAGTTCACATGGGGTGATCACCCTCTCCATCATATGTGCATTAAATGCACCACTTCCTCCACTATCTTATCATAAGTGCTTCATGATCTTTGAATGCACTATGATCTCAATTGACCTTATCAAAGATCCTCATGATTTTATATTTATGCTCCATGATCTTATTTTTATTATTTCATCCTCCATAATCTATCTCATAAATGAGACATGATCTCCATTAATGGAGATGCTCCACTACTCGATGATTTTAGATCTAGATCTAGAATATCCACATTCACACATTAAAAGTGGATTTTATTCATATTTGAGGTTTGTGGATTGCTCCACCCTTTTATTTACTTAATTTATTAAGAAAATAAAAAACTCTAATATTCCAAATATGATGTGAAAATTTGGGAATATTACAAATCCATTGGCCTTAGTATCTCTTATGTATTCATGGTTATTTTTATGTCATTGTAGCTAGTTTGCTTTAGGATTTTTTAGCTAGTTTCCTTACATTTACATTCACTTTTTTTAGTTTTTTGTATTTTGTTGTAGTTAAGCTTGCTTAAATATAGGTATAATATCTGATAAACTCAGAAATTGCTGTGTCAAGCCTCTCTCTCTCATCTTTGTCATTGGAGCTTTAGGAGGGTAGACCTTCTCCATAGGCCAAATTTTCTCTTTAGTTTATGATTTCTTGGAAAGAATAGCTAGGTTGTTGTAGTGTAATGAACATTTTTAGAATGTTGAGATATATTTCTATTTGAATGTTGAGGTAGGTTTGCTTTCCAAAATTAAACTCATCTTTTCCATTTCCTTTATCATGAATTTGGCAATGTTTTTTCCATGAACAGGTAGTTTTCTTTGAGGATCAAGTAGCAAAGAAAAGGAGGACTTCACCAGCACTCTTAGCTTCATTTCTCACCTTTCATCAACCTTCTTTTCATCAAATCAGCATCAACCATGTTTTCATATTTTTTACCTTCACACCGTGAGAAAACCCTAGAGGTGCAAGACGGGCTTCTCAATAGCTTTTGAGATTTTTCAAGGGGTTGAACACCTTCCACTCACCCAAAAACACCTTAATTCCACCTCCCCTATGCTTTTCTCCACCATTTTTGGCCTCAGATTTCCCTCGGATTATTTCTTGTAGCAATTCAGGACTTTCCTGTGGCACTACAGGAAACCTGTAGCAGCACTAGTGGGTCTATCCTTAAGCTCAAAAACCACCATCCACCTCATCCAGACCTGGAAAAACCACCCAAACACCTTCATCCTTAGACCCATGAGTTCAAGCCCTTATTAAACCACCTTAGCACTTTCTCCTCCTAGCTGCAAAACAGTGCATTTAAAAGCATAGTTAGGTCATGATTAGATGCATGAGTAAAATCATGATAGTTAAAACATGAAGTAGACATAGTGTTTTTAGCCATTTGGCCTAGCAATGTGTGATTAGGCTAGTCTTCTTCATGCAATTTCAATTCAACAATTTACTTCATGAAAGATGCCTAGTTTGCTTCCATTTCTTGCCATAGCTTAATTTGTAGATTTATTTTCTTGAAGAGTATTTAGATGTACTTTCTTGTTGTAGAATAGTTATTTGATTGTTGATAGATTAATTTCTTTGAATCGTTTGTAGCCCTGGGTATAAATTCGGAAGTGTGAAAGACTTCATTCAAAAACCCTAGAAATAGCACCCTTTCGTAGAGATTAGAAGAGGATGGCATGAGTAGAATGCATTTGATGTGTATATACACTGTCATCTCCAATTTTGTATGAACCTTGGGTTGATAAAGTCAAGTAGAGTAGCCTCTAGGAGTTTCATCACTCTTGGTGCAATACTAGGGCTCACCAGTCAGATTCTTACTATGGATCGAGAGATGTAGATCAAGACCCTGGATCTAGTTTCATCCATATAGGTTACGAAGAGTTATGCATTCATGATTATCTAGATAGATTTATAATAGATGGTTGTGTCCATATTGTGTCTTCTATTGATATGATTCTATGTTATTTATGTACTTGTTCATTGAGTTAGATTTACTCTGAGTATGGGAATGCCTCATGATGATTATATATATTGCATTATAATCCTTGAATGTTTGTTGCAAGTTTCCTACGATTATCTCTGATCCAATATTTGGCATGATAAATCGCTTCAGTCTTTTAATGAATTTTTAGAATTCACACTTTAGGGGGGAATATGTTACACATCCTTTTGTCACCATGAGACTTGACAGTTAAAATGGAACTATCACCATTAATATACATGTTATAAATCAATCCCTTGCAAATCAAACATCTAAAACCCTTGAATAAATTATCAATTTTGGATAAAAATGCCTTTTAACCTGTTTAGCATGACCTGCGCACTTTTCCTAGTCATTTTCTACATATTCGCAGTTACTTCCATTGAAACCTACATAGAACTGCACTACGTCTTCCACTATATACCGTGCACATGAATCAATTAAAAGTAAAAATAAAAAGTAAATTATAGAAGTCTTGTTGGGTGAATATATCCCAACTAGAATCTTCTTGATCATATCTATTCTATCTTTACCCCTCGCAACCGTGAGTTGATTCCCTTTCATCAAGGAACCCTAATCCCATTATTAGTGGATCTCATCCTTCTTTTGTGGATATGAAACTTCCTCTACTTGCCCTATAAATTGAGTAGAGGCTAGAGGGTTAGGGGAGTTCACAAAAGGTATTCTTATGTTGTTGAATTTCGATTGGGAAGCTTATCCTCCAAGGAGAGGATTTGTGGCATTTGGGATGAATCTCATGACATGAAGGCAAAGGTTGTAAGCCTCTTCTTTATCTCTGAGTTAATACAAATGAATCCTTTTTTCCATTGTATTTTCTTAATAAAATTACGAATGATGTATGTTCCTTTTATGTATTCATTAAGATGATATCAATTTCTAATCTCCTTGATCATTAGATTAATCTTTTTTGAATCATTACATTGCATATGCATTTGTTCTCTTTTATGTCTGTGATTGCATATCTTATTAAGAGTTAAGTAGATGCATCGGGACGGAGTCAGAATCTCCATTAAGAATTTCAGAAATAGGTAAGGGCACCATTCTCCTTCTCTTCTTTTGATGATTCAAAAAAATTAGGCTTAGGGAAAGAGTTGTTCAGTTGCCTGTTTGTTTCTATTTTTCCCTTAGGAATCTAGGGAGATCATTCTTGTCCGCAAGAGGGATTTGTCAGTGTAACATATAGTCTGCTATGATATTCATTATCATGGATAGTTGCTAGTCTTATTATGGACAGATTTTGATTCATTTGGTATCAGCATGTTTGGACAATAAAGGCCATGGGGCCTTGTATATTTGGATGGAATTTTTTGTAACACACTTTTTACATACTATAGTTACCTAATTGAGACTACTACTTATCATTTTAGTTTATCTTGTTCAATATATGGATGAATATTGTTTCATTTACGAATGCTGAAAATATCTATTTAACACATGGTTTGCCAATGCATCAATTAATGTGATTAAATTTCTCGGAATATGTTGATATTCAATGTAATCAAATTATCTTTCCAAGAGCTGGACTTGTAAAAAAATTCTTAATAATGTTGAGCTTCTTACCACATAGACATCGTTTAAATGTAATACTATGAACTATGAATCTAACCTAACGATCAAATGACGAATTCTAAAAGAGATGGCATCAGATAATAGTTCAATTACTGCACTATATTCTGCTATTTATTCTTCATCCGAGCAAGGCATATCCCATGAATAGAAACTAACTCTTCAGTGGGAGAATAAATAGCTCAATCTGTGGAAGAAATATTCCAAGTACTACGAATAGCACCATCATGAAATCCAATGTAAGTATGAAGGTGTTATCACCAAAATAGGACCCTGATAGGTTGCTCATCAAGTCAATCTCAGTGTAACTATTTCAAACCAATCTTTTAGCTAAGGCTTAGCCTCCTCAGCTTGATAGGGCTCTCTCAAGGGTTAATGATATTGATTAAAGATGTAGATAGATAGCTAACTCTATGGTTTATGATTTTTTATGTTTATAGGTTAAAATATGGAGACTTTCTACCATTGGGCTATGGAGTCAGTGACAGAGATAAATATAACAAATAACTCTTCTTATAAAATTGAGGCTTGTATATACTTCAATGAAAGAGTGACACCTTCAGAAAAGTCTTAATAACTTGAGGTTCAAAGGAATTCAGAGCATGTGGTTCATGAATTATGAGTAATGCTACATCAAGGTATTGAAAAGGAAAGTATTAGAAGTGATTCATCAAAGCTTAACACTTAAAGGAAGTCAGAGCATGAATGACCATGAATTCTAAAAAATAAGCATTTAAAACATTGAAGAAAACCTTTCAAGGTACGATTTAGAAAACTCAATTCGCCATAGCTCAAAAATTAAAGGAAGTCAGAGCATGTTCCTCCATGAATTCTGAGTAATAATTTGAAAACTAGCAGTCCTTACCTCCAAAATACATGCATAAAATGCCAAAAATTCACCTTTAGCAGTTTCGTAGCGCGCTACGAAACTACTGTGTATGCTCCCTTTAACACAGTTTTCAGAAATTTACATTTTGAGGATATTTAACATTCTTCAAGGATTGGTGTCAACATAAAAAGCATAAAAACTTGACTTTAAAAGTGTTTTACCTCAAAATTTTCTTCTTCTTAATGATAAACTGATTTAAGATTTATCATTTTCTGCACTTGTTCCATTTCTCTGTTTTAATGTTTTTACCTAAACAATAGGTGTCGAGACAGAGCTTGTATCTCCTCATCCAAAATGTATTTTGAGAAACTGAAGGAGACTTTTGGATATCAATCTGTATCGAACAAAAACCTCTCTTGTTTTTTTGCAATACCTCTCCTACTGCACAGAAAATGTCTTTGAACAACCTGTGTAAAACTGGAAAATTCTGATTTCTGAAAATATGGCTTCAAAGAAAGCCTTGTATCTCCCAATTGGTAGCAGTTGTGAGAAACATGAGATAGGTTATTGTAGCTAGAGATTTAATTAAGAGAAACCTCCTTCATAATTCCAAAATACCTATTATTGTGGCCAGAAACTGATCTTGAAGTGAATACTAAAACGAGAAAGCAGAGTTTTTCTCTCTGACTTTCAGCAGTTTCGTAGCGCAAGTTGAGTCATCAATTTCTCCCACCTCATAATGAATTTGAAGAAACTGAAAGAGGTTTTTTTATTTAAGTATCTTAGGAAGAAACAGCTTGTTCAGTTTTCAAAAATGAGTTTTCAGTTGCTCAGGAACCCCTTTGGAAAGTGACTACTAAAACCAGAAAAACAGAGTTTTTGCTTCATAGTTCGCTACGAAAACAGGTTGTTTTCGTAGTGCAAATCACCTTTTTTGAACTAGCTACACTACGAAACTGCGGATTCCTGTATGATTGCAAAAATTTGACCCTAAACTTAATGGAATGAATTCTAAATGGATGATGGGACTTTTTAAGCATGAAATGAGACTTAAAAACCTTATTTGGAAATGAAAAATGACATCTTAAGACCTTTAACCTATCACTTACCCAATTCATAAATGAAATAACTCAAGACCTACTTGAAACCATAACCAAAAGCAGAGTTGACACAATGATGTTTTTTTTTTAAATTTAGGGTGTGATAACAGTGGCTCCACTAGGGATAATGTGCCCCCTGTGGTACACTAAGAACTGGTAGCTCCAGTGCTACTATCCATCCTTTCGAGTAAAATTATGAAATTTTTCCAAGATTCTCCTCAAGCTTTAATGATTACTGCAAGAAGGACTCAAACTGCACTTACTAAAAAAAAAATGCTTTGCTCAACCTACCTTGAGCTTATTTGTGCATTCCTACCTACCCTATCAGTTGCAATTTCCACTTTAGCTCAAGCAACATGATACTTCCAATGAAGCCAATCATTGCGCGCGCGCTCATGCTCGACCAGCTGCAGCCCTAGCAGCGCCTGGTCGGCGCCCGCCTCCCCACCATGGATCCCGGTGGAGGTCCTGCGGCCTCCCCTCCTTCCCTAGAGCTCGCTGCATTCATTTCTCTCGTCGCTGGCTTGGGCAATCGGCCCCCTTCAGGCTCCCAGCAGAAATTTGTGAAGAAACTGGCCAGCATACCCACGGTTTCCTTGCCTGTGGAGGAAACATGCAGATCTGCTCTGAATCTGGCAGAGAGGGGCCTCATTGGCCAGTTCACTGGGCTTTGGCCCTCCCCGAAGGCTGTCGAAGATTGGGTGAATAGGAACTGGATTCCCCTGGCAAAGGAGAACATCAAGAGTCACTTCGTGGGGAAAGGTTTTTTTGTATTCGTCTTCGATAATGTGGAAGACAGAAGTTTGATCTTCCGAAACGGGCCATACTTTATGGGCCCTCGAGGTCTCTATCTGAACAAGTGGTCGCCAGACTTCGACCCCGCTCAGGATGTGCCCACAGCAGTGCCAGTTTGGGTGAGACTTCCCCACCTCCCCCTCCACTGCTGGAATCAGAGATCCCTGCAGTCGATTGGCAACACCCTTGGGAAATATATTGACCAGGTGCCAAGGAAGGATCAGTATTCCTGCGCTCGCATTTGCGTCGAAGTTGACCTTGAAGTCGGGCTGCCTGAAGCCATCAAGCTCACGGTAGCAGATTGGTCTCATATTCAGGAGCTTGACTACGAGCAGCTCCCATTCAAGTGCCGACATTGCCATGAACACGGGCACTTCGCCAGGTATTGCAAGAAAAAAAATGAAGAGCTAGCAGAGAAAGAAAAAGGAGAGCACTGGAACCAAGTCAAGAAGCCATCAAACAGCAGACAGAATAATAAAAACAAGGGCAAAGGAGTGGAGAACAAAGCTGGGCAAGAAAACGCAGACAACCAAGCAGCAGGAAGCAAGGACAAAGTCAGTACAGAAGCAGATAAGAACCCCTTTGAATCTCTAACCCCACAGTCAGACCCTCCAGAAGCAGAGCCGGATGGATCAACCCCGCCGAACAACAACACAGTTCCAGAAACTGGTATCATCTTAATCCCCTCTCAAGGTAACACCTCTTCCCCTTCTTATGCAGATATTATTAAGTCTAAAAAGAAGAACACATAAATTTTGGGATCCTCGGATGATGAGACCTTTGAGAGGCCATCTAAGAGAGCTGGTAGGAAATCTAATAAAGAAACTAGGGAAGAGGAATCTGAAAGACAAAAAACCCTAGGCAGTCAGTCCACCATTGAGATGACTCTAGGAAGGAATACCAGACTAAGGACCCCCAAGGGGGGTGGACCTATCCCCTCCAGTTTTAAATGATGCAGATAGTCTCTTGGAACTGTAGGGGTCTGGGGAATCCCAATAAGGCAGAAGCAATCAAAGATCTACTGAAAACGGAATCCGTAGACATCCTAATGCTTCAAGAGACAAAAATAGAGGGGGAGCATCTCCTGAACATAAGCAACAACAAGTGGAAATTTGACTTAGGAAAGGCAATCAGTGCAAGAGGAACATCAGGGGGAATAGGCACCTTCTAGTCTCAAAATCTTTTTTCACTAGAAAGAACCCATGAATCTCAACACTGGATCTTTACTGAACTTAGACATAAAGCAAGCAACACAGTTCTGGCACTGTTCAATTTATATGTTCCAGTACATTATGAGGAAAAGAAAGAGTGCTGGAAGTCACTCTCAGCCTTTCTAGAGCTTCACCATCTGCAAAATTTAATTTTAGGAGGTGACCTGAATATTGTGCTGGATCCTAATGAGAAGAGAGGAGGGAGCTCTTCAAGGGATCCCTTCCTTCCCATTGTAGAAGACCTTATTACACAGTGGGACCTCGTAGACTTCAAGCCTGTTAAAGGAGCTTATACCTGGACCAACAACAGGACAGCGGGAGAACACATCTCTGCAAGATTGGACAGGTTCCTTTTCAGTAGCACCATTATGCTAGACAACAGAATTGTGCTAACTAAGATTCTACCAAAACTCACATCTGATCATAAACCAATTCTACTGTGTATAAAAGATGAAGAAGACCTAGGCCCTCTACCATTTTGGTTCAACCCTCTCTGGGCAGAAATAGATGGGTTCCATGAAACAGTGCAATCTGCCTGGAAGACAGAGATTACGGGCTCTCCTAGCTACGTATGGGAGCAGAAGATAAAGGGTACAAAAAAGGCTCTAAAAGACTGGATTAAAAAAGCCAATAAAACGCCCACTTCTCAGAGAAAAGAGGCTGTTATTCAGCTGGAAGAATTGCAATTTGATATGGAAAAAAAAAGACATTTCTCCAACAAATCTATTAGTGGAAAACAATGAGCAAAGGAGAGTTTACCATTCTTTCAGAAACGAAGAGCAGTATTGGCGCTTGAAGTCTCGCAGCCTTTGGTTAAAAGCTGGAGACAGAAACACTGCTTACTTCCATAAACAGTACAGGGCCAGACTTTCAAAAAATCATATCAACGAAATCACCCTAGCCAATGGTCAGGTTTTTAAAGGTTTCGAACAAATCAAGGCAGCAGCAGAGGGACATTTCTAGAATCTACTCACTGCTGAAAGAAATGGGAGTGAGGATGACATTATAGAATTCCTATCAAGTATTCCGAAGTTGGTCAACCCTGAAGACAACAACTGCCTTTTGACACCAGTCTCGGAGGAAGAAATCCATAAGATTGTGTGGTCAATGGAGCAGGATAAAGCTCCTGGCCCCGACGGATTTTCAATACATTTTTACAAAATTTGCTGGGAGCTAATTAAATTCGATCTGCTAAAAATGACCCAAGGGATCTTGAGAAAGGAAAAGGTGGGTGGGGGAATCAATTCCACTTTCCTTGCCTTAATTCCCAAGGAAGCAAACCCTGGATCTTTTGATAGATACAGGCCAATCTCTCTATGTAATGCCTCCTATAAGATTATGGCCAAACTCCTGGCAAACAGGCTTAAACCTCTCTTGCAAAAGTTGATCTCTCCAGCTCAAGGTGGATTCGTGCAAGGTCGACACATTCTGGACAATGTCATACAAGTCCAAGAAGCTCTGCACTCCAGTCACGCCCGCAAAGAACAAGGTATGCTCATTAAACTAGATATGTGTAATGCTTTTGACAGAGTTAACAGATCCTTCTTGTACAGGGTGCTCTCCGCCTTTGGGTTTTGTCAAGAGTTCATAAATTTGATCAAAGCCTGTCTTGAAAAGACCTGGATTGCCCCATTGATTAATGGCAGACCGACGAACTTCTTTCTGGCCACCAGAGGGCTGAGACAGGGCTGCCCTCTCTCCCCCTTCCTCTATATTCTCATGGCGGACTCCCTTAGCAGAAAGCTCACCAAAGATAAAAGCAATGGTAACAGCCCTGGTATAAGAATCGCAAATGGCATTGAACCAGTGAATCATGCCTTATTTGCTGATGACTCGATTTTTCTTGGGGGCGCCTCTGTCAGAGTAGCAAACTCCTTCAGAAATACACTCCAGAAGTTCTGCAGTATTTCCGGAGCACTAATAAGTGAGAAGAAGAGCGCTGTTTATGGTTGGAACACCGATCAATTCACCATTAACAAAATTGCCAACGACCTGGGCTTCATTGGCTTTGCTGAATGGGACAAGCTGAAGTATCTGGGATTGCCAATCACGCTAAGATCCAACCGAAACCAACTCTGGGAAGACGTCATAGCGAAGTTTAAGAAGAAAATTGGCGCGTGGGGAGGATCCTGGCTCTCTACGGGGGGAAAACTTATTCTTATTAAGGCAGTCCTATCAGCGTTTCCCACTTACCAGGCAGCACTGATGCTCGCCCCCAAAGCCATCTCAGATCAGATTGCTCGACTCATTCGGAATTTTCTGTGGAAAGGAGGCCGCGGCAACCAAAGCAAATTCCATTTGATCAACTGGGATACTGTGAAACGGCCCATTCTGGAAGGAGGTCTGCAGATACGAGATCCACAGAACGCTAATCTAGCACTGGGTGGTAAACTTCTGTGGCAGTTAATCAAGAATCCTCAACATCCGGTTAGCCAAATCTTCAGAATCAAATACCTTCAGAATCGACCTTTGTTCTCTTATACAGCTGACAAACTTTCAAAAGGATCGCAAGCGTGGAAACTCTGCAGCAGAGGCATTCCCTTCTTCATGTCTCATTTATACAGAGTGCCAGGCAATGGGGAAAATATCAGGATTTGGAGAGATAGCGTTCTGGGCCACCCTCCTCTTAACGAATCCAATGACTTTGCAGATCTTAGAGACTGGATCAAAGCGCAAGGAATCAGGAAACTAAACGATATTTCTGTCTGGGACACCAATGGCAATTGGGTACAATGGAACATTCCCATGCCACCAGCGCACTTGCACTCTCAGCTTGCTCTATTCAAAAGAGCAATTACTGACTATACCCCGGTGCACTTAGATGATGCAGATCAATGGGGCTGGGGGAAAACTGGGGTTTATACAGCAAAGCATGGATACCTTCAACTTCAAAGTAGGAATGATTCGACTCATCCTGGGGCTGTTTGGAAACTGATTTGGGATAATCTTAGCATTCCCAAAATTAAATTCTTCTTTTGGATCCTGTTTCAAAACAAAATCTTGACAGGAGAAAACCTTTGCAAGAGGAACATTGCAGGTCCCCACCGCTGTGCTCATTGCAAAGCAGCGCTGGAAATTACAGGTCATCTGTTCCTGGATTGTGACTTCGTGAAGGAGGTTTGGTACCTCTTTCTAGCTGGTCTGAATGTGCACATTCCTACTCACTGTACGATTGAATCCATGTTTCTCTCTTGGAATGCTGCTTATCCCTACAATATTGTCAGCAAATCTTTATGGCAAAAGGTGTGGACAGCCGCTCCCAAATATGTTTGCTGGAAGATCTGGCTGGCCAGAAACGAAACCATTTTCAACAATAAAGAAATGACAGCAGCTAAAGTGGCGGATCAGGCCAAATCCCTCCTTCTAGAGACCTTGACACACTCACGGATCAAAGAGGATCTTACTCTTCGGCCGAAGAAAGGTTGTGGGCGGCTCCTTTCCGCGGCAAGATCGGCTCCTCGACAAATCTTCGCACTCCCTACATGGAAAATTGTGCGATTCGCATTCGGAGGACAGATTTCACCGATGGTGGAAATCTCAAGGAAAGCACTGCTTTGTCTTCTTTGATGGTGCCTCAAAGGGCAATCGGGAAGATCGGGAGGCGGGCGGGGTGATCTACTACCCCCAATGGGAACAAAGAAGAATTCGGTTGGGGCCTAGGGCCCGAAATCCAACAATCAAGCGAGAAATCTTAAGTCCGTGGAAAGCATGTCAAATTGTCAAAAAACGTAAATCCAAGTGAAATAGCGAGTCTTTGGAGACTCGGGAGGTGATAATAAAAGCAATAGTCGACAAGAAGGATCTCAAGAATCCGGTGCTTAATAAGCATCTAGCCGAGTTAACGAAAGTCGAGGGACATCCCCTCGGTAAAAGCCTTCCACAAACTCGAGACCTAAATCGGAAGAGCGATAGAGCGGGCCAATATTGGTTGTTTGCTTCATGAAGGAATGATAAGTCTAAATGCTGAAGCCCCGCACATAACCATTATCCCTTAAAAGGGTCATGGCGACTTTGATGTAATTGCTGCTACGAATGAGAATCTATGTATCTGGCTGCATAGGCTACCGCCATATCAGGCACTCTTTTTTCAATAATATAACGAATTCCGATTAAAAAAAAATGAATCATAGAACAACATAAAAGCAAACATCTTCATGTTTGACTCTAAGAAGGTCATTAAAATCACGTAAATATGTTATATGCTTCATATTCAAACTAAAATCTTCCCCATTGAATTTTGGACCACTCCTTAAAAAATATGTATCCTTCGAAAAAAATGATTTGGGAAACCATGAATTCTCGAAAAAATGTATACACGCATACCTTGAAACAAGAGTGGCGACATACGAGTTCTTCATAAATCCAATAGAATCACCAAGAATCTATGAATTTTGAACTCTTCAACAATGGAGATGCCAAGGTAGTTCTGCGACCTCGAAAAAGATTTACGAGCTCCTACTACCTTCAAGAGTTCAGCTTCATGATTTTTCGGGAGATGTATATCTTCGAACTCTGACAGTACGCACCAAAATGTTATCACCAAAATAGGACCCCGATAGGTTGCTCATCAAGTCAATCTCAATGTAACTATTTCAAACCAATATTTTAGCTAAGGCTTAGCCTCCTCAGTCTAAGAAGGCTCTCTCAAGGGTTAATGATATTGATTAAAGATGTAGATAGATGGCTAACTCTATGGTTTATGATTTTTTGTGTTTATAGGTTGAAAGATGGAGACTTGCTACCATTGGGCTATGGAGTTAATGATGGAGATAAAGATAACAAATAACTATTCTTATAAAACTGAGGCTTGTATATACTTCAATGAAAGAGTGACACATTCGGAAAAGTCTCAATAACTTGAGGTTCAAAGGAAGTCAGAGCATGTGGTTCAGGAATTCTGAGTAGTGATTCATCAAAGCTTAACACTTAAAGGAACTCAGAGCATGAATGACCATAAATTTTGAGTAATAAGCATTTAAAACATTGAAGAAAACCTTTCAAGGTACGATTCATAAAACTCAATTCACCATAGTTCAACGCTTAAAGGAAGTCATATCATGTTCCTCCATGAATTCTGAGTAATAATCATTAATACTATGGAAGTAAAACATATCAAATATAAAATATAAAACTCACTGAAGTACACTAAGAATCTCAGGTCTGCCAAGAAGAAAACCCCTCGCATTACTAATCACAGTCCATTACATAAAGCAGTAGTTTTGCCAAAAATTCTTCAACCCTTAGCTAATTCGACCTAATGCTTCATATAGAGCCTTTACAATCTTGGATTCCATGATCCACCACTAGGAGAATTCAAATTCCCATATATGACACCTAATCTAACCATAAAACAGACTTTTAATTACAAAATGACAAGTAAACAGTCTTTGAAGAGTCCTAATCCAAATAGGAGTGAAACTTATAAATATGCTTGCAACAACCTTATCTAAACTTTAATGCTTCCTTTGCCAACTGTAATCACATGAGGTCGAATTTGGATGATGCCTCCACCTTTGATGTATTCATGCTGATCATGAAAAAAACTACCCTAAAAATCAGGAGACAGAGTTCCTGATTTTTAGCCCTTAACCTCCTTGCTTATCTTCGAACAACTTTGTTGGAATTGATGAATGTTTTGTATATGTGACATGTGCTAACATTCCACTAACACTTCAACCTTCCACTTGTGCAAAAGTAAATCCTCGAAAAAATGGAAAGGAGATGAGACATGACTGCGCTACGAAAATAGCCTGTTTTCGTAGTGCAATTTTTATATCACTGTAAAACACTTCTTTTTACCATTATTTCTTCTGATTTTCAATCTGATTCTTCATCTATGATCTTGATATTTCCACGAGCAACACCAAAATTTTAAAACTAGCAACCCTTACCTCCCAAATACATGCATAAAATGCCAAAAATTCACCTTCAGCAGTTTCGTAGCGCGCTATGAAACTGCTGTGTGTGCTCCCTTTAACACAGTTTTCAGAAATTTATAGTTTGAGGATATTTAACATTCTTCAAGGATTGGTGTCAACGTCAAAAAGCATAACAACTTGACCTGAAAAATAGGTGTCGGGACAGAGCTTGTATATCCTCATCCAAAATGTATTTTGAGAAATTAAAGCAGGTTTTTGGAGACCAATCTATCTTGAACAAAATCCTCTCTTTTTTTTTTGAAATACCTCTCCTACTTCCCAGAACTGTCTTTGAACAACCTGTGTAAAACTGGAAAATTCTGATTTCTGAAAATATGGCTTCAAATAAAGCCTTGTATCTCCCAACTAGTAACACTTGTGAGAAAAGTGAGATAGGTTATTGTATCTAAAGATTTTATAAAGAGAAACCTCCTTCATAATTCCAAAATTCCTTTTCTTGTGGCCAGAAACTGATCTTGAACTGAACTACTAAAACCAAAAAGCAGAGTTTTTCTCTCAATGACTTCCAGCAGTTTCGTAGCACAAGTTGAGTCATCAATTTCTCCCACCTCATAATTAATTTGAATAAAATTAAAGAGGTTTTGTTATTTAAGTATGTTAGGAAGAAAAACCTCTTTCACTTCTCAAAAATGAGTTCTCAATTTCTCAGGAGCCCCTTTGGAAAGTGACTACTAAAACCAGAAAAATAGAGTTTTTGCTTCATTGTGCACTACGAAAACAGCTTGGTTTGGTAGCGCAAATCACCTTTTTTGAACTAGCTGCACTACGAAACTTCGGATTCTTGTATGATTGCAAAAATTTGACCCTAAAATTAATGGAATGACTTCTAAATGGATGATGGGACTTTTTAAGCATGAAATGAGACTTAAAAACCTTACTTGGAAATGAAAAATGACATCTTAAGACCTTTAACCTATCACTTACCCAATTCATAAATGAAATAACTCAAGACCTACTTGAAACCATAACCAAAAGTAGATTTGACACAATGATGATTTTTTTTTTAAATTTAGGGTGTGATAATAGAAGGAATGTCCACATCCGCAATTCAAGTGTAACACAAGATAGGCAGGAGAAGTAGCAGGAAATCGTAAAAAATGCATGACCTAATGCACACGCTCATAAAAATATGATACAAATAATGTAAAAAAAAATCTTCTTGAGATAGACCATGAACAATATTTCTTTAGGTAGAGACCATTCATGCGCTCTCCCAAAGAAACATCGTCATAGTCAACTAGTTCATAGGCCCCTTTGGCTAGTACATGTTTTACAATGTAAGGACCATGCCACATGGGATATAACTTACCAACGCCTATCTTATCATGTTCTCGATCATAGACCAAGACTAGGTCTCTGAATATGAACGAGGATTCACGTTTCGGTGAAACTGATCCTTAACCCATTTCTTATGAGCGTCACTAGCCAATGCAACATCACGACGAGTATCATCTAGTTGTATTAAGTACAAAAAATGTTCCTTCTCTGCAGAGGTATTTGGTAACATCTCAATGGCCAGTTTGAATGATGGAATTTCACATTCAATTGGAAAAATTTCCTCCAACCCATAAACAAGTTGGAAGGGAGTAAAGCTATTCAATGTTTTTGCGGATGTACAGTATGCCCATAAGGAAGAAAAAAGCATAGTATACCAATTTCATTTATTAATTTTGAAAATCTGTTTGATCGTAGTGGTCAAAGCCTTGTTAACAACTTCTAATTTTCCATTCACTTGCCGATAATGAGGGGTAGAGTTGTCATGGCACAAGCTTACCTATGCAGAAATTTTGGTCGTCATAAAGTTTCAAAAATGGCTACCATGGTCAGTAATGATGGCTTTTGGTACATCAAACCTGTAAATTACATGATTTAATATTAAAATGGTTGTAGTTTCACCATCGTCCTTATATGTAGGCATCGCCTCAACCCATTTCAAAAATATTCTACTGTGACAATAATATACCCATGCCCCCCGTCTGACTGAGGGTTACATGTAACAAAATTGATGCCCCATTTAGCAAATGGATCGACAGCTATGATTTTTTTAAGAGGAATTGGATGCGCATACATCTTTCGATCATAAAACTGGAAATTATGGCACTTCTGAACTGCAGTTATACAATATTTAAACATTAAGGGTTAGAAATAGCTAACGCGCAATATCTTTTGGGCAGTGGAAAACCCTGACATATGACCACCACAAGATCATGAAAGACAATCATTTAATGCCTTCTCAGATTCTTCATGTGCCAAACATCTTCGAAAGATGGAATCACACCATGATGATCAGTTTAAGACAATTCAGGGAAAAAATTCTAAGTTCGAAGATATATAATGATATCTCCATACAAGGGATATAAATTATTGATAAGAAAGAGGATTCATCTAGAAGAGAATCCTCTACCACAGTTTCAGTCTCAGTATAGGGAAAGTCACACAATAACTCAACAAATACCAATGATTTCTTAGACTTAGATATTTAAAATTCTAAATCAAAATTTTGCAAGATAACAATCCATTTACAGTATTTTCTCCCTAGCAATTTTTTGGTAAGAATGTGCATCATAGTGTTTTAATAATAGATCATGGTTGTTTTGCGTAAGAGTATATAGTGACAGAAGTGTCGGACAGCAACGGTTTCCAAGACAAATTTATCCACATGTGCATATTTGATTTAATTTTTTGTGAGATTCCTACTCAAATAATAGATTACATTTTCATTGATTTCATATTCTTGAACAAGAACCATGCCAATGGTGGCATCAGATGTAGATAAACACAAAAAGTAGTCTCGATCATAATTAGGCAGATGCAAAAATGGTTTATGGGATAACAAGTTTTTCAATGCATCAAAATCTTTTTGAGAAGGCTCGTCCCAAATAAATGGGATGCCCTTTTTTAAAATTTGAGTAAAACCTTAAGTTAGCTCAACATAGTTAGGTATGAATATACATAAAAATTTTGCTTTCCCTTGCAAAATCTGGATTTGGCCGAGATTGGAAGGAGTAGCGAATTGGAAATAGCCTCTACCTTGAGCGGGTCGACATGAATGCCTTCCTTTGACACAAAAATCCCAACAATCGACCAGATTGTACATAAAAGACGCATTTGTGAGGATTCAGACGAATATTGTAGTGCCTACATCTAATGAATATGTCTTTCAAATGTAATGGATGATCTTGATGTCTCAATAAATGAGCTCGTAAGTCATCTAAGTAGAGTTGTACGATATGTTTGATATCATAAAATGCGTAAGACATTGCCCTCTGAAAAGTTGCGCCAACATTCCTCAATCCGAATGGGAGTTTCTGATAGGCAAAGGTTCCCCACAGATAAATGAATGCAATTTTATGCTTATCGATAGGGAGTATTTTTATTTGATTGTATCCAAAAAATCCATCCATAAAAGAAAAAATATCATTTATGGCACAATCATCAACAATTTGATTAATATAAGGAGTAGGATAATTTCCCTTTGGACAACATTTGTTGATATACCTATAATCGAAAAATACTTTAATGTTCCCCTACTTCTTGTTAACTAGAACAATATTGGACACCCAATCAATCAAGGGAAGATGATAAATGAAACCTGCTCTAAGTAATTTTTCAACTTCAACTTTTATAGCAATATATTTTCATGAATGTACTAGATGTAACATCTATCTAATATTTTTGGCATCCGGATAAGTCTTAATTTCATGAATTACAATGCTAGGGTTAATTCCTGACATTTCCGTGTAGCACTAGGAAAAATTGTCATGGAATTCTTGAAATAGGGCTTTATATGTCTCGATTTCGTCAAAGTAGCATGAAGCACCTATGTGAATGTTCTCGGTAATTCCAAGTTTAACTGAGGTTTTGATGGGTACTATTGTAAATATCCTTCCTAATTTTGTTTCAGAATTTGAATGAAGGATTGACATAGGAAATTGAGGACTATCGAAAATCTCAAATGAAAAATCATTCTCAATTTTATCGAGTTTAGGAAGAAAGGATGAAGGATGATGATAATCATCCCATGGCATTTCGTCCAAAGTCATGATTTATGTGATACTTTCATCACTTGGAAACTCCTTATCAAAGGGATTAAGGAATGATATTGGTTGTAAACATGATAAATGAGAATAATCATCAATGATCACATTCACTTGATCATTTTTAGATGATGGTGGGTTAGAAAATGATTGAACTGCCTGATAAGCCAATTCAAATGGACTCAAAGGAATCTCACTGCCATACAAGGTCAATTCAAACTCTGAAGGCATAATTAAAGGATCATAATATTGTATTTTGCTTGATGTAATCATATTAACCTGGGAAATATTATGAAGAAAATTGGGTGGAGGGAGTGCAAAAGTTCCCATGAGAAAGCAATCCTTAAGAATACCTACCCTAACTTCTTCCTGCAAAGTAATCGATTTTCCAACAAAGGGTATACTACCTGTAGAATTAGGGTTTGAATTAGTATACTTTTATGATTTTTCCTTTGTGGGGAAACATTATCATACAAAAAAAATGATGATACCACTGCCGACATAGCATAGGACCAACTTCGTCCCAGTAAAAGGTTAAAATCAAGCTGAGCATCAACAACTTCAACTTCAAATACTACAGTTTTACCTTCTAACTCTATAGGTAGATCATTTAGAATACATATGGATGAAAACATCTTCCATCAAAGGATTTCAAAGTTGTGGGAGACTGATTGATAGCTAGAGAACCCAAGGCTTTACAACAAGCAATAGACATGATATACGTAGAAGCTCCTTCGTCAATTACCATGCGAAAGACTCGTTTATTTTTGACAAAAAATGGTATTTGGAATTCCAGTTTATGCAGAAGTCTAGCCACATAACTCTTAAGATAAAATACAATGATATTAGAACCCTGGGGATCAATAGATCCTATTGCTGAAAAAATCAATTTCCTTTATGTGGGAAAAGTCTACAACACTTCAAGGGTTGACATTGTTGAAGGTGACATAGGCAGATCCTCAAAAATGTTGTAATTTTGAGTAGCTCACACATGAGGATTGAAAGCCGAATTTCGGAAAACACCTTTAGGAGGCGATCAAATCACCATGTCAAAATTAGGTTTTTCAACTGTCATGATTTAGAAGGAGGATGAATTTATGTGGGAGATTGATTGGGTGAACCAATATCATTTCCATTTACAACATGACCTTTAGATCTGTAATATTTAGATCTTGTGGCTACCATAACTTGTGAGAACATCATCATGATATCCATCAATATGGAGGAAGAGGAAGGGTTGTGTGAAACCATATTAATGTCTTGAGAAGGGAATGGATCCTTCAAAACAACAGGGGTACATGAACCTTTAACGAATTTAGTAACCTCAGCACGATGAGGGCACTCCTTAGTGTAATGATCTTCATCACAAATTAGACAAGGAAAATGAGGCTTTTTCTTTTCATCAGATGGTTCGGTTTTATTTGATTTATCTTTTGAGGAAGATTTTTTTTTCTTTACCTTTTCCTTTATTTTTACCTCTAGTCAATTTATTCTTACTAGTAGATGAATCTACGACATTAATCTTAGAAGTAATTTTGGGATAAGGATTTCCTTTGGGTGAATCTAGTAAAGTCACAATCAGAGTAGATTTGGATTTTTTCTTTTTACTCTTAGATTGGCTAACAGAACCAATCAAACCATCAACGGTGTCAGATCTTGTAGGAGTCGAGGTTATTTGATCAGGGTGAGGAAAATGTGGAATTTTCTCATACAAAGTTTCAGACTGTGTGTAAACAAGGTCTAGATATTGGGCACGAGCAATAACTTAATATTCAGCTACAACACCTCCCTTGGCCACATATTCGGTAATGACTGGAAGAAAATATTTTGTAAACCATTCAGCCAAAATATGATATGGAATGAAATCCTTAACTAGACAATGTCTATGTCTCCATTCATTTATATGATCGGAAATATGAGTAGACAAGGATTGTTTCGAAGAATTCAAAATTTCAATACGAGTATCATAATGAATTGGTAACTAAAAATGTGTCAAGAAAGAAGTGGATAAGGCGTTGAAGTTATGAAAAGAGGCTCGTGGTAACTCAATGTAACATTTTTTTGTTGAACCGGTTAAAGTTCATTGGAAAAGTCGCAATCTAATGGAATCATTGATTAATGAATTTGACGCGCACCAAATATGATATGTCATGACATGGTTTAATGGGTCTTCTCCTTATTTGCATTCAATTTTTGGAATTTCCCTAGGAAACTTAGTAGGAATTGTTTGCCAAAACATGAAATATTAAATAAGATCACTCATTAGCCAAGACAGATCCAATAAATATAAATTTGTAATGAACGATAATTGTTGATTGGTATCACGTTATGAAAATTGATTACCCTATGGGATAAGTCCAATACCTTGAGGAGGATATCCAGGATATCCTAGGATAGCTTAAGTAGTTGGGATTTTCATTCCTCCAAGATAACCAGGGTGAGCCATACAAAACTATGGTTGAGATGGAATTTGATAAGTATGAATAGTGTATGGTTGACTCTGGAAAGGTATATTTTGGCCCCTCTTCCCCAAGTAATATTTCCGCTGAAAGGGTTGGATTTGTAAAGGTTTTCCTTGAAATAAATAACTCTGATAAGGTTGACCTTGAAAAAACTAGCCTTGAAAATCTTGTCCTTGATATGGTGTTTACAGATTTCCCATACCAAATTGTCCCAAAAATATTTGAGGTAATGACTGGGTCATAGGACTTGATTGATAGACAGGTTTCTAAGGGATGGCCTGAGTAATTAAGGGGAAATTGGACCAGATTTTTTATGGGGGTTGGAGGTGTACTTGTTTGTTGAATAAATGTTTGTACAGTGGACTAGACAGGAGTATGTGGACTACTCGGACCAAGTGTCTAACTTGGTTTCTAAATATATATTTGTGTATTTACTTAAGGAATCAAATGACTAGGCTACTAGAATTGTATCGGAATACCTTCAACAAGTATTTGTTGAATAGGTTGTCAAGTATCATGAATAGGTTGATAAAGTGGCATCTGTGGAGCAACTTGCAAAGGATGTTGAACAAAAAAAGTGTTCCAAATGGTATTCATCACTGGATACAAAGTACCAACTAAGGGTTGTGACACAACGAGTTGACCTAATCTAGTTTGAGATATCTGACCATAGTTTTTATCATTTCTAGTTAAAGGTTGTCCTCCAACTGTAGGATATGACCCAACAAAAGGTTTCCCTCCAGGTGGAGATGTTTTTCCCTAGGGTGGATTATAACCACCTATTGGGTTAACTTGAGGATTACCTACACTTCCAGAAATGATATTAATGTATTGATCTGACATCAAATTTTTGGAAGTAGAAGTTGATATACCAGCTGACATAGTAGAAATTTGAGACGAAGGAGTGGCTCCTCAAAAATTTCCAGAAAGTGACTGATATCTAGGAGGAACTGACAGACCACCATATAATAGTTATTTTGGAGAGCTTGATAACATGGATGTATCAGAATGAATACTTCCATAAATCATCCCTGACATATTAAATCTGGATACATAGTAATAAGAAGTGCAATAACGTGGAAGACCTTGACCTAAAAAATTCAAAGGTGTGAGATACTAAGGAACTGGTTGAAAGGAAGCAAAAAGAAGGCTTCAAGAAACTATTTGTTCACTGGTAAAAAATGGAGAACTTGGAGTTTATTCTTCCTCATCTCCAGTAATATCTTCAAAACAAATAAGACCAAGAGGTAGATTATCAGTAATACTAATTTTTACTTTGGGTGAACATGGAGCAGGAGTAGGGGCTATAATATCTGAAGGAGACTCAAGTTCTGAAAAATCAGACCTAGGTTCAGAAATTTATGGCTCAGTTAGTTATGTATCTGAAACTTCTCCAGTATTAGATTTTGATCTAACTACTTCGGTAACTACCGATCCAGATTGCACTAATTTTGTTTCAAATTCTTGAGGTTGATTCACTTAAGTTTTAGATTCTTCAATGGTAGATGTTTCAGGTTGATCTGAAGTCCCAGATCCTATTTATTTTGACCTTTCAACCTTAATTTTTTCCAATTGACTCATGTATAGTCAGGGGGTTTACCTTGCATTCTCTACGAACATCTTGGTAAGTCAGCCACAATGAATTTTAATTAACAATCCAAACAATATAAAAAATCACACCTAACGCCTTTAAAAAGAAAAAACAAAAAAATAACACACGCTAACAAATCTAGGAGTCAAACCACACAAAAAACCTTTTCATAGTGAAATCACTAGTTGGTGATGAAATCTAATGTCGCAGAAATCAAGGTGAAAAGTATATATAGATAGAACGGGTGGAACCAGTTAACCTAACAACTTGCTTAATGAAATAATTTGGTGCAAGTAACTCCAATTATGCCATCTCGAGTGAATATTACCCTCCAAAAGGTCCAGGTGAGTTTATTCAACATATGTTCCAAGTATGTGGAGACCTTCCCTCCACCATCACCTCAAGAAATATCCCTAATATTATGGTCACTAAGGTTACCACCTACAACAATTCAACCTGGGGGGACAGTCACAGATTGGACTTACACATAACGGCAGAGTAACAAAGCTCAATCCCCTTGAAAGTTCTTCAACATGGATAATCTGATTTTTACCTCCAAGTGACCCCAAGTACCTTTCGGCACTATTTTTAATGTGTGTGAACCACTCTACCATAACTAATGAAGCAAGTACGATCACTTCACCGGGTTTGATATGATCTTGTCGTTGACTCCCTTGTAAGAGGAGCTTCCCAGAGAAAAATTACAATAAATGTATTATTTCCCTACCACTAGATTCTATTGATTGTTTATAGCTTTGGAAATATAACTCACTTCCCTATCCCAAATCCCTACAACTTGATCTATGTAGGTGGAAAGAGCCCTAAAATTGAAAAAAATTCTAATCAATTTTACTAATGTTGTGTTATTAAGTTGTTTTTTACTCATTAGGTAATGGATGTGAAACTGCTAATATTCTGACCAGACTCAAAAAATCTAATGCAGTCAAATATGAAACTATAACCTTTTCATTCAATGAATTCCTAGTTACAAGAGAGTAAGAGTCTTTTTTATTTTCAAATAAAATGCAAAAACTTAGATTCCAATAACATTATTTTCCACAAAATTCCAATTTCACTTTGAAAAAATTCAATTGCCGAAATTAAATCAAAATTCCAGTTCACTTAACAAGTCAAATAAGATTCGAGGGAAGCATTGGCATTTACGAAGAAACATTCAATTAATGGGATTGAAGCATGCGGCTAGGGTTTGAAGCGGGTAGGGTTTCACGGATCTGCAGGCCGCTCAGAAGTTAGAAGCGACAGCCCATAGATGTTAGGAAACAGACAAAGGAAATGGGGACTCCAGATAGAGGGGGTGCAATCCCATCCTACAACAATGTTACAGCGGGAGAAGCGAGCGGGAGCAAAGGAAAAAAACCAGGCTCCCAAACAAATGATGAAGACACAGGACCAGCTCTTGGTGCAAGTTGGTAAACTTGAATGTGAGGCCAATGTCTTCTACATGCAACCAAGAAACCTAGATTTGTGATACCCACAAACAAACTAGAAAAATACCGTAGCTATATGAAGGATCATGCAATAATTTTTAATTTTATAGGAACATGGCTAGCTAAAAAGGACCTGATCAAATGGATCCAAATGAAGTGGCATCAAAAAGGCCACATCGAGCTAAAGCTCGGCACCAGAGGATTCTTTACAGTAATATTCTCCAACCTACAAGGAAAAGAGATAATATTTGAAAATGGGTCATACTTCTACCATAATGCGAGATTATTCATGAGGTATTGGGAGGAATGATACAACCCAGGTAAGGAGTACTTCCTGGTGGCACTAGTATGGATATGGCTATTCTCCCTACCGATAGACTTCTGGGACCCTGAAATACTAGAAGGAATTGGAAACTCCATCGACAAGTTTTTGAAGATAGTTGACTCCACCCGTAGAGGCAGATGTACCTCGTATGCATGCATATGTGTTTATATGAATATAGCATATCCTCTCCTGAATACCGTGGCACTAGAATACCACGATGAGGTATGAAAACAACCTTTAGACTATGATCATATCCCCTTCAGATACCAACGGTTCCATGCGAATGGCAATTTGTAAAAATCCTTCCCTATGAACAATCAGGATATAGGGGAATAGGAGAAGGGGAATAAATCAACAAATGCAATAGAAGAGGAGGATGGGTTCACAGAGGTAAAAATAAAGAAGAATAATACAAAAGGGTCACCGACCCCAAACCCTAACCACCCTAAACAAAATATAAATAAGAACAGGTATAAAGTGTTACTGGAGGAAGGGGAAGCATCAAAATATGAGCAAGAGACAAATGAGGGCAAGAAAGAGCTAGATCGGGAGAGGCCTAAGGAGATGGAAACGAAAAAGGAAATAGAGAAGGACCAACATAGACCAACAACTACACCAAAAAGGAAATCCCAAATGGAACCAATGGACAAGGAAGATCAGGAACAAAACCTAGACAACTTGGGCATGGAGGTATATGCCTCCAAGGAAGAAATGAGTTCAGAGGAAATAGTGTTGAGGAGGATACTAAATGAATGGAGACACCTGGATGAAAGGTTTATACCAAAGGATTAGAAGAAACTATATAGATACATTTTCCAGAAGTACATGGCCAAGAAGAGACAAAAAAATGTGGACCAAGGGGAACAAAAAGGACCTCACCCCGGGGAAAAAGGAAGAAAAAATATTCAAGAATCAATACAAAGTGTAGGGAGTAGCGTTGGTGAATTTGAATAAGATAATACCTCTATTAGAGGTATTCCAACAACTTCAAAAGGTTTCCCAATGATAGTAATCTCATGGAATGTGAGAGGCATAAACAACTGAGGAAAACAGAGTTACCTCCAAGAACGACTGAAAAAGGAAAAACCCTATATTATGCTTCTCCAATAAACCAAGATATCTGGGGAAAGAATCGAGGCCATACTCAATCGAATGAAACCTCGATACAAGGAAATAGTGATAGACGTAAAGGGCAGTGTGAGAAGTATAGCGATACTCTGGAACCCCGCAAAAGTAACAGTAGATATGTGGATAAGTATGACACGCATAGTATCGGGAAGATTTTGACCCATAGGAGGAAAATAATGGGTTCTTATTTTGGCAATATATTGCCCTCACATTCTAGGAGAGAAGGAGGCCTTCATACAGGCCTTGGGAAAGCTAGGAGAGCTACACGACGAAAAAATATGACAGATCGGTGGAGACTTCAACCTGATCACATCGTTGGATGAAAAAAAAGGAGGCATTCGAAGAGAAGAAACTAAAATGTAGCTATTTAGAAATATGCAAGCTGAAATGCATATGGTGGACTTACTTACAGTCAACAGAATCTATACCTGGAACAACAGACGAGGAGGGGTGTACTAGGTGGCTTCGCATATGGATCGTTTCATGGTTTTAGAGGACGTCATCGGTCAATATCGTTATTACAAAACCTCGATACTTCCATGCTCGGTATCTGACCACTAGCCCATCAGGCTAGAGGTAAACCTCAAAGAAGGGCATAGGAACGAGCCTTTCTGTTTCGAGTCCTTCTGAATGTGTGACCCAACTTTCTTAGACAAAGTTAAATAATTATGGAGCTCAAGTATAGAATAGGGAAGAAATTTCATGCACACATTCCAGCTGAAGTAGTTAAAACAAAAAATCAAGAAATGGAATCAGGAAGAATTTGGGCATATTCAAACAGAAAAAGAACTACTTCAAGGGAGGATGAAACATATCCAACAAAGCATGATCATGCAAGGGAGAATGGAAGCATTAATAGAGGAGTAAGGGAAACTGGTGACATAGATTGAGGAAATAAGGAAGCAGAAGGAGATATTATGGAGGCAGAAATCGTGAGTTCAATGGCTTCAGGAAGGAGAAAGGAACACCATATTCTTCAGCAATGAAATGATTCAAAAAATACAACAAAATATAATATTCTCCTTGAAGGACCGAGGCGGAAATATGGTGGTTGAGAATGCAAACATGGTAAACCACTTCCAAAATTTTATGTCAGAACCATACCCTAGCTGGTCTGAGGCAATTGATAGGATCACGTAGCACAATCCTCGGTTAGAGAACAGGGACCAGAACCTCGCACTAATGTGGGCAGTCATGATGGAGGAGTTAGAGGAAGTAGTCAAAGGGCTATCTAAAAGTAAGGGACCAAGTCCAGACTACTTCACAGTATAATTTTACCAAGCAACATGGCCAATCATTGAGCCTGACATTCTATAGGTGTTAGAAGAAGCAAGGTGAACGAGAAAGGTACATCCTGCCCTCAACTCTAATTTTTTTAGCTCTAATTCAAAAACTGGATCACTCTTAAGAACCCAAGATTTTCGCCCAATATCTTTATGTGATGTAATCTACAAAATCATATCCACTATCATGGTGAATCATCATAAACCCCTTCTCCCAGATCTGATCTCCCCCGAGCAAACTAGTTTTGTAAAAGGGTGTCAAATCTTGGATAGAATTGTGATAGCTCAAGAAGCAATCGATTCCCTCAAGACCCTCCGATCAAAAGGAATGATGATTAGATTGGACCTTTCGAAAGCATACGACCGTCTAAGTTGGACCTATCTTCTCCAGATACTCCAAGCTTATAACTTTGACGCTCAATGGATCCATTGGATTTCCTCCCTGATATCGATGTAGGTCTTCTCCATTCTCCTCAATGGCTCTCCAACCCACACCTTTAATGCATCACGAGGCTTAATACAAGGAAACCCTATATCCCCTTTCTTGTTCATTATGGCCGCAGAAGGCTTGGGAAGATATATCAAAGCCAAAACCCAAGAAGGGAAATTCAAAGGTATGAGGATGTGGGATAATGACTTAGCCCTCACACACCAGAAATTTGTATATGACATTATGATGTTCTGTCAGGCTACCCTAAAAGAGGCAATGAGCCTTATAAACATATTCCAGGACTTTATGCAAGCCTCTAGAATGCAAATAAACAAGGAAAAATCTGACATCTATTTCTTCAATACCACTGCCCAAACTCAAACCTTCCTAGCCAAGACCATGGGTTTTCATATTAGCATTCTCCGAGAAAAATAACTGGGAATCCCCCTAAGCCTAAACTCCCTTATAACCTTAAATTGGAAACCTCTTCTGAAATGGATTCATGGGCTTCTCCAAAATCAGACCTTCAGGGCCCTCAACATGGCTTTCTGGGTCATCCTCATGAAAGTAGTGCTACAATCTATGCCCCTCTACCAGCTCTCAAGTCTAGAGGCTCATAAACTGGCCTGCAATGAAATGGCTAATATATTTAAAAGATTATTGTGGCAAGGAGCGCAAAAAGAAAAAAAATGGGCTCTCTTATCATGGAACTACCTGTCCAAACCTCGGATGGAAGGAAATCTAGGACTCAAAGACCTGTATACCCTCAACCAGAAAATAGGGGGAAATTTATGGGGGCGATGACCTATGGAAAAAAATATGGGAAAGGAAATACAAGATGCAAAAATCTATGGAAGAGAGACTTAGAATTCAAGAAAAGCCAAGAGGATATTCAATTTGGAATTTGGTAGTGGAAAACAAGGATTTAATACGTATGAAGAGTTTCTAGGAAATTCAAGGAGGGGATAAGGCATTGTTTTGGGAAGAGGCATGGAAACAGAGAGAGAATATCTTCAACAGACAGGACCTAGCTAAACTTTTCTTATTCACGAATAAACCAAATAATAGGCAGGTCAACAAATATTGGCAACCAGAACCTGGAAATAACTAGTATATATGGAAATCAAAAGAATAATGGCTGAATGCACCAGAATCACAACAATGGAGATAATTTGAGAAAGAGATGTAATCCCATAAAATAGTCATTACAGAGGGACCAAACATTCTTATATGGGGACACCATAACAAGGGGATGTTCACAATCCAGGAAGGATGCCAAATTAAGGTTGATCACCAAAGGCAAAACCCCCTGCTATTTGGCACAAAATATGGTCTCAAAACCTCTAGCCTAAGGTGGTCTTCTTCCTCTAGCTAGTCTTCCATGGTTGTGCCCTCACCTGGGACCAACTTCAAAGACGGGGGGTGCATGGACCCTCAATCTTCCCCATGTGTGGGGCACAAAAGGAAACGTTGGAACATCTTCTCAATTTGTGCCCTTATGTCCAACATCTATGGCAAAACCATGAAGACCTCTTTGGTTACTTTGATCATGACCGAAACAGTGTCCCAACCACTATGGAAAAATAGAGGAAGAAAGTATACAAGAACCCAATTCTAAACAAAGCATGGGGCATATCCTTGGGGTTCCTTTTATGGGTAATATGGAAGGAAAGAAACAGGAGAATATTTAAGGATGAAAAGCAGGCAGAGAAGGAAATTTGGAGGACCATTATACAAAATATCTGGGAAACTATCCTTGTAGAGAAATGGTACCAGGATGACTGGAAATAATTGAGGTGAGAATCAAGGATATTATGTATGTTGAACCTATCACTGCAGATAATAGGACCAAGCTCATGGAATCCCCAACCGCATAATACCCTAGAGCTCACACGATTCATGAATCCGCTTGTTGGATTCATAAAATTAAATTTTGATGGTACCTTGAAGGGAAACCAAGGAGAAGTAGGGCATGGTGGTGTTGGGATACTGTGATTTAGCAGATTTCCATACTAATTGACAAGGCAACATATAAACCAATGTTTAGATCTCTAGGATCTAGCCCTCCTAGTCTCAGAGAGGGATCTCTCAATTTTTTGCAAAGATATGACTTGTTTGCTTGCAAAAGGTTGATTTTAGGCTAGTTATTTAGCATGAGTTTGTTTGATTGTTTGATGGGACATGATGATCTAGGAAGCATAGATAGAAAAGGAAAATCTCTAAGTCATTGGGAAATGGAGTCAAGTAGAAGTTTGTAAAAAGTTTGTAAATGAAACAGGGGTATCAGAGGGCAAATCTAACTTGGCTATTGGATCTACAAAGTTTTTCAGGTGAAATGAAATGAACATTAAGGGTTTAGAATGAAAAGTATAACTAAGGGCAATTAAGAATCCTTAATTATATGTACTTCTCAACAAAGGGACTTAAAACATCATTTGAACATGAATATGTGTTCCATAGACAGGGCTAACCATGAATTCTATAAATCACACTTCAGCAAATAACACTTTCAAGACAAACTTTAAAAATGAAATCTAGGAGTTGAGGAACACTCTATTTCATCCAAAGATTTCACTTAAAGGATAAGAAAACATTCAAGATTCACAAATAACTGCATTCATAGAAGAGGGAACTCCTCCCAAAATTTGAGCGAAAATCCTCATCTTAATGGTTTCTTCTTCTATTTCCATGTAATCAAAAGCATCATTCATCTTATCTACATGTTGTTGGGCAGTAGTAGGTTCATTTCAGTGAAATGGGGAATTTTGGATTGATATTCATTGGAAGGGAACCAGAGGTAGTGGTAACACTAATGGATCATACCATGCTGCCATGATAGGAAATAATGGGGGATTTACAAGAGGTAGATTTACAAGAGGGAAAGTGGGCTGAAATGGGGTATTTTGAACAGTGGATGTGTGGATAGGAGTAGAAGAAACACTTGGGCCAGCAAACTGTTGATGAGCAGATTTGTTATGAAAGGAGCTGAAATGATGGAGAAGCTGAGAGTCAGGTGGAGTAGAAGGTGAAGCTTATCTGCTAAAGCTCTGTTGCAAATATGTGGTTTCAAAATCATCTTGCTTTAAATCACTTTGAGATTTATTCTTGAATAGGTTCTTTGTGTGAGGTAAGTCAAAGTGAGGATCTTTTAAGACTATGAGATCTTCAGGAACAGATCTTGTTCTTGGGATGGTTCTATCAGTAGTTGGTTTTCCAGATCTAGAAGTTTTCCACAAAATCCTTTCTGGATTTTCAACTATGGTAGGAGGGTTAGGTTTGGATGGGATCTAGTATTGACCCTATGTGAAGCCAGATTTCAGTTTCCAAAATTTAGAGAGGCTGAGGTTTTTTAGGACTGTTTTTCAAGATTTTTTCCTCTCACAGTGATTTCTATAATAGGGGACTAGGTTTCTAAACTTTCTCAAGGTTGATTAACACATTTTTAAGGAAATATGGAGATCTAGAGGAGTAATAGGGCTACTAGGGCTAATGGAGTCGCCAGGTGGAAATTTTTAGCTTTTCTGAAGGTAAAATGCTTTATGGTACACCACCAATGGTTTATTTGAAAACCAATCTGAATTTTTTTGGGTTTTTTTGAGTTTTTATATGGTTCAATGGTTGTGAGAGTGGCCTATACCTGATTCAACACTTAGCTAAGGTGATGAAACAAACAGAGTCTACTCTATTGCTTATCAGCTGATTTCTTCAAGTTTTGATAAGGGTTTCTTAGAATCCTAAGGGTTACTTAGATTTCCACTGATTCAAACAGATCCTATCATGATTACCATTATGATGGTAGTGCATGAAGAAGCTATAGTTCACTTAAATGAATACTGAGTGTCTTTTTTAGGGACTCTTACTCAAAAATGTCCCATCGTGATCGCCAAAATGTTGGGATCTTGTGATTTAGCATATTGGCATACTAAATGACAAGGCAACATATAAACCAATATTTAGAGCTCTAGGATCTAGCTCTCCTAGTTTTAGAGAGGGATCTCTCAATTGTTTGTAAAGATATGACTTGTTTTCTTGTAAAAGGTTAATTTTAGGCTAGTTATTAAGCATGAGTTTGTTTGATTGTTTGATGGGACACGATGATCTAGGCAACATACATAGAAAAGGGAAATCTCTAAGTCATTGGGAAATGGAGTCAAGTAGAAGTTTGTAACAAGTTTGTAAATGAATCAAGGGTATCAGAGGGCAAATCTAACTTGGCTATTGGATCTACAAAGTTTTTCAGGTGAAATGAAATGAACATTAAGGGTTTAGAATGAAAAGTAGAACTAAGGGCAATTAAGAATCCTTAATTATATGTACTTCTCAAAAAAGGGACTTAAAACATCATTTGAACATGAATATGTATTCCATAGACAGGGCTAACCATGAATTCTATAAATCACACTTCAGCAAAAAACACTTTCAAGACAAACTTTCAAAATGAAATCTAGGAGTCGAGGAACACTCTATTTCATCCAAAGATTTCACTTAAAGGATAAGAAAAAATTCAAGATTCACAAATAACTGCGTTCATAGAAGAGGGAACTCGTAGAAATATTTTATTATAGCTATAAATATCTTCAAAACAATTATTTAAGCAAGAACAAAGGGTATGATCAAAACAGACCTCTTTGGCAGACTATAAACAATGGTACTTTAAAGCGAGACTTCAAAAACAGTTTTCAAGTGGCAGCAAGTAAGCAGGGAAAACCATAAATCATTCTTGAGACAAACTATTTGAACTATTCTTGAAATAAACAAGCTTAAGGGTTGAAAATCAGTCAAACTACTCAATAAAAACTTCAGCAGATGAACACATAAAGACAGTGAAGAGTAAACAGGTCTAAGGTGCTTCTAGAAGACATTTCTTAGCCTAAACTTTTTACTCTACTACAAGAAAAAAGTGATGAAAACATAATGGAAAATAGGAAAACATTAAAAAATTAGAATACTTCACCAACAGCCAAGCTCAGGGATCCAATGACAGAGCTTTCTCCATCCACAAACAGGTCAAAATATCCACATGTTCTAGAACATCAAATTTCTTTCAACTTTAGTAGAACTATGTATTGCTTCAAAGAGTTATCAAATTCCCACCTTACAATGAGTTCCAGTGCAGTATTTATACTGCAAATGAGGAGGTGGAACTATCTAGGGTTCAAAATGTTATTAATGACATAGTAAATGCACTCCTATCCTTAAAAACCATTCAAGGCATAAGATAGGAATGTCTCTCAACTACTTCTCTATGTAATAAATCTGTCTTTACTTCTTGAGGATGAAATAGTTGAAAAGGTTGACTTTGAGGCCTTTTTCTGTCTTTACATTAACTATTCTGACAGTTTAAAATACCTTCTGACTGTGTAATAACTGCCAATTTTCCCCATAAGACATAAAGTAGGCCAAAGGTGTCAGTTAGGTTTATCAAGTGAATAAATGCTCTATGTTTGATTTATCCGAGGCCTTCTTAAGCTTATCTTTCATTTATTTTATCTTTAGATTGTTTTAAGGCCTTTTAGCCTTGATCTGCCTTTAATTAATCTATTTTGAGGCTTTGATTTTGCCTTAAGCCTCTATCATCATCCTTATGTTGTCTTTATCTTCTTTTTTATTGTTTTAAACCTTTGTTTATTTGTCTTTTAGCTTTAAAACCTTGATTAGGCTTTAATCCTTTGTTTCTTCACTGCTTTAACAACTTTAATCATTAACTAAGCCTTCCTCGTTGTCTTTCTCTGTTTCTCTTAAAACAATTGCTTTATTCCTTAACTCTTTGCCTATATTTATTTTTTTAATCACTGTGCTTTATCCATAATTTGCTTGGTTTTAGCCTTTAACCTTTTTTTTCTTTCACTGTGCTTTTCCTTTTGCTGTTTACAGGTGTCTTTATTCGACGCTGGAGGGTTTGAGTGTATAGCTAGTGCATACAAATTATTGATTAAAATCCAGAATTCACACCCCCCAAAAGCTTATTTTCTGCATTTGATTAGGCTTTAGAGGTGGTGACCTTCGGCCCTGTCCCTTTACGAACTATGGGAAGGGTTTTTGTATTACATGCCACCACGAAAACCTACAAAATAAACCAAATATTTAATAAAACCTTGTGTATTTGTGGATTTGGAAATTGCGTTACATAGGCAATGGCGAGGGCAGAGGAGTGTGCGCAGAGGGATGGAGAAGCACAGGGAAGAGGTTCCATGGGAAAAACCGCGAAAACCAGGTTTAAAAATGACTTTGGTGCGAAAATGGGCATAGGTGGTTTTGCGGAAAACCGGGCGGTTTTCGCACAAGGTAACGATGGTAAGTGGTTTCAGTCCATATGGACGTGATACCATACAGAAAATGACACATGTCCATATGGAAACCGCTCATTTCGTGCGGAAGCTGCGCATTGAGGGGTTTTATAAAATCGAGCACGAAGATGGTTTTGAGCTGTCTGATCTAGGCAATCCAGATTGACAGTCATGGTTGTGCACGAAAGTTGGAAAGTTGCGCATGAGAAAAGGGGATGGTGGAAGACAGTTGGCGAAGGGAGATTGGTCTGTGGGAAGAGTAGTGGGAGGTGGGCCCGGAGTGACGTGGGCTATTGCATTGGGTAGTGAAAAGTCGTCAGGAGAAGGAGTTGGATGATGGCCATTGGATTTAGAAAATCCACAGCAGAGATTACCCTGTGGAGTAGTTAGATGGGGGAAATTTTGATGGGTAGGGAAGGTCGCGGGAGCATGGTGGCCATTGGATCTAGGCCTAGGGCCTTTGATCAATGGCCAAGAATGCCCCAAAAATCAACGGAACAGGGAAAAGAAAAAATGAAGGGGGGGCTTAAGGAAAGGGGCTTGGAAGTGGTCTCATGGGTAAAAGGAGGACCAGGGGTAAAAATAAAAAGGGCTAAGGGCTTAAGAAGGCGCGGGAAAAACAAAGGAAAGCGCAATTTTAGAAAAGGGTGTGGGGGTAACGAATGGTAATGGAAAGGGCTAGAAGAAAAGGAGCGGGAAGGGTCTAGTGGAGGAGTAGGGGACCGGGAGCAGAGAAATAAGGGGCTAAGGGTTTAGCCGATGGTCGGGGGTGAGGTTATATGAACAGAGGGGCGGAGTAAAAGGGGCTGGAGGGCTATTTCTTGGTCGCGGGTGCAGGTCATATGAAGAAAAAGGAGCGGAAGACTTAAGCCCTTAATTGTAAAAAGACTGTTTTTTAGGCCAAAATTGGGTTTTTTAGGCCAATTTAGAAGTTCCGATAGGTATAAAAAGGTAGTTTAAACCATAAAAAAAGGGCTTTTTATAAGTTTAAAGGGTTTTATATGGGTAAATGAGGGATTTAGTGAAGGAAAAATGGGGTTTTTAAAGGGAAATGAAGGGTTAATGAAAAGGGAAAAGAGGGGATTTTCAGAGGAAATGGAGTTTTTATGAAAGAAAGAGGTCCTTTTGAAGGGGACAATGATTGTTGGGTTAGGAGTAAATGAGTGAAATTTTATGAAAAGATAGATAACTTAGGGATAATGAACACAATGAGATTTCCAAAATTCAAAAATTTTCATGAAAAGTTTGTTTTGGAAATTCATGTACTGATCTAGCCATCATAAGATATAACATAATTTATATATGGCTAACAGGTGGCATATTTAGAGATCACAGGGGAAAGGTGGTCAGAGTGTTCACAGCAGATTGTGGCATAGAAAGCAATAATGAGGTGGAATTAAATGCAGTGAAGCAAGGGTTAATTTCGGCACAACGAGAATGATATTACAAATTAATGGTGGAAGGAGACTCCACCTTGGTCATAGAGGAAATGAAAAAATTTCACCAAGGATCCAAATGGGAGAAGATAATTAAAATTTGGCGAACAGCTAGCTCACCCAGTTTATAGGCGATTTGATCTTAGGAATGAACTATATTATCCTGAGGCATGTGCGACGCTCAGGTAATGCAGCGGCGGAATTCTTAGCCAACTGGGGATGCAATAACCAAGGCAAGGAGCTAGACATTCTCGGAGAAAGATTTGAGCATGAGGTAGGTACGACATAATTAATGGTGATTCTGGAGAAAGACATAGAGTGGAATGAGACACACTACCCCTAATTGGGATGCGAACAAGATAGATGGTTTGACAAAACACCACATGGATGAAGGGACCGGAAAGAGGCTATGGAGAAGGGAATGTAAATTGATGTTGTCAAAAGAGAATGGAAATGAATGCTAGGGCATGTGCAAAGTGGGCCAACTGGCTCACCGTAGAGAAGATGTCTGATAGGTGGTATGTAAGGCTTTCATGCAAAGCATGCAGCCTAGAGCTAGTCGATGGCAAAGATGGAATCAAATGAAGGGGAGTATGAGTAGGCTACAATATGTGAGGGCCCAACTGTGTTACAGGGCATAGGTGCCACTCAAACACCAGTATTTAACCCAGACCCTCCTTGTGCATGAAAAAAGAAAGAGGAAGATGAATTCATGTTGGATTTTGATGGACAGGGTGGCAGGGTGGGTTTAGTTCTTATTATTCTTGGTCTTCTGCTGCATGGGATTATGCACATCTCGTTTGCTATGAGTGATCCTCTCGTTCACACCTTGTTGCCTTCTCCTATGCTCCTACATGTTATCTTCTAGGACCTTAAGGGGCCTTGGGTAGGAAGGTCTGGTGAGCTGCAATGGGATGGTCTAGGGGGGAGATCATCTATGTCTTTGTTGTTGGGGGAAGGCAGGATAGGGAATTATCTTTGTGGGTTGGAGAGTTGGTTTTGCAAGGCTGGGGAGCAAAGGGAGAGGGGGGTGGCCATTGGGTCGGGTTGGGAGGGCGTTAGGGGGAAAAGTAACACCTTTAGGACTCAAGAAGCAAGGAGTACAACCTGAATTCTAAACCATGCCTTTTCTCAGTAAATGGGGAGAAATGTTGCCCAATTTGTGGGCCAGTTAAGGCCCTGGGGTTAATTTAGAGAGGTCAGTCAAGGGGGAAATGGAGAAATTATGATATAGAATAGGTATGGGGGGGGAACTCGAGCTGAGACTCTATAACCTGCTCTTCCAACACTATCGGTAAGCACATAGGTGCCACCCCATGCGTCAGGCTTTCTCCATTCGTCAGGGATGAAAATGACGAAGTCGAGAAATATGAATTGGAGAATCAAAACAGGAAAGGATACCACCCTTAATTTTTTCATTGGTTTTTATTTTTCTATAGGCCCAAGTAACAACCACGAGGTTGTGACCACTACCCCGCTCAAGAGTCTATCAGTGTGGGTTGTCATGGCCAAGCAGCTAGTCGCAAGGGAAGAGGGATATAAAATGAAGGAATATGAGGTGGAAGGGAAGAAGGGTTGGGAGGGCTGCAAGGAAGGTGACAGAGGAAAAATAACAGCAACAACCACCACTAGCCTAGCACCATGGAAAAGAGGAAGGAGGTCTGGTGCAGATACAATGTAGAACTTAATATATCCATACATTGAAAGCTCGCCAGCTCCAGTGAAAGTAGAGATATCCATATGGGAAACATAATTGAGAGGGAGAGCTACAAGGGAACAAGTGCAGGAAGAGGAATGGGATCCACTGGTTGTGGACCCGCGAAACACTAGAGGCAGGATGAATTTTTTTCACCAAGTCATCCAAACTTACTGGATTATGAAGAAATTATTGGCGAAATCCATATTTGAAAACCACCAGTAGAGAGAGGAGCCAGTCCAACAGGGACAAATTCACAATCAGGAAAATGAACCAAGTCTTTTGGTGCTCCAAATGGAAATTCAGTCAATATAGGTTCAGTTGTTCCACCAGAATTTCAAGCTAGGACGAATGGAGAAGCTATTGCAGAGCATATATCAGCAATAAATTCTAGGTTCAAGTGCGAAGGATCCGACACTAGTGGATTCTTCAAATGACTAATTGTCATCAGCCCTCTATGTTTTTTTTGTCATTTTTGTTATAATGATGTCGGATAGCTTTTACATTGCCAATTGTTTATGTTTATGCGGCATGATATTAGACAGTATAAGATCAAAAACTCGGATGAACATCCTCAAAACATTTAAGTTTTGGATGGCGTATAATGTAGACAAGTGGCCAACAGACTTGATTTCCTACCGGCAGGTTGAGGTCGTCGGGAACACATATTTTGCAACCTGCTTTATAGTTAATGAATAGATAATCACTGCCAAGTTAACAAAAAATAAGTCAAATAACCATAAAATGTCCTTTTACGATCAATCACTTGCAATTCTTCAAAGTGCATAGAGAAATCAATAAAAATCTGAAATGAATTTTTACTAATGAATGCCTTTAATTTAATGGTGTCTAAAGTGTATTTATGAACAACTTCAATATTGAAAATAAATTATTTTTGTTTTGCATTCAGCAATAGAAGCAACTATCACAAAACACTAAAATTTTGAGAAAACCCTAAATTCACTAATCTAGAATATGTTTCACAAATAAGCAAAGTCTTCACCAATCCTAGTATGTTTGCAAGAAAAAACATAGGGAGACAACAATCTAATAGCAACCAACCTCTTTTTTGAAAAATCAATTAGCAACTAGTTGAAACCTACCCTAATTTGTGAAAACGAGTAATTTCTCAAAAATATTGTTTAACGGCACTCAAACAAACCTAACAGGATTCGTTGGAGGTCAAGACAACTGTAAAAAAGCTTTTAAAAACCAAAATTCATACTTTTATCAAAGGAAAATCTACTCTTTCAAAAATTCCCAGAATTTTCGTAGGTGAGCAGTTCAGTTCAATGCACATGGGATCTGTTGTTAAAGAAAAACAGCACATATTTACGCTCTGTTTCTGAAAAAAAAACCGTGCAGAACGAGAAACTTAAAGAAAAAAATAAAACATCAGGCAAACTAATCACAAAACATAAAGGATACCTATATTGACAAGACTCAGATCGTGTTATCAAAAAGGATCAAAAATCAAAAACAATGAAAAGGAAGAGAACATAAAAAATCCCCAATACTGTCACCAATTTTTTTATATTTGGATTAATCCCTCTTGCGGACAAGAGCGATCTCACTAGATTTTAAACAAAACCTAGTAACAAGCAGACATTCAAACTACGCTTTTCCCGTATCTATCTTGCTTGAATCATAAAGATAAAAGTAGAGGAAATGAGATCTATACCTTATTGTGAAATTCTTGATGAAGATCCTTGTTATGCCTCTATGAAGCTCTAAAATGCTTGAAACAGACCTGCACACATAGAAACCAAAGGATCAAAGGCATATGCAGCATAGATAATTCAAAGATTCAAATTAATGATCAAGGAGATTAGTAACCAACATCATTTCAATGATAAACTAACAATAACATAAATCATTCATCATATCCATAAAAAAATATAGAGAGAAAAAGATATCAATTGTATTAATTTAGAGATATAGAAAATTCTTACAAAATTCCCCTTGATGTTGTGAAGCTCCTCCCATAAGTCTGCAGTCATTTCCTTGGATGATAAGCTCTCAAGCCTAATTTCACTAGGATAAGTCTATCTTCATCAACCTCCCTCAACACTCTAATTGATTTATAGGCCAAGAGGAGGAAGCTTCAAATCCACATGAAAAGGATGAGATCCACTTAAGGTGGGATTAGAGTTCCACGAAGAATGGGAGTTAGCTCCATGATGGGAGGGGTTAGGCTCGAATAGGCATGACCTTGAAGCTTTCAGTTGGGATATATTCGCCCAACAAGGCATCTATAATTAACTTTTTATTTTTAATTTTTGTTGAGTCGTGTGCGTGGTCCATAGTGTAAGACAAAGTGCAGTCTTGTGCAGGTACCAAAGGTAGGAACTCAGCATGCGCATACACTGGCTAGGAAAGCGCACAAGTCACTAAAAAGAAGATTTTTGGCCTTATAACCCATAACTCTTGCCTTCTTCAAGGTGATTAAGTTTTTGAATTGCAAGGGAGTGCTTTGAAACACATGAATTGGATGGCGAGAGATCCATTCTAATGGTCAGTTGTTATGGTGACAAAATGACATGTAACAGTATCTCAAAGGTTAAAGAGAAGCTAAAAGGAAAATGGAAGCTCAAGGGTCATGATGGAGCTCAAGAGTCACAAGGGGAGGTGAAAGGTCACCTCACTTGTTATAAATAAACCCTCGTAACTCAAGCAAAGGGCTTGGACTTTTGGAGAGCTAGCCTTGTCTTGTCTAGTTTACCATAGGAGTGAAGATCATTCTTTGGAGAAGCAAGTGGTCGCTTCATGTTCCAGTATTGGGGCTAGCGTTTCACCATTGTAATTGGGTACTTTGAACTTTCAATTAATCATCAGAATCTCTCAGAGCCAATGCACTTTCATGCATGTATTTTAGATTTTGTAAGACTATCCTTTTGATGTTTGCGGTATATGTTATTTCATACATGCTAATGAAAATGAATTATTTCATTAGATTTATTACATATCTTATTGTATGTGCATTGTTATTTCCTTTCATGTTCGTTATTATCTTGTGAACTATTTTGTAGGTTAACTAATGAGTCTTTTATTTCTCTTATGTGTCTTTTTTTAGGATATTACTATTACTTTTCTTCTAGAGGCTCACTCTTTCTTTCCCTTCTGTGGAAGCACCTTTTATGCATTGCAATTGGTGTCTCAAAAATATCACTCACTTTCTAACATCAAAGCTAAGTGTATGATCTCTTGTGTTGTTTATTGTAGCTAAGGAATATCCTTCAGATTATTTTAATGGTGGTCGGGCCCATATTCTGGATGGGGCTCCTATCCCAAACAATGTGAGGTCTAATTAGTACTTCATATCGATGAGACCCCCTTACTGTTGGAAGCCTCAAACACAGTCAACATGTGGTTTATGAATTCTAGTGAGCTCACACTAAGAATTGGTTGATATAACCAAATTAAAACAACATTTGAAGCATTATTAAGTGGATAATACAACCATGGTATAATAAAGAAAGAACACTTATAAACAATTGTTTTAAAACTAGCTTTCAAGCATATATACACAATGACTAGAAAAGTAATTTTATAAAAAATATTTAGATCTGAATGTAAAAAATGTAATAAGAGCATATAAAGAAGAAAAATTTGATAACATATAGTATTAAAATGAAAATATATACCATATTAATGCATAGTAATAAAAATGTGTTAGCTTGAGTGGTGGGGGCCCTCGCATAGCTCAACAAGCACACGTAATTTGAATCGGTGATTGGAAACTTCAAACACACTCCATAAAATTATTAAGATGATTAAAAATATTTCCAAAAACAAAATATGAGATCTCAAGTCGATATCTAAGTTCTAAAAAACAATAAGATGTCTTGGCAAGCTAAGTTCGCATGCCTTTATAGGAAAAATTCAACAAAATACTTAAAGATGTTATTCTTTATTAATTGCAGCCTATTATAGAGATAAAATCTGATCTAATCGACCTTATTGGGAACTCAAATTGTGGATTCAATCTCTAAAAATTAGATCTGAGTGAATTTAGCAATTCATGTTGTGTTTTTCCCTACTAGATTAGTTGTGTTGGTAGGATATTTTAGAGTAGTTTTGGGAAAAACAAATAGGTGTTTTACCATATTGGGATATCCATGAACAAAACCCATCTTTTAGACTTTACCCATACCTCCTACAAATATCATAACAAATTATGATTTATGAATTCTACAAAATCTTTAATTTTTTTTCAATGAAATTAATTGAATGAAATTTTAAAAATTAAAAAATAATCAAAATATCTTATGAAAGTGATTATATTGATAAAATATGGGAATTTTTTTTCATAAATGACTGATGAAGTTATTTTCAAGGCCAAAGAATTCATAAAACCATAACAAAATTCTTAACAAAGAGAGGAGTGACATTCCCTTCATATTGAAGGTGAAGTATGCCATCATACTTATTCCCAAAATTGTGATGGTTTGCATCACATTAATTTTGTTGCATGCAAGATAACTTCCATATTTTCTTTAGGAGGTTGTGATCATTTTCCCTATGTTTTTGGCCTCTTCCTGAGTATTTTCACTTTGAAAATATTGTTTTCAACTTTATGTGTATGTTTCCTCTCACACCACTTGTTGGCCTATGTAGAGATCATTTTGTTTTCTTCTTGCAACCTCTTATTTTCATCCTGAATCCTTTGGTTTTGCTTTATCAATGTGAGGTTTAGTTTGGTAAGAAAATCATCTTGTTATTTCAAGTATCTCTCTAATACTTGCATTTCTTACACAATCTTCTTCAATTTCTTAATTCTCTCGTTTTTATTTTCAAGAGCTTTCTCTTGAGGAGATATGACTTTGTTTGGTGGGGTAAAATAATTTGTTTCAACCTACTTTGAATATTGGTTTCGTATGATTTCTCATATTTCCTCTTCTGTAGTTGTGTACTTATCTTCTTCATCAATAAAGGTATAATCTTTAGGTAGCTTTCCTTTGTTTTGCAATTTTTTTCTCTTATTTTTTTTAATCCTCTAAAGATTATATATAACCATAAAGAACGTGTTGGCCCCATACTATCATTGTCTTCTATTTCAAACAAAGGAGGATTTTAGATTCTTTGCTTTTCCATATGATGAAATGGTTGTCTTTTCTTCTCTGGTCATTCTTCTAAGTGTTGATTATTTTTCTTATTGTTATTGCTCATATGTTATTTCTATCTTGTCATCTTGATCCTTAACTTCAACTTGTTGTGCATATTTTTCCTCTATATACTCCTTTCTTCCATTGTGACGAATTGATCTATTTTAAGAAAAGTTTCGCAAGTCTCTTGAGGCTTGGCAAGTTCCCGCTCTATAATCATCTTGAATAAGTCATGATGATATATGTTTTTGTCACTACCTGGAGATATTTTTGCTATCTTGGATACTTTAGTGAGACTTTTAAGTAAATAATGGAAATTCAAAGTGCTTTATCCCTTGCATGTTGCAATATTCTAATGTGATATAGGTATATGAGACTAAATCTACCATCACATTTTATATATCTTTGTATTGTTAAAGTGACCTAACCCTCTGGATGCCTTAACTAGGTGTTGGGCATGACTCTCTTCCAGTCTGGATGTGTCCTTGACCTCTTGAAGAAATAGGCCCATGGCCTCCCTTATGGACGTTGTGTTTTAAACCATTTTTCTCTTCCCTACGGTAGCCCTATAATATGACTTTATACATATTTGGACAAGTGGATGGTAAGGTTTCCCACTTGGGAAAAATTTCCATAAAAAAAATAAGGCAAATTCCTTGGAACATTCTTATTGTAACCCTTGAATTTGAGAAGAAACCCAATCCAATTCCTTTCCTCTAGTATCTTGATAGTATCGAGATGATACTTATTGATTTCAAAACCAAAGGGTTTAATTCTACCAGTAATTTTGATTATTTGTATAACTTCTCTTTGTTTCACTGCTTGTCTATGTATTTACCACTATTGTATCAAATTTTATATCCTTGTATAGTCAATCCTTTTTCAATCTATGTCAAATTACCTATGAACCGTTTTATATCCACAATATGGTAAACAATAGTCAAAAAAAATATCAGAAATGGTAACCAATAATCAATATAATTGTCTTTTGAATCATTAAGCATAACAAAGGAAACATTAATTCTTAGTTTTTTTAATGCTCTGTCTGAGTTGTGAGTAATGCCCTACGTTTGTTTTCAAAAGACTTATATTTCTAGGGTAAAAATATGTTTTATAATCTTGAAACACTAACACTTTAATATCCTCAGAGTATTGATATAAAAAAAAAATTATTCTCTTATGCCTCCTTGTGCAAACATTCACTGACTCTGTGGCAGGTTCAGGTTTTTGAATATTGAGAGGACAAGTAAAAATTTCAATATTCAACATAAAATTCCACCCAAGTGATAAAATATTTTACATCAACCAAACTTGTGACCAAATATTGAATCTATTAAGTGGTATACATAGGAATTTTAATATATATTTTTTTAATATCAACTACCATCTCTATCTGCTGGAGTGTTATGAAATCAACTCACAAAATAGAAGAAAATATACATCAACGACTTAAAAATAAGCCTCTTCGAGGGGAAAACCTCCTTTACATTATATAGATGAAAAATTCTTGGGTGATACAAATGAAAATATATACTTTCTATATATAGGAATCTAAGGGGTCCCAATATAATCAGAGCCCACATAACAATAATAATGTAAAGGCACAACAATAACAATATTGGGCTCCTACAGGGGCACAATAATAATAATAATTTGGGGACTACATGGGTACAAAAATAACAATAAGGTGGTACACTAACAATAACAATAAGGGAACACACTAGTATTATAGGGACCTAACATGCCCCTCTCCTTCAAAAAATTGTTGTCCTCAATGCTTGAGTAGTTTTGGATGCTTCTGTATAAAATTCTCATCCTCCCATGAGGAATCTTCAGCGGGTAAGTTCTTCCACTTGATGAGATACTATGAAATTAATGGATTTCGTAGTTGTCGATTTCTTATTTTCATGACTGCTTCAGGTTCCAATATGATTTTTCTTTCTTTGTCAAGTTCTGGAAATATTGTTTGTACTGGGAGCTTGTCACCTATAACCTTCTTTAGGCATGAAACATGGAAAATTGGGTTCACTAGGGAAGGTACTAGAAGCTCCAATTTGTATGCCACAGTACCAATATTTTGCAACACCTTGTAAGGACCATAATTCTTTGGTGATAATTTATTATCCTTCTTAGTTTGCTTGAGGAACATTTGTTTGTATAGTTGTAGCCGTAAAAATTACCAGTTTCCTACATCAAAAATTCTTTCATTGTGATGTTGATTTTCCTGTTGTTTCATTTGATTCTATACCAAAGTGGGGTTATCCTTTAAGATTTGTAGAACTTGTTGTCGATGCTCAATGTGATCTTCCACTACTTTAACCTGTAGTGAGCATAATTGTGCAATTACGCCTCATTTTTATTTCTTCAGAAGCTTTTTCATGACACTAGAACTAATTATTTTTCCTAGTTTCCCTGCAATACCCTGTAATTCAGCTTCATTTCCTTCTTAAAAAAATTTCAAGAAAAGTTCTTGAAAATTAAAAGCTATAGTCCCCAAGGATTGTAACCATTGGACTCCTAGTACAACATCAACACCACCCATTGGAATAGAAATCATTGGACTATTCAATACATATTCCCCCATGGTTAGCTTGATATTATGGAAATTTCTAGAGAAATTTATAGTTCCTCCATTTGCAACCATCACTTGACATTCTGGTGCTAGATATAGGAAGAAATTCAATTCCTTGTTTATCTTATAATGAATAAAATTATGGGTTCTACCCGAATCAATCAACACTACTACCTTTTCCTTCTTGATATGTCCTTCTATCTTGAGAGTTTGAGGAGCTGTAATTTCTACCAATGCATTACAAGATATCATCAGATTCATTGCTTATTTCTCTAGGGTTGGTTCCTGGTGTATATACTTTTATTTTTAATTTTCTTGTTCCTTTTCTTCCTCCTCTTCACAATCTATGTAAATTAATTTCTTCTTAGTGCACTTATGACCTTTAGTGTATTCGCTATCACAACTGTAACCTAGTCCTTTTGCTCTTTTTTCCTCCAATTATTGTGGTGTCAAACTTGTAGGTTGTGGAAGGCTAGGAGAAACAACATTTCCATCTTTATGGTTGTCATTGGTAGACTTCCTTGTTGCCATGATTTTTCTTTCAAATTTTCTTTCCACCCTAAATGCATTCTCCAATGAATCAGGTTCCCAAATAGGAACCTCATGTTGGATGTTATCCTTTAAATTCCCTATGAATACATCAATCATATGCTCCTCTTGAATATTTTCTACCCTGATATTCAATTTTTGGAAGTCCTCAATGTGCTCTTCCATTGAACCCTTTTGTTTGAGATTTATCAATTGGCTAAAGAAGGTGTTGTTCTTTGTATCCTCATAATGTGCTATCATTTCCTCTGTAAAAATTGACCAAGTGATAAGTGGTTTATGAGAACACAGCCATCAATACCATGCAAATTGATTTTGTTCTAAATATAAAGCTACAATGCGTACCTTTTATGTGTGATACACATTATGGAGCTCAAAGTATTGCTCCATTTGTAGTATCCATGTTATTGGATTGCCATAAAACTTCCTCATATCAATATTTGGAATGTGGTGGGTCTTAAATCCAACGCTAGAGGCTATGGAATCATGATTAACATTTTTTTTCTTCTCATCATGAGTTTCATCTAATATCATTTTGCCATTGGGAAGCATTTATTGTAGCAACTTTGTCAAATATTATTTTAAACCATTCTTCAAATCTTCCATTTTTTCTTCTATACCATCCATATTAGCTTTCATGTTTGTTTTTAAACCATCCATATCATATTTTGTTTCTCTTTGTGAGATTGAAAATTGTTGCACTTGGTCCTGTAATTTTGATATATCATGTTGCAATTCTTCCTCTTCAAGCATCATAGTAGAGTTTTCTTAGGGCTTAACGGTTGTAGAATTATTTTTTGGAGGAATTTTAGAACCCAATAAACACACACACAAACATATATATGCTTAAATATGCCCTTGGAATCTCTTCAAACTAATTTTTCAAACAAAATTTATGCAAATGTTTTTTTTTAATACACACCTTTTTTCTTTCTTTTAGGAGCTCGATCTTGAAACGGTTGTAACTCTATAATTTCAGATCTCCAAGATCTGAAATACTGTCATGTTGTATCCCTTTGAGTCTTCCTTCCAACATCATAGTTCAGACCTAATTTTGATTCTTCAAGACAAATTTATGTTCGATCTCCCACAATGACCTAATTATGGACTGGCTTAGTAGAGATAACTTGTACGACATTCGATGTGCCACTGTTTCGACCTTCACATATGAAATTGATAAAAAAGAAACTAAATTTTTTGCACTTTCAGTCACTTTTTACAGAAGTCCAATTTGATGCTTGAAACGAAATTCATGATGATTTTCCCTCGGTCACTTGTTTGAGATGAAATTTTGGAGCCTATAAAAATCCTAACTTCCACAGATCATATCTCTGAAAATATTGCAAACCAAGGTCTGAAATTTTTATACAAATTTCATCATGATTTTGGATATACTTGGTAAAACCTTCATCTTCTAAAGCCTCGTAGAAAAAAAAAATTTAGTGAAAATTCCAAGACGACCTATTTTGCAGTAGTGAAACCCTAGAATCCAAAGCTCTGATACCAAATGTTATGAAAATAGCTCACAAAATAGAAGAAAATATAGATCAACGACTTAGAAATAAACCTCTTCGAGGTGGAAACCTCCTTTACATTACATAAATGAACAATTCTTGGATGATACAAATGAAAAAACCTACTTTCTATATATAGGAGTCTAAGGGGTCCCAATATAATTAGAGCCTACATAACAATAATAATGTAAAGGCACAACAATAACAATATTGGGCATCTATACCATCCATATTAGCTTTCATGTTTGTTTTTAAACCATCTATGTCATCTTTGGTTTCTATTTGTGAGATCGAAAATTGTTTCACTTTGTCTTGTAATTTTGATATATCATGTTGCAATTCTTCCTCTTCAAGCGTCATAGTAGAGTTTTCTTAGGGCTTAATGGTTGTAGAATTATTTTTTGGAGGAATTTTAGAACCCAACACACACACACACACATATGCTTCAATATGCCCTTGGGATCACTTCAAACTAATTTTTCAAACAAAATTTACGTAAATGTTTTTTTTTTAAATACACACCTTTTTCTTGCTTTTGGGAGCTCAATCTTGAAACGATTGTAGCTCTGTAATTTCAGATCTCCAAGATCTGAAATACTATCATGTTGTATCCCTTTGAGTCTTCTTTTCAACGTCATAGTTCAACCCTAATTTTGATTCTTCAAGACAAATTTATGCTAGATCTCCCACAATGACCTAATTATGGATTGGCTCAACATAGAGAACTTGTACGGCATTCCACGTGTCATTATTTCGACCTTCGCATATGAAATCGATAAAAAAGAAACTAAATTTTGTGCACTTTCGACAACTTTTGACAAAAGTCCAGTTTGATGCCTGAAACAAAAGTTATGATGATTTTCCCTCTGTCACATGTTTGAGATGAAATTCTAGAGCCTGTAAAAACCCTAACTTCCACAAATCATATCTCCGAAAATACTGCGAACCAAGGTCTGAAATTTTTATACAACGTTCATCACAATTTTTGATCTACTTGGTAAAACATTCATCTTCTGAAGCGTCGCAGAAAAAGAAAATTATAGTGAAAATTCCAAGATGACCTATTTTGCAGTAATGAAACCCTAGAATCCAAAGCTCTAATACCAAATGTTATGAAACCAGCTCACAAAATAGAAGAAAAGATAGATCAACGACTTATAAATAAGCCTCTTCGAGGTGGAAACATCCTTTACATTACATAAATTAACAATTCTTGGATGATAGAAAAGAAAAAACCTACTTTCTATATATAGGAGTCTAAGGGGTCCCATTATAATTAGAGCCTACATAACAATAATAATGTAAAAGCACAAAAATAACAATATTGGGCTTCTATGGGGCACAATAATAACAATATGGGTACTACATGGGCACAATGATAACAATAAGGGAATACACTAGTATTATAGGGACCTAACACAAAGCTATATATATATATATATATATATATATATATATATATATATATATATATATATATATATATATATCATCAAACAAATCATTTTTTATTGTATAATATAATTTTATGTCAAAATACAATTTTCTGATTATTTCAACTCTTTATTTTTAGAATGAAATTTTTTTTGTACTGAGAGACTCAATATTAATTTGCTGAGGAAGAAAATCCATTCCCCAAACGAACACAATTAAGGCACAAATCAATTTTTTTTCAAACAAGAATTTTTTAAAGTGGAGTTTACTAAGAGAGCTACTATAAATTACTTTTTTATTGCTCATAATTCTTGTTGAAGCAGGGTCCCTTAGGACTGCATTTTTGAGTAAATAATAGTATATTTTTGTAGGTTTGAGTCTTGTGTGCTAAGAAATACATATTCAAGGGGCTTTGGGGCGGGTCAAAGTCCCTTCATGAGTTGTAACAGGCTAAAGGGTAAATCTAGGAGTCTCAAACCACAGTTGGCGAACCTTAGGATGAGCGTAGGCTAAGGTATAAACAGAAGTATAGATCGAGTCGGATAAGATATTTTTGATAAATTTTGGGATATTTTGTGATCTATGCTAGAGCTTTGAAGCTAATCTGTGTAAGTGTCTATGTTTGGAAGGCTCTGGCTTGCTGTGTGCACAGAGACCTTAGTCTGGTTGTGTGCGGACCCCGCTGGCTGTGTGCGCAGGTGGATCTGAAAGATTATAAGGGTTGTTATGATTGTTGATGAATAAAGACCTATTTTGATAAATTTGTGTAACAAATGCATATGTTATTAATTTTCTTTATGATTTGTTTCTATGTATGGTTTCCATTTACCGTATTAAGTTATATTATCTGTGATTAGATCAGTTGTGTACATGTGTTACTGCTGGTATGAATAAAAATTACATAGATCTAGTTCTATAAGGGATGAATATCACGTTATTAGGACTGTTAAAGGAATTGTGGATCTTATGTCTAGGTGTGCACGCTATATTAATCTGTATTAATCAATCCAAGGTTTCTGGTGTGTAAGTCAGTCTGTGTGACAAAGCAGATATGAAGGTGCCCACTTCATGTAATTCTCTCTTAGGGTGTGGAAACCTGGTTCCAGCACCACCCCATATTTCTTCGGGTGATACTTTGGCCTGCACAAGCAAGTCATTTCTGAAAGGGCCAGTAGTAAGAGGGTTTTGTTGGTTACATGCTAACTCTGAACCTGGGTTAGGACCCCTCAAGCCAAAAAATGGTTTTGTTGCCAAGACCAGGATCATTTTGAGAGAGATTAGGTGATGTGGTAGCCATCGAAGACTGAATTAGAAGACTATTTTTAAAAAAATATACACGAATTCTCCATCAAGGAGAACAGAAGTAAGAAGTTGTCTGCTGAAGAGTGGGAAAATAAGTATATTTTCACAGAGGTTCACAAAATCTTCTTTATGAACTTTGCACATGAATTGCAGTATTGGTTGTTAAGGTTAGCTAAGTTTCATACCGGTTAGAAGGACGATAATATCACTTAATGGACCCTTGAGTTGATCCAACAGTTAGAACAGAATGATAACTCGATCACCCGCACTGTAGACCATTGGGTTGACAACATTCTGGGTGGGTTTGTAACAGAATTTTTAGTAGATCATCTTGTGTCATATTTTGAAGCTGAAAGGACGTTCTTCAAAGGACTGAGAGGTAAGTTCATATGCTCTCTGCCTTTTCTAATTAATATGTTATTGTGTGAAAAAGGTATTATGTGCAATAGCACCGAGTGAATGACCCCAAGCGAAGTTGAAAGCACTACGTGCAGCAGAAATTAATTTAGGGTTAACCAGAGAGGAGACAGATCGATATATAGCCCTTTGATAAACCCGCCTAATAGTGATACAGATAGTGGTGATAATACACGCGCCAAGGGTAGCCCTCAAGCTACTATATAGTGGAACTTGCACAGGAGTAATTCATCTCCTACCCCACCTCCACCACCATTAGGAGGCGATATGGCTATGCATATGAAGCTACCCACCTTCAAGGGTGTGGGCGATGAAGACATGAACAGGTTCTGGTTTGGTGCAGAAGCAGTAAGGACTGCGCAGAATGTCAATATTGATGTTGTAAAGAGGGTGCAACTGGCTATGGCGTTTGAGGGTCATGCGCTGGACTTGTTTATGGGATATTTGGCTCAAAATGATGATCCTCTTGTCAATGAAATCAAGAAGGCCTTAAAGTAGCAATTTAGAAGACCAAATTCCTACTCAGAATGTGTAACAGAGTTGAAAGATATCCGACAAAGACCAAATGAATCTGTCTGGGAAGCAGATCAGTGATTGAAGCACACTATCAGTGATGGAGGATTTATCTATGAATATAAGTAGCATAAAGGATGGTTTGTTTCCATGCTCCTGCCACACCTACGTGGCCATATGAATCAGAAAAAAGAAAAAAAGAAAAAAAAATTCTTAAGCAAAGGCTCTTGAAGTTTCTATGAAGCTGGAATCCACACCCAAAACTAATGACCAATTTGGAACTCTGCAAATCCAAAGTGAGTTAGAATCAATGCACTTGGAAATTCATAACTTTCCCCAAGACAAAGGGAAAGAAGTCAGCTTAGATGTATGGTGTATACGTTGTAAAGCTTCTGGTCACACGAAAGATCAGTGTACCTTGCTTCAAGATTACATGCAAGTGGGAGGACCAAATCCATTATGACCCAGGGATGTTGCAGGATCAAGTGGTAGTCCTACATTATGGTGCATTAATTTTCAAGTCTCTAGATCACATGACACAAACCATTTCCCTCGATTAGGAATTTATGTACCAGAACTGAAGCAACAATGGTGTAAGTTTTGCTCTTCAGTTGGCCCTGATGAGTATCACTGTCGCACCTTTGATCTGATGATAGAAAATGCCAACCTCTATAGAGTTTAGGCTAACCCATATTCACCAGCATCCCCTTTTGGGCGTAGTGGATCTCCAGTCAGAGGAAGGGGAGGAGGGAGAGGTGCAAGTGCAGGTCATGGAAGAGGACAACTGATTTGCTATGACTATGGAGACACTAGACACTGTGCGTGTGACTATTTGAACCCTCCACGACAGTATTTCTGGTATTGTAGACAGTTTGACCATGTTATTGAAGATTTTCCTATTTTGATTGCTAGTATTCAGGAGAAGCAACAATAGACACCTATGTAGAATATCCAAATGGTTAGAGCTGAGCTGTGAGATGATGATCCGAGTGTAGACATAATTACATGCAATGGAGCTGCCACTAGAGAAGACGAAGGAAAGAAGGTTGATGCAGAACCATTGATTGATAATGCTTCTAAAAAGAAGGAAGGATTCAACCTGCAGAAGGAAAATGAGACTTTTGAAGAATCCAGGAAGGATTTTGTTGTTGCAGGTGCATCCACGTCCAAGTCAATCATGGAATCAAAGATTGATGATGAATTCAAACCTTTCCTGCAAGCCTTCATTAAGCTATAGTGTAACCAGAAAGCATTAGACAACCTTCAGGATCTGATATATAGCTACGCAGATAAGGAGATGCCTCGAAATGAGAGCAAGGTTGTAAACAATATCTATAAGAATAAGAAGAGAACTAGTCGGGAGATGCGCATGACCATGCAAATTGGAGAGTATGAGATGGATCCGACCATTTTGGACTTAGGTTTTGATGCAAATGTTCTACCTAAGCAGACCTAGTAGAACATGGGTGAACCAAAGCTAGAATTTTCCACCATTCAGCTGTGCATGGCTAATTAGCAGAAGATCATTCCACTAGGAAGACTCCCACGGGTTCTGGTAGACATTGCTAGAGTAAAGGTACATGTGGACTTTGAAGTAATACAAATTGTGGATGATGAAAACCCCTCCCATGTGCTTCTAGGGCTAGATTGGGCCATCGATATGGGGGGCATCATCAACTTGAAGTGCAAGAGCATGATCTTTGAAAACAATGGTACTTGGGTTATAATACCTTTGGATCCGGCGGAAGGGGGGAGATATACAAAACCAGTGCGGGAAGGAGATGATGTCGACCATATCTACAAGTTGATTGTACGATATGATGATTGGATCAACCCTACTACTGATGGGATGTTGAATTTGGAAAAGGATAACTCATGTTTCTCAATTTCGGATGGAGAAATGGAGAACTGACAGAATCGTCTACATGATCATGATGATGCGGTTGCGCTTTGAGCATCCCACTACCCAACCAACTGAGATTTTTGGTGGCCGAGGTGATTCACGCAAACACCTAGCTACATGTATGGAGGCTTGGGATAAGAAGCCCAGGACCAAATGGGTTCACATGTTTGTCCACACATTGGGACCAATCCCTATTGCATGGTATTTCGAGATGAAGTTATGCTGAGGGACCTTGTTACAATGAGTGAAAGTTTTTGGTTAACCTTCGGCATGGCCGGTAGATTAGAGGGATTGGAAGAAGCCTTGAGTTCTATAGAAGCAATTGTCTTTGATGATTCCTGACCTAAAATAGAATGTGTTGCGTCAGCATGGGAAGCACAGATGCAATATATTGTCAACTGCAGAAATCTGTAAGTGGAGGATAATTAGGAAGATCTAAGAAATATCAATATTCTAGAATCAAAGTGGGAGCGTGCAATTGTAGGGCCCTTATAAGGAATGGTGGATGTAACTAAGTCGTTGAAACGAAAGGAAATCAACATTGGGGCAGAGGAACAACCCAAGTTGGCCAAAATAGGATATTACTGGGATGATGATACAGTGGGAAATATTGTGGAGTTTTTGACAGAATATCAGGACCTATTTCCCACGAAATTTTTTGAGCTCAAAGGAATTGTAGGAGATTTGGGATTTATGAAGATCACTTTGAAATCAAATGTGCACCCTATCAAGCAGTGACAATACCAGCTAAATCCAAAATATAAGAAGAAAGTGAAGTAATAATTAGAGAAGATGGTTGTTGCAGGAATCATTGAGCCTGTGGAGCAGACTGATTGAGTGAGCCCATTGGTTTTTCAAGAAAAGAAGACTAAGGGAGAAATAAGGATTTGTGTGGATTTGGGAAAATTGAATGATGCATGTGTACATGACCCCTCCCCTACTCCATTTTCAGATGAGATCTTGGACAATGTGGGAGGACAAGAGGCCTACTCTTTCACTGATGGTTTTTTGGGGTATCATCATATCAAGATTGCACTAGAAGATCGAAATAAGACCAATTTTGCAACATAATGGGGATCTTTCCAATACACTATCATGCCTTTTGGATTGAAGAATTCACTTGCTATATTCTCGCCCATAGTAGTAGTTGTATTCAAGGAGTTCATGCACAAGTTTCTATAGGTGTGCTTTGATGATTGGACTGTGTTTGGGCTGGCAAAGAAGCATGTGCCCAACCTGTGCATGATGCTTAACACTTATAGGAAGCATCAGATCTCTCTTAACTTGAAGAAGTGTATATTTTGTGTTCCTTTTGGAATCTTGTTGGGACATATTGTTTGTCAGCAAGGATTGATGGTAGATCCAGCTAAGATTGAAGCTATTATCAACTTAGAGGTCCCTACCAATGAGAAACAGTTGCGCTCTCTTCTAGGACACACCAAATATTACAGAAAATTCATTCAAGGCTATGCTCTGATCACTGCACCCATGGAGAAATTGCTGAAGAAGGATGTGTCCTTTTTCTGGGATGAGGAATGCCAGAAGAGATTTGAGTTGTTGAAGTAAAAGATGGTTATTGCACCTATTCTAATATTCCCAGACTGGTCCAAGGTCTTCCATGTGCATGTTGATGCATCCGGCATTGCACTTGGATTTGTCTTAGCATAGCCAGGAGAAGGAGATATTGATCACCCCATTTCCTTTTCCAGTAGGAAGCTCTCCAATGTAGAGAGAACTACTCAACCATAGAAAGGGAAGGATTTGCTAGGGTCTACACTCTGCAGAAATATAGGCATTATCTGTTAGGAGGGCACTTCAAGATGTTCACTAACCACTCTACTTTTAAATACCTGTTCAATAAGCCTATGTTGGGGGGGGAATATTTTTAGATGGTTGTTTCTATTTCAGGAATATGATTTTTAAATCATTGTGAATCCTAGTCGATTGAATGTTGGACCTGATCACCTATCATGCATTAATATTGGAGAGGAACCAACTAGTCTGGAGGAGGGGCTACCTGATGCGCAGCTCTTTGCTATTAAAGTGGTTAATGAACACTTTGTAGATATCATTCACTTCCTAATTACTGGCAGTGCGCCTGCTGAATACTTGGTGCAGCAAAATAAGGAGTTGGTTTCGCACGCAACTGATTTTACACTTATTGTTGGTCAACTGTACAAGTTGGGAGTGGATGAAGTGTTAAGAAGGTATTTTTTGGAACATGAAATATAGGACATCTTGGCTGAAGCTCATGGAGGAGTGGCAAGAGGCCACTATGCAGGAAAAGCCACAGCACATAAGGTGTTGTGTGCTGGGTTATGGTGGCCCACACTGCAAAGTGATGCACATGCATAATTTTTAGCTTGTGATGCATGCCAAAGAATAGGGAAGCCCTTGCACAGAGATGAAATGCCATTGCATCCATAGATGGCCCTACAGGCCTTTGAAAAATGGGCCATAGACTTTGTTGGACCCATCAATCCTCCGAGGAATAATATTGGCGCGCGCTATATCATCATTGCCACAGATTATGTAACCAGATGGGCAGAAGCTAAGACATTCAAATATTGTATTGCAGACACTGCTGCGCAGTTCATTTTTGAAAATATCCTAACTAGATTTGGGTGCCCAAAGATATTGATGAGTGATAGGGGTACGCACTTTGTTAATGATACCATTAAAGCTTTAACAAAATAATTTCAGATACATCATCAAAATAGTACTCCCTATCACCCTCGGGAAAATGGTGCAGTGGAAGCCTTCAAAAAAATCTTTGATAATGCACTCACAAAGATTTGCAATGCAAACTGGAACGATTGGGAAGTGCGCATCTTGTCTGTTTTATGGGCTTATAGGACCACATGCAAGAAGTTGACTGGTAAAACACCTTCCAGGATGGTTTATGGACAGGAAGAAATCATGTCGATGGAATATATTATCCCAAGCCTATGCATCACAACTTTCACTAATATGGTTTAACTAGACATCTTGGAGGAACATCTATCACAATTGGTTGCATTAGAGGACAATCGGTTTATTACTAACTTTCATCAGCAAGTACAAAAGGCTCGCAAAAAAGCCTAGTATGATAGGCACATTCGACACAAGGAATTCAAAGAAGAAGATTTTTTTTTGTTGTATGATAGTCATTTTGCATGCCACCCAGGGAATTTTAGAAAGAATTTCTTGGGGGCATATATTGTGAAAGAGATCAGTAATGGAGGTGCGGTGCGCTTGGCCACGTTGCGTGGTGAGAGTCTTCCCGAGTACATCAATGGAAGCCGACTGAAGCCATATAGAGATAACCTTGTGCCTACGAAATGACTATATGGCCGGAGAATGGGAATCCACTTGTCTGCGCACTACGTAGAGGACATACACGAGCAAGTATGATATGAGAGCAGAGGTAGTGTGCGGCAGGAAAAACTAGTCGTTGGAACAGTCACTCTGGGTAAAAATTCGATTTTACCGTTGGATGGATAGTTTTTCTGCATTTAATGAGGAGATATTACTGGATTTTTGACCATTTTTATGGGGATAAGGCACCATTAATGAAGTTCTGACCATTTTTACCATGGATGTCCTATAGAAGGAATGGCGTGGGTCATATTATATTCCTTTGCAATCTGATTGAACTGTACCTTGAAATTATCTTTGAGAACGGTATGTCTGGCCGTGAGACCCCCGCATCTGACGTGAATAACCCCGAGTTCATTTTCAAGCCCAGAATGATGGCCACTAACCCTGAGAGCACGTCGTCTAAGGAGCACTCTGTGCCGCTCACTGCATCTACTGAGCCCGGATTCGACGATGTCCATGAAGTTGTTCCAAAATTGAATGAAGTCATTTCCATGCCGACTAAAGGAAAAGGAAATATAAACAAGGTATCGTCCTCAAAATCATGGACATCACCTAGACAGCTTACATTCCCATGCCAGGCGGCGAAGGATAGGTCGCCTATGGGTGACTTGATGAAGAGACCCATGAGTGAAACTGAGGAGGCCACGCTCTTCGTCGATCCTATCTCATGGATCCTAAAGTATGTAAGACTGCACAGGCCCTCTGTGAAGGCACCGAATAATTTGGACACAGTGCGTGATTATTTGCAAACGCCCTTGATTCCAGAAGCGGTCACTTCGGAGGGGGATATGTTTGGGAAGGTCGTTGTAGTAAAATTTGATTATTATGACCTGGAAAATGAAAATACATTCCCCGAGTTGGCACCAGAGTACTACTTGGAGTGAGTAGTGTATGCCAGAGTTGTGAAGGTTGAGCCAATGCCTTGGGCGCGAGGGTTGATTAATGTTGGAGTTCTCAATCTGTTGAGAATTCCTCACTTCTGCAGGTATCCCATCATAGACATATGTGTGCACCAGTTGTTGGAATTGGTACATGATGGGTGCCTTTGGATCAAGAATCGCATCCTTATAGATGCCGCGTTGATCCATCAGATCACCGGCTTGCCAAAGAAGGGGCCCAATCCTATGTCCAGTTAGGGGAAAATCCAGGACTTGAACGTCACAGCCAAGGTCAAAAAGGATTAAAACGTGGGACGGGACTCCAAGGGCTTCCTAGTGTAGCAGATCGATGACCTGGTGGTGCGCCTTTGAACTCTGGTGCTAGCCTGCAAAATGATGCACAAATTCAGGCCTAAGGTGGCCCCTGCACGCGTCATCGCATTGGCAGGATAGTGTGAGAAAGGTGTTAACTACAACTGGTCACAATTCCTCTGTACTGAGCTACTAAAAACGTGTGCGAGGCTCAGGAGGAAGGAAATAAGTTCAGCTATTCATGATTGATTCCGTTGATTTCTTTAGTTGTGTGGGAGATGCCTGGGAGCGCAGTCCTTCCAGAGATAGAACTTGGTGTTTTCAAAGGAGCACACTACACAAATCTATGGGATTCCACAGACCCAAAGTGCATGACGGAGAAAAAGAACTTATGGATCTTATTTGAGGAAGAATTACTCATAGTAATCCACTCGCGCCCACAGTTTTCCCCGGCCACATATAAAAAATACAAGGCCATTGCGGACTTCAAAGTGTTAATGTGTAATGTGCAGATCTGATCACGCAAGGATCTGGTATGGTATAAACTGTCGTATATGGTGATAGAGGCCAAAATCGACCAGTTCATTACAACTTTGCCTGAAGAATGGAAGACTGGGCTAGGCTCTACTACGCCTATCACAACCTCCACTTCTAGCAAAGAGGAAACCAAGGACAAAGAAGCAGAAAAGGAAGTCGAGAAAGAAGCAGACAAAGAGGTAGAAAATGAACCTGAAGAGGAAGCTAAGGTGGTTCTCGGAGACACAGATGTCCTAGATGATACAGAAGTCGAATACCCCAGAGGTACTATGCACGGTGCGAAAACCCCCAAGGTTTCACGCAAGAAGCGAAAAGGTTTGAAGGTAGGAGGCATGGAAGAAGTCACTCTCACAAAGGATTAGACAAGATTGTTGATGTAGTCGTATGTGCCTCGGAGTATAGGTGGACTGCGCTCGAGGAGCAGTACAAGGTTGTAGTAGTGTAATATTCCCAATTATCCCAAGCTAATGGGAATATACAATTTTTTTTCATTTTCTTATTGCAAGAATAAATGTGTAAAGGAGAACAATAAAAACTCCTGAAAACAGTGAATAAATCAATGCCCAATGTGAACAAAGTTAAATCTGGGCTATTCTAATAAAACACCCTCATGTCTGGAAGGGATTGAGCTGTTTGACTGGTTCAGCCATGACCAAATCCACAACGATGTCTAGATGCAGTGAACCTCCTATATGCACAGCGTAGTTTTAGATGGAGGCTACACATGTGAAAGGAGCTAAATCATTAAGATTGTTTAGGGTTTTGCAATACTTTTATCCTATAAAAGGAAGAGGAGGGTATCAGAAAAAGGTTTTTGAACATATTATTTTGGAAGAAGTTGTATGTTTATACATTTCTCATTCTCTTGGTTTTTTAGCAAAGAATAGTGTTGTTTAGCACTGGGTGTTCCTAATCGGGTATCCCACCTCCTTCTTTGAGTAGCTCTAGAGGGAGTCTTTCATTTCTTGTCCACTATTAGGCATTTTTCCAAGATCTTCTTCCAACTACAACGTAGATCCTATTGAGGGTTTGGTTATATTTGTAATCTGTAGCAAGTGGAGGCTATATCTATTCAGATCTAAGCCATTATAGTGCCTCTTTTCAGTGGGAAAGCCTTCTATCCCCCTGGCAAGAGAGTATTGGATGAGGAGAGCCCATTTTCAGATCTTGGATTGAGGCCACATCATCTTCTAGAGCCTACAGTGCAATCCATCTTCCAAAACTGTGTTATTTTCAAGGAGAAAGTTGCAGGGTATTTTGGCACTTCAAGGAGGAGAGATATCTAGTGTTGGGAATCTGCCTTACACTGTGGTGATCCATGGTTTACAAATCTAAAACATGTTATATTCAGATTTGATCTGAATACTGATGTATTTACTTTAAAAATTCTAAATCATTCTGCAAATTTGTTGCATTAGATCTCATATCTACTCCATGTACTTCACATTTTGCGGAAAACCCCAAGGGGCATTTAAAGAGGAGATTCTATAGTGTACAGATCTGATATAAATATATCTTTTGTACACAGATCTGCTCTATATTTGAAGTGTATTCTAAAACTCTTTTCATCTAATAAAATAACGTTTTCAAGCTTGAACAGTCATATCATATAGTTGTAGCCTCTTATTTTGAGCATTTCTTCATGCAATGTCCTTTTCTTTCTGTTCTATAATGAAAGGGCCTCAATATAAATCTGATTTTCTATTATAAATGATCATATTGAGCCTCCGTATTGGCCTCCTACTGCGTTATTTTCTGTGTATTATTGTTTTGTATTGCTACAGTCCCTTCCTTGGGAAATTTTCAAGCCATACTAGGTGTGGGAGGTCTGTTTACCTCACCTAGTTTGATTTGTTTCTGTTCTCCTATTGGATTTGGGTCTTAGATTATCAGATCTAAAGGATCTAGGGGCTGATTTTTATTTTTGTAGCATACATTTCTGAAAAATGTGTTTTTCAGGCATGTCTTGCTAAGCAGTCCCATTTTGGGATATTACAATGGTATCAGAGCAATCATCTTGGCACAGCCTATGATTTTCTTTTCTTGAGAAGCCAATATGTCTTTTCATGAAAATAAAAGACTGAAGAAGAAGATGGATTAGAGCAAAGACAAAGAAGAAAAGGGTAAGACACATTTATCTGGAAGATTGCAAGGAGAAGAGTTCTTTAAAACTATTTCTCAAGCTATGTATGAACTAAAAGGATAAATCCGAGGAATGAAGAGGGAAAGACATGAAGATCCCTCGGGGAGATTTTTACATCAAGAAAGCCTTAGTACTTCTTACTATGTGTGTGAGAATTCATCTACACAACATGATCTACAACGTTGGAGCATGCCTACTTTCTTGTCAAAGAAAGAAGGAAAGGGAGGAACACCAAAGGAGGGATCTCTTGGTGATTATCTCCAAGAATATGAGTCTCAATCAGAGAGATTCAAAAATCATCTCAATTTCCCAGATTCCTGTCAACTTAAAGAAGAAATATCCAGCAGCTACAATAGAAGAAGAGGGTGCATGCAACAAACTTTGGGTAGATTCTCTCTACCTAGTTTTGATGGATCACCTAAGGACTCAGCCAAGTCTTGGGTAAGACAACTTGACACATACTTCCAGCTGCTTCAAGTTTCTGAAGAAGAAGCCTTGAGAGTAGCATCACTGCATCTTCAAGGTAAGGCTTATGCCTGGTGGCTGTTTGAGTCTTCTTCCTTGAAAAGTGTAAATATCTCTTCATATGCAAATTTCACTAGGATACTAGTGAAAAGATTTGATGTAAGACATTTTGAAACTTCTTGGGGAGAGAAAAACAAGCCCAAGAAATCTGAATCTTTGCATGAGTTGGAAGATTCCATAAATCCAACTCCAGTTCTAAACATTTTTGAGGGAGTTGAAGATCTGCTGCATGACTTTCCAAAGGCAAAATCCCCACTTCAGCAAGGACTCTCTTCCCAAGGGGAAGACATGAGGGTTCCTTCTTCAATAACAGATCAAGGAAAAGGGTCTCTTAATGATGAAGCATTCTCCAATTATGAGGATAAGGGAGAGAAAGAAAAGAGAAGATCCTCCAATGTTGTGATAGCAGGAGGAGATCTATTTTCATTAGGAGATGGAGATGAAGCAATGGCTTCCACTAGAGTGGCTCTTACATATTTGCAAGCAGTTCCTAAGGATATTCCATATGGAGGACATGAGCAGCATGTGTCTATGCTAAGAGACAATGAGACAGAACAAAGGAGGGATCACAAAGCTGACATACCAAAATATGACCCACTATTTCTAGGAGGAGAGGATGGAACAAATGTTCCAATCAGAGGCACTCTTACACCACTAAGATGGGTCTCCAAATTTCATGAGACTTCCACACTTGAAATAGAGTTGAAATTGCGTAGTGGAAGTAGGGACATGAGGATCCCATCTATGCTGCATATGAGGGTGGTCCCCGAAACCTAATTATCTAGTGGAAAACCACCTGGGAGGCCACCTGATTCAGATTCTGTGGGGAAAACCTCACAACTTGTTGCTCCAAACTCAGATCTAGGAGGGATTGGAGCACTTGAAGACAAAGCTACAATGCTGGGAGACCTGGGTAACCTCATGAAGGAGGGAAATCTTCTTCCCCTATCATCATCACCCACTCTCTTTTCTGATTCTGCGCTATGGGAGGAGAAGAATGGAAGGGTCAGTCTTCCAACACACACCTTTGGCATAGGAGATGTTAAGGGAAGGATCAGCAACATGACAAAAACTTTGGTTGATGCATCATCAATGCTGTCATTTTTTAGAAGTGTAGATCTGTATTGGAAATCCCAACTGCTAGTGGATTATTCCAAATATCTTCACACATGTATGATACTTGATGACCAGCTGCATGAAGAGGGCTACTTAGTCCAAGGAGGATTCATCTATCATCATGGTATAATATTTTTTTCTAGAGATTCTAAGCTCAAGCATAAGATACTACAAGGAGCACACAAAGAGTTATGTTTCAGCCACATGTATTCCATGAGGATCTACAACATCATCATGAGGAGCTTTGATTGGAAAGGCTTGAAAGAGGAACTATATCAGCATTTTCAAGAATGCATGAGCTATGTGGAGTTGGGGAAGCCATGGGACTCTATGCAAGAGTCATTTCAGCCATCTCTTCCTTCTCTGGAAAGAGGAGAAAGATACATGCACAACTCCATGTGTATGAGAGACATTGTTGGTAAAGGATATGTTCATGTAAAGCAAGCTTTATGTTCTGATTGTACATGGTATTTACCATTTTTATGCAAGCCATGACTCCAAAAAGGAGTAATGTATCATGTAAATCTCATGGAAACTATTGGGCCACTAAAATTTCTGAACTTGGCCACTCCCTTGATGAGCAAAGGGATATTTACTTTCATGATGGGTGCTTCCCAAAAGCACCAAACATATCTCACACTTTCAGCCATAGTGAGATGACATGTGCAGCAAGTAAGTGGTGGGGAAACCACTTACCATACCTTGATCTGATGCAGGCAGGAGATGCACTACGTTGGTACCATATGTGGGACTATGACCCACCTCCTCATGCTCAAATTTCTGTTTTCTTATATGTATTTTTACTTCCATACATTGATGATATACTTGTTATGTTTATGGGGATGTATGGAGTAAGGGGGGGAGCCATGTATGTACCACATGGGATGGAGACTCTCTATGTACGATATGCTACATGTTTCAAAGAGAGTTTTGGTTCAGCCATGTTTGTTTCATTTGAATTCTTAACTCCTTATGGGATGGGTCATTTACCTCTCATAAGAACATTGGAGGAACAATTCATGGAAGGTTGGTTTGGTGAACACTCAGCTCATGGAGGAAGCTTATCACTTGATGGTGTCACCAATGGAAGAGGAAAGGAGTTGCAACACTCACCTTATCAGTTGCTTGATGACAAGCAACATTTTGGAGGGGAGGACTGTAATGTTCCCAATTAGCCCAAGCTAATGGGAATATACAATTTTTTTTCATTTTCTTATTGCAAGAATAAATGTGTAAAGGAGGACAATAAAAACTTTTGAAAACAGTGAATAAATCAATTCCCAATGTGAACAAGGTTAAATCTGGGCTCTTCTAATAAAACACCTTCATGTGTGGAAGGGATTGAGCTGTTTGATTGGGTCAACCATGACCAAATCAATAGCGTTGTCTAGATGCAGTGAACCTCCTAGATGCACAGCGTAGTTTTAGATGGAGGCTACACATGTGAAAGGAGCTAAATCATTGAGATTGTTTAGGGTTTTTCAAGACTTTTATCCTATAAAAGGAAGAGGAGGAAAACAAAAGAAGGTTGTTAAACATATTATTTTGGAAGAAGTTGTATGTTTAGACATTTCTCATTCTCTTGGTTGTTTAGCAGAAAATAGTGTTGTTTAGCACTGGGTGTTCCTGATCGGGAATCCCACCTCCTTCTTTGAGTAGCTCTAGAGGGAGTCTTGCATTTCTTGTCCACTATCAGGAATTTGGCCAAGCTCTTCTTCCCACTACAACACAAATCCTGTTGAGGGTTTGGTTGTATTTATAAGCTGCAACAAGTGGAGGCTAGATCTATTTATATCTAAGCCATTCTAGTGCCTCTTTTCTGTGGGAAAGCCTTCTATCCCCCTATCAAGAGAGTATTGGATGAGGAGAGCCCATTTTCAGATCTTGGCTTGAGGCCACATCATGTTCTAGAGCCTATTGTGCAGTCCATCTTCCAGAACTGCGTTATTTGCAAGGAGAAAGTTGCAAGGTCTTTTGGCACTTCAAGGAGGAGAGATCTCTAATGTTGGGAATCTGCCTTACACTGTGGTGATCCATGGATTATAGATCTAATCCATGTTCTATTCAGATCTGATCTGAATAATGATGTATTTACTTCAGAAATTTTGAATCATTCTGCAGATCTGCTGCATTAGATCTCAGATCTACTCCATGTACTTCACTTTTTGTGGAAAAACCCAAGGGGAATTTAAAGAGGAGACTCTATAGTGTACAGATATGATATAGATCTATCTTTTTGTACACAGATATTCTCTAGATCTTAATTTTAATCTACAGCTCTTTTCAGCTAATAAAATAACGTTGGCAAGCTTGAACAGTCATATCATATGGTTGTAGCCTCTTATTTTGAGCATTTCATCATGCAATTTCCTTTTCTTTATGTTCTATAATGAACTCAATATAACTCTGATTTGCTGTTATAAATGATCATATTGGGCCTCCATATTTGCCTCTTGCTGCTAATTTGTTGAACTGCATTATTGTTTTGTATTGCTGCAATCCCTTCCTTGGGCAATTTTCAAGCCATACTAGGTGTGGGAGGTCTGTTTATCTCACCTAGTTTGATTTGTTTTTGTTCTTCTCTTGGATTTGGGTCTTATATTATCAAATATAAGGGATCCAAGGGATGATCTTGATTTTTGTAGCATACATTTCTGAAAAATGAATTTTTCAGGCATGCCTTGCTAAGCAGTCCCATTTTGGGATATTACAAGTAGAGGCTCCCGAGAGTGGATTGCAGGTGTTACAGCTCAAGACTGATAGCATTCAAGTGAGCATGGCTCAGGTGAGGCCGATTCAAGCGATTGATAACACAAGTATGATCCTGAGCATGACAGATAGCAGGATCTGCCCCTTCCCTAGAGCAACAGTCACAATGGAGCAACCTGAATTGCGTGCGCATGTGCAAACCTACTTAGAAGTTTGCATTGACTTATCAATGCTCCCCAGTGGAAAGTTGCATGCGATCTAGACGAACATTACAGATGAGATACAGTGTAGAGAGGTGTGTGTGCACCAAAAACTCACCAAGGTAGAACAGAAGGTTGCAGCAGCAAGAAGCAATGGCACAGCGCACGGAGTTAGAAAATTTGATTGATTTTCTATGTGGTGGCCTTCCTAAGGTTGTTATCCCTGCCTTTGCTACACCCTAAGCCAAGATTTAAAGTTTAGTGGCTGCAATTAATGCCTCCCATTCTGAAGTACAGGCAGTCAAAGAATATTTTGAGCAGCATATCGCGGAGTTGCAAGCAAAGCTTCAGCCATAAACATCGCTTGAAGTTTGAGCCCAGCATGCTGCTATAGTCAAAGAAGCGTAACCCAGTATTGCAACAACCGTCGACAAGGGTACATAGCTTCCAGATACATCTATGGGCCTATGGAAATCTGTGCAGATGGATCCACCTATCAGGAAGATCTCGCAGGAACTATGCGCCAAACAGCAGACGTTTGATGAGCTTCAGGAGGCGCTGCCAACATTTTCGCCTGCATATAGAATGGCACGATTGTAGATGAGCCAGGTATTGCACAATAAGGTTAAATAACTACGGAGGAAGAAGCACATCGTGACTACCCACATGTAGCCATGGGAAGATGAAGCAATGAAGCTATCATAGGATTTATATGTTGTTGTTTAGAACCTGAACCAGACTTACCAAAGTATCAATCTCGCAACAGAAGGGTTGACCTATCAGAGGTTGGTAAATACAACACAGAGTACAACCGATCAAAGCGTGGGCATCCTTGTGCCCTTTATTACCACCATCGAGCAGCTACAGACAAAGATGAATACCCTAGTACCTCTGTGACTTGGTACGAGTCACAAGATTATGTTGGGGGACTATTGGAGCAGGATCCCTTAGGACTGCATTTTTGAGTAAATAATAGTATATTTTTGTAATTTTTAGTCGTGCACGCTAAGAAATGCATAGTCAAGGGGCTTTGGGGTGGGTCAAATTCCCTTCATGAGTTGTAATGGGATGAAGGGTAAATCTAGGAGTCCCAAACCACGGTTTGCAGACCTTAGGATGAGCGCAAGCTAAGGTATAAATAGAAGTCTAGATCGAGTAATACAAGACGGTTTTGCTCAGTTTTGGGATATGTTGTGATCTATGCTAGAGCTTTGAAGCGGATTTGTGTAAGCATTTGTGTTTGGAAGGCTCATGCTGGCTATGTGCATGGAGACCTTAGTCTGGCTATATGTGGACCCCTCTCACTGTGTACGCGAGTGGATCTGAAGGATTCTAAGGGTTGTTACGACTGTTCATGAATAAAGACCTTTTTTTATAACTTTGTGGTACAAATGCATCTGTTATTTTCTTTATGATTTGTTTCTTTGTATGGTTTCTATTTACCACATTAAGTTATATTATCTGTGATTGGATTATTTTCATACCTGTGTTACTATTGATATAAATGCTAATTACATAGATCTAGTTCTGTAAGGGTTGAATATCATGTTATTAGGATTGTTAAAGGAATTTTGGATCTTTTGTCTGGGTGTGCACGTTGTATTAATCTGTATTAAGTAATCCAAGGTTTCTGGTACGCAGGTTAGTTTGTGTGTCAAAGCATATTTGAAGGTGCCCACTTCATTTAATTCTCTCTCAGGGTGTGGAAACTTGGTTCCAACACCCCCCCATACTATTTCGGGTGAGACTTTGGCCTGCACAAGCAAGTCATTGCCGAAAGGGCTAGTAGTAAGAGGGTTTTTTTGGTTACGCGCTAACTCTAAACCTGGGTCAGGACCCCTCAAGCCAATAATTCTCCTCTGATATACTACCATATGAAATATAAGGTTTCACTATTTTTATCTTACACACATTCTCAAATTTTTTGAACTTGTTCTCATGAAGTTTCCAACTAATAAAAATTTTTGTAATGTTAAAGACTTACCTCTATATTTTTTCTCCTTTGAGTTAAATTATGAGTGTCTTCCTCCACAAATTTCCCCTTTTATGTTGAACTTGTGCTTTGTAAACTTACGGTCTTGACATAACTTATTTACACTTGGTTTTTACATGTCCAAAGGTGAATTATACTTCATTTTTGATATAAAATGATCATAGCTTAATTTACTTAACCTCTACATATGAATTGGGTTATAAATCATACTCATGCAAACAACCATACCTACTTTTGGATCGACATGATTTTAACCTCTAATTTGTTTTCCTTTATCTCCAATTCAATTAGCTTTTCTCTTTGATCATATCTCTCAAAAACAGAGTGCACTAACAAAGTGTAATTATGCTTTTAGAACATATTTTATACACTTATTTTGTTTCTTATGAGATCCAAATTTCTTCGACTTAATGCTTATGAGTTTAAGTGATATGTCAAGACTTTAAAATCCTAGTCTCTTAACCATTGTATTTATTATTTTCATATCTATGATGACTTCATTATCCATAATTTTTTAAATGAAATGGTTATAAGGATTTTATTAAAAAAAAAGAGCTGGGATCCAGCCCAAAATCATTACATTTCTTTAGAATTACCAATCATTCTTTCTGAATTGAACACAGACGCTCAATCTACTCTCTCAAACAATTACCCCATAATACAAAATTTTCATTCTCGTTCCAGCTTAAAATTTTCCAGAACACCCCCAAAATGAAAATTCATTTACATTCCAATTTCATATTTACCAAAGGGGTTTTGCATTCATAACTACATCATCACATTAAGGATGACTCCCATGTCCTTTTTTGGACCCCCTTTTCATGTGTTGTTGCATATTTTAAAACCTCTGTCATTTGGGGTTAGCTTCTAAACTTATTATTCAATTCAACCTCTCCCTCTCTTTCTTCTTTTATGGAATATCTTCCTTGACCCTTCTTGTAGATTTTTACTTCATGAATAGATGAACCATCTCCCCAAATCAGGTTGATTTTGGAATTCCTTATTAAAATTGTGACCATGCATTTGACCCTTTAATATTGTTGGATTACCTATTGAATATTGCCTTACTTTTTCCTAAGGGTTTCCTTTTTTAATTGAAACTGGAGGCTCCCGCGTGTTGTATACCCACCTTGATGAAGGGCATCCTCCAACATTGACAGACCTATTTCTCATTGTTGGATACATGTGGATCAACTTTGTACGCAGTTGATCAAGGGTGTTTATCAGAGTCTACTTTGCTTCATTAACTTGACCTTCCTCCTGTTCCATATTTTCTTCTTCGTCAACTGTTGTTCCATGATCTTCATTATTTGTTCCTTCATCTTCATAATTTAGTTCTCCTTCTTCGTGATCCTTAGGAATTAATTCCCCATTTTTAGGTCATTTGTTCCATTTTTTGCGCTGACCGTTTCTTGTATTCATTGGATTTTCGTTTGTTGCCTCCTCTTTTTTTAATATTCCATTTCTCTCCTTGTTCTGTTGTCGAGTATGGCCCCTTGCTAGAAGGGGATTTCTTACAATACCTTGCGAAATGGTCGTACTCATGACAAAAGTTGCGTTTGAATGGAATTTTCTCATAATCTAAACCTTGGTAGTGAGTCCATATTCCTAATTTGAGGTTGATCTCTCAAGAAAAATGATTCTCAAAAGCTACTTTCACACATATCTTGGCACAAGAAAATTGAGAGCCCTTACACTCAACGCTATCCAAATATTGCCCAACTTCGTTTCCTATGGCCCTAAGGAAATAATTGCTCCAAATGGAAAGAAGAAGCTTGGGAAGTTTGATTGACATAGGTATCATTTTTGGGACTTATTCATCTGGTTTAACATCTAAAGACCATTGATTCAGGTACATACCTCTAGACTCGAAAAAATAGGGGTCATTTCTAAATATTAAATCCCTATCCTCCTTGAGCTTGAAAATAAATGAAAAAAACCATTTCCACATGCGAAGAGCCTGATATTTCCCTTCACCTTTGACTCCAGGTTTGATCAATCCAAGCTTCCATTGATCTTGGATATGGACACATACCTATAAATTTTCCAATGAGTTCTCTTTCAAAGAATGTTGAAGTAGTTTTGTGAACCGCTATTGGTAAAACCACTAAGGGAATTGACTAAATTTCTTGACAATATTTGGATTCGTCACTTTGCTCTGAGGCCTATTCGCAATGGATGTGGCTAGTGCTTGAAATTATTCGATCTCATTAATGAGATGAGGGGAAGGGGGAGAATCCCCATCTGTGGATGCCATTACAGTGCAAGTCAGGGATGAGGGTTTCCTTTGTGGACAGATTCAAAAAAATGACTTCATTCTCCATAATTATCATGATGATCCATTGCCTTTCTTCCTGTTGTACTGTACAACAACCCTCCCCATTTCTAAATTTTTAGAATAAATTTCATTTAGAAATGGGTCCCCTTTTTATCTTTATTTTTAGATAGAAATAAAAGACTTAGAAACAATCCAATCATTTTTGAATTAGAAATAAGGGTTCATTGTTAGAAAGACATATTGCATACCTTTATTAACAAGTGTGTATAAACAAATGCAACATTGAAAGAATTTTCGATCCAATGAAATATAAAGACTTTGTCACATAAAATTATTTAAATGAAAAAAGTCTGACATATAGTAATCGCAATCGCAAATCGGAGATATCTTAAGTTGTATATTTTTTTTTCAAAAACTCCAATGCGATTGAACCAATCGCAATCGCAAATTGCAAAGGTTTTAAACTTTCATATTTATTTCGATGCGATGTGATTGATCGCAATCGCATTTCGGAACAGCGGTATAGAATGCACTTGTTTTATAAATCTCCGATGCGATGGGCCCCACCGCCATCGCAAGTCACAAATCTCATATCACAAATGCAATCTCTTTATTTGATCAATGGCGCAACTCTGATGCGATCAATCACAATCTCATTTTGGAGAAACAAGCGATATTCACTCATGATATTATAATCTTCGGTGCAATGGGCCCCACTATAATCGCAATCGCAAAATCAGCTAACATCGTTTGCAACTCATTTCTTTTGAAAAGAGTCGATGCGATATATATCATCGCAATCAGAAATCAGAGAAAATCATGAAATCTTATTTGTTATCCCTTTTGAAAATTTCCAATGCGATTAATACTTAAGCTTCATATTTTACATTGCGCATATGCTATTTATTCATCGCAATTGCATGATTCAAAGGGAAAGTTTTATGTTTTCAATTCAAAAAATGCTGATCTCCGATTGTACGTTTGTTATTAATAGAAAAACAAACAAATAATTATTATTGATTCCATTTCAAATGCGTTGAGTGTGATTTCTAAAAAGAGAATTTAAGTTTAATAAGGAGATTAATACATATAAATCAATGAATAGATCTTTCATATAGTTGTCTTCATTATTCTCTTTCTATCGCTTCTGAAATATTTTCCTCCATTGCAGAACCAAATAACACCCAACCCTTTCATTTTCAAGGCGAGGGAAACATTACCAGATACCGAAATGTCGAAGAGATATAGGAAAAAAAAAGTTGTTGTCGCTACAAAAGCCCCTGTTTTCACCAGAGTACCTAAAGAGAAACCAGCTAAAATTAAGCTAGTTACAGACACGTTGTGCCAAGGTCTTGGTAAATTATCCTGGGAAGAGGTATATAACCTCATTGAAAGGGAAAATCCTAAGGTCACTATGGTGAAGGCAACAGTTCCTGACGAGGATGATTCATAGTCTGATTCAAAAACTTCTCTCCAAGCACTTGCGAATTCATTCCTGCACCGAATTTCAGCTCGAGCAAACATTTTCCCATACTTTGATGTGATTCGGTGGGTAATTGACAATGTGACCATCTAGAACAGGACGTTTTTTTCAACTTCTGGAGCAACATTCGGGTCATTTAAAGCAGAGGAAATTAAAGCTATGTACCATCTTCCAGACTTGTATAAAATCTACAACAAATCCTTCATCAAATAATTTGCTGCAAATAAGGAAAATCAATCAGAGCCGATTAGAGAATGGAGAAGGGCTCCCGAAAAGCACAAAAACGAGGCATCAGGTATGTACTCAGTGGAATCCCTTTCGCCTTCACACTGTTACGCCGCAGCAATGATGTGCAGAATATTCGGAAATGACAATTCAGCTAGGTTCTCTATACAAATGGTACCTTTAATCCATTCTGTTGTAAATTCTGAAATAACGGATTGGGCTGTCATTCTTTCTGATAAGATAGCCAATAGGATTCTTGAGTATAGGAAGGACAAAAACACAGGAAATACTACTCCTTTTTACTTTTGTGCCTATATTCTAGATGAGCTATGCTTCAATTCTGAATTTCCCATGTTAGGATGGAAATGGACCCTAAAGACCCTGCTCCTATTCATATATATCACAAATTCCTGTGGAAAGTTCATTTCAAAAACCATGTTTATAGAATCTGTCACGGTTTCCTTATCCCTGTTTTTTCAAACCATTTTCAACCAATTCCCTCCTAGACTTTCTAAAAAGGGTAAAGTTGATTTATCCTCAATTTGGGATTGGTTCGAAGAAGAAAAATTAAGGTATATCATAGTTTTCGGGAGTATCGTAGAACCCCGCATTCTTCCTCTCTATGTCCCGGATAAACTGTTAGCATAGGAAATTTCATATCAGCTAACAGTAGAAGGCATGTCCAGGTCTTTGAAGAATAAAAAGAAGCTAATGTGGCCTACTTTTCCTTTTAAATGTGGAGATTATACTCTCAATAATTTTGTTCATGCTGAGAAAGAAGTTAGCAAGATAACCAATCTCAAGCTTTCAATAGTCCCCGGAAGACAATATGACCCAAAGAAGGTGGCTTTCGATTTTACCACTTCAGTTTCAATTGCTCGATTTGAACATGAACCAGATGAATTAGATGATTTGTTTGTTTCTGTAGATAATTTTTCACAAGTTTATAATTTGGCTAAGTCCAAATTCCAGAATGAAGAGATGAATAAGTTTATGTTATTTAAAAGCCAAATATTACTCAAAGCTCCTCTAGATCAATTCAAAATTCCTATGCAAGAAGCTGAGTCACAATAGAATAAAAAAGAAGATACATCTGGTAAAGCAGTAACAGAAACATCTACCAGCAAGGTCATTATACAGACATAGAAAGAAGTAACAGGAACTAATCATGTTATGAAGCAAGAAGACATTAGCAGCAAAGCAGATACTGAGAAGAAAGAAACAGCTGCTAAACTTGATGTACATACTGATCAACAGTCTACAACTCATATAGAAAATAAAAGCACAGGTGCTGACACCAATGTGAATACTGAAAAGGAGGACATAGGCAATGAAGCTATTGTACAAGCAATAACAGGAGATATGAACAATAATCCATATTTACAACTTGGAAGAGAGAAACCTACCGATAAAGTAGTAGAATTTGTTGAACTTATTGTTTCTTCCCATTTTTTGAGCCAATATAATCAATTTTCCCAACAAATAGGATTGAAAAATAATCCCCAAGTTAAAGATCTGGAAGATAAGGATATGGAAGTCATTCCCAAAAATCCTACAGGTGAAATTATGTTGAAAGTAGAGGAAATTCCTCCTCTAGACATATTCTACAGTCCCAAACATAGGGTTGTTGTGAGAAAGCAAAGGAAGAGGAGAAGAACTGATCAGGATGCACTTTCAACATCACAGGTGGATTTTATGAATATTGTTTATAAAGATGGTAAGGTGAATCCATCTGAGGATCTCACTAAATTATCTCAATATGCAGGTGCGTATAGTGCTGCAACTATAGACAAAGCTTCTGAAGTCTCCCAGTTGATGAAAAAAAAAAGACTTACAGATAGCTATGTTGGAATAACAGGCCACAGAGAACCAACAAAAGATTGTTCAGCTTGAAAAACAATTGCAAGATCAGGAGCTCATATCTAAACAGCTAGAAGAGCAGCTTAGCATTGAAAGGAAGAAAATTGATGAACAAACTTTGAACAAACAGCAACAGTTGAGTCAAGAGGTAGAAAAGTTACAAAATCTTCTGCAAAATGAAAAAAATGCAAATATTGAACAAGAGAAAACGTTCCAATCAACATTGGACAAGTTCAAATATTATCCAAGTTAGCTCAATTCAAAACTGAAGCTCTTGAAATAAACAAACTGCTATCTCAGCAGTTAAATGAATTTTGTCTAAAGTTGGCACAAGTTGAGCCTTTGTGCGAAATAACATCATCTTTGATAGATGAATCAGTCACTCTCAGGCAAGAAATTGATGATGCTGATGATAAAATTTCTGAATTCCTTTCATGGCAGGATACAGAGCAAGGAAGAAAATCTAGTCTTCCTAGAATTGAGGAGAGACACAAGGAAATTTTATTTGCGGAATGGGAACATCAGTTGATGAAATCGGAAAGAGACATATCAAGAGCTAAAATTTTGATGAATAATACAATACAATTGGTTAATGACAGCTTGTACGCCACTAATTTGATCTCAGATTGTACCCCAGGAAAATTACCAAAAGTAAAAGAAGCTGATTCTAGGTGGAAGGAAGAGATAATCAATAAGAATCACAGATTAGAAAACTTCAAGGAATTTCACGGGATATTATGTGGACTTATCTGATCAAGCCACACAACCAACAGATGGCCATCAAATTCCTTTCGAATGCTATTCATTATATCATTCCTGAATTCTCTGATGCTACGTATACTGGGCAGCTACATTCAATGCTAAGTCATCCAACAGAAGTGAAAGATATGCTCAAAATCTGCCATCTGGGCACATTAAACACAGTAGACAATCAATGAATCGGTTTCACTTCAAGATCGCAATTTTGTTTCTATATTTCCGATTAGATAGATTGTAGGAATAGTTTTAGTTATTTTGTTTTATTAAGTATCTATTTAAACCCCTTTCATGCATTTAGAAAGGGGTCCTGAATTTGTACTATTTTGACTTCGAGATTACATTTCTGTACTCCATTGACTCTTATATTTTTATAAAGGATCACATCTGGTGGTTCTATGCAAAATTACCTTTAAGAATTCCATTTATGTATCTTGGAGTCTGTTTTACATTGAAGTTGCTGGATTTGGATATCGAATTGCATCGGAAAGTATCAATATGGATATGGTATTTCTATCTATTCACTGTTAATTTTCTTATGTTATGAGATATTCTCTTTAAAATTTTCTATCATTTATATGTACTTGTTTTATAATATTTCTTTATACATATCATTTCTGAGTGTATAGAAATATTCATCTTTTACAGTATATGCAAATGATATATAAAATGATGAGTACAATGTGCTATTACAACTCTGTTTAATTTCTTAAACAGGGTTATCATTATTTGATACTGCATATTTCAATTAAATTATAATACATTTTCATGGTTATTGATTCAATTGAAACAATTTTAAGGTTGTATTCATATTTGATACACGGTTTAGTTTTAGAATTATTTATCAGTTATAGATTAGATTAAATAGTTTATTTCAGTCATTTAGTCCATTTTCCATTCACCCAATCATTCCATCACCAACCCATTTAAGTTATTAGGAAACTTGTCCTATCAATCCAGTCAGAGCCACCACACCAAACGGAAAAGGATTTGTCCTAAGATCCCGACCAGGTGGTTATCCCCCAAGGTTTGAAGCAGTGATTTTCGAGGCTTCAACATTTTTGGCACTAGAAGGAGGGCATAAGCTATGAATGGCAGATAAATCCAAATCCACAGGCCATTCTAAGAGCAACTCACCCTCATCACCCTCTTCAATTTCTTCCACATCTCAAATCACCAGAGAAGAAATTGATAAAAGTATTCAAACACCCACTACCAAAGTCTCAATTCAATCAGAAAATCAGCCTTCTGAGTCTCCTGAAGTCGAAGCTTTAGTTCATAAAATTTAAGGATTATCATTATCATTAGAAGAGTCTGAAATATCTGAAGGTAGTGTTACCTCACAAATTTTTTTTTCCAGACCTCTCACTAGGTCACAGAGTGAAAAACTTGGTATTCATCCAAAGGAATTTCCTTTACCTAGTAGAGTTAAAAAAAGAAGAACCCCATCGGAAACAGAGAGTGATATTAGTTCTTCATCGCAAATTCAATCATATGTTTCCCAAGCCCCAGATCAGAAAAGTGAAGGTGTCTCATCATCATCATCTGCTCAAACAACATCTATCCAAACACCAATTGTCTCTTCTAGTCCTTCAATTGTTACTACTCAAACAACAACTATCTCTTCTAGTTCTTTTATAGTTATCACAACAATGGCACAGAGACCATGGACTAGACCGGGGACTATAAATATGGCTAAACCTTTACACGATTTACCTGATCATCCTGAAAAATGGCTGCCAAAATTTATTCCAGATATTGGTATACAAGTGGAAGAACACATCAATAACTTTATGCTTGCTATAAATTTGAATGCAGTAGAGAATGAAGATGTTGTAGTCAGGTTATTCCCCTATACTTTGCAAGGGACAACATGATCCTGGTACTTTTCCTTACCTTCATATTCTATTACAAGTTGGGATATGTTCGAAGAGCAATTTTTAACCAAATATGGAGATGATAGATCAATAGCTACCCTAATCAATGATCTCTCCAATTTAAAGACACAACCCAAAGAACCCATCAAAGATTTTAATTCTCAATTCAATAAACTCTTGAGTAAGATCCCTACAACATCTAAACCTAGTGAGCAGGTTAGAAGTGAATGGTATATTAATGATTTGCCCTCAAACATAGAAATTTTTGTAGATAGAGCTACAAAACCTACTTTAGCTGAGAATATGAAAGAAGTTGTTTCAGTTGAAAAACGAATGATTGCTCTAGATAAGAAAAATGCTATTGAGGAAAGAAAATCAAAGAAAGTCACTTTTAAGGATGATTCAAAGAAAAAGACACCAAGAGATCCATATGACATGGAAGGCTTACAGAAATTTCTTAAAACCATGTCTAATGAGATGGTTGAGATTAAAAATCAAGTAGTAGAGACTTCTACAAAGAGACCATTTAGAAATTTCAAGAGAAATCAAGGTTAATCTAAACCTCCCAGTTCAATCTCCAATGCAGAATCAGAAGAGGAAGAAGAAGAAGATACTCCTCCAGTATCAGATGAAGAAGAAGAAAGAGAAGAAATAGCTTAATTACATGGAATGTGGGATTTCATTCTCCCTAATTCAGACAGTGAAATAGAACAATAAGCTATGCCTGTGAGTACAAGGAGCAAGTCTACATCGAAACCTGTTCAATCTGCTCCTAAGAAGAAAACTACAACTCCATGTACCAAAGACAAATCTCCTGCAAAGAAAGCTTCTCCCTTACCCACTCAGAATCAGCCATCATCTTCTAATCCTCCTACATCAACATCTAAAACTTTGGTAGTATCAGATCCTATGGATTATAACATTGTTGAAGACATGAAAAATACTAGAGCGAACACTTCATTACATGAACTCAACAAAATTAAACATCAACAAAAGCTGCTATTAAAAGAATTAAATGCTACACCTATTGCTCCTCTACCAAGTGGTGTAGTTGCCAAAGCAGCTATAGGGAATGGTAAGCCACTAGACAAAGTAGATGCCACAGATACTGTTCTTATTGGAGAAAGATCAAATTCTTAGACACCTCCTTTTCTGTTGACTTATGAAATCTACAACAAGAATTTGCATAATTGTTTGATAGATTCCGGAGCATCCTCTAATATAATGCCTACTTTAGTCTGTGCAAAATTGAATATTGAACCACAAAATTCTGCAGTTCATATTGTACAATTAGATCACTCTAAAGTTCAAGTTTTAGGAGAAATCAATTCAGTTACCATTAGACTAGCTTCCGATCCTAGGATTGTCCAAAGAATTGATATTCTAATTGCAGATATTCCTGAATTCTATGGATTAGTCTTAAGCAGGGACTGGTCTACAAAGCTTAATGGTTATATCACAGCTTATTATTCACATATGTGGCTTCCCTACAAAGGGAAACCAAATCAAATCAAAATCGAGCGAGAAAAACACATGACACACACTATAACTGAATTTGAACAACCAAATGAACCTGTAGCTTTCAACAACAATATTATTGGAGGTTATTCTGCTGAGTCATTCCTTGGGAATTTTACTGCACCACAATCACCCTTTTCTATAAATACTTTTGTTTCTCAAATTGAAAAATTTTCACAATCTGATTCTTCTAGAATTGTTAATGTTTCTGATACATCTGTAGATAAACCTGTAGATAAGTCTTTATTTTGGTCATTATATTTTGATGGATCAAAATCTAGTGATGGAGCAGGAGCAGGATGCATCCTAATTTATCCAGAAGGAGAGAAAACCATGCTATCATGTAGATTAGAATTTGAGTGCACAAACAATACTGCAGAATATGAAGCCTTGATTCAAGGGCTTTATAAAGCCATAGGGTTAAATATAAAATACTTGAAAGTATATGGAGATTACGAAATTTTCATAAGACAAGTAAGGAATACCATCCATTGTCTTTCAGGACATCTCAAACATTATCAAACCCTTGTGCAAGATCTCACCACTCAATTTTTAGCATTTAATATCTCTTCTATTCCTAGAAATCAAAACACATTAGCTGATTTATTAGCTAATGTTGCATCCAAACTCCTCCCTGCTGAAGATTGCAGTCCTGATAGATTTTCAGTAGAATTGATTTTTCGCCCATCTGTTCCCGATAATATCACAAACTGGAGAGTATTCTACCATGATCAAGATATATTGAATTTCTTGACTTCAGAGAAATCCTATGATGAACAAATTATTGATGAAGACGATCATGATCTGCAAATTACTTCAAAAAGTAATGAAAATCCTATTCCTAAATCTGTTGTTAAACTTGAGGATCTTTATGATATTAAAGACAAATTCAAGAAAGTTACTAATGCTAAACTTTAGAGTTCAACTTTGAAATTTGAATTAGTAAATCTTGGCTCTAATTCTAAACCTCAAAACGTTAATCTAGGACTCAATTTAACTCCAGAGGAAAGATATGCTTTCATTAAACGTCTAAATAGGTATAAAAATGTTTTTTCTTGGAATTATGAAGACTTAAAAACTTATGATACTTCAGTTATTCAACACACAATTCCAATGTTGTATGATGTTAAACTTGTTCAATAGAAGTTAAGAAAGATTCATCCAAATCTTGAAAGTCAAATCAAAACAGAACTCAACAAACTTTTGAAAGCCAAAATCATTTTTCCAGTAAGGCATTCTAATTGGGTTTCCAACATGGTACCTGTCAGGAAAAAGAATGGTAATATTAGAATCTGTATTGATTTTAGAAATTTAAACAAGGCATGCCAAAAGGATAATTTTTCATTGCCAACCATGGAGCAAATACTCCAAAAGGTAGCTAGTTCTGAACTCATGTCCTTCCTTGATGGATTTTCAGGCTATAATCAAATATTAGTACATCCAGATGATAGGTTGAAAACCACTTTCAGAACCAAATGGGGAACCTATGCTTATCAGAAAATGCCTTTTGGTTTAATAAATGCAGGAGCTACTTTCCAGAGAGCCACAGACATAGCATTTAAGGGTCTGATTAATAGATCAGTTGTTATTTATCTTGATGACATAACAGTATATTCGAAGAAGAGATCCAATCATCTACATGATCTGAAACAAATATTTGAAAGATGTAGAAAATTTGGTATTTCATTAAACCCAAAGAAATCTTTCTTTGCTCTTGATCAAGGAAAACTCTTAGGGTTTGTTATGTCAAAAGATGGTATATATATATATATATATATATATATATATATATATATATATATATATATATATATATATATATATATATATATATATATATATATTGACCCGGACAGAGTTAAAGAAATTTCTGATATTTCTTTACCTCATAACAAAAAATCCATGCAATCATTTTTAGGGCAGATTAATTTTGTAAAAAGATTCATTCCCTATTTTTCTCAAATTGTTTTACCTATGCAGAATATGAGTAAGAAAAATTCAATATTCAAATGGGGGTATAAAGAGAAAGAAGCCTTTGATGCAATTAAACATGCAATCATTAATGCGCCTGCATTGAATACTCCGGATTTTTCTAAAGATTTTATTCTGTATAGTTTGGCCACCAACATCCTATGCTACTGTTTTAACACAGCACAATGATAAAAAATTAGAAGCACCAATTTCTTTCTTCAGCTTGAATCTGCTAGGAGCTGAGCTGAATTATTCCGATGTAGAAAAACAAGCCTTCGCTGTGTTTAAGTCAATCAAACATTTTAGACCTTTTCTCCTAAAAACACATACAAAAATCATTGTCCCATTCTCTACAGTGAGACAATTATTAATTCAAAAGGAAGTGGGAGAAAAAAGGGCTAATTAGGTGACAGCTTTGCAAGAATATGATATTGATATTAAGCCCACGAAGATTTTTAGAGGTCAAGGTTTTTTCAGATTATTAGCAGGAGCTCACAACATACCAGAAAATCAAGATCCAGATAATGCTGTTCAAGTAAGTCAAATAAGTGTTACGGATTCTGAATCACAGTATGCTGATTTAATCTTTTACTTGAAAAATGGGTATGCTCCTTCTAATCTCAGCTATAAGAATAAACGTGCTTTAAGATTGAAGGCTACTAAATATGAAATCATTGATGATGTGTTATTCAAAAAGAATTATGATTCAATCCTATTAAGATGTCTTGAAAAGACTGAAGCAAAAAAGGTATTGCAGGAATTACATGATGGACCAGCAGGAGGTCATTTTGGAGGTGATACCACAGCTCACAAAATCATCCATGCTGGATATTATTGGCCTACCCTTTTCAAAGATACACATGATTATGTGAGGAAGTGCAAAATTTGTCAAACTACTAGTGGAAGACAAAGGAAGCCAACTTTTCCTTTGCAACCAGTAAACATTGAGCAACCATTTGAGCAATGGGGGCTTGAAATAATTGGTGAGATAGTACCTCACTCTTCCAAATAGCACAAATACATCCTTACAGCAACAGATTACTTCACAAAGTGGGTAGAAGCAATTCCTCTAAAGGTAGCCAATTCTGATGCAATTATTTATTTCATCGATCAATTCATCATTACCAGGTTTGGTGTACCTAACGCTCTTGTCTTTGACAATGCATCTTATTTTTCTGGAAATAGTATAATGGAATTTGCAATCAAAAGAGGTTTTAAATTGAAATATTCAGCAAATTATTATCCACAAGGTAATGGTTTAGCTGAATCCACTAACAAAAATCTCATCAAAATCATTAAAAGGACCATTGATCAAAATCAAAAGAATTAGCACAAGTCTTTAATTTTTTCACTATGGGATTATCGTATTACTCTTAAAGCTTCAATAGGAACTTCACCTTTCAATTTATTTTATGGAAAAGAAGTTGTGATACCATCAAATCTAGCTCTCCCATCATTAGCTCTAGTGAAATTTATTGAAGAAAATCCTTCCTCATCTATTCAGTTGATATTTGATCAAATCCTTAAATTACAAGAAGATAGAGAGAAAGAAAAAAATATTCATGAAAAACATCAACAGTTTGTAAAATCTTCTTTTGATTCAAGTTCCACCAGCTCAAAAAAATTGTCAATTGGTGATCTTGTTCTGAAATGGGATAAAGCACATGAAGAAAAAGGTAAGCATACCAAATTTCATAAAATGTGGCTTGGACCATTTCAGATTGCTGAAAAAATAGGCTCATATACATTCATACTCCAAGATTTAACAGGAAAGAGAGAATCTCTTCCTGTAAATGGGCTTGTCTTAAAGAAATTCTTTTCATAAGGAGGTAACCCCTTCTTACTTGTACATTCCTTTCTGCAATCTTTGTTTCTTTTGTAAATAAAGGTTGTTAATAGTCTCTAATTGACTTTTTACTATTATAAAATGTCTTAGGAAGAATAATATAAATACTTATTTTGTGTAAATAAGAATTTTTAGGGAAATGATTACAATTTTGGATAGTTTATAATAAAATGTTAAACTTTGAAAATTTGTTCAAAACATTTGCGTGATCTTTTGAAACTTTGAGGAAAATGTAAATCATTATAAGTTTATTAAGCGGAGAAAGGTTATCTTTAAAAAGTAAAGACTTTTTCAAGCTTTGGCACTCAAAAAACTCTGAAAATTGTCATCCATTGATTCTTAAGGATAAAACTATTTCACCCCGTCCATTTAGGTTGTGATTTTTTAGAATTTAATTCTAAGAAATTATATGGAAAAATTTAAGAGATAAGAGGTCTCATCACGAGCCTTCTTACCATGATCATAAGAAGTAATAAAACTGACATTACCAACACTGCATACCAAAACAGGGTAATGGCTTATAAAAGTAAGACAAGGGGTCTCATCACGAGCCAGCTTGTTCAGTTTAATTACAACTAGTGAATGGCATTGTTACTAACTAGCTACCAAACCAGAACAATGGCTCTTAAACTAAAAAATAAATAAAAGACAAAAAAAACATGAGATAATACATCTTATGAATTTATTTTTAAAGATTCATAATCTTAGTTGGATGGGATAATGAATGGTTGATGGTTAAAAGGTAACCCTGTCCAGACTATGAATGTTTGCTGGCAGCAGAGGCAATGCCTATGAGTATATCACAAAAGCTAAACTTGGAAATTTCCACCTACTTCATTATTATCAACCAATCAAATCTTGAGATAACCCAAAAATGTTTTTATCTTTGAGGAATTAGAAAGAAACTGTAAGTGATTTTTATTCTTTTTCAAAGTTAGATTTTATTTAAAATTTCTCTAAGATAGTTTTCATTATCTTTAGAAATTTTTACTTACTAGAAATATAGTGTTCATTTTAATTTTTCAGAGATAATTGTTTCTTCCAGTGAATTTCCAATTGTTGTACTGTACAACAACCCTCCCCATTTCTAAATTTTTAGAATAAATTTCATTTAGAAATGGGTCCCCTTTTTATTTTTATTTTTATGTTTAGATACAAATAAAAGACTTAGAAACAGTCCGATCATTTTTGAATTAGAAATAAGGGTTCATTGTTAGAAATACATATTGCATACCTTTATTAACAAGTGTGTATAAAAAAATGCAACATTGAAATAATTTCCGATCCGATGAAATATAAAGACTTTATCACATAAAATTATTTAAATGAAAAAATTCCAACGTACAGTAATCGCAATCGCAAATCGGAGATATCTTAAGTTGTATATTTGTTTTTCAAAAACTCCAATGTGATTGAACCAATAGAAATTGCAAATCGCAAAGGTTTTAAACTTTCATATTTATTTCAATGCGATGTGATTAATCGCAAAATCATTTCGGAAAAGCAGTATAGAATGCACTTGTTTTATAAATCTCCGATGCGATGGGCCCCACCACCATCGCAAGTCGCAAATCGCAGATCGCAAATGAAATCTCTTTATTTGATCAATGGAGAAACTTCGATGTGATCAATCGCAATCACATTTCGGAGAAACAAGCGATATTCACTCATGATATTATAATCTCTGATGCGATGGGCCCTACTGTAATCACAATCGCAAAATCGACTAACATCGTTTGTAACTCATTTATTTTGAAAAGAGCCGATGCGATATATATCATCGCAATCGGAAATCGGAGAAAATCACAAAATCTTATTTGTTATCCCTTTTGAAAATTTCCGATGCGATTAATACTTAAGCTTCATATTTTACATTGCGCATATGTTATTTATTCATCGCAATTGCATGATTCAAAGGGAAAGTTTTATGTTTTCAGTTCAAAAAACGTCGATCTCCGATTGTACGTTTGTTATTAATAGAAAATAAAATAAATAATGATTATTGATTCTTTTTCAAATGCATTGAGTGTGACTTATAAAAAGAGCATTTAAGTTTAATACGGAGATTAATAAATAGAAATCAATGAATAGATATTTCATATAGTTGTCTTCATTATTCTCTTTCTATCGCTTCTGAAAGCTTTTCCTCCATTGCAGAACCAAAGAACACCCAACCCTTTCATTCGCAGAGTGAGGGAAACGTTACCAAATACCGAAATGTCGAAGAGATCTAGGAAAACAAAAGTTGTTGTCGCTGCAAAAGCCCCTGTTTTCACCATAGTACCTAAAGAGAAACCAGCTAAAATTAAGTTGGTTATAGACACGTCATGCCAAGGTCTTGGTAAATTATCCTCGGAAGAGGTATATAACCTCATTGAAAGGGAAAAGCCTAAGGTCACTGTGGCAAAGGCAACAGTTCCTGATGAGGATGATTCAAAGTTTGATTCATAAACTTCTCTTCAAGCACTTGCGAATTCGTTCCTGCACCAAATTGCAGCTCAAGCAAACATTTTCCCATACTATGATGTGATTCGGTGGGTAATTGACAATGTGACCATCCAGAACAGGATGTTTATTTCAGCTTCTGGAGCAACATTCGGGTCATTTAAAGCAGAGGACATTAAAGCTATGCACCATCTTCCGAACCCGCAGAAAATCTACAATAAATCCTTCATCAAAGAATTTGTTGCAACTAATGAAAATCAATCAGAGTCGATTAGAGAATGGAGAAGGGCTCCCAAAAAGCACAAAAACGAGGCATCAGGTATGTACTCAGTGGAATCCCTTTCACCTCCATACTATTACGCCGCAGCAATGATGTGCAGATTATTCGAAAATGACAATTCAGCTAGGTTCTCTATACAAATGGTACCTTTAATCCATTCTGCTGTAAATTCTGAAATAATGGACTGGGTTGTCATTCTTTCTGATAAGATAGCCAATAGGATTCTTGAGTATAGGAAGGACAAAAACACAGGAAATACTATTCCTTTTTACTTTTGTGCCTATATTCTAGACACCCTATGCTTCAATTATGAATTTCCCATGTTAGGATGGAAATGGACCCCTAAAGACCCTGCTCCTATTCATATATATCACAAATTCTTGTGGAAAGTTCATTTCAAAAACCATGTTTATAGAATCTGTCAAGGTTTCCTTATCCCTGTTTTTTCAAACCATTTTCAACTGATTCCCTCCTAGACTTTCTAAAAAGGATAAAGTTGATTTATCCTCAATTGGGGATTGGTTCGGAGAAGAAAAATTCATGTATATCAGAGTTTTCAGGAGTATCGTAGAACCCCACCTTCTTCCTCTCTATGTTCCGGATAAAATGTTAGCATAGGAAATTTCATATCAGCTAACAGTAGAAGGCATGTCCAGGTCTTTGAAGAATAACAAGAAGCTAATGTGGCCTACTTTTCCTTTTAAATGTGGAGATTATACTCTCAATAATTTTGTTCATGATGAGAAAGAAGTTAGCAAGATAACCAATCTCAAGCTTTCAACAGTCCTGGGAAGACAATATGACCCAAAGAAGGTGGCTTTCGATTTTACCACTTCAGTTTCAATTGCTCGATTTGAACATGAACCAGATGAATTCGATGATTTGTTTGTTTATGTAGATAATTTTTCACAAGTTTATAATTTGGCCAAGTCCAAATTCCAAACTAAAGAGATGAATAAGTTTATGTTATTTAGAAGCTAGAGATTACTCAAAGCTCCTCTAGATCAATTAAGAATTCCTATGCAAGAAGCTGAGTCACAGTAGAAGAAAAAAGAGGATACATCTGGTAAAGCAGTAACAGAAACATCTACCAGCAAGGTCATTATACAGACAAAGAAAGAAGTAACAGGAAATAATCTTGTTATGCATAAAGAAGACATTAGCAGCAAAGCTGATACTAAGAAGAAAGAAACAGCTGCTAAACTTGATGTACATACTGATCAACAGTCTACAACTCATACATAAAAGAAAAGCACAGGTGTTGACACCAATGTGAATACTAAAAAGGAGGACATAGGCAATGAAGCTATTGTACAAGAAATAACAGGAGATATGAACAATAATCCAAATTTACAACTTGGAAGAGAGAAAACTACTGATAAAGTAGTAGAATCTGCTGAACTTATTGTTTCTTCCCATTTATTGAGCCAATATAATCAATTTTCCCAACAAATAGGATTGCAAAATAATCCCCAAGTTAAAGATCTAGAAGATCAGGATATGGAAGTCATTCCCGAAAATCCTACAGGTGAAATTATGTTGAAAGTAGAGGAAATTCCTCCTCTAGACATATTCTACAGTCCTAAACATAGGGCTATTGTGAGAAAGCAAAGGAAGAGGAGAAGAACTAATTAGGATGCACTTTCAACATCACAGGTGGAGTTTATGAATATTGTTTATAAAGATGCTAAGGTGAATCCATCTGAGGATCTCACTAAATTATCTCAATATGCAGGTGCCTATAGTGCTGCAACTATAGACAAAGCTTCTGAAGTCTCCCAGTTGATGAAACAAAATGACTTACAGATAGCTATGTTGGAAGAACAGGCCACAGAGAACCAACAAAAGATTGTTCAGCTTGAAAAACAATTGCAAGATCAGGAGATCAAATCTAAATAGCTAGAAGAGCATCTTAGCATTGAAAAGAAGAAGATTGATGAACAAACTTTGAACAAACAGCAACAGTTGAGTCAAGAGGTAGAAAAGTTACAAAATCTTCTACAAAATGAGAAAAATGCAAAGATTGAACAATAGAAAACGCTCCAATCAGCATTAGACAAGTTCAAGGATTATCCTAAGTTAGCTCAATTCAAAACTGAAGCTCTTGAAATAAACAAACTGCTATCTCAGCAGTTAAATGAATTTTGCCTAAAGTTGGCACAAGTTGAACCTTTGTGCGAAATAACATCATCTTTGATAGATGAATCGTCACTCTCAGGCAAGAAATTGATGATGTTGATGATAAAATTTCTTAATTCCTTTCATGGCAGGATACAGAGCAAGGAAGAAAATATAGTCTTCCCAGAATTGAGGAGAGACATAAGGAAATTTTATTTGCGGAATGGGAACAGCAGTTGATAAAAATTGGAAAGATCCATATCAAGAGCTAAAATTTTGATGAATAATACAATACAATTGGTTAATGACAGCTTGTACACCACTAATTTGATCTCAGATTGTACCCCAGGCAAATTACCAAAAGTAAAAGAAGCTGATTCCAGGTGGAAGGAAGTGATAATCAATAAGAATCAACGGATTAGCAAACTTCAAGGAATTTCATGGGATATTATGTGGACTTATCTGATCAAGCCACATAGCCAACAGTTGGCCATCAAATTCCTTTCGAATGCTATTCATTGGATCATTCCTGAATTCTCTGATGCTACGTATACTCGGCAGCTACATTCAAGGCTAAGTCATCCAACGGAAGTGAAAGATATGCTCAAAATCTACCATCTGGGCACATTAAACACAGGAGACAATTAATGAATCTGTTTCACTTCAAGATCGCAATTTTGTTTCTAGATTTCCGATTAGATAGATTGTCGGAATAGTTTTAGTTATTTTGTTTTATTAAGTATCTATTTAAACCCCTTTCATGCATTTAGAAAGGGGTCCTGAATTTGTAATATTTTGACTTGGAGATTACATTTCTGTACTCCATTGACTCTTATATTTTTATAAAGGATCACATCTGGTGGTTCTATGCAAAATTGCCTTTAAGAATTGCATTTCTGTATCTTGGAGTCTGTTTTACATTGAAGTTGCTGGATTTGGATATCAAATTGCATCGGAAAGTATCAAGATGGATATGGTATTTCTATCTATTCACTGTTAATTTTCTTATGTTATGAGATATTCTCTTTAAAATTTGCTATCATTTATATGTACTTGTTTTATAATATTTCTTTAAACATATCATTTCTGAGTGTATAAAATGATGAGTAAAACGTGCTATTATAACTCTGTTTAATTTCTTAAACAGAGTTATCATTATTTGATATTGCGTATTTCAATTAAATTATAATACATTTTCATGGTTATTTATTTAATTGAAACAATTTTAAAGTTGTATTCATATTTTATACCTGGGTTAGTTTTAGAATTATTTATCAGTTATAGATTAGATTAAATAGTTTATTTAAGTCATTTAGTCGCATTTTCCATTCACCCAATCATTCCATCACCAACCCATTTAAGTTATTAGGAAACTGGTCCTATCAATCCAGTCGGATCCACCACACCAAACGGAAAAGGAGTTGTCCTAAGGTCCCGACCGGGTGGTTATCCCCCAATGTTTGAAGTATCGATTTTCGAGGCTTCAACACTTCCCTATGTTATCATTAAATTTTCCATTGTGTCCTTATCACTATAAATTGAAACCTTTTGAGCTTACTTATGTACTATGGGAATCCACCTTTTTAATTTGGCCTCAATATTTTGAGAATCTTTATTTTTGTGTTGATCTTAATGCTTTGAGAATCCTTATATTAAAATCTCATATTATGCCCTTAGTGATAAGAAACACTTGCATATGATTATAGGATAATAGGAAGAATAAAAAGGTATGATAAGAGAGTAGGAAAATGGTAATATATGAGTGGAAAAATAGGATATAAGATAGTCTAATGTTCTTAAGGGAAATATGAACTAGGATATAGATCTCGTTTTAAAGGTCTTATGAAGTTTTTAAACACAAAATTTTGGGTCTTGGACCATCAAAACTTCGTGACAAGGAATGTTTTTACGAAAAAGGTATTTATTGAAAAAAATTACTTTAAAATTTTAATGTAACAATTCAAGCATTGTAAAATAAATTACCAAACCTCATTTTTAAATAGCTATATAGAAATTTTTCTTGCATTTGTTGATGACATATCTAACATTATAGGTCCTTAATGATGATAATTTGGCTAAATTTAGGTCCTATTTTGATGAATATATAAATCATTCAAGTCCCTCTTATATTGATGATATGGGGGGAATTTTAGGTCCCTCTGATAATGATAATTTGGAGATTATGATATTGTCGAGTCCCTCTAATGATGATGAAATAAAGTTGATTATGTTGCGTTCATGGCCCTTTGTGATTTGATAGTTGTATTTAATCAGGAACTTCCCATTCTTATCAATCCATCTACAAAATGGAAGGAATTACCGCTACAGATGAATATTTTATCTGTAGTAGAAAAAGATTAAGATCTTTGGGTATATAAAAAATTTGTATACAACCTCTAAAAGTAAAGATATGAATTATGTATAGGAAATAAATAAGACATCCTCAATCTTTGCAAATATTCTCTTTTAGACCAATAACTTATCTTCATAGGAAATCATATAGTATAAAAAATGTTAATCGCCGAATAGATATTTTATTGAGAAATTTCATTGGCCAATTTTTTTCTTTTCTCACAAAAAATTGAGTTTAGATTGTGCTCGAAACCTGGGTTTTCAAAACTAAACTCATTATTTTCTTATTTTATTTTTTTAAGGATGGAAGAAAGGTGAATAGAATAAGGAAGGATGGTAAACTAGTTAAATAAAATGGGTTGAAAGTGACATGGTGTTGTGTAGATTAATCCGTCTTGCGGACAAGACCGATCTCTCTAGTACTAAAAGTAACTAGCAACAAACAGCCAATTATACTAATCTCTCTCTAAGCATACAAGATTCATAAAAATACTATATAGGTGTAAGGCCTACCTTATGTCCAGCGCTTGCTTGATCTCGTTGAAGTCCTTCCCGTGCACTTGAAAGAACGTTCCTCGTGAATCTGCAGTCACAAACAAGAAAAAAGATTACACAGCACCTGTATAGACATTACTATAAATCATACTTATCATAATGATCAAGGAATTTATGAAATAAACCATGAATCGATAGTTTAATGAGAGAAATGAGTATATTTGTATTAACTTCAAATAAAGAAAACCTTTACAACTTGTGCCTTGATGTTGTGCAGGTCTTCCCGGGGTCCGAAGCAGGAATCTCTTCTAATTTGACAAGCATTGCACTCTTTGAACCAAGACAAATAGAGATGAGTGATTTAACCTCACAGAAAGTCTTAGTTAACTGAGTCTGAATCTCAACAGCATTTAACTTCAAATATCATAAGCTTGAACTCCCTTTGAGGCTACCCAAGGCCTCTTTTTATAGTGGAAAAGAGGAGGTTTCTTGTTCCAAATATGAAGGGATAGAATCCTCCTTCAAAGGGATTAGCTCCTTACATCAAGTGGTTAGCTCCATCAAGTGAGGGATGCATGAACCTTCTCAAAGCGTATCCATTCCCGAAAATTCCCATCTAGAATCTTCTAGAATTCATCTGAAATTAACTTGTTATCTTTACTTTCTCGCCTTTTTGAGTTTTACAGAGGTTCGCACCCATAACACAGAGAACGTGCGGTATGGTTCCGCAGGAAGGCTGAACTTTAGGTGCGGGACCGCAGGAAATGTATAGAGAAAGTGCAATATCAATGTTTAGGGGATTTTAGGAACTTTTCTCTGATTTTGAAAACTTGACATGAGGAGCTGATATGTTAGACTTGCAAAAGGAGAAAGTATGAGTAATAATAAGCTCATACTCATAGTAAAATGTCAGGATGACAGTTTTTAGTGTAAAAAATTGCCCCCTAAAGTGCAAAGTCTGGAATAGATGAAGCTGAAGTCTGTCATGTATGAAGAGTGCAGTACTTTATCATTTCAAAGATCATCCTGTGGACACCCCAGTCGGAACCTGTAAAAACATTCAATGCAAAATATATACATATATATGTCATCACTGAGGTAGGCATTCCCATACTCAGATAAAAACTAACTAGAAACTAACTCAAATCGTTCTGATACAGGAATGATTTTGAATACATCATAGTACAAATATATGTAGACATAGTATGGACGCAGCCATCTGTTTATAAATAGTCTACTGTATAGATGATAACAAAATTCCTCGCAGCCTGGATGGTGGAAACTAGATCCAGGGTCTTGATTTCCGCATCTCGAACTAGTACGATTCTATCCATGTGAATAAATGTGTTGAAGTCGAACATGGTAGAAACCACTTGATTACCATTCAATGATGTAAATTGTTAACAAGTGTGAGAGAAACCACCAGTAATGTCAATGGTTCTCAAAGTACTCAGTACAATCCATGAAATGTGAATGAATGAGCTGAAGTCGAACATGTCACGGAATCATTTGATCGAAGGTCAATGATGCAACCTGTCGTCGAAGGCGAGAAACCTGCCATTGAGGCATGCAGATTTCAAGGTACTGACGATTTCTGGATCAACTTCCTAGATAATGTGCTGATGTCGATAGAAAGTGATTTGTCGTAGGTAAACCCACAACATGAAATCATAGATCAAGTTTTGAAAATATATTGGCAAGGACTGACTCAGGGATGGTCAAAATGGATGACAGATATTTTGCAGATGAATGGTTTATTTGAACTGTTCTCTTGAACACATAACGACACTGCATATGGCTTGGTAACAATTGACCCAAAGCTAATACCCAGAAACCGGCTGAAGACTTTCAATGTGGTTTGATTAACTGTTAGGTAAAGGATTTCCCAACCCAAGTGAATGAAAGTGTCGTATTCAAGAGTGGTTGACTGAATTTTTGAAAAATTTAAAATACAACAAACACGCCCATTTTTCTCTCTTTTTCCCCCACCATTTCTGGCAAGTACCTCTTTATTTTTGACAAGCTTGAGGAGGATAACATTTGCTTGATTATAAGCTCATCCTTCGGATGATTCCAACTTAGTTTAAAATTCGAACCCTAAGAAGGAGTGGTTCGTTCCTGTTGAAAATTAAACAGGTCCTTTACTGTTAAGTTTTAACGAGTCCAGTATAGGAGAAACTCGGTGTTTTTCAGTTTTAGGGAGTCAGAAGAAAAACTTAAGAAAACTCCGTGGGTGTACTTTTTCGTAAATTTAGTTTCTCGAGCCCGAAAAAGGATAAAATAATGCGGGAGAGAACTCTATTGACCGTATTTAGTCAACGTATACCTTTTTCGTAAATAGTCCATTTCAGTCCGTAAAAGGGGTAAACTTATACTGAAGGGACGACTGTTCATTTAATTTAACGAGTTCGAATAGTCAAGTACTCGGCAATCTTTTCATATTTAGAGAGTCTGAAAAGGGCTTAAAAGAGGACTCCAAGGTTTCACTTTTTCGTAAATTTTTGAAAGAGTCCGAAAAAGTGATAAAAGTATGCTCTTTGTTGAAAAACGATCAGTTCACCTGAAAAATCCAGTTTCTGCACAAAAACTTGAAACATTACGCATACCTGTTTAAGATAAGTAAAAATGCTTTCAAAAATACCCTTTTTAAAGTGAAAAATAAATAAATTAAAAATTCATCCATTCGAAAAAACTTATAAAAAGGACTTTTTCAATTTCATTTTTACCGTTCAGTTTCAGAGTGAAAAGTAAAAATCTTTTGGGTAAGAAATTTCCTGTGAAGATTCTGGAAAATTCGTCCGTTGGAATCGAGAACCGTCAGTCCCAGGTAATCCACAACCTCCCTATCTTGTTTTTCATCCGTTTCAAATTTGTTTTTAGGCTTTAGTTTGAATTTTTGGGGCAAAAAATGGTTAAAAATTTCGCCTGCGGGGTCTGCAAGTGGGACACACGCTACCTGCGGACCCCGAATTTTTCCTATAAGGAAAAAGTCATGGGTTCCGCACCCGGCACACACTGCGCGTGCGGACCTACGCTCTGTTTACAAAGAGCGGGTGCGGTACCCGCGCGGTTAGATTTAAAACATTGATTTCTCATTTGTTTGCCAAAATTTTTCAAATAAGATTATTCTAACTTGCCTTTTTCTGTATTGTAGGATTAACAAGATGTTGATCTGGCGAGAACGTGAGCATGAGGAAGTGGATGAAGCCGTAATACTTCATTTTCCCACACAACGAGCATTAAAAGCATGTGGCTTGTACAAATTTTGGGCCATCTCTGGCATGAGGGCACAAGTAGAACTCTTGACATGGTTGGTAAACAGATGGAATGTGGAGGACCAGTGCTTCTTCATTGGTGGCCACCGGCTCGAAATTGAGCTGGAGGATATATATTTCTTGACTGGTTTGTCCAAGAGGGGCGAACAAGTTTCTTTGTTTGGGACTAGGCCAGGTGGCCAGTCTGTTGCTAGTCTCCAACTAGAATTCTGCAATGACCAGGAAAATCCTCGGGACAAACGGATTGACATAAAACACATCATCCGTCCTGAATTGAAATTTATTGCTTTTACTGTTACCAAACTGTGTGGGAGTGTTGCGCTTCATGTAGATACTGGTTCCCAAATGCGTATTGCCGTGGACTGTTTTCGCGGCACCATCTTTAACTGGTGTGAAGCTGTGTTGGCCAATGTAAAAGGCCAACTAACCAGAGCAAAAAATGGGAAACTGAATAACTTTGGATATGGATCCATTGTTGTTTCTTTTGCTCTGGAGAGGATCCCCATGTTAGCTCCACAGAGTATTGTTGTTGATGCCAGTCAACCTCGAGAACCAAGAATGGTTCGTTGGTCCGCGTTGATGACTCGTCATGCTATCGAGGGTACTGAGATTGTCCGATTCCCTTCTTCATATTTTCGTTGGTTGGATCGCCAAATTTTTGTGATAGAGGATTTTCCATACGCCGGGATAGATTTCCGCGGCGACAGAGAGATGGTTCTCCCTGCAGGGGAACAATGGGATGATTCAGGTAAAATCATTTTTCAACGTTTGCTAAGTTCTAATTTTTTTTTAATTTTTATCGTCTTGAAAACTAATAACCAAAAGTTTTTTTGAATACAGATGTGGATCCACAAAGACCAGCTCATCTCCAGCCTTACGAAAGAAGACAACCAGTTGCGCCCGCACCAGCCCCAGCAGGCCAATCAGCGAAGATTTTGACTGATTTAGAGCATCATCTAGAGCGTTTGACTCTAGATATTCCAGAGACCAGCATAGATGACATTCCTCTCAGGCTGCAGAGATATGTGATTGGAGTTCCAGGACCTTTTAGGAGGTTTCTATGCAGGGTAGCCCGGGCAGTGGTTTCTTATCGTGATCACCATCAGTGATGGGATGATCATGTAGACTCATATTTTTTACTTTTGTATCATCATTTTTTCCGATCATAAGGTGTTTCCAACCTATGATCGAAGACGATGTATATTTTTTGAAAACACTCCTATACTATGATATATCACTATTTTGACGACTATCTGTGTACATATGTGAATGTTGTTTGTTTTACTGCTTTTGATTATTGCAAATGTCTATTTATCATACTAGAAGCAATTGAATCTGCTAATGTATTTAAATGTCTTGGAATATGCTGATATTCAATGTAATCAAATTCACGTTCCAAGAGACGAACTCTAAAAAACAACCATAATAACACTGGATTTCTAATGGTATAAACCATGTTAAGTTGTAATACAACAAGTTCAGAATCCAACCTTACAATCAAACTCCGAATTCCAAATGATATGGATTTAGACAATAACTCAATCACTGCACTATACTCAGCAATGTTATTTTTTGTTTGACCAAGGCTTACCCCATGCATGGATACTAACTCGTCAGAGGGTGAATAGATAACCCAAGCTGCGGAAGAAATGTTCCGTGTACTACGACAAGCACCATCAGCAAAACCAATGTAGGTTTGAAGAGATGTCGACATCTGCAATATCAAGAGTAAAACTCAGATAAGCAGGAATAGTGACAAAAACACACTCTCTAAACTAGGCACACTTTTCTAATCTAAAACACACCAGCAGTAAAGAAATCTAAACTAACAAAAATCTCCACACCTCATTTAAGCATAATATCGCTTTAGATAAAGCCCATTTTTGGGTTTATCCAAAGGGACACCGTCAAAATCTATCAACTCATAGGCCCCTTTTGCTAACTTTCGTTTAACAATATAAGGACCATGCCACATAGGCACGAATTTCCCAGCTCCTAGCTTGTCGTTAGCTTGATCATAAAGTAAAACTAGGTCTCCTTCTGAAAAATTTCAAGGGGTCACATTTCTATCATACTGAGCTTTTATCCTTTTAACATGAGCCTCATTTGCTATTGCAGCATTTCGTCGATTCTCATCTAATTGGGCTAAGTACAAGAAACGTTTCTCCTCTTTAGACGTAGCTGGAAGTAATTCTACGGCTAATTTTAGTGACGGTATTTCGCATTCAATCGGTAACACAGCTTCCAAACCGTAAACCAGTTGAAAAGGAGTGAAACCTGTTGATGTTTTGACTGAGGTTCGATATGCCCAAAGTGTTGAAAATAACATGGAATGCCAATTCGTCTTGTGAATACCAATGATTCGTTTAATCATGGTGACTAAAACTTTGTTAATGGCTTCAACCAGACCATTGGCTTGCGGATAATACAGAGTGGAACTATCGTGGCGCAAGCCAAGCTGTTCTGTCAGTTCAGTCATTATGATATTCCAAAAATGACTTCCATGATCCGTAATAATAGCTTGAGGAACACCGAACCTAGTAATTATGTGATTAAATACGAATGTTGCAGCAGTCTTGCCGTCAGCTGAAAATGTAGGCATCACTTCGGCCCATTTTGTAAAATAATCTACTGCTAGAATAATATAGGCATGCCCCCCGGCCGAGTGAGGGTTACATGTAATAAAATCGATACCCCATTTTGCAAAAGGACCAACAGCAATTATAGGGTGAAGAGGAGCGGGTGGCGCGTGCATTTTTCGATCAAAAATTTGACAGTTGTGGCATTTCCGAACCGCATAAATGCAATCTTTGAACAACGTTGGCCAGAAATAACCTGCACGCAATATCTTTTGGGTTGTGGCATACCCAGACATATGACCGCCACATGCTCCAGAATGGCAGTCATTCAACACCTTTTCATCTTCTTCATGAGTTAGACAACGTCGGAAAATAGAATCCGCTCCACGTCGATAAAGTGTATCACCAATGATATTATATTGTTGGGATTGGAAGCGTATTTTCCATCGCTGAGTTCGTGAAATGTCAGGCCGAAAAGATTGGGTTTGGAGATAAACAATAATATCTCCATACCATGGATCAAGTGTACTAATGAGAAACAAATATTTGTCTGCAATGGACTCTTCTGCCACTGTTTCAGTATCAGTAGAGGGGAAATCACACATCAGTTCCGCAAATACCAAAGATTTCTTTGCCTTGGATTTTTCAAATTCCAAGTCAAATTCCTGCAAGATAACTATCCATTTGGAATATTTTCCCCCTAGCAATTGTTTGGTCAAAATATACATCATAGGGTTGCAATTAGAAATTACCGTGGTTTTACGTAACAAGATGTAATGTCTAAAACGTTGGACAGCTTGGACAGCTGCCAAGACCAATTTCTCCACATGTGTGTATTTGATTTCAGTCGAATGCAGATTTCGACTAATATAATAAATCACATGTTCATTGTGAGATTCATCTTCCTGAACTAATACCATCCCAATGGTGGAATGAGAAGCAGCGAGGTACAAAATGTAATCTTGGTTGTAGTTGGGAGGATGCAATAACGGTGCATGGGTCAACGCGTGTTTAAGTGCATCAAAAGATCGATCAACGATCTCGTCCCAGAAGAACGGAATGTCCTGTTTCAACAACCGGGTAAAACCCTTTGTAAGCTCGGCATAGTTAGGAATAAATCTACGTAAAAAGTTTGCTTTCCCCTGCAAACTTTGGAGCTGGCGTAAAGTCGAAGGAGGAGGCAATTTAACAATGGCTTCGACCTTCGATGGATCGACGCGAATGCCTGCTTCCGAGACAACAAATCCCAGTAATCGACCCGATTCTACGCAGAAAACACATTTGTGCGGATTCAGCCTTATCCAATAATGCCTACATCTCATAAAAATTTCTCGTAAATGAGTGGGATGATCGGCCCTACTTAATGAATGAGCAGGTAGATCATCGAGATAAGGCTGGACAATGTGCTTAATGTCATGAAATGCATAAGACATAGCTCGTTGAAAAGTTTCTCCAGCATTCTTTAGTCCAAAAGGTAGTTTACAATAAGCAAATGTTCCCCATGGACAAATAAAAGTTGTTTTGGGTTGATCTGCAGGGAGTATGTTTATTTGATTGTAACCGGAAAAGCCATCCATGAAGGAAAACAATTCACTTCCAGCACAATCATCGATTATCTGATCGATATAGGGAGTTGGATAATTATCTTTTGGACACGCTCCATTAATATCCCTATAATCGATACATACTCTTATCGTTCCTTGTTTTTTAGTCACAGGAACAATATTCGATACCCAATCCGTTAAGGGAATTGGATAAATGAATCTTGCTCGAAGTAATTTTTCAACTTCAGTTTTTATAGCAGCAGCTTTTCTAGGATGAATTTGACGTAATCGTTGACGAACAGGTTTAGCATCCGGGTAAGTCTTAATTTCATGAACGACGATCGATGGATCAATTCCTGGCATTTCTTCATAAGACCAGGCAAACACGTCACGGAATTCTTGAAATAGGGCTTTATAAGTCTGGATTTCTTCATCTGTACAACAAGCACCTATATGAATGTTTTCAATTATTCCTGGTTTTACTAAAATGTCAATTGGAACCGTTCTAGATATATTTTCCAAATTTAACTCAGAATCAGGATTTTGCAATGGATTCTGAGGTTCCTTGGCATATTTAGCAGTAAAAATTGAAGCGAAATCATCTTCAAAATGATCTAATTCAGGTAAAAATGAAGATCGGTGATGTAGATCTTCCCATGGTAAATCATCAACAGACAAAAACTCATGAATTTGCTCATCTGTATGAACAAGTTCAGGAAATGTCGTTGTAATTGAACTAGATATAGAAAGTGATTCCTCTTGGATCCCATTCATTGGATCAATTTCGGTTGAAGAGGGGTTGGAAAGTGACTGTACAGCCTGATACGCAATTTCAAATGGACTCAAGGGCATCATGCCATCAAATGAATCTATCTCGGATTCGGAAGGTACGATCCAAGGATCATCAAACATAATAGTGTCTGATGAAATCATATGAATATTTGCAGTAGAAGGCGATACATTAGGAGGAGGAAAGGAAAAATTTCCTAGTAAACCAGAATCTTTAATCAAACCTACTCCAACATCCTTATAAGGGATAGCCGTTTTACCAACATGCTGGATTGTTTCTGTAGAGGCTGGGTCGGACGAGAAATAAGTTAACTGATCTATTATCACAATATTTCCTTGATATGGAAATTTTATGAGTCGAAAAACCGAAGAAACAACAGCAGTCATAGCATAGGACCAACTACGACCCAGAAGAAGGTTGTAATCTAGAGGGGCATCAACCACTTCCACATCTAGATTAACGATTTTACCTTCGACCCCTATGGGTAAATCCTGCAAAATACCAAAAGGTTGAAAACCTCGACCATCAAAAGCCTTTAGAATCGTCGGAGATTGGTTAAGTGTAGGAGAACCAAGCGATTTCCAACACTGAATCGACATAATACACGTTGAAGCTCCTTCATCAATCACAGTCCGAAAAATAGGTCTGTTTTTTACTAACACTGGAATCTGGAAAGCCATTTGGTGAGGAAGACGTGGTGTACTATTTTCTAAATCAAAGATTATAAGGTTAGAATCCTGAACATCGACAGCTCCTATAGCAGACAATAATAATTTACGTTGTGCTGGACACGATTGCAGCACTTCCAAAGCCGACATTGCTGAAGGAGAAACAGCTAAGTCTTCAACAATGTTGTAATTTTGAGCAGCTCTCGCATGTGGATTGAAAGCTGATTTACGAAGAACACCTTTAGCAGGCGGTTTGATTATTAAGTCTGGATTTTGTTTCTCGATCTGTAGCGGACCGGAAACAGGAGGAGGTGTATTTGATGTATTCGCATTAGAAGATTCTGCTTCTTTGCCATCAACAGGATTCTTAGAACCGTAATCTTGCGATCGCATCGCAACCCTTACATGAGACATCATCATAATAGGCTCTTCTAAAGTAGTCGAGGAAGAACCAATCATCTTACTATCTTGAATTGGAAAAGGATCCTTCAAGATAGCAGGTTGTTGCGATCCTTTAACGAATTTCGTAACTTCGTCTCGATATGGACATTCTTTTGTGAAATGATCTTGTTCACAAATGAAACAAGGATAGCGAGGTTTACATTTTTCGTCATTGGATTCATCTTTATCAGTTTTCTCTTTCGAATTCTTTTTGTTTTTGTTCCTCCCCTTCTTTTTACCACCGGATTTTGATTTTGTCGTAGATGTTTCAACGACATGAATGTCGGCGGAAACTTCGGGAGAAGATTCTCCTTTCGGGGAATCAGGTAAAGTTATAATTGGAGAAGAATTCTTTGATGATTTCTTCTTACTTTTAGAATTGACCGTACCAATCATACCGTCAGCGGCATGAGACCCTGAAGGAGTGGTAGCTATTTGACCTTGTTTTGGAAGGTCTGGTATTTTTTCATGTAAAGTACCTGACTGAGTATAAACGAGGTCAAGGTACTGAGCTTGAGACTTTACTTGCTCTTCAGTAAAAACACCGGCCTTAGCTACATCTTTAGTGATCTTGGGTAACAATGATTTAACAAACCATTCTGCCAAAATTTGATCCGGAATATAAACTTTCACCAAACGTCTTCTACGTCGCCATTCATGAATATGATCAGAAATATACGTGGACGTAGATTGTTTTAGCGAAGTTAATAATTTTGTGCCATTGTCGTATCTGACAGGCAACTGAAAATGAGTCAAGAAAGCTGTTGCTAACTGACTGAAATTATGAAACGAGCTGCGTGGTAACTCAATGTACCATTTAGCCGCAAGACCTATAAGGGTTCTTTGGAAAAGACGTAAGTGAATCGAATCATCAACGATTGAATTAGATGCACACCAAAGGTGATAAGTCATAACATGATTCGATGGATCCTCTCCTGACTTACCTTCAAATTTTGGTATATCACTGGGCAACTTATGAGGCATTGGTGGCCAGTTCTGATAATAAAAAATAGAATCATTTGTAAGGTGCGTCAAATCAGGTAAGTCCAAAGTTGCGATAAACAGTAATTGACGGTTAGGGTCGCGAAAACCTTGAGAAGCCAAAGCAGATCCAGGAGGCGGATACCCAAGATAACTAGGAATTGGATTTGCATTAGGTTTTGTGTAACCTCCCGGAAAACCAGCATGAACCGGACCATACTGAGGTTGTTGATAAGTATAACCAGGGTACGGTTGATACTGATAACTTGGATTCTGTACATAGGGACCGAATTGAGGCTGTCCCTGGTACGGTTGATACGTAAATTGAGGTTGACTTGTAACAACTGTACTTGTACCGGTTTGTCCTATAGGTATCTGAACTGAAGTCTGAACCGAAGGTCCTGACTGAGGTACAGAGACCTGAGGGATTTGCACGGATACAGGGGTAGCCGAACTCGGGGCTACAGACACTCTAGAAACAGGTGTGACAGGTTGAACAGACGTTGCAACAGTTGTAGCAGTTTGGGGTGGAGTCTGAGGTGTACTAGGCCCAGTCTGCTGAACTGAACTAGGTGCAGGAGTTTGAATAGCTGGCTGAACAGGTTGTTGGGTTGAACCAGAAACCAATGGCTGGCCAGGTTGATAAGGTAACTGCACATTAGGCTGCAAAGGCTATTGATATTGGGACGGATCCAACACCATAGTTCCAGGGTATTGTCCCATAGAAGGTTGAACATAAGGACCAAAACCTGGTTGAACGTAGGGTTGATTAGTAAGTGGTAAATTTCCGGTAAAAGATGGTTGACCAGAAGGCTGTTGGTAACCTTGAATTGGGTACTGCCCTTGAGGTTGATAACCCTGAGGCGCGTACTGAAGCTGGGGTTGATAAGGACCCTGAGGAGCATATTGTGTTTGGGGTTGACCTTGAGGAATGTACTGTCCTTGGGGTTGCCCCCCAAAATAATATGATTCCACAGTTTTTCCTGGGAAAAAGCTACCTTGAGGTTGTGCCCCGGGTGGTAACTGACTACCTTGAGGTTGCCCCCCAGGCGGTAACTGACTACCCTGAGGTTTCCCCCCAGGCGGTAACTGAATTCCCTGAGGTTGTCCCCCAGAAGGAAACTGACTGCCTTGAGTTTGAGGATTGGGAATATTACCAGACATCATAAAAATTTTCTCTGCGTTCGACGTTTCAATTTTAAGTCCATCAAGACTAGATGATAACACGTTTTCGATGGGTTGAGGAGTTGCTCCTGAGAAAGTACCAGACAAAGACTGGTATCCTGAAGGAACAGAAGGACCACCATGTAAAAATGATTCCGGCGTTTGAGAAAACATGGATGACTCTCCAGCCATAAAAGATGACGGATAATAACCTCTGGGTGTAGGATGAAATGGAATTCGAGGTGGATAAAAAGCAAGACCCGGATTCTCTAAAAAGTCCGTTAAAGAGAGATACCAAGGATTAGTTCGAATGGGGCTGTAGAAAATAGATTCATGCTCCCTAAGATTTAACGATTGAGGGGAGTTGGGAAGAGATATGTCTTCATCTGGATTAGTGAGTTCTTCAATAGAAATAAGTCCAGAGGGAAGATTTTCTGTAATGATATTTCTTACCCTAGGTGAACCTGGATCGCTAGAAGTTGGTGTGATAAATCCTGAGGATGTTTCCAAAACAGAAGATTCAGTTTCAAGTTCAGATATTTCAGGTTCATCAGATAATTCACCAGAAGGAGAAATATTTTCAGTAACTTCAGAAACTGAAATCGGTTCTTGAATGTACTCTATTGTGGGAATTTGATGATCAGGATGAACAACTATAGAGGAGATTTCAACTTCTGTTGACCTAAGTCTACGGCTACTGTGTGGTACCAGATCTCGAAGCTCTTCAAGTTGACTTGGTGAATATTCAGGGGGTTTCCCTTGTATTCTCCAGGATTGTCTCGGCAATTCCGCCACGATTAAAAATTATCTAATCACACGCAAACAAAGAAAAATTTCAATGAAAACACCTAAAGTCTCTAAGAAACAAACAATTGAATCATTCGCTTAAAAATATAAGAGTTCAAACCACACACAAACAGGTAACTTTCTGTACTAAAAACACTAGTTGGTGATGAAATCCAACTTAGTAGAATTTTAACACGAAAAGGGCGGTTGGAACAGTTACCCCGACAACCTGCTTAATGAAACAGACCGGTGCAAGTTTCTCCACTATACCATCTCAAGTGAAGATAACCCTCTGGAGAGTCCAAGTGAGTCTAGCCGACGTCTGTTCCAGGTACAGTGGGATCTTCCCTCCACCGTCACCTTAGGAAAGAATCCTAAAGATTATAGCCACTAAGGTTACCAACTGAAACAAATATACCTGGGGGAACAGTCTACGATCCGACACACACGCAAGGGCAGAGTAACAAAGCTCAATCCCCTTGAAGAATCCTTGAAATAATCCAAGGTTTACCGACAAGTGGCCCCAGGCTCCTCGACAATGGTCTATCCGAGGTTTACCGTTTTTAATACGTGTATATCTTCTATCGTTCCCAATGAGGAAGGATTGATTACCCCACTGGTTCAGATATGACCTCGTGCTTAACTCCTTTAAGAGGAGCTTCCCAAAGCATACATGCAACAATTGGAATTCTTCCTACCGCAAGATTTGTCTACTTGTTTGTTTTAGCTATCTTGGAGAGTTAATTACTCCCTACTCCAAGATACTAGCCTAAGCTATGTTGGTGATAAGAGCCCTAGAAATAAAAAGATTACTAGATGAATTTTAGTTAAGCGTTACTTTTATGAGCTGTTTCTTAAGTCAATGGGTGCGGAAATGAAACTTTGGATGATGTGAAGACTCGACTTCCAAAAAACACTAAAATGCACCTAGAATGATAATCAATTCTTTTTCTTTCAATGAACTTGCTATCTAAAGAAAGAGTTGGAAAATGAAATCCTTTTAATTCCTTCTTTAAACATGAAAAATGATTGAAAGAAAGTATCGTCTTTTTAATAAACTATCAAAGCTCACAAGAAAAATCCTTTTCTTTTCCAAAGTAGAAGCTACAAAACAATTTTCCTTCGAAAGAAAGCTACAAAAATTAAAACTACTCAAAACTACAAAATCTAATCTTGAGATCTAAAATCTAAATTGAGTAAAAGCTTTAAGATTTTTTTTTTTTGAAGAATGTTTTCCTTAGTTGTTCAGCAAACTAAGAATCTATTCGTTCAAAATAACAAACAGATCAAAAACACTCAAAATATGTTTTTTTTATAAAAATGAAATTCAAAACTTTCAACCAAGTTTTTTCGAAGATTTGCAAAGAAACAAAAAGGCTCAATTTCTTAATATAGGATGTTTTCACAATCAGGTCAGATTCAAAAGACAAAAAGAGATCAATGTAATCTGAGATACTGCAAATTGTCAAAAGTTCGAATCGCTATAAAGACCAAGTGGAAAAACAATCCAAACTGCAAAATCTTCTAGAAAATCATCAAAACATTAACACTGTTGGAGTTCATTGACAAAAAATTCTTGATAGAAACAATAATCAGTCTGGGTAGAAACCAAAGATCTAAAAATAAACTAGAAAAAGAAATCTAGAGATTTTCTAAAAAATTTACAGGGTCCGCAGGTAACCAGTATTGACAGGTGCGGTCCCGCACTGTATTCTTTACAGAAAGTGCGAACCTACCCGCACTGTCGAAGTAAGGCAGAGTGCGGTCCTAGGAAAAATTATAGAAAAACTTAAAATATTTCTAAATTTTCAAAAACAGGGAAAATCTAAATTACCCAGACAGATATGTATCAATCAAAAACCAGGAAAAAATGTTTCCTCAAATCAAAAATAAAAGAGAACCAAAAACAACAAGTTCTTCCCCAGTATGGTCGCCATTTTGTTGTGTAGATTAATCCGTCTTGCGGACAAGACCGATCTCTCTAGTACTAAAAGTAACTAGCAACAAATAGCCAATTATACTAATCTCTCTCTAAGCATACAAGATTCATAAGAATGCTATATAGGTGTAAGGCCTACCTTATATCCAATGCTTGCTTGATCTCGTTGAAGTCCTTCCCGTGCACTTGAAAGAACGTTCCTCGTGAATCTACAGTCACAAACAAGCAAAAATATTACACAGCACCTGTATAGACATTATTATAAACCATACTCATCATAATGATCAAGGAATTTATGAAATAAACCATGAATCGACAGTTTAATGAGAGAAATGAGTATATTTGTATTAACTTCAAATAAAGAAAACCTTTACAACCTGTGCCTTGATGTTGTGCAGGTCCTCCTGGGGTCCGAAGCAGGAATCTCTTCTAATTTGACAAGAATTGCACTCTTTGAACCAAGACAAATGGAGATGAGTGATTTAACCTCACAGAAAGTCTTAGTTAACTGAGTCTGAATCTCAACAGCATTTAACTTCAAATATCTTAAGCTTGAACTCCCTTTGAGGCTACCCAAGGCCTCCTTTTATAGTAGAAAAGAGGAGGTTTCTTGTTCCAAATATGAAGGGATAGAATCCTCCTTCAAAGGGATTAGCTCCTTACATCAAGGGGTTAGCTCCATCAAGTGAGGGATGCATGAACCTTCTCAAAGCGTATCCATTCCCGAAAATTCCCATCTAGAATCTTCTAGAATTCATCTGAAATTAACTTTTTATCTTTACTTTCTCGCCTTTTTGAGTTTTACAGAGGTTCGCACCCATAACACAGAGAACGTGCAGTATGGTTCCGCAGGAAGGCTGAACTTTAGGTGCGGGACCGCAGGAAATGTATAGAGAAAGTGCGATATCAATGTTTAGGGGATTTTAGGAACTTTTCTCTGATTTTGAAAACTTGACATGAGGAGCTGATATGTTAGACTTGCAAAAGGAGAAAGTATGAGTAATAATAAGCTCATACTCATAGTAAAATGTCAGGATGACAGTTTTTAGTGTAACACATGGATGAATAGATAGAAGTTCATAAAAGGGAGCTAGAAAGAAGGAAATTGGCATAGAATGGGGTTTGATGAATGAAATTATGAATAATAGGGCTTTTGGGAGGCTTCTTTGACATTATATGTGACTTTAAATAAACTGGAACATGAATTATTCTTTTGATGATTTAATTTATGTCATTTTCCTTGATCTTGATTCATCTTGTAGCATTATAGGGTTATTGTTGTTGTTGGTAAACTCTTATGCACCCAACTCACAAAAGAAAATAAAATATATCTCAACGACTTAAAAATTATACACTTCGAGGGGGAAACCACCTTCACATTACATAAATGAACAATTCTTGGGTGATACAAATGAAAAAACATACTTTATATATATAGGATTCTAAGGGGTCACAATATAATCAGAGCCTCATAACAATAATAATATAATGGCACAAAAATAACAATAGTGGGCTTCTATGGGGCACAATAATAACAATATGGGGACCACATGGGCACAAAAATAACAATAAGGGGGCTACACTACAATAACAATAACAGGATACACTAGTATTATAGGTACCTAACATGCTCCTCTCCTTAAAAAAGGTGTTGCCCTCAACGCTTGAGTATTTATGCATGCTTCTATATAAAATTCTCATCCTCCCATGTGGAATCTTCAACGATAAGTTCTTCCACTTGACGAGATACTCTGAAATTCATCAATTTCATAGTTGTTGATTTCTTGTTTCCATAACTTCTTCAAGTTCCAATATGGTTTTTCCTTCCTCGTCAAGTTCTGGTGATATTTCTTGAACTAGGAGTTTGTCACCTATAACCTTCTTTAAGCATGAAACATGGAAAACTGAGTGCACTCGGGAAGATGCAGGAAGCTGCAATTTGTATTCCATAGTACCAATATTTTGCAACACCTTGTAAGGACCATAGTACTTTGGTGATCATTTATTATCCTTCTTAGCTTGCTTGAGGGACATTTGTTTGTATGGTGGCAGCCGTAAAAATACCTAGTGTCCTGCATCAAAAATTATTTCACTGCGATGTTGATCTGCTTGTTGTTTCATTTGATTCTTGGGAAAAGTTAGGTTATCATTTAAGATTTGGAGAAATTGTTATTGATGCTCGATGTGATCTTCCACTACTCGAGCCTTAGAATTTTCTCTTAAAGATGATTTCTATGTTTGAAACTCTAGTGATCATAATTGCGCAATTATTCCTTGTTGTTCTTTCTTTAGAGGCTTTGTCATTCCATTAGAGTTGATTATCTTTCTTGGTTTCCCCAAAGATTGTAACCATTGAACTCTTAGTACAAAATCATCATCGCCCATTGGAATGTAAAACATTGGGCTATTCAACAAATATTCCCCCATGATTATCTTGATATGATGGCACTTTCTAGAGAAATTTATAGTTCCTCCATTTGCAACCATCACTTGAAATTTTGGTGCTGGATATAGGAAGCAATTCAATTCCTTGGCTATCTTACAATAAAATTATGGGTACTACCTGAATCAATCAACATTGTATCCTTTCTCTTCTTGATATGTTCTTTTATCTTGAGAGTTTGAGGAGTGGTAATTCCTGCCAATGCATTACAAGATTGGTCAGAGTCATTTATTCTTTCTCTAAGGTGAGTTCCTGGTGTATATCCTCTTATTTTGAAGTTTCTTGTTCCTTTTATTCCTCCTCTTCACAATCTACATAAAATAATTTCTTATCAACACACTTATGACCTTAAGGGTATTTATTATCACAATTGTAACAAAGCCCTTCTACTCTTTTTTTATTCCAAATTTTGTGGTGTCAACCTTGTAGGTTGTGGAAGGCTACGAGTATAAACACTTCCATATTTATAGTTGTGAGTGTTAGGATTCCTTGTTTCCATAGTTTTTCTTTCAATTTTTCTTGCCAACCTGAATGCCTTCTTTAATGAATCAGGTTCCCAAAGGTGAACCTCATGTTGGATTTAATCCTTTAAAGTCCCTATGAATACATCAATCCTATACTCCTCTGGAATGTCATTTATCCTAATATTCAATTTTTGGAAGTCCTCAATGTGCTCCGCCATTGAACCCTTTTTTTGAGATTTATCAATTGGCTAAAGAAAGTGTTTTTCTTTGTATCTTCATAATGTGTTATCATTTCCTCCATAAAAATTGACCAAGGGACGAGTGTTTACGAGAAAAAGGCCATCAATAACATACAAAATGATTGGGTTATAAATATAACGTTACAATTTGTACCTTTTGTGTGTGTTTCACGTTATGGAGATCAAAATATTGCTCCATCTGTAGTATCCATGTTACTGGATCCTTGCCATAAAACTTGCTCATATCGATCTTTGGAATATGGTGGCTCTTCAATCCAATGTTAGAGTCTATTAAATCATGATTAACATTTCTTATGTTCCCATCATGAGTTTCATCTACTACCTTTTTGCCCTTAGGAATCATTTGTTGTAGCAATTTTTTCAAACCTTCCATGTCCACTTTTAAACCATTCTTCATGTCTTCCATGTTGCCTTTCATTTTTGGTTCTATGCCATCTGTTATCACTAAGTTGGTACAGATGGGCTGCTCCACCACAAAACCTAGAGTAACTCTTTCAAACTAGCGTCTGACTGAAAATTAGCCTTTTCAGCCTGAGAGGGCTCTCTCAAAAAAGTAATTATGATTTGTTCAATTATAATTCAATCATATGGCTAACTTTGTAATAGTGTCTTGAATGGGATTGTATGAAGGTGAAAATGCATTAAGGTTTACTAGCATTTGGCTTATGGAGTATGTATTTGGAAATTTAGTGACATGGTTCTCCTTGTGGAAGCTAAGGCATGTAGATGTTTCAATGATAGGTCAACACACACATAAATATACAATAGCTTAATGTTCAAAGGAAGTCAGAGCATGACTTTCATGAATTCTGAGTAATTAAACATCAAGATACTGAAAGTAAAATCATAATAAACATAGGATAAATTGTCATTAAACACCAAATGAATCTCAGGTGAAGAAGAAAAATACAGTCACTGTATATTACTGATCATAAGAACTTTACAATAGCAGTAGTGTAGAATAACATCCTCCAACCCCATCTTCTTCCAAGTTATGCCTATTAATAGGCCTTTGTCAACTTACAATGGATCTACCCACATGGCTAGATCATTGAACCATTTGTTTTAACACCTAACTTAACAAGAAACTAGATACATGGAAATGAAACAGACACCTAATGACTTTAGACTTAGAGGCCTATTAGGACTCTTCCTCTTATTTATTACATTCACTAACTGTAGGAATATATAATTACATCAAAAATAGTCAAGTGCTTGAGTGGCACTAACCATAATCAAGGCATAAATACCCCCACTAGATTTAGAATATAATCACCCTACTTTTAAGGAAATGATGTCATGATATTTGATGACTGTCTTTATGTTGAGCTGGTGAAAAAAGAAAAATTTTCAAAGAGAAAAATTCTGATGGAGTGTTCCACTGATGCCCTTTAAACCCTCCACGTGGCTAGCTTACCTCCAATGTAAATTCAAAACACCAAACTGCTACTAAATGTTTGTTACTGCAGAAACAGGGGAAAACAAGGAAATTATGTAGCATGGTTTTGTAGAAAATCCACTTCACCTATTTATGCCAATTTTTAGCCTTATTTTCTGGTTTGGATGTGTTTGTTAGACAAAATTAGCTAAATACAAATTTTCTCCCTCTTTGATTTCGCCCAAAACTGTGATTTTCGACAAAAAGTCACCTATAGGGATTTCATAGCGAAATCTAGGCTTTAAGCCTCAAATTCGCTACGAAATTTCCTAATTGGCAGAAAAACACAAAATTTTCCCTTTCCTTCAAAATTTCACTTTTAAATCTGAAAATGTTGATTTCTGAAAGCTGGAAAAACCTCAAAAAGGTGATAGGTCTATTCCTCAAGCTTTGGGAACTTCTTCTTTAACACTAGGAGGCTGAATCTCTTCAAGTTCATTTATCACTGTGATTTTAAGGCCTCTTTTCTTCAATTTTGACTGTATCATCTCCATTTGATTCTCTAACTCTTTGACCTCGCTTTTAAGCTTCTTCCTTTCAGATTGTAACCATAAATTTATGTTTCTAGTGTGCTTCTTTATCCTTCTCAAAGGCAATGTCCTTTTCAACAACTTCTTGGCATTGGTTAATGATTCATCATACTGATTTAGCTACTCATTTACTTTTTCCTTAAAATATTCCATCAAATTTATGTCTACCTTGGCTTCCTACAACTCCAATTTGGTATCAATGAATTCTTCCCTGGCCTCTCTCAACTGTTCTTTTAGTACCTTCACTTCAGTTTTTTCAACCATCTTCTCTTTGCCTCTCCTTTGCACAATGACTTCCTCTATTGCTGGAGACAAGTCAATAATATCTTCTTTGATAGGTTGTTTGCCTTTTTCAGTATCCTCTGTCTTCTTATTTTCCATTACACCACTTGCAACTGGTAGCCTAGTGAGTGGTTTCCTTGGCTAAATTAAGAAACTTGCATCTTCTCCTACAAAATCAAGATTTTTAGCAGTCTTACCTTTCTTTTTCTTCTTGTCACCTTCAACGTCTTCAGCTTTGACTACTGGAGTCTCCTCAATATCTATAGCTTGAAGGATGTCTTCAAGGTTTCCCTTTCCACTTGTTTGACTTCTGGTTATCCTCATGTTGCCAAGCTTACTGATCTTTTGTTTGTTGCTTGTAGGTGAAGGCTGCGGGATTTCTGCCTCTTGTATAGGTTATGTTTCAACATCCATTGGCTCTAGGATAGCCTCTATCTCTTATTCATTTACACCTTCTTTCTCAGCTACATATTTATCATTTTTATTTGATGGAGTAGCTTTTGGCTTTGGGGTTTTCTTAGGTGTCACTGAATCAACTTCACAATGACTGAGGAAAAGGAAAGTAACCAATCTCTGTTTAATTTCTTCAATTCCTCCAGAACCAGGAGTTTAATAAAACCATGGTGGAAGATTGATGTCTCACTGCCTTCAACCCTGGCTTGAACCTCGTCAGACATTTTCCCTAAGCTCATATACAAGAATAATGGAAGATCAAGATATTTCTTACCAGTGAAGTGCAATAGAAGCCTCAAATGGTACAAGTAAACCAAATGAAATATCCCCTCACAAGCAAAGTACTTTTGAATCACAGACAACATATTGGAATAATTCTCCTTCATGTAACTCCTTGGAATCCTAAATGTCGTATCAACTCCAATGTATTCTGGTTTTAGAAATTCATCACAACTACGCATCTTGAATTTAGTGGCTTTTAACCACTCTTCACCCACTCTTGGTATCTTTGTGGCTTGAGAAATGGTCTCAGGTGACACTGTAAAATTTAGAACCCCCACCTTGGAAGTTGTGACTGTGAAATTCACTGCGAAATCCTTTAATACTTGAGCATGAAAACCCTGGATTTTTTGACAGAATTTTAGGCATCCAACATTACTGAATGCTTCCAAAAAGTTGGGGTCTTCATTGAGTAGCTTGAGTTCCATGGGTTCACGTCACACACAAGAGCCCCCCTTGTTTAATTTCTTCCTCATAGCCATCTTCTTTTATAACCACGATGCCTTCTTGAACTGTGACACCTGCAAAGAGAAAAATTGAACAACAAACTGCTTGCGGTGGGACATAGCTTCTCAGATATGATAATGGATTGATGCATGCAAAAATCGAACAAAAGATGACAGAGAGGTGCTTTGGGGATAAGTTTTAAAAATGAAATTCGAATGTGGAGAGCATGATGACAAATGTGGGAGTGTGATGTAGGGGCATTAGACACTAGCCAGCAATGTAGGAGGTTTTGTTCACATGTTGTGGTTAGGAGGGTTCAAAATCATTTGAAATTGTGACAAAAAGGTGTCAATACCTTAGCTGCCTGTTGCATTTAGATTAGTTAGAGTCAATAGAATTCAAATAGTTTAGTTCAGTCCATCTGTCATGTTCAATTATTCGAATAATGTAATTAAGTTTTGTTAGAAGATAAACGGTCCTCACCAAGGAACCGAAGGGACACATTGTAATGCATATAAATTATATCCCCTGGATGTATTGAGGGGAGGAGATTTCTGCAATAAAATCTGGGTGTTAATAAATTGCTTCAAGTTGAATAAATTTCAGTGCTCATTGATTATCAAATTGTCTTGAATTGATATTTGTGAGGGAATTTGTTTAATTGTGAGGCGATTGAACATTATTTTGTGTATAATCATTGAATAGAGTTGTTGTATAATCTCTGCATCTCTCTGTCTATTTTTTTCTATTGAATTGTCCAAACAATTGAAAAATACCACTCGTAGAAGAGGTCTGTGTATGATCGTGGTTGTCGAACTCTGTTCCGGGGTAGTGAAGGCTCCGCTTACGAAGGAACGGCTCGGTTGGTTGTGAACTGAGAGTGTGGTCCAAGAGTTGAACCTGAGTTAGTGAACGGAAGAGCATAGAAAGGAAGGCGTTAACCCCATGGTCAATCACTGTACAAAGGCTGGAAGCGGTTTTGATCGCACCGCCTTTGTGGGATGAGCGGTATTCAAGAAATTAGAGCGATCCCATAGACCGAGCGACGCGTGTCTCGGAGTAGTTTTGAAAACCCACTCTCATCATGTGCTAAATTTCGACATCGGAGCTAGCGCGATATTGATGTATACCATCCGATCTAGAGACTGACCATCGAACGGTGATCGCACCCAGACTTGCTCGGAGGTTAATCTAAGGTAAGGCATGTGTATTTAATTGAACCGTCGATTGAGTATGTGGTCCCGGAACCTAAGGCATGCCAAAGTATTTCATACGATTTATATGAGTGGAATTTAGAGTACAAGGATAGCATATATATATGTGCGCGAAGGACCTTAGTCCAAGTTGTTTAAAGTATTTATTTGTCAATTTCTCTGAAATTGATAAATAAAATTATAAAATAATTGAGAAATAAACTGAATTAATTCAAGGGAAAATGCTGACAGAGCTACAATAGAGAGACCAGCTCTCCTTGAGGGCCCGAATTCAATTTTGTTGCTGTCAATTGTGGTATCAGAGCTGTTTTTGAGCTGTTTTTGTAGAGAATTAACATGGAAATCCGAGTTGGTAGAGGTGTTGGCAGAAGGAGACCCGTTGCCAATGCAAAAGTGTTGGAGACCTTGCAGAGGGTCCAAGCCAGAATGGATGCCATAGAGTGAAGACAACCCAGAGATCCTGAAGACATCAGTGAACCTGAGATAGAAGAAGCTGGAGAAATTGCTGAGATTCCTCCTGACATGAGGCTCCTCAGAACTGTTCTGGGGTCTACAGTTAAGCCCAAGATTGAAGTATCAGGTTTTGCAGGAGGACTGAATCTAGAGGAGCTAGTGGACTGGATTAATGAAATGAACAAGTGCTTTGACTATGAAGAAATGAGCGAAGATAAGAAGGTCAATTTTGCAGTAACAAAGCTGAAGGGACATGTTGCACTTTGGTGGGATGGAGTGCAGGAAGAAAGCAGGAGAGTTGGAAAGCATCCTATCAAAAGCTGGACCAGAATGATGGCTAAGTTAAAAGGTAAATTCTTGCCTAGTGATTATCAGCTAACATTGTTTAGGCAAATGCAAAAACTGAGACAGAGGTTACTGACAGTAAAGGAATACACAGAAGAATTCTATAGAGTAAGTATAAGAGCTGGGCAATTTCAAGACACACCAGAGAAGACTGCCAGATATGTGAATGGTCTCAAGCTAGAGATCTAAGATGAAATGGGTCTTCTGTCTCCTAAGACAGTTGAAGAGGCCTATCAGATGGCCTTTAAATCAGAGGAGAAACTCCTGAGGAAGCAGTCTGCCAAAAGGAGAGGTACTTTCCGTGGAAAGGGAAGTAAGGGTGGTAGAGGAAAGCCTACTACACCCAGAGATGGAGCAAACAGTAGCTCGCCTCAGAATGCATCTACAGAGGGTGATGCAAGAGGCAGAAGGGGTTCTTACAGAGGAAGAGGAGGCAGAGGCAGAGGTAGAGAATTGAGGTGCTATAGATGTCAGCAGGTGGGACACAAGCACTATGAGTGCCCAGAGAATGTGGGTGTTGGTCCAAGAAATTTTGTTGTTGCCTAGGCTGGAGAAGAGGCAGAAATTGAAGAATAAATTCTGCTAAAGAGGGGAGATTCATTTGTGTTTAATAAGGTCCTATTGAAACAAACCAAAGAGGTCACTGAGCCTGCACAAAGGAAGAATTTGTTTAGGAGCATATGCAAATTCCAGGGGAAATGCTGCCAGCTAGTCATTGATAGTGGCAACACAGACAATCTGGTTTCCACTGAGGTGATAGAGAAGTTGAAGCTGAAGACAAGGGAGCATCCAACTCCCTACAGGGTATCCTGGCTGCATAAAGGGCACCAGCTGATTGTAAAAGAATAGTGTGAGATAGAGATGCAAATGGGCAACTACAAAGAAAAAGTCCTGTGTGATGTGATGCCCATGGATGTGTGTCACATACTGCTGGGTAGACCTTGGCAGTTTTACAGAGCAGCATTGCATGATGGCAAGAAGAACACTTACAAGTTCTTCAAGGATGGGGTACATCATACGTTGATACCCATGGAAGAAGGAGAGCCATCAAGCAGAGTGGTTGATCCAAAGACTTTGTTGCTGAGCGAGAAGGAATATCTACAGCAGATTGAAGAAGAAGAGGTAAGCTTTGCTTTTTTTTGCAAGCCTAAGGTATTTCTTACTTCTACAAATATTTTTGATTTGCCAATAGAAATCCAAGATATGTTAGACAGTTATTGTGACATTGTTGTGGATGATTTACCTGATGAGCTGCCACCTGTGAGGAAGATCAGCCATCAGATAGATTTTATCCCTGGTTCAAATCTGCCAAATAAGGTAGCCTACAGAATGACTCCCACAAAAAATGAGGAAATAAGGAGACAAGTACATGAATTGGTGGACAAGGGACTGATCAGAGAAAGTTTGAGTCCATGTGCAGTACCGGCAGTATTGAGCCCAAAGAAATATGGAGGCTGGAGGATGTGTACTGATTCCAAAGCAATCAATAAGATAAAAATCAGGTACAGATTCCCTTTGCCCAGAGTTGAGGATTTAATGGATTGTTTGAGTGGTGCTAAATATTTTTCAAAGATAGATTTAAAAAGTGGATACCATCATATTAGAATAAGAGAGGGTGATGAGTGGAAAAATGCCTTTAAAATGAATGAAGGACTGTATGAATGGATGGTCATGCCTTTTGGGTTGTCAAATGCACCTAGCACTTTCATGAGACTTATGAATGAAGTATTGAAAGAATTCATTGGTAAATTTTTGATAGTGTATCTGGATGATATATTAGTTTTCAGCAAAACTAAAGAAGAACATTTAAGGCATCTTAATTATGTCTTGAAGAAGCTGCACCAAGAGAAACTGCTGATAAACTTAAAGAAATGCTCATTCATGAAGGAAGAGTTGGTGTATTTGGGCTTTTTGTCTCTACAGAAGGATTGAAGATGGACCCAGAAAAGGTTAAGGAAATTGTGGAGTGGCCTTCACCCAGAAATGTTTTTGAGGTAAGAAGTTTCCATGGACTTGCCAGTTTTTCACAGGAAATTTATAAGAAATTTTAGTAAGATTAATGAATCCATCATTGAGACAATAAGAAAGAGAAAAAAACCATTTAAATGGACTGCTGAAGCTGAGAGAAACTTTAAACTTTTGAAGCAAAAGATAACTGGAAAGCTTGTTTTGATTCTGCCTGATTTTTCCAAACCATTTCAAGTGAAGTGTGATTCCAGTGGAGAAGCCATTGGAGTTGTGCTGAGTTAAGATGGTATGCCTGTAGCCTATTTCAGTGAAAAACTGAATGACACCAGAAGGAAGTATTCCTCTTATGAGAAGGAATTCTATGCATTTGTTCAGGCACTGAAAAAGTGGAGGCATTATATGATGTCCAAATAATTTGTATTATACTCTGATAATCATGCCTTGCAGTACATTGTACAGCAGCCCAAGTTGAATCATAAGCATGCCAAATGGGTTGAGTATCTCCAAGGTTTTAACTTTGTTTTGAAACATATAAGTGGCCAAGCAAATAAAGTAGTTGATGCTTTGAGTAGGAGGCACATGCTTGTTCAAGAAACCAATTTTGAAGTTGTAGGATTTGATTTTCTCAAAGAACTATATAAAACAGATTCAAATTTTAAGGAAGCATTTGAGGCATGCTATAATCCTTTTCTAATAGATAGAAGCCAGTGGCTGGATTATTTCTTGCAGGAGGGCTTATTATTCAGAAGAAACCAACTGTGTGTACCAAAATTTTCCATGAGATAAAATTTGATCAAGGAGAAGCATAGTGGTGGACTTGCTAGACACTTTTGTACTGATAAAACTTATGAGCAGCTGAGTCACTTCTATTATTGGCCCAAGATGAGATCAAAAGTGGACAAGTTTGTGAAAAATTTGAAAATCTGTCAATATGCCAAAGGAGGAGCCAGAATGCAGGATTGTACACTCCCTTGCCTATTCCAGACAGGCCTTGGGATATGGTGAGTATGGATTTTGTTCTAGGATTGCCCAAGACTCAGAGAGGGAATGATGCAGTATTTTTTGTAGTGGACAGAATTTCCAAAATGGCACATTTTATTCCATGTTATAAAACTAGTGATGCCACCCATGTTGCTAACTTTTTTTCAGAGAAGTTGTTAGGTTGCATGGGTTACCCAAGAGTATTGTTTCAGATAGAGACACCAAATCTGTGGGCCATTTTTGGAGGACACTGTGGAAGAAACTTGGTACCAAACTGAGTTTCAGCTCAGCTTATCATCCTCATACTGATGAACAAACTGAGGTAGTGAATAGGAGTCTGGGAAATTTGTTGAGAAGTCTTGCAAGAGAGCATCCCAAGCAGTGGGATCATATTTTGCCTCAGGCAGAATATGCATATAATGACTCACCAAATAGAAGCACAGGGTAGATTCCATTCCATATTTTTTATGGAATGCACCCCATAGGAATATCAGAGTTAAGAAATCTGGGAAAGGCAGAGCTAAGGAGCGCTGATGGTGAGGAATTTGCTTCAGAGATTCAAGCCATACACAAGCAAGTGAAACACTAGCTACAAGGCAGCAACATCAAATACAAAAGCAGAGTAGACTTGAGCAGAAAAGAAGTCCATTTTGAAGTAGGAGATCTGGTTTTGGCACACTTGAGAAAGGAGAGATTCCCCAAGAAGCAGTATAATAAACTGAAGTTCAAAAATATTGGGCCATGCAAGATACTTAGAAAGTTTTTTGCTAATGCTTATGAGATTGAATTGCCTCCTGATGTTGGAATATCTCCCATTTTTAATGTTGCAGATTTGTACAAGTATGAATATGATGGTGCAAAAGAGGGACCAGCAGACAAGGAACAGATTGAGTGGGAAAAGCAGCTACCTCCAGCACAACCATTGCATCCAGAGAAGATATTGGACAAAAGAGTGTTCCGAAAGACCAGAGGAAAAGAGTACTTTCAGTACTTAATCAAATGGAAGGACCAGCCAAAAGAAGATGCCACTTGGATGACTGAAGGAATGTTGCAGAAGATAGGCAGATCAGTGGAAGAGCTCATGGACAGGAGTCCACGAAGAAAATTGCCCTCGGGAGTCTGATGCAGGGGCATTATACACTAGCCAGCAATGTAGGAGGTTTTGTCCACATGTTGTGGCTAGGAGGATTCAAAATCATTTGAAATTGTGACAGCAAGGTGTCAATACCTTAGCTGCCTGTTTCAATTAGATTAGTTAGAGTCAATAGAAGTCGAATAGTTTAGTTCAGTCCATCTGTCATGTTCATTTATTTGAATAATGTAATTAAATTTTGTTAGAAGATAAACGGTCCTCACCGAGGAACCGAAGGGACACATTGTAATGCATATAAATTGTATCCCCCGGATGTATTGAGGGGAGGAGATTTCCACAATGAAATCTGGGTGTTAAGAAATTGCTTCAGGTTGAATAAATTTCAATGCTCGTTGATTATCAAATTGTCTTGAATTGATATTTGTGAGGGAATTTGTTTAATTGTGAGGTGATTGAACATTGTTATGTGTATAATCGTTGAATAGAGTTGTTGTATAATCTCCACATCTCTCTGTCTATTGTTTTCTCTTGAATTTTCCGAACAATTGAAAAATCCCACTCGTAGAAGAGGTCTATGTATGATCGTGGTCGTCGAACTCTGTTCTGGGGTAGTGAAGGCTCCGCTTACTAAGGAACGGCTCGGTTGGTTGTGAACTAAGAGTGTGGTCCAAGAGTTGAACTTGAGTTATTGAACGGGAGAGCATAGAAAGGAAGGTGTTAACCCCACGGTCAATCACTGTACAAAGGCTGGAAGCGGTTTTGATCGCACCGCCTTTGTGGGACGAGCGATATTCAAGAAATTGGAGTGATCCCATAGACCAGGCTACGCATGTCCCAGAGTAGTTTTGAAAATCCACTCTCATCACGTGTTAACTGTCGACATCGGATCCAGCGCGATATTGATGTATATCGTCCGATCTGGATACTGACCATCGAACGGTGATCGCACCCAAACTTGCTCGGAGGTTAATCTAAGGTAAGGCATGTGTATTTAATTGAACTGTCGATTGATTATGTGGCCCCGGAACCTAAGGCATGCCAAAGTATTGCATACGATTTATATGAGCGCAATTTAGAGTACAAGGACAACATATATATATGTGCGTGAAGGACCTTAGTCCAAGTTGTTTAAAGTATTTATTTGTCAATTTCTCTGAAATTGATAAATAAAATTATAAAATAATTGAGAAATAAACTGAATTAATTCAAGGGAAAATGCTGACAGAGCTACAATAGAGAGACCAGCTCTCCTTGGGGGGGTGAATTCAATTTTGTTGTTGTCAGAGTGAAAGGTAATTATCAATGGTATTTATGCTTTTCCATGCTTGGATGACCATGATAACAGATTAGATCTTCAGCGTTATCCTAAACCATTATAAAATTGACAACTAATCGTCCTCTATTTTGGTGCAGAAAAACATGATTCCGCAGCGTATTCAATTATAAACCTGACAGATTTGCTACAGACTGGTCAGGTGATTTCATAGAGAAATCTGCCAGTTTTCAGTTATATTCGCTGCAGAATCGTGAAAAAACATGTAGGTGGCCATTACCTCGATTTGAAACCATGCATGTGAACCTAAGGTGGAACTTGATAGATATGATTGAGATGACATGACTAATGGAGTGTTTTAGACTTAAAATAAAGACCATTTCATGAATTTCTCATCAATTTCATGAACCAACCTTATGAGACAAAATGAAACCTAGGTGAGGGACCCTATCAATCAAAAATTAAAAATTATGTGTGATAACACCATCCCTCAAGCCTTCCATATTTGATATTAAACCATTCTTCAAACCTTCCACGTATGATTTTAACCCATTTTAAAAAAAATTCATGTTTCTTTTTAAACCATCCATCTTAGTTTCCTTTTCCTTTTTGGTTACTCTTTACGAAAGCGACATTTGTTGCACTTGGTCTCGTAATTTTGATATATCATGTTTCACTTCTTCCTCTTCCCGCGTCATAGTAGAGCTTTCTGAGGGCTTAATGGGTGTGGAAATATTTTTGGGAGCCATTTTAGAACCCAATACTAATATCAATGCTTCAATATGCCCTTGTAATGACTTAAAACTTATTTTTTAAAATAAAAGTTATGCAATTTTAGAAAAAATACACACATGTTTCTTGCTTTTGAGGAGCTCGATAATGAAATTGATGTATCTCTGTGATTTCAGATCCCCAAGATTTAAACTTAGATCCTCTATTATCCCTCTAAGTCTTCTTTCCAATGCCACGGGTCAGACCTAATTTGGATACTTCAAGATAAATTTATGCCTGATCTCCCACAATGACCTAATTATGGAATGGTTCATTAGAGTGAACGTGTATGGCATGGCATGTGTCACTGTTTCAACCTTCAGCTCTGAACTTAATACACAAGAAACTATAACCTGCTCATTTTTGGCCACTTTTTACAGAATTCAAATCCAATGCTTGAAACGAAATTTATGACGATTTTCCCTCGGTCACTTGTTTTAAATAAAATTATGGAGTCTTCAAAAACCATAACTCCCTCAAATCATATATTTGAAAATATAGCGAACCAATATCTAAATTTTTTACACGAAGTTCAACATGATTTCGACTCCAAGGGCACAAAAATAACAATAGTGTGCTTCTATGGGGCACAATAATAACAATATGGGGACTACATGGGCACAACAATAACAATAAAGGGGCTATACTACAATAACAATAAGGGGATACACAAGTATTATAGGGACATAACATCAACAGTTGAAGGAAAGCTCCAATAATTTTGAGCCAAATTGACGGTCTCAACATTAGATAATGTTCCACTTTGTTTCCTTGAATATTTTCATTTCATACCCTTGTATATGAATTTTTAAAACTTTACTTTGAAAACCACTCATCCATAAATTAACCCCTTGGATCCTCCTAGGACTTGCAAACACTTAGCACTTGTTTGCAATAAAATGTGAGATGATGGAGGATAAATGTGATCAATATTTATCCCTCCAATATTTATACAAAATAATTATAAACAATTCATAGGAAACAAATCCAAAGAATATATATGAAGAAAAATTCATTTGTTTACCTAATGAGAAGTGATAGCTAGCTTAGACCTCCTGACAATTTTGTCTTCATAAAATATTCATTTTATGTATGTTTGGAGTGATTAGAAATCCAAACTCATGTAAATTCATATCGATACTTCAATTGCAATTAGTTTTATAAAGCAGTATAAAATTATGTGTTAAACAAGATGAAGAGCACCCTGCTTGATAGAGTTGTTTGTAAATTTTTACTAGAATAAAACTGACTATTTGGATAATAACATTTTCATTAAAGGTTGGATAAATAGGATTCCAATTGGAGATTAAATTAAATTATTTTTGTATCTCCATTATAAAATATTTTTCTAATGTCTTTTAATTTTCTATCACACAAATGTTGATAGTTAGATCTAGGAGGCAAAGTTTTACTATGTTGATTTTAAGACATGAAGACACTAAATGTGGCATAAATTTTTCACTTGAAAACAAAATGAAATGATTCAAATTGTAATTTAAACTATACTTAAAGGTATATATTCCTTATAAATAGGTTTTGGAAATAAGATGAATTGGCATGTTAAATATGATGAGGAATAGTCAAAATGTAGAATTGTCACAATGCAGAGTTTATGACATACATTTAGTAATTTGAGATAAATCTTTTTTTTATATGATTTTAGATTGAGGTGATTAAAATTGGGTTGGATACTAGATTCCAAAGACCATCTCCTCTAGAAGAAATTTGTTAAAATATGCCCATCAAGTCCCTCAAATATTGATTGTACTAACTTTGTCTTTAAATTTTCCACTTCAAGCGTAGTAACTTTTTTGCTATATCTTTTTTTGTTTGAGATCCAAATTAAAATATTCAAAATGAGCTAGAAACTAGGTTTCAAGGGCTACTTTATATATAAACATATTTTAATAAAAAAACCCATACGATCCTCCAAAATAGGACTATTTTGGCTACACTTTGCCATTAAATCCTTTCAAAATGGGTATTGAGCAATGATTTGAATGATTATTCATGCAACTTTGAACCTCGCTTATTATGAAAACTTTTGTTAATTCATTTATTATTTTGTAGTATCCTATGTTATTTTAGAAAAGCAATTCATTCCCTCAAGTATAAGATAATTTTCAATGCATCCATTTGTGTGACAAGATCATAAGTAAACTCATATCCAAATTTGAAAAACGTACCATAATGAATGCTTGGACATGAGAGATCAGATACTCATATAGGTTTGATGCCAATAAATATTAATAAATGGAGTGGTATTGTGGCCTAAGGATTGTTTGGAACCAATTTTCAATGTTATCTTTGGTTCCTTGGCTCTCCTTTGTTATCATACCATAAAGTTCTTCTTATGATATTCGTTCATTACATTCTTGAATGGAAAATGGTTCTTGTATCTCTTCATCAAAAGTGGTCCATGACTCCTTGTCCTCCTTGTCCTCTTATGGATCCTCTTTATGGATTTTTTTCTCATCTTATATTTTTTGAAATGAAGATTCATCCCTAGTGACAATTATGAATTTTGGACAAGGATTTGAGAATGTCCTTGCAATGGCACACCTTCCTTCATTGAACAAACTCTTTAGCATCTTCCTTTGTCCCTGTCTTACAAGTGGATTAGTGGTTGGTTTCATTAGCTATTGGGGTTTTTTTATGTATTTTGCTAGTCCCTACGTTTATAAGAATTCATAGATGAACATAATTAAATCTAAATCAATTACCTAAATATAAACATGATTTCGACTTGTGTATATTCAATGAAAGTGAATGCACATGTTATTGCCTCTTGTTTTACAATCTCCACTCCTCCAAATCCTAAATGTTTATATTTGTGACCAAAATGAAAACTTCAATAAAATTTTAAGTTTAATTAACCCACCATGTGCTTCCCTTGAAATGATGTCAAAATGTCAGGCTAATTTAGAAACCTAAATTAGGACAAGATATTCAAATCAAGCCAGTGTTCATAAACTTAGAAGCACAATATAGTATGTAATGAGTTAGATTAGATTAGTTGTCACTTATAGGTTAAGTAGAAAGTAAGGACTAAATTAAGAAAGCATGAAACAAAACTTTTAATCCAATCACACAAGATTGGAATGTAAAACGCACTGACTTGACTTATGAACACTTTGGACTAGGCATATACTAAGACTTCTCACACAAGTCAAATTTATCTACACAATCATGTTCTAAATATCAAGTGTTCACTCAAACGCTTGGAAATGAAAATGGACAAAGGGGTTCTTTATACAAAGGATTGATTAATGCACACATTTATTTCCACTATAGGCAAGAGGACACTTCAGTAGCCTTTTATTAAATTCAATAGAATATGACCCAGTATCAGTTAAGAAATTGAGAATGCATTATGGTTTTCCCCATTTATGAGAGTAAAAATGGGCAGTCACTCATAGTCTTCTACTTATTCCTTTTGCTAGTATGTTCTCAAACCATTAATATACTCTAAGGAAAGTAGTGAATGAAAAACATGGAACTATGGTGTTTGATAGCTCAAGGTTAATTGGAAAAATTATCAAGGAGTTGGGGCCTTCTTCACCAATAAATGTGGTGAATGGTGCTCTTGGTGCCTTCGTTAGTTTTTCCAATCAAATTGATCCTTCAAACAACAATTACTATATAATAAATAAGACTCATAAACATATTGAAATATACAACAAAATATATATAAAATGAAGGAGATTAAAATGAATATGGTTGTTACAGTATACTAATGCAATATAACAATATATCACAGAACGTGGTATATGAAGTCTAGTGAGCCCACGTTGAGAATAAGATGATATAACCAAAATAAAACAACATTTAAAACATTACAAATTAGATAATACAACCATGTTATAATTAGGAAAGAACACCTATAAATAATGGTTTTAAAACTAGCTTTAAAGGATATCTACATAATGACTAGGAAAATAGTTTTATAAACAGTCTTTAGATCTAAATGTACGAAATGTGATCAAAGCATATAAGCAAGAAAAATATGATAGTATAAAACATATATATACAAGAAAAATATGATAGTAGACAACATATATATACAAGATTAACACACAACGATGAAAGAGTGTACTAGATTGAGTGGTGGGGTCCCTTTCACAACTCAACAGTCACAATTATTTGAATCAATGATTGAAAACTTCAAAGGAACTCCATAAATTGATTAAGATGACTAAAAAAAGGTCTACAAACAAAATTTTAGCTCTCAATTTGGAATCCAAGTTCTCAAAAATAATAATATGTCTTGGAAAGTTAAGTTTTCTTGCCTTTATAGGAAAAAAATCAACAAAATATCTAAAAATCTTGTTCTTGTGACATTCTCTGTGGGTTAATTCCCCTTGTAAACATTTACTTGTATTTATGTAACCATAAATTAAAATGGCTAAAATAAAGGGACATTGATTCCAAAGCTTGGGGAAGGGAGATTGCTTGAGGAAGCTAAGATATTTAATTTCAGCATGGAGTTTGTGCTACTTTCCTTAAATGGGTTGACTATGAAATTAACTGGGCTAGTAAAATAAGGATGAAGACCACATTTCTCTTTGTAAAAATATGTAAGAAAGAGGAAAAAATTAAATAGAAGTATGGTTTTGTTGGCAGGTAGGAAGAGTGGGTTGAGGAGTGGTGTAGGGAAATGTTGTAACAACATCCCCACGACCACACATGAAATAGAGCCACCAGACGAAGACTAATAGGTGTGGGAAAGGGTGTAAGTGCACAATCCCACAACCGACATATGATTACAGAAGGAAGGGGAGGCTGAGAGGCCCCTGGGGGATTATGGATTCACGATTAAGGATTGACTCAATCATTGCAGGGAACTAAAAAAAGGGGAGGATTCCAAGAGGCTCCTTGTGATCAAGCTTATTCGATGAGAGGGAAGAGAATAATATCAGGACTAAGAGAATTCAGGGAGAGGAGAAGCTTTGATGATAGCCCAAATGAGAAACCCATGAGGCTTGATATTAGATAATCATAGAGCATAACTTTTATGATAGCCCAACTAAGAAACCCATGAGGCTTATTGGCTGATAATCATAGAGTAAGCTCAGAGGATAGTCTAGTTGAGAAACCCACGAGGCTTGCTGGTTTATAACCACTGAGAAGTGGTAATGCCTTACAGGGATATTAAATCCACTAGAGACTGTGGTTGAAAACTTCTAAGAGGTGGAGGGACCCAACCATAATGGGTTGATAACACCTTATGGTAGTTCCATAGGGTTGGTCTGAGAATACAAGTAGAAGTTCCATTGAGAAGTTGTTGGAGAGTGCACCCTTATTCCTTTAAAAGTAACACAGTTTATAAAAAATCCTTATCATTAACTATATATATTTCTCTCTCCACATCTAAGTTGATACTCTTTGTGTTTAAACCTCCAAAGAAGTGGGATGCAATATTATAAGTCCCTCTGTATAAAATGAAGTGTTCCCTGCCTTACGTGAAATTTTTGTATAGTTAGTGGGCGAAGGCAGTGTAGCTTTGATACGCCTTGTTCAGTTGATTATACTGGTTTAATTTCTCATGTGGATGATGGTTATATGTGAGTGAAGTGGTTCACTGTCTTTATGGTTAATTTTATAGTTGGTGGGTGAAGGCGGTGCAACCTTGGGAACACCTTATTTCAGTTGATAGCATTAATTTGTTACTATGAAATAACTCCTCCTCAAGCTCTGGAATCTGTCTCGAGGGTGACATCTACAAGAAAGACTTTCCATTTCAACTTTTCTATGGTTGGGTGGAGAGTTTTAGTCCCAATCTTAGTTTCCAAAATTCCTATTATAAGATAAGTGTTTACTCAAGCTCTTGTACCTTGAATGGTGTATACATGTTTACTGTGCTAATTAAAATGGAAATGATAATTTGAGTAATGTGTTGTCCTGCATGAATGAGGGATGATGATTTCTTGTGTATTCTATGGGGAATGAGTTAAATTTTTGAGTTTTTTCAGAGCCTATGTTATGCCGAGGAATGATGATTCTAGTGTAGATGTGTAATGCTAACCTTTGTGCAACTGATGAGGAATGGTTACTTCCTTACAACTTGAGAGCATTGTTTAATTTGATTATTGACCTAGATAGAGGTTTCGACTAACCTTGTATAGTTGAGGTAAGTCGTTTGGTTTGGGTCATCTCGACTGGTCTTATCTAGTCGAGTTAAGTCAATTGGTTGTGGTCACTTCAACTGGTTTTATCTAGAAAAGGTAAGCCAACTAATGGGGTCATTTTGACATATCTTCTCTAATTCAAGGTAAGTCGACTAGTTAGTTCATTTCATGGATTTTTTTTGGTCGAGGAAAATCAATTGGTTAGGTATTTTAACTGATTTGGTCAAGTTGAGCCAAGTCGACTAGTCCTGTCATGTATTTCTTGAGTAAATGAATAAACTCTCATATGCGTTCATGAGCCTGTTTTATGTTCCATACTCATCTTAAAGGTCATATGAATTTCTTACTTATTATGATTTTGAATAATGGTTTAATCGACCTGAGCATGGGAGATGGGAAAATTCTCATTATATTAAATTTATTGCCTAGTTGAAATGAATTCGTTATCAAGCCTTAGTTTAAAATTTGTAAAGCTCAAGCCTGGGCAAAAGATGAGAGAAAGCATGAAAATTTTCTAAATGTAAAATTCCCACAAAACAATTTGAAGGCTTGTCGTGAGTACCCACAATGAGGTCGGGGGTTGGGCTAGTCGGACCAAAGGCCAATGTTCACATGAAGTAGCACTTGAATATGAGTTGTGACCGAGTAGGTTGGTTAACCTCTAGTTCAGGGTTTGGGGTAGTTAACCAGGTCGGGTAGGTGGGGCCTCGAAAAAAGTTGGAAGTCGCCAAGACCTTGGGTAAAGGGCTTGGGCCGCGAGGATGCCATATGAGAAGGTGTTAGGACTAGAGGAAAGGGTGCTAATGAAAATCGACAATGGGTAATGGGTAATGGATGGATGGTTCAAATCATAATGCAGACCCCTCCCATGTTGATGTCGTCAAGGAAGAGGTAGGGGTCTGCATTCTCCCTCAGTTGTTAGATAGGCTTGAAAAGAAAGCACAATTGGAGTAGGAGACCAAAACCATGCTCTATAACTATGAATGTATACCCCCCTTATGATGTGGTAGAGGGGGGGGGGGGTTCAAATTTGATGTTGACCATTGATCCCCTTGTGAACCAGGAGTCATCAAATGAGTAGGTGGGTTGAGGGGCCGCATTTTCATCATGGTCGTTGAATCAAGTGTGCCCCATTTCAGTGTTGGATAGAATGGGGAAGGGTCCTACGAATGTGCCAATATGGGTAGGATGGACTCCCATGTTTATATTAAACATGTATATAATAGGATACACTAGGTTGGTCATTAAAAATTTGGAAATTCATAACTTTTTATTCTAGGACCCGATTGGTGTAAAATTTTATATCATCAGAAACGCCTCGACGAGATGAATCCAATAGTGTCATCTATTTTTGGTTTTGATTAGTTGGAAAAAGGTAGTGTTGGGTGTGGAGCTTGATTATCTTGTTTACTTTGTATCACAGCATTGGACCCTGTACCTTAAAAGGGGCGGCAACGCCGCCCGTAATTAATCACTGTCGTGGGGGGTCCAGGGGGGGCGGCAGCACTTTTCAGAGCCCCCCCTGGTGGGGGGTTTCGAGGGCAGAACCCCCGAAGCTAAAAACAGATGTAAAATTGCCTTGTAAAAGTATAGTAATTTCTAGTAAATCTGGGCCATTCATAAGCGGATGATCTGACGGTAGAAGTTGTGCTTATTTTAGGGTTTTTTTCCCTAGAAGGCAACCCCCTTGTATATATGAGGGTATTGTATTGCGGCTGTGGATTATGTGTGTATTCTTAGAGCGAGAAATAGATAGGGAGACTATGAGAGAGAATAGAGGATATTACAGCAGATTTGCTGTAGGTTTTGTCTCTTCATTTTTGTTGGATAATAGAAAGGAAGGACTAGCTGTTCGGGGTGGACGTAGCCCAAATTGGGTGAACCACTTATATCTGTGTCTCTCTGGTTTTATGTGTTTTGTGTGCTTGTATTTTTCGCATATTTTATGTGTTGCATTTCTCCATAATATATAATTTTCTAACAACTGGTATCAGAGCTGAAGGTCTATTTGGCTGATAAACTTGCAGGAAAGAAGGGTTCCTAGTTCGAGTGGGAGCAATGGCGGAATATGGTACATTTAGGGTCGAGAAATTTAACGGCCAAAACTTCGCGTTGTGGAAGATGCATATGGAAGATTATCTGTATCAGAAATATCTGTACTTACCATTGAGCAGAAAAACAAAGAAGTCGGTGGCCATGACAGACGCGGAATGGAACATTCTTGATAGAAGGGCACTTGGAACAGTACGGTTGTGCCTTGCGGTATCAGTTTCCTTCAATATTTCGAAGGAAACAACAACAGAGCGTTTGATGCAGACGTTGGCGAAACTATATGAAAATCCCTCGGCCTCAAACAAGGTATTTCTTATGAAATGATTATTTAATATGAAGATGTCAGAAGGTGGATCTGTTGCAGACCATTTAAATGATTTTAATACAGTTACCAGTCACTTAAGTTCTGTAGGGGTAAACTTTGATGATGAAGTTAGGGATATTTTATTTCTATGCTCATTTCCAGAAAGCTGGAATGGTTTAGTTATGGCCATTAGTAACTCTGTCTCTGGATCTATTACTTTAAAGTTTGATGATGTTGTCGGTGCTATCCTTAGCGAGGAAATGCGACGGAAAAGCTCTGGTGAGACATCGGGTAATTCTTTGAGTGCAGAGTCCAGGGGAAGAAGAATGGAAAGAGGAAAGAGCTTGGGTTATCGCAGTAAATCAAGGAAAGGTAGATCCAAGTCCAGATCGGGGATAGTGTGTTGGAAATGCGGAAAGAGAGGACACCTAAAGAAATATTGTAGATCTTGGAAGGGAAAAGAAGGAGATGCACAGCAAGAAAATAATCATGAAGCAAATGTGATAGGTGATGTGTTACAAGATGCTTTGATTCTTTCTTTCGAAAATGTTACTGATTCTTGGGTTGTAGATTCAGGGGCTTCATTCCATGCCACACCTGATAAGAAATATTTTCATGACTATGTTCAAGGATATTTTGGAAAAGATTGTTTGGGTGATGATAAACCCTGTAAAATTGTTGGAATGGGTAAAGTTCTTGTAAAACAATAGAATGGAAACTAGTGGCTACTAAAGGAGGTAAGGCATGTTCCAGATCTGAAGTAAAATCTGATTTCAACAGGGCAGTTAGGTAGTGAAGGTTGTGTGACAACTTTCACAGATAAAACTTGGAAGGTCACCAAAGGAGCGCTGGTAATAGAAAAAGGTGAAAAGGTTGGTACATCAGGTGTGTAAGCATTAACTCTGTTAATGCCTTAACTTCCAAAAAAGCAGATGCAGGATTATAGCATCATAGGCTCGGACACATGATTGGGAAGGGAATGAAGATTCTTCACTCAAGAAATTTGTTGCCAGGTTTGAAGAATGTTGATTTGGATTTATGTGAAAATTGCATTTATGGAAAACAAAAGAGAGTCAGATTTCTCAGAGTTGGGAAAGAAAAGAAGAGCGAAAAATTAGAGCTTGTGCATACAGATGTATGGGGGCCTGCTAAGGTATCATCTCTCGGTGGCTCTCGTTATTATGCTACTTTTATTGATGATGCAACTAGAAAAATATGGATTTATTGTATTTAGAATAAATCTGATGTATTTGATACTTTCAATAAATTCAAAGCTTTGGTTGAGATTGAGACAGGAAAGAAGTTGAAGTGTCTCATATCAGACAATGGAGGTGAATATTGCAGCAAAGAGTTTGATAGGTACTGTTCAGAGCATGGAATTCGTAGAGAGAAGACAGTTCCAAGAACACCACAAGAAAATGGTGTGTCAGAAAGGATGAATAGAACAATCATGGAGCGTGCAAGGTGCATGAGATTTCATGCAGGATTGCCTTTACAATTTTGGGCAGATGCTGTAGATACTGCTATTTATCTAATAAACAGAGGGCCTTCAAGTTCCTTGGATGGTGGTATTCCAGAGGAAGCATGGACAGGTAAAAAGGTAACTACTCTTTTTTAAAGCCTTTTGGTTGTGAGGCCTTTGTCCATATTAATAAAGAAAATAGAACAAAGCTTGAGGCAAAATCAAAGAAATGTACCTTTATTGGATATGGTGTTAATGATTTTGGATATCGCGTATATGATTATGAAAATCACAAAATCATTAGGAGCAGAGATGTCATATTCAATGAAAAGGTCTTGTATAATAATCAATTGCAAGAAAAGAAACAGGAAAAAGAAAGCAAGGAATACACGGTTCTTGATGAGATAACTGAAACAGTAAAGGTGCCTGAAAATAATAATAATCAACAACCACAGCAGCAACAAGCACCACAACAACAAGAGGCACCTCAAACACCTGAAAGTGGTGTTATAATATTTACCAGGATAAGTAGACCCCCTGAACGATCCTCTCCTTCATTATATTATTTATTGTTGACTGATTCTAGTGAACCCGAATGTTATGAAGAAGCAATGCAGGATGAAATCAGGAAGAAGTGGGAGCTAGCCATGGAAGAAGAGATGGACTCCTTAATGCATAACCAGACTTGGGACTTAGTCAGGTTGCCTGCAGGTTGTTAGCCACCTATAAAATTTGTCATATCAAATGGTGGCTAAAACCCTTTCGGAGCCTTCAAGGAACAAAATTTTATTACCAAAAAGTGTTATCTCTTGAAGACTTTTGAAGACATCTTCTCCTCTATCCAAATCTTCACTACTATTTCCATTTCATACTCTGGAATCCTATTGTTTCCCAAGAGAAAATACTGCTGCAAAGGCCATCTTTCCTTTCCCTCCACCACAAGACTAACCTCATTTTTTACCCCTTTCATTCTCATAAAATCCTTCTATTTTCATGATTCCCCTTCTTCCATTCATGAAAATCATTTTTACATAGTTTAAAACTCATTTTTAAACTATACCGAAACCCCCAAATCCATTGAAAAAACATGAAAATTTCATGAAAAATACATATTTTTGCATAAAGGCTTAAGCCCCCTTGGGCTAAGTCTTAAAACCACTTCCCCTCCATGTGCCCACGCCCTGGAACCAGGCGTTATGCTCATCAGGCGCTTATCGCATCGGAAGTAATCAACGAGCGCAAGTCTTTGGCTTTCACAAAAGCCTCCGATGCGATTAGCTCTGTTATAGATGAGCCCCAGTCCTTTTTCCGCTTCAAAAAACTAGAGGCCTGCAATCGGGCACTCAAACTAAATGAATAAACCCTGCCCAATTGATTTTTTCCTTTGTTAAGTCATAAAACCCACTTATCCAAAGTTTTGTTCTAACACGCCCATACAACGATTTTTAAATAAAAATGGTTAGATCAAAAAGACCCGAAGCGCAATTGCATCGGAGAAATCCACAATGGGTTGATTGAAAGACCGCATCAAAAGTTCTAATGCGATTGAGTCCCTTTATTATAACTCCACCCCCATCGCTTTTCATTCCATATAGCCTGTGCCCAGGACCGAGAGTTAAAGTCCCAAGGCGCTTATCGCATCGAAAAGTTCAATGGTTAGATTGAAAAGCCCAAGCCCAAGGCTCCGATTGCGATTGGCCCTTTGTTATATAACGCCCCGGGCATACTACATTCCATACATCCAAAGGCCCCGCAGACGGGCGCCTAGCCATATTATATATATACCCTGCCCATGCCAAAACCTTTGTTTTATTAAAATTTTTGGGTTTTGTATATCATAAAGGGTTTCCACTGATTCGCTTTAAAACCAATCCCCGCCGTTGATCGTAAGCCGATCCAACGGCCCGCATTACATCGCATCGCAAGTTTTCAGTGCTGTGCAATTTCTTTCCCTGCCGACTGAATGACTTTGATTGCATCTGGACCGTCCGTTTGATCTCATCTAACGGCCCTAATTCGCTCCAATCATTAACCCTTCCTCCACCTTTTGAAACCCTCTGATTCACTCCCCACTGTCGATCTAATCCTTAGATCGATGGCCAGCGCTCAATCGCATCGGCATTTCCCTGTACAATCGGCGCCATTCCAAGTTTTCCCTGGTAGCCCCATAAATTTTTTGACAAGAAAACAGGGGGCTAAAATGTTTTGAGCCTTCAAGGAATGCATTTCCTCTGAAAACACATCATCCTTGAAGTCTCCTATGCCCTTCCTTTTGATAAATCCCCTCTGCTGATTCCCATTATAAAGCCTCTCTGATTGCAAAAAATTGCGCTCCCAAAGCCTACATTTTCCCCTTGTATCCCTGCAAAATGTCCCTTTCCGACCCTTTTTCCCTTTGTCAAAGTTCCCCTTTTTACCCCCAAATCCCTCCCCTAGTCCTCCTAAACCATCCTAAATCCCCTTTAAACCTTCCAAATACACTTTATTTGGTTTAAATCCACTTTTTCCATCTACCGTTATCCTTTTCATGGCCTCAAATCGCATTGAAAAGGTTGAAAAACCCACATTTTAACATTATGCAGGCCTAGCCCCCTTCGGCCAGCCCCCTAAAGCCATTCCACCATGTGACTCGGGCGCCAAGACCAGGCGCCAAGGCGGAAGGCGCTTATCACAGAATCCATATCGGGCGCGTTTTAAATCGTTGATCACAACGGTCAGACAGGGTAGTAAACGTCCCCACAACATCCACTTGGGTCCCTGGCAGTTCTCCTCAGGGGTAGCATGTTTCCATTTATTTGCTCTGGATGCGTTATTTTCACCTTGAGGTGATTACACTTAAACGCGCGATCACCCTATTCAAAATCCATGATTCCATTGCACGCCTTCGGAGGTCGGGGAGGCGGTAATTTTTGTTTCAGAGCGATTCCACTCATCGCATGACACGTGGCTCCGCACACTATTCACAAACTGCCCTCCATCGCACGTTATCGTTCAGCATTTTCCCCGGCGCGATATCGTCGTGCGCCGTCCGATCTGAGGCGGGCCATCCGACTGCGATCGCTCCACGAATTCACACGAGGATCAGTCAGAGGCAATCGTACCCCTGGCCCACTGTCCATCGCCCTCCGACATTTTTTCCACCGTCGATCTCCGCCGGAGATCGGACGGCCCAGATTAAAGGCATGCCCGCCAATTAACCCCGTATCGCCACGTCATCCTTTCCACGTAGTTTTGTCGTATTTCGCCCTCTCTCCCCTATATAAATTCGCTCAAAGGTCAAATTTTAATGTTTTACATTAAAAATTTCCATCTCGTCGTCTTCCCATGCATCTCCCTCTATTCTATGGTTTTCCTCCACGGTTGCCACTGCATTCATCGTCCTTCATCCATGCTGCATTACCATTTCATCAGTCACCTACAGCATCCCCTTCCAGCATGGTTTCTTAACGTATTCGCATGTTTTGCAGGGTTTAGAGCGGCCATAAACCACCATAGTTCATATGTCCCCGTCATTAAAAGGATCATGGAACACGTAAAGGACCCATTCTCAGGAGCCGGAATTATGGAGAAAGTCTAGGGAAGGTATTCAAATCTAGGGAAGGTATATCGACATGACTTTCATCAAAGGACAGAGTTCAAACTCTGCAAAACCTCTCCGGTGCCATTAAAGAACAGATTTCGCAGTCAGAGGCAAACGTGGAAGCAGCAAAGAGTATTGGTGGGAAAACAGAGTGTTTAAGGCCTGTCATTGCAGATTTCGAGCCTTAATCCAATGATTTAGAAGGCAAAGGTACCATTTCGAAGACATCGTGGACCACTCAAGAGGTCCAATGCACAGAAAATAATACATATCAATGTCACCATCAGCAGAACGTTCTTCCACAAAGGACGCAGTGCCCATACTGTCTACATGCTATGCCGTGTTCCTAAGAATATTTCTACCCTGACAATAGTCCTATGCTACTAGTGCATTAGTTATGCGATATGGCAGACCTCACAGTTGTCCATACACCTCGTTTTATTCACCAGAATTCTGCAAAAGGCTACAACAAGTACATCAAAGACATACCTAGAGTAAATTGCAGCCTGACGAAGACCACTCTTCATCCAAAGAGTGCAGAAGTTCAATGCCCTGTATTTAAAACAGAACAAGGCCTCGGCCCTCTCGCTACTTCAGAGTTTTAATGATGCATTTAAGTTTACATCCACTCCTGCTATTCTTTTCTCCTATAAGAATCCTGAAAAACATATTGTAAAGGTTGTTGTTCGGTTGTTGTTGTTGTAGTTAGAGGGATTCAGTTTGACTGTTAGAACAGTCTTGGGAGGGAATAGCAGAGTAGTTTGTATGTAGTAGGCTGGGAGGAGAAAGTTTGGACTGTATTAGCCAGTGAGCTCAGTGTATGTGACTTGTTTTCTATCAATTAATCAAGCAAATTTCACAGGATCCTGGTCTATTACTACCAGTGATGTTTCTCTCTTTGTATCTTTTATTTACATTTTCATGTTGTTCATTGGTCTTCTGGGCTCGCATCAGAATATTGGCATAGGATTTACCCTTGTTAGGTACCCTATGTTTCTGATCTCCTTGCCTTTAATGTTTTCTGCTGATAGTGAATCTAAGAGTAAGTTTAGCTAATTTAACCAGTGTAGCGGTTCCATATGCTGCTAGCTGATGTATGAATTAGGGGTTTGTTGCTTGGATATTCTTGCTGGTGTCAAAGCATTGAAGGTTCAAAGTCCTTCTCCCCGATCTACGTACCCCGGCTCTGTCAAACTTATCTATGTTTTCCCTTGGAGCATGCTAAAGCTGACCTGGAGTTAAATGACCTCTGGTCCGATCTATAAGCTGCCCCTTCGTCCCTCCTTTGAGAGTTGCCTATGAGTATGTCCAAGCAGGTCTGGAGCTAAATGACCTCTGACCTGATCTATAGACAGAAATTGGGTTGCTTTCCTTCTTTCACTTTCAATCCTTAATGTTCCATCCCACCATCTATCTAAAAATATCCTTTAGTGTAGATGACTTGCCCTCTGAAAGCCTGGGCTATTTGTTGCAAGTAATTCATTTTCATGAATCCATAGCCCAATGGATGGCACTTTCTTGACCTATCCTCCTTGTTGAAACATCCTGTTGTTTTGTTCCTTTTCTCCCATTACTTTCTCTGTCTATGATCTCATGACCAACCCAGCAACCAACCAACCAAATCATTTTAAACCCCCTTTGTGCTTCATACCTAGCCTAATACCTCATTTTGAGCTCCAAATATATACCATTCTTTGTATTTATGGAGAGATCCATCTTCGGGTCCAGGAGGGCTAGATCCTAGGTCCCCAAAGTGGTTCCAATGTTGTCTCATATTTTGGTATTGCTAATCTGGCCAAAACATGGGAACCCCAACAAAATGGCGACTCCACTGGGGAATTGAGTGCATTTCACCTTGAACATTCTTAGGCATTCAAAAGACCCAGGATCTCTGGTTAGATTGGCATTCAATTGCTGATGGTGGACAGCAGCCTACTTCAAACAGTCAGTTTCATCCACCTGGCGACTCCACACTCCATAACTCTCAAGGACTCCACTGGAGGAAGAACCTGAAATATGGCCAGACCTCATAGGAGGATAGAACATTTGGGTTGGATTTGGTTTAAAGAATTAATTTTTTTTATCTATCACTATGTCCTTTCCTGTTTCAAGCTTGATCAAGTGTACAAAGATGAGACCCACATTGAGTATGGGAAAGATCTCAAGTCTCAGTCTTCAGACCAAGAGCAGACCTGTACTCCTGTGAAAGACCTAGTGGAACAAGAGCCTCATGGAAAATCTCTTACCCATAAAGAAACTTCAAGCAGTCATGGGCCTCTTATTGCACCACCTACCCCTACAAAGGTCATAGAAAGATATAAGCCTCTAGTTTTACCTCTTATCTTCCAACCCCTTCCTTCAGAACTTATAAACTAGCTACCTCTTTTTGATGGAGAAAGGAAAGGGGCCACTGCCGAGGAACATGTGCAAAACCTCGAGGATTTAATTGACTTGTATGAAATAGAGGAAGACGATGTGTGCATTAGAATGTTTGCCTTGTCCTTACAAGGAATTGTTAAGAGTTGGTTCAAAGGTCTTCCAGCGGCAAGCATTTTTCAGCTTTCATCAATTTTCCCAAGTTTTCCTTGACAAATGGGCAGCCCCAAAGAATGCTCTCTTCATCCTAGAAGAGTACCAAAATTTGAAAAGGCTGCCAGGAGACACAGTACAATAATTTTCAGCCAGGTTCAATAAGGTATATCATGCAATACCTTCTGATATAAAACCACCTCTAGGATGGGCCCTATTGCACTATTCGAGTTCTTTTGACCCCGAGGTGGAATTCCATATAAGAGAAAGAGAGCCTTCGAGCCTGGAGGAAATGCAGAGCGTAGAAATTACTATCGAATTCAGCATAAAGTGCAGGGAGGAGAGATTAAAGGCTACAAAGAAAGACCGAGCAAAGAAAATAAGGCAGGTCTCTTTAGAAAGCAAGCTGGAAAGATTGATAGAGACTGCCAACACCCTGCTAAACACAGAAGAGGAAGAATATGAGGCTGAAACCAGAAATGTTGATTGGAAAATACCTGCTCCTTGTCCTCAAGAAATAAATATCAGATCATTGCAAGACGTAAGCAGCATGCCAAGTATGTATGATGAACAAGAGTTTGAATCAGAAAATGAACTTGCAGACTGTTTTGAGGAAAGACTTGCCGAGAGTCTTGAAGATTTGATGGGTGACGTTGCTTATAATTATGATTTATCTAATGATGATTTGTTTGATGATGATTTTCTCCAAAGGGAAACTAAGCTTGCAGAGCCATCATCAGTAGATTCATGGAAGGAAGATCACGACCATCAACTCCAAGAAAATGATGAGCCAATGCAGGCCATCTATGATACTGACGGAGAAAGCGTTGAAAGCATGATAGCAGATGAAGATTCATTGAATCTTCTCTCTGCTTTATATCCAAACATTAGTTATACTTGCCAAGAGGACAGAAGCCAGCATCTCTTCAGCGCAAAGGACAAGGAGGAAAGAGATGAAGAAAATCTTGAGCGGAATGAATATCCCGAGCCTTCTCCCGAAAGGATTAAGGTAATTAAAGAAACCCCCACTCAAGAATATGTTGATTTTTTTAAAGAGTTCAGTTCGTTTCAGCAGAACCAGCCTGTGTTACTAGAGGACAGCACTGTCGAATATAATGAGCCCTCTAGCTCAGGCTGTAGTGAAGATGAGCGAGATCTTCTTTCCCATAGACATCTTTGTCTTGATCCAGAGGAAGAAGAGGTATTCCTGGTAAATTCTCATCTGCCAAATACTCCCAACCAAGAAAAGGAGGAGTGTGATTACAGAGGCCACATTGCAGATGCAATGATTGAAACTGCCCAGGATGCAGACAACCTACCAGTCATGGGAGGTTTTGAAGAAAAAAGTTTTCATCATGATTTTGTTGATCCTATGGCAGAATACATGGAGGCCCTGATTGGCTCAGCCCCTCAAGCATTAATATTTTGCAGGAGCCAAATACATCAGAATTGGTCACCACTACTGGTGGCCTCAGTTTTGAAGATCCACATGCAGAGCATCCTACGACTATCTCTGATGAGCAGTCAGTTCTCCTTCCCTTTTTTGCTATTGCTTGACTGGCTGCATTGGCATTATTGTATCACCTAGAGCATCAGATATTTCTAGTTAGAGTAGGGTAGGTAGGAAAAGCTTAATAAAGCTCAATCTATGAGCATTCAGTCAGGTGTTTTAATTTCTGCAAAGTCCAACAAGTCAGACAGTCTAATCCTTACTTGGTTGTTTTTCAATTTCTGTTGTAGAATATAGAGAAGAAATCTGCTGGACAGTTTAATCTCAGCAGATGTTAGATTAGGTAGAGAAACATGTGAGGCCAACAGTTTAATCTGGTCTCATGGAGAAATAAGGGTAGAAATAGAATAAGTTTGTTTTCTTGTTTGTAAAAAATAAAAATGATGTAAAGGGTCTGCTAGCTCAAATGCACCCTGGAAGAAAAAATGCTAGGATTGTAGGATGGGTAGGTAGATTGTTTGGGTAGTTTTTCTGCTAAATTGATGTCTTCACAATTGTGGCAACTGAAAATCAAGAAGAAAGGTGGCTCAAGCACCAAGAATCTGGCCTACACCAAAGATTTATTTTCTGAATTCTTGACTCCTTCAAGACGAAGCCATCCCCATGTGGAGCCACTGTTAGCCCCCTATATATTTTTGACAAGCAAACAGGGGGCTAAAATGTTTTTGAGCCTTCAAGGAATGCATTTCCTCTGAAAACACATCATCCTTGAAGTCTCCTTGTGCCTTTGTCCTTTGATAAATCCCCTCTGCTGATTCCCATTATAAAGCCTCTCTGATTGCAAAAAATTGCGCTCCCAAAAGCCTACATTTGCCCCTTGTATCCCTGCAAAATGTCCCCTTCTGACCCTTTTTCCCTTTGTCAAAGTTCCCCTTTTTACCCCCAAATCCCTCCCCTAGTCCTCCTAAACCATCCTGAATCCCATTTAAACCTTCCAAATACACTTTGTTTGGTTTAAATCCCCTTTTTCCATCTACTGTTATCCTTTTCCTGGCCTCAAATTGGATTGAAAAGGTTGAAAAACCCACATTTTAACATTATGCAGGCCTAGCCCCCTTCGGCCAGCCCCCTAAAACCGTTCCACCATGTGAACCAGGCACCAAGGCAGAAGGCGCTTATCGCAGAATCCATATCGGGCGCGTTTTAAATTGTTGATCTGTATAGATCGAACGGTCGTTGCGTCCCCACAACATCCACCGTTCAACCCATTCACTCCTCCGATCGCATCATCCACTGTTCATTTACCCGCAGATCAATGGTCAGCCTTTTCACCCACCCAGTGGTCCCCACAAACGCGCCACGGTCACTGTTCAAAATCCACCGGTTTCCATCGCACCGCCTTCGGAGGTCGGGCGGTATTTTTAATTTCGGAGCGATTCCACTGGGCGAACGACACGTGTCTCGGCTGGCTCTCGCTTGAAAACCGCCCATCGCGCATTATCGTTCGGCAGAAAACCCGGCGTGATATGCACGTGCACCGTCCGATCCAGAGCTGCCCATCCAACGGTGATCGCTCCATGAAGTTGCGCGGGGGATAACCCAAGGCAACCGTACCCCTGGCCCACCATCCGTCACCCTCCGATGCATTTTCAGCCGTCGATCTCCTCCCGAGATCAGACGGTCCAGATTCAATCGCCCTCCACCATGTCCCCAGTCGTCGATCTCTTTCCTGAGATCGGATGGTCCAGATTCAATTGCATGTCCCGCCGTTGACCGGTCCCGCCACATCACCCTTTCCACGTAGTTTTGTCGTATTTCGCCCGTCCCTATATAAATTCGCTTAAAGGTCAAATTTTAATGTTTTACATTAAAATTTCCATCTCGTCGTCTTCCCATGCATCTCCCTATGTTCTATGGTTTTCCTCCACAGTTGCCACTGCATTCATCGTCCTTCATCCATGCTACGTTACCATTTCAGCGGTCACCCACAACATCCCCTTCCAGCATGGTTTCTTAACGTATTCGCGTGTTTTGCAGGGTTTCGAGCGGCCATAAACCACCATAGTTCACAGTCCCTATCACAGTGACAGAAACACAGGAAAGGACCATTCTCAGGAGCTATAATTATGGAGAAAGGCCGAGGAAGGTATGCCGACATGACTTTTGTCAAAGGACAGAGTTCAAACTCTGCAAAACCTCTCCGGCACCATTAAAGCACAGATTTCACAGTCAGAGGCAAACGTGGAAGTGGCAAAGAGTATCGGTGGGAAAACAGAGTGTTTAAGGCCTGCCATTGCAGATTTTGAGCCTTAATCCAATGATTTAGAAGGCAAAGGTACCAGTTCTAAGACATCGTGGACCGCTCAAGAGGTCCAATGCACATAAAATAATACATATCAATGTCACCATCAGCAGAACGTTCTTCCACAAAGGACGCAGTGCCCATACTATCTACATGTTATGCCGTGTTCCTGAAAATATTTCTACCCTGACAACAGTCCTATGCTACCAGTACATTAGTTATGTGGTATGGCAGACCTCACAGTTGTCCATACACCTCGTTTATTCACCAGAATTTTGAAAAAGGCTACAGCAAGTACATCAAAGACATACTTGGAGTAAATTGCAGCCTGACGAAGACCACTCTTTCATCCAAAGAGTGCAGAAGTTCAATGCCCTGTATTTAAAATAGAACGAGTCCTCGGCCCTCTCGCTGCTTCAGAGTTTTAATGATGCATTTAAGTTTACATCCACTCCTGCTATTATTTTCTCCTATAAGAATCCTGAAAAAAATTTGTAAAGGTTGTTGTTCGGTTGTTGCTGTTGTAGTTAGAAGGATTCAGTTTGACTGTTAGAACAGTCTTGGGAGGGAATAGCAGAGTAGTTTTTATGCAGTAGGCTGGGTGGAGAAAGTTTGGACTGTATTAGCCATTGAGCTCAGTGTATGTGACTGGTTTTGCATCAATTAATCAAGAAAATTTCACAGGATCCTGGTCTATTACTACGGGTGATGTTTCTCTCTTTGTATCTTTTATTTACATTTTCATGTTGTTCATTGGTCTTCTCGGCTCGCATCAGAATATTGGCATAGGATTTACCCTTGTTAGGTACCCTATGTTTCTGCTCTCCTTGCCTTTAATGTTTTCTGCTGATAGTGAATCTAAGAGTAAGTTTAGCTAATTTAACCAGTGTAGCGGTTCCATATGCTGCTAGCTGATGTATGAATTAGGGGTTTGTTGCTTGGATATTCTTGCTGGTGTCAAAGCATTGAAGGTTCAAAGTCCTTCTCTGATCTACAGACCCTGGCTCTGTCAAACTTATCTATGTTTTCCCTTGGAGCATGCTAAAGCTGACCTGGAGTTAAATGACCTCTGGTCCGATCTATAAGCTGCCCCTTCGTCCCTCCTTTGAGAGTTGCCTATGAGTATGTCCAAGCAGGTCTGGAGTTAAATGACCTCTGACCTGATCTATAGACAGAAATTGGGTTTCTTTCCTTCTTTCACTTTCAATCCTTAATGTTCCATCCCACCATCTATCTAAAATGATCCTTTAGTGTAGATGACTTGCCCTCTGAAAGCCTGGGCTAGTTGTTGCAAGTAATTCCCTTTCATGACTCCATAGCCCAATGGATGGCACTTTCTTGACCTATCCTCCTTGCTGAAACATCCTGTTGTTTTTTTCCTTTTCTCCCATTACTTTCTCAGTCTATGATCTCATGACCAACCCAGCAACCAACCAACCAAATAATTTTAAACCCCCTCTGTGCTTCATACCTAGCCTAATACCTCATTTTGAGCTCCAAAGATATACCATTCTTTGTATTTATGGAGAGATCCCTCTCCGAGTCTAGGAGGGCTAGATCCTAGGGCCCCAAAGTGGTTCTGATGTTGTCTCATCTTTTGGTCTTGCCAATCTGGCCAAAACATGGGAACCACAACACCCCCTATTGCAATCCTCCGATTGGATTTGGACCGTCCACGTCCAGATCGGACGGTCCCAGATCATTCCCGCATTTACTTCCCATCGCTCTCCTTTCAACTATTATACATATATCTCCATCGTCGGATGCTACCATCCAACGGCTACGCTCCTCCCCATGCCCTTTGAAGCAGTATTTCCCAAAAAACGCGGATTTCATAATGTTTTGTTTATTTTGCAGGTTTCGAAGGTTTTTCCCATAATATGAAGGAAAAGAAAGCTGAGGGTGACGATCCTATGGCCTTTCGATTATCAAAGGGAAAAGGACTAAAAAGGCTCTACTCCACGTCTCGTCAATACTTCATAGGCATTGATGCCATACGAGCCTTGCGCGGCCTGCACATCAACAAGACATTGTGTTATTAAAACACAGTTAAAAGAAAAACATAATTGTTTTATCAGACAGAAAGGCCTCCACCGCCACATCCAAGGAAAATTGATTACTCCCAGCTACCACAGTGCCACCTATAACCACAAGCATACAAGCAGAGGCCGAAGTTATTGATCAAACGAAGATATTTGCCTCAGCGCCGCCAGAGAGTTAATTTTGCTGGGGGATTTAATGCACAAAATATCAGCAAAGTTACTTTAATATAAAACAGAGCCTCAAAGGTCAACAAAAGCTCCCACCGAGCTTAATTCATAAATGTAAATCAATTAATACAATAACACACCTGTAAACTTCTCCATCAAGCCCCTCAAAGGCCGAGAAGTCATTAATCTATATTAATTGTCCTGAGAGATCTTTTATCAGATCTCACCTCCTCATTTTTCTATAAATACTGTTGTAGAAGATGAGAAATCGTTGGTTGATCACTAGTTGTAATATTGGAACTCTCTGAAATAATACATAGTCTGTTGAAGTTGAAGAAGAAATTGAAGTCTTAGACGCCCTGATGATGTTGTTGCATGCTTGTTACTGTGAAGGCTCTATCATTGGATCCATGAGCTTGGATGTTGGTGAAGTATTCTAAACTGTTTAATGTTTTCTCCTGTTTTCATTTTGTTCCATGACTTCTTACTACAGTAGGTTGAAAGTTTTAGGCTAAGAAATGACTCCTGGAAGCACCTTAGACCTGTTCATCCTTCACTATTTCATGTTTTCTTCTGCTGAAGTATTTTAGAGTCTTTAATCTCTCTCTTTAGTCCTCATGCTTGTTTATTTCCTTAATAGTTCGAATAGTTGGTTTTAGCATGATTTATGGTTCTCCCTGCTTGTCTCCTGCCACTTTAAAATTGTTATTGAAGTCTCCCTTTGTAGTTTTCTGTTTACAGTGAGCCAAGGAGGTCTGTTCTGATCTTGCCCTTTGTCCTTACTTAAACAGTTGTCTCAAAGGTCTTTATAGTTGTAATCATAGATGTGTTAGGTGTTCCCTCTTCTATGACTGCAGTTATCAATGAATCTTTTATGTTTTCTAAGTCATTTGAAATAAAATCTTTGAGGAAATAGTGTGTTCCCCGAATCTTAGATTTCATTTTTAAAAGTTGTTTTGAAATCATTGTTTGCTTAAAGGTGTGATTTGTAGAATTCATGGTTAGCCCTGTCTATCAAAAATCTCTTTATTGTTCAAATTGTGTTTTCAAATTCCCTTTGTTGAGAATTCAACTTCTCTTTTCAAATCATTGATGTCCATCTCATTCCAAAAACCAAAGGATCTTGTGGCCAAGTTAGATTTGCCCTCTGATATCCCATATCCATTGATAAGTATGTTATGACCTCTTTTTGACTCCATTGCCCAATGAAATAGATGTTCCTCCATTCTATATATCTTTCCTAGGTCTTTCATGTTCTGTTGTATCAATCTGACCAAACAAACAAACAAACACCTGCACTTAATAACTAGTCTAAAATCCATACTCTAAGCACACAAGATAAACCTTTGCAAACAAACATTCGAGAGATCCCTCTCTGTGAACAGGAGGACTAGATCCTGGGACTCTAAAGATTGGTTCTGATGTTGCCTTGTCTTTTGATTTGCCAAACTATCAAAACACGGGACACCAACACAGGTAAAACTGCATTGCAGAATAAATGGGTTTACAGGCTGAAGGAAGAAGATGGAGGAAAACAGAGGCACAAAGCTAGACTTGTGGTGAAGGGGTTTGCACAGAAGAAAGGTATTGATTTTGATGAAATATTTTCTCCTGTTGTTAAAATGACTTCAATCAGAACTATTTTAAGTCTTGTAGCAGCGGAAGATTTACATCTTGAACTGTTAGATGTAAAGACAGCATTTCTCCATGGAGATCTGGAGGAAGAGATCTATATAGAGCAACTAGAAGGATATGAGGTCAAAGGGAAAGAAAAACTAGTGTGCAGACTAAAGAAGAGCTTGTATGGCTTAAAACAGGCTCCAAGGCAGTGGTATCTAAAATTTGACAAGTTTATGTCTGAACAAGGTTATACTATATGTCACTCTGATCATTGTGTTTATCTGAAAAGATAAAATGATGGCAGCTATGTTATATTGTTATTGTATGTAGATGACATGCTTGTTTCAGGGTCTAACATGCAGGAAATAAATATGCTCAAAAGAAAATTGGAAAATTCATTTGCAATGAAGGATTTGGGAGCTGCAAAACAAATCCTTGGTATGAGGATAGCTAGAGACAGGAAAAATCGCAAATTAACACTGTCTCAGAATGAGTACATAGAAAAGGTGTTGAAAATATTTAATATGCAGAATGCAAAACCAGTTAGTACACATTTTGCTAGCCATTTCAAACTTAGTAAGGAGATGTGCCCAAAGACCCAAGAAGACATGGATTATATGTCTAAAGTTCCATATGCATCAGCAGTTGGAAGCTTAATGTATGCAATGGTCTGCACAAGGCCTGATATTGCACATGCAATGGGAGTTGTAAGTAGGTACATGAATAATCCAGGAAAAGAACATTGGATGGAAATAAAATGTATTCTCAGATATTTGAGAGGTACCACAAATCAAGCATTATGCTTTGGTGGTTCAAATATTGCTCTACAAGGATATGTTGATGTAGATATGGTAGGTGACAGAGATAATAGGAAGAGCACTACAGGATATGTATTTACTGTAGGTGGAACAGCTGTCAGTTGGGTTTCAAAAATCCAAAGTGTTGTTGCACTTTCAACAACAGAAGCAGAGTATGTTGCTGCTACAGAGGCTAGTAAAGAAATAATTTGGTTACAAAGGTTTATGGATGAATTGTGTAAGAAGCATGATATGGGCACGTTATACAGTGATAGCCAAAGTGCCATTCATCTTGCAAAGAACTCAGCATTTCATTCCAGGACTAAACACATACATCTCAAGTACCATTTCATACGGTCAGTATTGGAAGATGGAGAGTTGAAGCTAGAAAAGATACACACTAGCCAGAATCCTGCAGATATGCTAACAAAAGTTGTAACCAGGGAGAAATTGAGAATGTGCTCAGTTTCAATTGGTCTTCAAGGATGATGATGAAGATGAGGAACAGCCATGTCCAAAGAGGATTCATTTTCCAGCAAATGAAGCAGCGGTGGAGTTGCTACAATCAGTCTCCAAGTGGGAGATTGTTAGGTGTGGAGCCTGATTATCTTGTTTACTTTGTATCACAACATTGGACCCCTGTACCTTAAAAGGGGCGGCAATGTCGCCCGTAATTAATCGCTACCGTGGGGGGTCCAGGGGGGATGGCAGCGCTTTTCGGAGCCCCCCCCTGGCGGGGGGTTTCGGGGGCAGCACCCCCGAAGCTAAAAATAGATGTAAAATTTCCTTGTAAAAGTATAGTAATTTCTAGTCAATCTGGACCGTTCATAGGCGGATGATCTAACGGTAGAAGTTATGTTTAGTTTAGGGTTTTTTGCCCCAGAAGGCAACCCCCTTGTATATATGAGGGTATTGTATTGCGGCTATGGATTATGTGTGTATTCTCAGAGCAAGAAATAGATAGGGATACTATGAGAGAGAACATAGGATATTACAGTGGATTTGCTGTAGGTTTTGTCTCTTCATTTTTGCTGGATAATAGAAAGGAAGGACTGGTTGTTCGGGGTGGACATAGCCCAAACTAGGTGAACCACGTATATCTGTGTCTCTCTGGTTTTATGTGTTTTGTGTGCTTGTATTTTTCACATATTTTATGTGTTGCATTGCTCCATAATATATAATTTTCTAACTGGTAGAAATATTTAGACCCCATTTCCATAACAGAGCATTGGGAGTCAAGTTAGCATAGAACCACCTCCTTTGAGTCATGGTAGCAAGGGGATGTGTTAGAGTTCCTTATTAATTTCAACTTATTGTAGAGATGAAATCTAATCCAATCAACCTTGTTAGGAACTCAAATAATAGACTCGATCTCTAAAAATAAAATATAGGTGAATTTAGCAATTCGTGTTGTGTTTTTCCTGCTAGAGTAGTTGTGTTGGCCACACGTTGACTAGATATTTTAGAGAAGTTTCAGGTCAAAAAAATAGGAATTTCACCATATTGGAATTCCTATGAATAAAACCCATGTTTCTTATTTTACACAAACCTCATGAAAATATCATAACATAGTACAATTTACGAATTATACTAAAATCTAAAATTTTATTTTACAATGCAATCAATTACATTAAATTTTAAAAATTAAAACTTCATCAAAATACCTTAAGAAAGTGACTATATTGGAAAAATATGGGAAAATGTTGTCATAAATGACTAAGGGGGGTTTTTTTAAGGAAAAATAAGTCATAAAACCATAAACAATTCTTAACAAAGAGAGGACTGACATGTCATATGAAAAATATAATATGTAAAAAATGATGTTATAACACCCTCCCCGAGTAGAAACTCTTGCCACTCACTATTATATCGTGGAGTAGTGGAACTAATGCTAAAATTAAGCTATGTATTTTCATGGGTACTATGTTGGTCCAATGAAACTCCTAACTTCAAAGACATTTGTAGGCACCAACTACTTCATAATGACCTCCACCTTTACAATATCTATCTTAAGCTCCCCTCCACCAATCACATAACCTAAATACACCAAAGAATATTGTTCATACTCACATTTCTTGATATTTTCCAATAGTTAGTGCTTCTTCAAAGTCTCTAGCACTTGCATCAAGTGTGGAATGTGCTCTTACTAGGTACTATTGTAAGCCATCATATCATCTAAATAAATTATAACAAATGAATCTATATATGGACATAGTACATCAATCATTAATCTCATGAATATAATCGGTGCATCACATAGACAAAATTTCACACCTAACCACTCATACAAACCTTGTATATTTTTGAAGTTGATCTTTTAGGTGTCTTCTTCTTTGACTAAAACCTAGTAATATCTTGATTTCAAATCAAGATTGGAGAAAATTTTCATTTGTTGCAACTAATATAACATATCATCGATCTTGGGTAGGGGGTACCTATACTTGAGCATAGTCTTTTCTAACATTATAATATTTTCACATCAGCCAAGTCACCTCCTTCATTGGCATAATTATGATGGGTGACCCACAAGGTGAGGTACTTGATCGAATCACACCATGCCCTAGTAGTTGCTACAACTACTTCTTCACCTCATTTTATTCTAGAGAAGACTATCTATACAACCCAATATTAGGTAATGGAGAGTCCAGTAAAAATTGGATCTTGTGCTTCACTTCCCTCTTTAGTGGTAGCCCTTTAGGCTCCTTGAACAATCCCTTGTATGCCTATAACAACCCTTCCAACTAGTGTCTATGTTCTTTATACAACCCTCTAAGGATGCCTTTTACCCTTATTAACTCCTCACTAGATTGATTTTCTCTTAAAAATTGTAAAACATATTTCTTGCTAGAATCGATCAGTTTCTTGGCTTGGTTGGCAGTTACCAGTGAAATCTTGAACTTGCCTTTGTCCATGATGATGATGAATGATTTCCATCCTTTATGGAGAGATACTAGTTGGTTTTCCACTTGAAGATTGCATCCATCAAATACATGTAGGGACTCCCAAACACAACTCTAGATACGTTAAGTAGAACTACATCCAATTCTACTTCATCAATAAAATCATCACTAATAACAAATTTTGTCTTACATTATTTTTTTACCTTAATTTTTTCATCCTTATTTACCCATCCTAATGGATATGGTCTAGCATGATATTAAACCTCCAATCCAAGTTTTTTGGCTAGATCTTTTATTAGGATATTATCATGTGAACCTAAGTTGAATAGGGCATTGATCTTTGTCTTCTTGACCTATATCTCAATGTAAAATAGCTTGGTCATCTCCTTCTCTTCCTAATGATGAAGAGTACTCAGATTCACCTCCTTCTGCATTAAGGTACATTAAATATTCTTGTCCATGTCAAAGTTACTTTCCACTTGATTGATTGGATCTATGATGATAAGATTATTTTTCTTCCTATCCTTCTTCCAATTCTAATGGTTCAACTCTGGATGCAATTTCCAACGCTTCTCCTCTATGTGGCCATAAATTTTCTAGTGATTGCAGTTATTGCTAGAATCCTTGCATTAATGTGTAGTGTTCATTTTCTTCTTTTCCTTTCGTCCTTTCTACTTCTTCTTCCCTTCATTGAAAGAAACTTGTTTTCCTTTCTATTTTAAACCACTTGAATTCCTTTTCTTTGGGCCTTTTTTTGCTAGGTATTGTGCTTGTACACAAACCTCATTTGTCGTTCTTGGCTTGGACAACATCACCTAATTTCATAGATGGCTATGTAGACCTGAAAAATATGTAGGGAGTACATTTGGGCTCCTGGGAGAAATACCTAGTGTGATGGCCATCTTCTTGAATTCAATGGTATACTCTTAAACATTTTGCTCCCATCTCTTCCTAAAGTAGTGCTATTAGATCCATTGTTCATATACATACACAATAGGGTAAAATTGGGACCTTATAAAAGTTATAAATTCCTCCCACTTACTTACTAGGGGATCACCCTCTAGCTTAATTATCTTTGTATGGATTTCCCACCAGGTTGGGGCATGGCCCTCTTATTTCAATCTAGAAAATGTTATTTTGTGTTCCTTATATATGTAGTTAATGTTGAATTAAACTTCTAATTGTTCTAACTAGTGATTTAATTTTAAAGCATAAATATCACTATGATATGGCTTGCTGCCCACCTTTTATTTCATATTTAAGAGGATTGTGGATGATTCACATCATTGACCTTAGAAAATCCTTTTCAAGATACTTCCTTAAATCCTCCTTAGGAACTTCATGATCCTCCAATTTTCCCTATTATCTAACATTTGAGTTGGAACCTTTGTCCTCCCTGATCAACCCAAGATTTCTATTTATGGAAACCACGAGGAGGCTTAAATTATGGTTTATATCTATAAATTACACTTCCAGACACACAAAACTCTTTTCTATTAGATCTTCAGAGTTATTATGAACATATTTATCGAACATGGTTGGAGTTTTATGACTTCCTAATTAAACTGATTCTTGGACCCCCTAAATCTTTCCAAACAAATCCTAAATAAACCTACTATGATACTAATATGATCCATAAATTATTATGGATATTCCACTAAATAGCCCATCACAATATATATGAGAAAAAATATACTAAAATATATACTATGAGGTTTAATTTATGTAACGGCCTTGGGTTAAAGTTTCATGTAATAAAGGATAATAAAGGCAAAATAATACCAAGGTCATGGGACACATCTTCCAAGTTGAATGTTGGGCAAAAAATTTATTAAGCGTCACTTGTGGTTTAATAATGACTATGAAAATTGGCAAAGGCGAAGAGGTAATAATTGGAATTTAATTAAGGAAATAAAGGAGAATAGGAGAAAAGGAAGGTGAAGAGACACATATTTTCATGCAAGGGAAATTAAAGGAAAATGAAGAAAAAGAGAGCTCAATGATAAAAAGGAATTAGAAAGCAGTTTACAGCTTTTGTCAGTTCTATCTTTGGTCAGTTAAGTTTTGGGTCTCATTCACTCTAGCACTCTTAGAGAATTCATGGAGCACTTTAGAATTCACTTGGATTTGGAGAAAGGAAAACAAGCAAGAAAAGGAAGGAAAAGGATAAGCAAAGGAAAGAAAAGGGAAACAAGGAGAAGGTTGGGCCAACAACTTCAACAGGAAGATCTTGCAGGTAATAGGTTGAATGTGCTATTTCCTTACTGGGATGTGAACGAAGGGTACATGCATTTGTTTATTTGGTTCATTTGTTGTCTTTGGCATGGGTTTTTCCTGGTTTGATAGTGGTTTCAACCTTTCCTTTCCATTTCTTGGATAGCCATGGTATGATGGGATTTCTTGGTTGAGATTTGGATTGTCAAAAAGTTTTGGAATAGGGTGAGTTGGTCTCAAGAAAATACTAAGGGTTGGGGGTGTAGATGGTTTTCTCCGGGAAGCCCTTGACAAGTGGGTGGAGACAAGAAAATTCCTCAAGGTATAGTGAAGGAATTATGAGGCATCCATTTTTGGTTTTATTTTGTGATCTCGGGATCGGTTTAGGTGAGATCAGAGTAGCTTAAGGGTGGAGGTGGTTTAAAAGTCCATGTTTGGTTATGTATTGGTTTGTTCCATGAGATCCCACATTCATGCTTGGGATATGGCATGGGGGTGATTGACTGAAAGAAATATTTGGTTCAGCCAAATCTATGGTCGGATGGTATGTGGAAGTGTCTGACTTGAATGGATTTTGCATAAGTTAATATGGGATATTATTTTAATGTAATTAATGAGCAAAAGTACTTGTTATTATGAGAATTTTATGGTTTATTTGTCATGGTTTCTATTCTTCTATGTTGGTTATATACCTAGTTATATGATGTGCTCTAACTATGGCTCTTCTTCATGATTTGATAGTTATTGAATGATTGATGAATGCATGGGCTAAAACTTGTTTTTGTAGCTAGTTTGAGAGGGTATGGGCCTTCTTGGTGATTCTCAGATGAGGTTCAAAAGTTGATGATCATATATGCATTCATGACCTGTAGATTATATGTTTATCATGTGTTTGATGAAATTTCTATCGTGTACTAGGCATGTTTTGGTCAAGATATTGTTCAAGTTTTGAATGGTTAGCTTTATTATCATGTTATTTATGTTTATGGGAACTTACAGGTAGTTCTAGGCAGTGGCCTAGAGGCTTTTTTGAAAAAGTGGCATAGATATTGCGACCGCATGCCCAAAACAGGGGATTTTTGGTCATAATTGCATGCAGACAGGCTTATGGGTGTGGTTGGAGCCTCATAACTGCATGTGCAACATGTAAAGGGTGCGGTTGGAGTGTTAAGTCAGTGAAAAAGAGTTCCAGCTCAGGGATTTATCACCTGGGTGGCTTTCAGGCTCCTGAGTGGTCTGTAATCTCTTAGGGATGTTAGTAAGTTATCAGATTGTAGGCCCCACTTCCATCACTAGAAATTGGAGGTCGTGTCATGTCATATTATCACTCATCTCATGTTTACCCTAGAGAGCTTGTCAAAGCAGGTAAATGTGGGAGGAAGGGTTACAATTTCCTTAAATTGTAAAATTTTAAATTATTATTTTTTTCCTATGCATGTAATAGATAAAATATATAAAATAGAGAATAATGAAATATAATTACACACCAAATATAGTGAATGCAAAATATGCTTTGGAAAATCCTTACAAGAGAAAACCCAATTGGAAGGAGAGGTGCATTTTCTCTCCCCTTCTCTAGAATGGAAATAATGCAAGTACAAAAAGAGAAGGTACTCTTCATGGAATTACTTAAGACCTATGGCTTGATAGGTTGTTAATGAAACTAAATCCTCTCTATTATGTTTTCTCACTCCTAATCTAAATTTTTTATGCTCTACTTTTGAACAAGATATAATAAAAAATGAATGAAACCCCTTTTCCTCCTAGTGGCCCGATTATAACATAAACTGATAGTCAACTTGGGGACATGTTTGACTCCTTGAAATTTCAACTAGTGTTACAAATTTGACCCTTATATAGTATTACTCACAATACCCACATGGCTAGCCCCTTTGAAATGAGTAACAAGGACTGGCATGGAATCCTTTCGAACTATTGTGGTTAATCATGATAGGTCAAATTACAATAGCCATAACTTTTGCATCGAAACTCCAATTTACACAATTCTTGCATTGTTGGAAAGGTATCCAAGTGTAGAATAGTGTCGCTAATTCTATTGCTTAAGTGGGAAATTTTTACCACAAAATACATCATTTAAGGCTTTAGAATGGCCCTTGAAGGTTTTAGACCCCAATTTTCCAAACTAGGTACCACTGATAAAACTTCTCTTGCAAGTTGATTCCTCCACTTTTTCACTCTCAGGAAGCATAAATATCAATGGAAAATAATATAATGATTGAATTCAAATAAACGTATGAGAATAAACTTATATTTGAAAAAATTTATGTTCTTAAGCATGTGAATGAATCTTCATATTATTTTTGTTTTGGAAAGTGCGGCCTTCAGTTCTTTTACATACAAAGTGTAGAGTCCAATTAGGTTTCTCATTGTGAAATCCAATTGGAAGAGAAGAAAAAAATTTGAATTGGAGTGCCCTAATGGCCAAAGAAGACAGGTTTGAGCACATTAACAAGATATACTCTATGTTTTTAAACATAATTATGCTAGGAAACCACATAAATTCCAGTTAGGCCAACCCTCTGACACTTACTTAGGATTAGTGCAATAAGATAATTCCTTGTTACAAGACCACTAAGAGATAGGATGTAATAATCCTTTTATTTGATAGGGTAAGGATGCACTTTGGGATATCAAGGAGAAAATATTTTGACACGTGTAGAAGATTTTTTAATTCCATTTAGACTATCAGGAGAAGATGGGCATGAAAATGAACCAATATACAACTTTCCATTGCTAAAAAAATGGGCGAGAAGGGGAATAATATATTGGTTCAACTTTTGAGGGTTATGTTAGCCACCTATCAAATTTGTTATAGCAAAAGGTGGCTAAAACTTTTTGGAGCCTTCAAGGAACAAATTTTATTGCTAAAAAGTGTTGGCTCTTGAAGACTCTTGAAGGCCTCATGCCTCTGTCCAAATCTTCACTGCTTTTCCTATCTTAAAAACTCTGAAATTATGTTGTTTTCATGAGAAGAAACTGCTTCAAATCATCGTTTTTCCCTTTCCTCCACTCAAACTAACCTACATTTTTCTCCCCTCTTTTCTCCATTAATCTCCTCTATTTTCATGATTCCTCTTCTTCCATTCATGAAAATCATTTTACATAGTTTAAAACTCATTTTTAAACTATTCCAAAACCCCCAAATCCATTGAAAACTCTGAAAAAATTCATGAAAAACAAATTTTTTATTACTAAGGACTTAAGCCCCCTTGGGCTAAGTCTTAAACCACTTCCCCTCCACGTGCCCGCACCCTAGAACCGGGTGCTAGACCCGAAGCGCAATCGCATCGGAGAAATCTACAATGGGTAGATTGAAAAGCCCGAAGGCCCGATTGCGATTGGCCCTTCATTATATAACGCCCCGGGCCTATTATCGCTCCATATAACTAAAGGCCCCACAGACGGGTGCCTAACCATGTTATATATTTTTCCACCCTAAAGTATAAACCTTTGTTTATATAAATTTGTCGGTTTTTATTATTTCCTAAAGTTTTCGCCGATGCAAAGTTCTAGTCACTCTCCACCGTCGATCTGATCCGCAGATCAACGGTGCGTAATCTCTCGCCCTAGTGGCCCCCGCCAACCACTAACCATTGCAAAACAGGGCGGAATCCATCGCAATTATTTCGAAAGAAAGGTGGTTTTTCCCCGATCGGCAGCGATTCCATTCACCGCCCGATGCGTGGCCTTGAGCACTGTTCAAAAAACCGCCCTCATCACGCATTAAAGTTCGGATGTGGAGTGGGCGTGATATTGATGCGCGCCGTCCGATCTGAGGTCACTCATCAGACGGCGGTCGTGCTCCGAAGAAGCCCGTGCGATAACCACAGGTACGGTGCAGTCATAAAAGAATTTCCGCCGTCGATCTGATCTACAGATCGACGGTCCATACTCCATCGCCATGGTCCCCTCGTCCACAGTGGCAGTTGATGGTCCCTGCGCCACATCACCGTCTACGTGGAAATTTTAATTGGCGCGGGTCTTCATCGTTTCTCCACCCAGTCAGCAAATCTGGACCCGAGAACTTTATTCAGCATGGTTTTATTAAAAAAATTTGAAGTCCAGGTGTGTTTTATAAGGTTTTTAACCTATTTTCTCTGTTTTTCCAAATAAAGCGACTCCTTTGCTTGGACTATTCGCCTCCACTCCCGACCGTTGATCTCTGCGCGATCGAAGGCTCTAATTCAAATTCTTCTGCTGCCTTCCCTTTGAATTCCTCTGATCAATATCGACTATTGGATGATGCCATCCAACGGCCATGCTCCCTCCACGCACCTTCTGAAGCAGTAAACCTATACATGCAGGATTTCATAATGTTTTTTGTATTTTGCAGGGTTTAAATGGTTTTTCTGCTATGTCTGAAGAAAATTCAGAGGCAGAGGGTGACGATCCTCCCGCCTTCGATTCACAAGAGGAAACCATTCGCAGGAAGTAGCTCCATGTTTCATCAATGATTCATGAAGCATTGATGCCACATAACCCCTGCGCAGCCCTGCACACCAACAAACACAGTGAATCAACCACAGTCAGATAGTATCAGTGCCGAAGACAAAATATATCAAAACAAAAGATTAAAGACAGATCTGTGGGGATTACGTCTAAGATGGTTTATCAAAAGCCTAATCCCCAATTAAAACACAGTTAAAATAAAAATCATAAAGGCTCATCAGACAGAAAGCCTCCACCGCCACATCTGAGGCAAATTGATTCCTCCCAGCTACCACAATGCCACAATGCCAAATTGATTCAAACAGAGGCCAAAGTTATTGATCAGGACTAGAGATCAGCCTCACAATGCAGCCAGAGAGTAAAATCTGCAAACAAACTTAATGACAAAATATCAGCAGAGTTACTTTGACATCACACAGAGCCTCAAAGGTCAAAAAGAGCTCCCACCGAGCTTAAATCTTTATGTAAATCATTTAATACAGAAGACACCTATGTAAGCTTCTTCATTGAGCCCCCCAAAGGCCGAGAAGCCATTAAGTCTGTAATAATTATCTTTGGAGATCTTTTATCAGATCTCACCTCCTCATCCTTCTATAAATACTACTGCAGAAATGAGCGAGGGGTTGGTTGATTAGGTTGCTGAACTTTGAAAAGTAATTGAGCTGGAAACTTCTAATTGTAAATAGTGTTCACTGGCCCTTGCAGCTCTGCTTGTGATACATAATTTAGGCTGAGATGAGTAGATAATCGCTAAACTAAAGCATTGGACTTAAAGTTGTAACTGGTTTGGAGTATCAATACAAGTTGATTTATGGGATCCTAGTCTATGTTGACGGTGATGTTTTTCTCATTGTAACTTGTTATTTTGTTTCTATTTTCACTGTGTTCATATTCTCTTATAAAGAACAGTATGCATGGAGTTAGGACCTACTGTATACTAGTACACTTCTCTGACTGAAAATCTTTATCTGAATGTTTTCTTCCAATCTGTGTTATTTAGGAATGATTTAATTTAGTTTAAGCATAGGAATGCTGGCGTTCCCTCATCTTATTGCCTTAGTTGAATATTATTCTTGAATGTTATGTTCAGTATTAGTTAAGTAGAGATGAACTAAGGAAGATATGGTGTGCCCTGGTCCTAGTTTTATCCCCAAAGACTGTCTGAATGTTTCCCTTGGAATGTGTTAAAAGTTGGCTAGTTTCAAAGTACTTACCAGATCTTAGGCAATTCTGTGTTATCTTTGTGTTTGTCTTGAAAGTAACCAAGTAAAGCAGAGCTAGGAGAGGATTTATGGTGAGCCCGGCCCGCTAGTTTCTACTCCAACAGTCGCCTTTAAGTTTCCCTTTGTTTTAAAATGTTTTCTATTGAAAGTGTATCAAAGGCTGGCTAGTTTAAAAGTACTTACCAGATCCTAGTTTAATTTTATGTCTTTCTTAAGTGTATGTCAAAATCTTGCTAGTTTAAAAGTACTTACCAGATCTTGGGATGCTCTTTGTTCTCCATCTGTTTAAATTTTCCTTCTTATTGTACCATTTCATTCCATTAATCAAACTTCAAAGAGATCCTTAGACATAGATGACTTGCCCCATGGTCCACTCTTGCCTCTTGTTGTTCTAATTAAACCCTATTATGACTCCATATCCCAATGGACTAAAACCTGCAATTATCTATCTTCCTGGCCAAAGCTTGTTCTATTTTCTTGCAACTTCTCACCTTTGAAACTCTTTGCAGTTAGGACTTTCCACCTCAAACAGTAATCATGCTCAACCATCCAAAAACAAACAAAACCCTTGGCCTTCATAACTAGCCTAATATCATTACCCCAAAATTCAAAGAAAAATCCATCTTTGCACTCATTGGAGAGATTCCTCTCCGGATTCAGGAGGGCTAGATCCTAGAATCCCAAAGTGGTTGAAACGATGTTTCTCCCTATGACCAGAATTTTTCCAATCTTGCTAATTACAGGGAGCTAACATTTCTGGCGACTCCACTGGGTAACAAAACCCAGAATCATTTTCATTTTAAGGTAACCATAGGACATCACAGATTTTTTTCAAAGAACATTTGTTAAATCAACCAGCTGAGCCACCAGAAACTAACATTTCTGGCGACTCCGCTGGGGAAACTTCCCTTAAAACTAAATAAAAACCTTGTGAGTAAAGAGCAGCCTTTTCAAGCACTACCAAAGAATGGTAATCATGATAAAACTTGTTTGAATCAGTGACAAACTAGGAAAACCCTAGGATTCTCATAACACTTTATCTAACCTTGAAAAATCAACTGGCTTAGCCATAAGAGTAGACTTTCTTTGTCTCATAACCAGAGCTAAGTTGTGAAACAGAGTTAGCATATTCTTAGAAACCACACAACTGAAAAATAACTCAGAAAACACCAAAAATATTTCAGATTGGTATCCAATAAACATGGTGGTGGACCATAAAACCTTTTACCTCCAAAAGAGCTAAGAACTTCCACTTGGCGACTCCACAATCCTTAACAGACCTTAAGAATCCACTGGGAAGAACCTTTGTCATTATAACATGGTTTAAAATTCAGTTAGAGGACTGTAGGATTTGAATTTGTGAAATAGAATTAGTTGACCTCTTAAAGATTGTCATACTTGGTTGAACTTTTCCTGTTTATTTGGGTTTGAAAAACATAGCATAGTGGCTCCTAGAAAGATTCACACTAGAGCCCATCCTGACCCTGATCCACCTGAGATAGTTGATAACCCAGAAAGTATCCTTAGGAAGTCTCTTAGGATTAAATTGTCAATTTTTTTCAGATCACCGTTGAGAGCTAATTCAGTCCCTGAAAATCTTTCAGCTCTACAACAATCAGAAGTTGACTTAGTAACTCCATTTAGAACTAGGCCTCTTGGTGATTTAGATCAGTTAGATTCTGAGTCTTCACTTTCATCTCCTGAAACAAGTGATCATCCTGGTATCAGAGAATCAACACCTCCTGATTTGCATCTCCTTCACAACCTAGGTGTCTCTCACCCAAGATCAGCTCAGCAATCTACTCTTGGTCCATCCACTTCTGCTCACCCTACATCCACTGTTCAAACCACTCCATTCCAACCCATTTTCCCTTTTTTTAATCCACCCCTTGTGAATCCACCCCCACCACATATCATGGCAGCATGGTATGCTCCCTTAGTCCTTCCTGTACCATTAGTCAATCTTCCACAGGACTATCACTATCAGTCCAAAATTCCATTGTATGATTCTAGCAATGCTACAACCGCATCACAACATGTGGATAAGATGAATGACTACTTTGACAGAAATGAAATTGATGATGATTCTGTCAAACTTAGATTATTTGCTCAAAGTCTGGGGGGAGAAGTAAGAAAATGGTTCAAAGGCTTAACCCCCCACAGCATAAATTATCTCCAAACCTTCCATCAGACATTCTTAAACAAATGGGAAGTAAATAAAAACCCCCTCCAAGTCCTTTCTGATTACAAAAATCTCCATAGAAACACGGGGGAAAGTGTACAAGCTTATTGCACTAGATTTAACAATGTGTATAATGCACTTTCTCCAGAGCTAAAACCTCCACAAGGCTCAACTTTAAACAAGTTTCTTGAAGGGTTTGACCCTGAGATGGCCTATCAGCTGAGGGAAAGAGATCCTGCAACTCTTGAAAAGATGCAAAAGGGTGCTCTTTCTGTGGAAATCAACTTGATGGAGAAGAGAGCAAGAATGAAAAATGAAAAGAGAGTATCTTTTAGAGAGGAATCCACACCTTCTACTTCCAACTCAAAGATGGAGAAAATGATGGAAGAAATGATAAAAGAGATGAGCATAATTAAGAGAGCATAAGCGAGCCAAATCAAAATGCTCCTCAAAACAGAAACCAGAACCAGAATCAGAATTTTAGAAGGAACCAACCTCCAAACAGACCTAGGGAAGATGATCAACAGATCACTCCTCCCTTTCATCAAAACTATGTAAGTGAGGTTGAGGAAACAGATGAAATAACAGAGGAAGATGATATCAACATGCTGGGGGTAGATAATGATGACTTCGAAGTTAATTATGATAGAAAACAAGGTCTATACACACCTTATGATGACAAAAGAGATGGTGATGAAAATTATTATCAAGACATGGAAAATGTCAGCATAGAGTCTCAAAGAGAATATGACCTTAGAAGCAAAACTAGTCAACAAACTCCCAACCTCAAAACCTCTGAAAAATCTTCACAAAACAGCACTGTAAACAAGCCTAAAATTGTCAAACAAAAGGACAAAACACTAGCTGTAAATTCTGATAATGGTAAAGAGAAAGGCACTCAAAACAATGAAAAACAGAGTGCAGACATTAGTAGTACTAACATCTTAGCTAGTACTCCTGTTAAAACCATTTTGTCAAATGTAAATAAAACAAATCAGCAAGCTGATGTTGCCGATAGAGCGACAGCTAATAAGGCTGAAACAAGTACTTTAAAGAGTCAAATTCCTTTCAGCCTGGAGCAGGAAGTTTCAAAGATCAAAATCTCTATTCCCCTGACAGAGTTCGCTGCCCACAATGTATATAGGACCCAAATTTTGAAGGCTTTAAATATAGAGTAAAATGAGGATATAGTCAATCTTAACGATGATCAACTAGAGTTGATTTTTGGCCCTAAGATTGAAGGTAGATATCAAGAGGGACCTGTTCCTCCCTTCTATGTAAGTTTAAACGTTCATGACAAAATTTTACACAACGCTATGCATGATTCTGGGGCTTCTCATAATTTAATGCCCAAAGTTGTAATGGAGAGCCTTGGTCTAGAAATCACCAGACCTTATAAATATCTCTACTCCTTTGACTCAAGCAGAGTAAAATGTTTAGGATTAATCAAAGACCTCTGCGTTAACTTAGCCCAGATTCCAGCCAAATTCTTAGTAATGGATATTGTTGTGGCTGATGTGCCCCCAAAATATGGAATGCTATTATCAAGATCTTGGGGAGCTAAGTTACAAGGGACTATGCAGATGGACATGACCTATGCGACTATCCCTATTTTCAATCAAAATAGAAGACTTTACAGGGAATCCCATATGCAATACACAGTTACAAGTCAAGACAGACCACAAAACTCTCCCCTTTATTCTGTAAATACAGGCCTTGATTCTTTTATTATGTTCAATGATGAAAATTTTAGTGAACAAGTGACCTTGTCTAATTTAACGACAGATAGAGAGGAGGAACAAGATAACGTAGGAATTTCAAAACTGTTTGCTGAACCTGAGAACCCTAGCAAACTAAAAAAAGGTCTTGAGCTACAAGTCGTGAGTCCATTACTTTTAAACCTTGATAGTCGAGCGAGCATCCCTCAAATAAAAGAAAAATCTTGGGGGATCAAAATAATTACAACTAAGTGCTAATATTCCACAACAATCAAGAAGCACAGTAGTTGAAGAGGACGGTAACCAAACAGACGAAACCGAAAACATTCCTCTATGGAGTATGTATTTTGACGGGTCATGTACTAGAACTAACGCTGGTGCAGGTGTCTGGATTTGAAACACTGAAAACAACCACACAGAATGTGTTTCCTGTAAATTAAACTTTCAGTGTTCCAATAACACAAAGGAATATGAATCCCTTCTTTTAGGCTTACATCTATTGAAAAGGTTAGGAGCCAAAAGAATCAATGTATATGGGGATTTAGAGTTAGTCATTAGGCAAGTCAATGGGGAATATAACGCAAATCATCCCAGACTTAGGGCCTACCGAAACGATGTCATGGACCTTGTTAAAACATTTGAGGAGTCCAAACTGATTTTTGTCCCAAAAAAAAGAAATATCGTCACCCACAATTTAGCCTTTGCAGCTAGAACATGCTTAACGCCATATGAAACCAAAGACTGCACAACTCAGATAAAATTTAGACCAGCCGTGCCTGATAACGAAAAGTATTGGCAGGTGTTTGACGGAGACAAGCAAATAGAAGACTTCATGTAATTCAGAAATGAATTCGAACTACACAGTTCGGACTCAGACTATGATACAGACTGCAGTGAAGAAAATTTTCTTTGGAGAAGAAGAGTCGTCTCCTGAGCTTGTCAATATTAATTTTTTGACTAGAAAATTAAAAAAAAAAATAGGATTGAATGCAGAGTTAGAAACAGAGGAGTTAGAAACTCTGCACTCTAAAGATGAAAGTTTGCCAAGCGGTCTAGCACCTTTAGAAGAGTTGTTTGATTTTAACGATGTGGCAAATAAACCAAAACTGGAACCTGTAGAGACTGAAGTGGAAGAGTGCAATATAGGCAGCGAGAAAAAACTGAAAATGATTAAACTATCTAAGACTTTACCAGCTCACATTAGACTCAAATACATAGAGCTGTTTAAAGAGTTTTCTGATGTTTTCACATGGAGTTACGAAGATCATAAGTCCTATGACACTGAAATAATATAGCACAAAATCCCTCTCAAAGAAAACCAAAAACCATTCAAACAGAAACTGCGCAGAATAAACCTTGTCCAGTTTCCTTTGGTTCAGAAGGAGATCATGAAAATGTACGATGTTGGTATTATTGTCCCTATTAGATATTCTGAGTGGGTATCTAATCTGGTGTTTGTTAGGAAGAAAACAAGAGAGATCGGGATTTGTATAGACTTTAGAGACTTAAACAAAGCTTCATTAAAAGACAACTACCCTTTACCTAAGATGGATCATATTTTACAAAGGGTGGTAGGCTCTAGAAGAATTTCTTTGCTTGATGGCTACTCAGGGTACAATCAGATCTTAGTTCACCCTGCTGATCAATTAAAGACAACCTTTACTCCACCATGGGGCACTTTCATGTATGTGAAAATGCCCTTTGGTCTAATGAACGTTGGAGCAACCTTTCAGAGAGCCATGGACATAGCATTCTCGGAATAACTGGGCTACTTCATCATTATATACCTTGATGATGTCACTGTGTTTTCAAAAAAAGATGAAGAGCACTTAGAACATTTAAGAAAAGTTTTCGAGAAATGAAAAAATTTTGGGATATCTTTAAACCCTAAGAAGACACTATTTGGTCTCCAAGAAGGTAAAATTCTTGGGCACATCATTTCAGAGGAGGGTATTAAGATAGATCCAAAGAGGATTGAGGCCATATTGCAAATATCTCATCCTCGAAACATCAAGGAGTTGCAATCTTTCATTGGAAAGATTAACTTTTTGAGAAGGTTCATCCCCAACTTGGCTGAGCTCCTTAGGAATATCACAAACATGTTAAAGGAGGAGCAAGGGGTAAAATGGACCTTGGAAGCAAAGAAGTCCTTTGAACTGGTGAAACAAGCGTTAACCAAAACACCGGTTCTTATAAGTCCTGATTTTTCAAAAGATTTTTACATTTTTTCATTTGCATCATAACATACCATAGCTGCTATCCTTTTACAGAAAAATCCACAAGGACAAGAGCAGCCTATTGCATTCTTTAGTAAGGCATTGAGGGATGCCCCTCTGAAGTATAACATTATGGAGAAGCAAGCTTTTGCTTTGGTTAAAGCTTTGAAAGACTTCCTTTAGATAGGTACATCCTTCACTCACACATCATTGCCTTTGTCCTGAACTCAGTTTTTTAAAGACATTCTAACACAGACCCGATGGTAAGAGGTAAGTGGATTTTTGTTATTCTTGAATATGATTTAGAGATAATACCCACTAAACTTATCAAAGGCCAAGGTCTAGCTAGATTAATGGCTGAATCAAATTTTGAAGTTCTTGATATAAATATGATTGATGCTTTGGATAACCAAGAAGGATTCTCGACTCCCATTTTTGAAGACCATTTTATGAATTCCTCTTGGTATGCTGATATTATTTATGTTTTGCTTAATTTAAATACACCTCCTGGTTTGACAAAAACAAAGGCAAGGTTCCTAAAGTTAAAAGCCGTAAACTATTGCATTATAGATAGATGTCTTTATTGGAAAAATGCAAGTAGTGTATTGCTTAAATGTTTTCCTGAGTGTGATGAAGAGAAGGTTAAGAACGAGCTTCGTGAAGGAGAGTGTGGAGGTCATTTGTACTGGAAGACAACCGCCAACAAAATTTTGAGGGCCGGTTTCTACCGGGCCTACTCTTTTCGATGTGCATAAAATGATCATAAACTTTGTCATAAATGTCAACTTTTTGAAGGCAAAAGAAAAACTTCTACTCCCTACCCTCGCATCCAATCACCGTTGAAGCCCTTTTTCCAAAGGGGGACTCGAATTCATAGGGGAAATCCATCCACCATCTTCCATTTCCAAAGATAAATGGATTCTCAACGCCATAGACTACTTCACTAAGTGGATAGAAGCCATACCTTTTAGGCAGGCCAATGATTCTATTATTATAAAATTCATGGAGACTAACATTCTCTCCAGATTTGGCTGTCCTACCAAGATCATCACGGATAATGCAGCATCATTTGGATCAAAGAAGATGGTTGAATTCTGTCACAGGTATCAAATAACATTGGGGCATTCCACGGCCTATTACCCTCAAGGCAATGGACTTGCAGAATCCTCAAACAAGAGTTTAGTGAACATAATCAAGAAACTATTGGAGGACAACAAAAGGTCTTGGCACACAAAGCTAGTTCATGCACTTTGGGCTGACACATTGACTTTGAATAAATCTATTGGCATGTCACCTTTCCAGCTTGTGTATGGTACTGATGTAATTTTTCCAAACAACCTTGGTGTACTAGTGATGAATTTGATTCAAGAGTTGTAAATTGAAGATAATGACATAATCAAAAGAATAAATCAGACCATTCATGTTCAGAAAAATAGAGAGGAGGTTTATAACAAAGCATTGCAAAAGTGGGACATCATTAAAAAGCTTTTTGACGGAAGAAAAAAGGCCAAAAATTTCAATATTGGGGAAATTTTTTTGAAGTGGGACTTGAGGGAAGACAAGGGCAAGCATGGAAAATTTGACAACTTATGGCTTGGCCCTTACTCTATCCATTCAGCTGCTGGTAATAATGCCTGTTTCTTGCAAGAGTTGAATGGAGCAGAATTTTTTGGGGGTCCTGTCAATGGCAGGATGCTCAAGCATTACTTCTCTTGATCCATGTCATGTTTTAAAGCCTTTTTATCTTTTTCCATTATAAATATCTCATCCACCATTGCATTCAAAGTTAGAAAAATCAAAATACAAAAACAGTGAAAGAAAAAAAAAGAGAGGGCAGATTGTGAAAACAAGAAAGGTACAACCCCATACCAAAAAGAGAAACAAATATGAAAGTGTGCAAGATCAAATGCCACTCCTAAAAGAACACACTTCTAGTTATTCAAACAACCTAATATTGACTAATTAGTTTTAAATTTTCTGCTAATAGGATAGTGAATTCGATTTTCCAAAATTTTTAATCTTGGCTTATCAGTAGATAGATTAGGATAGAAATTAAAGGTTCAAACATGCTCAAAATATGAACCTAAGTTTCCAAAGAGAATGACTCAAATCGGTTTTCCAAATTTCGATTCTAAAGATGTAAAATTGTTCGGGATGCCTAAAATCAAATCCGGCTTAGTGAAGGAAAGACAGCTCAAACAAAAGTCAAAACAGAGCTATACAAAAGAGGAAGGAAATGCTTTCAAATTTCATATCTCAGGCCTTCCAATTTTTGTTTTAAATTTTCTGCAAAATAAATGTTTATGTGCAGCTTGTTTTTATGCCATAGATCACAACAAGTCAAACAACTTAATCTTGACTTGACTATTTTTAAATTTATGTTATAGAATTTAGAGAATAAAGTCTGTTGGACAGTTTAATCCCAACTGACAGTAGATTAGGTAGAGAATCATATGGGCTCAATTGTTTAATCTGATTCCATGGAGTTATAAGGAATAGAAATAGATTAGATTTCCTGCTTTCAAAAGAATAAAATGTTGTGAAAAGAGTTTTCCAATCCAAGTGCACTCTAATGAAAAAAAAATGCTAGATCAGTAGGATTGGGTAGGTAGAAAGCTTGTATTGATAAAGATCCATTGTTTTTATGACTGCTAATATGTTTTCAAAGCAAGATCATACCAACAAAGGAAGGGAACACAATGGATGAGGCACAGGTCAGCCTCCCAGACAACACAATGGATGTGGCATAGGCGCCCTCCCGCAGAGTGCACAAGTAGTTCTGATGCCTAAGAAGGAAAGAAAGGCACCACTCCCAAGTGGAGCCACCGTTAGCCACCTATAAAATTTGTTATAGAAAAAGGTGGCTAAATTTTTTTGGATCCTTCAAGGAACAAATTTTATCACAAAAGTGTTGACTCTGCCTTTGGTCGTCACTTCCAAATCTTCACCGCTTTTCCTATCTTAAAACTCTCCGAAATTTTGTTGTTTTCTAAGCGGGAGAAGAAATTGCTTCAAATCATCATTTTTCCCCTTCCTCCACTCAAAAAAATAACGTGCATTTTGCTCCCATTTTTCTCCATAAAAACTCCTCTATTTTCATGATTCCTCTTCTTCCATTCATGAAAATCATTTTCCATAGTTTAAAACTCATTTTTAAACTATTCCGAAACCCCCAAATCCTTTGAAAACTCTGAAAAAATTCATAAAAAAACAAGTTTTATTAATAAGGACTTAAGCCCCCTTGGGCTAAGTCTTAAACCACTTCCCCCACATGCCCACGCCCTACAAACCAGGCGTTATGCCCACCAGGCACTTATCGCATTGGAAGTAATCCACAATGGGTAGATTGAAAAGCTCGAAGGCCCGATTGCGATTGGCCCTTTGTTATATAATGCCCTGGGCCTTTTATTGTTCCATATAACTAAAGGCCCTGCAGACAGGCGCCTAACCATATTATATATATACCCAGCCCATACCATAAAACCTTTGTTTATATATAAATTTTTTGATTTTTATTATTTCCTAAAGGTTTACCATCGACGCAATTTTTTTTTCATTCTCTTCCATCGATCTGATTTGCAGATCGACAGCACGCAGTCTATCGCCCCAGTGGTCCCCGCCAACCACTCACCATTGCAAAAACCGGGCGAAATCCATCCCACTGCTTTCGAGAGCAGGGCAATTTTTTCTATTTCGCAGCGATTCCATTCATCGCCCGACACGTGGCATTGAGCACTGTTCAAAAAACCACCCTCATCGTCCATTAAAGGTCGGATGTGGAGTGGGCGCGATATTGATGCACGCCGTCCGATCTGAGGTCGCTCATCGGACCGTGGTCGTGCTCCGAAGAAGCCCGTGCGATAACCACAGGTACGATGCAGTCATAAAAGAATTTCCACCGTCGATCTGACCTACATATCAATGGCCCATACTCTGTCACCTCGGTCCCCTCATCCACAACAGCAGTCGATGGTCCCTACGCCACATCAACGTCCACGCGAAAATTTTAATTGGGGCGAGTATTCATCGTTTCTTTGCCTAGTCAGCAAATCCGGACCCGGGAACTTTATTCAACATGGTTTTACTAAAAAATTTTGAAGTCTGAGTGTGTTTTATAAGGTTTTTAACCTGTTTTCTCCGTTTTTCCAAATAAAGCGACTCCTTCGCTTGGACTATTCGCCTTTGCTCCCGACCGTAAATCTTTATGCGATCGACGACTCCAATTCAAATTCTTCTGCCGCCTTCCCTTTGAATTCCTCTAATCAATCTCGACTGTTGGATGATGCCATCCAATGACCATGCTCCCTCCACGCACCTTCTGAAGAAGTAAACCTATACATGCAAGATTTCATAATGTTTTTGTATTTTGCAGGGTTTAAATGGTTTTTTTGCTATGTCTGAAGAAAATTCAGAGGTAGAGGGTGATGATCCTCCCGCCTTCGATTCACCAGAGGAAACCATTCGCAGGAAGTAGCTCCACGTTTCTTCAATGATTCATGAAGCATTGATGCCACATAACCCCTACGCAGCCCTGCACACCAAAAAACATAGTGAATCGAGCACAGTCAGAGATTATCAGTGTTAAAGACAAAATATATCAGAATAGAATATTAAAGATAGATTTGTGGGGATTACGTCTAAGATGGTTTATCAAAAGCCCAATCCCCAATAAAAACACAGTTTAAAGAAAAATCATAAATGTTCATCAGACAGAAAGCCTCCACCGCAAAACTAAGGAAAATTGATCCCTCCAGCTACCACGATGCCACCTGTGCCTCAAAGCTTTCATATCCGAGGCCAGATTTATTGATCAGGACCAGATATCTGCCTCACAATGCAGCCAGAGAGTGAATTCTGCAAACAAACTTAATGACAAAACATCAACAAAGTTACTTTGACATCACACAGAGCCTCAAAGGTCAAAAAAGGCTCCCACCGAGCTTAAATTTTAATGCAAATGATTTAATACAGAAGACACCTATGTAAACTTCTTCATTGAGCCCCCCAAAGGCCGAGAATCCATTTAAGTCTGTATTAATTATCTTTAGAGATCTTTTATCAGATCTCACCTCCTCATTCTTCTATAAATACTACTGCAGAAGATAAGAGAGGGGTTGCTTGATTAGGTTGCTGAACTTTGAAAAGTAATTGAGCTGGAAACTTCTAATTATAAATAGTGTTCACTGGCCCTTGGAGCTCTACTTGTGATAGATAAGTTAGGCTAAGATGAGTAGATGATTGCTAAAATAAAGCATTGGACTTAAAGCTGTAATTGGTTTGGAGCATCAATACAAGCTGATTTATGGGATCCCGATCTATGTTGACGGTGATGTTTTTCTCATTGTAACTTATTATTTTGTTTCCGTTTTCACTGTGTTCATCTTCTCTTATAAAGAACAACATGTATGGAGTTAGGACCTACTGTATACCAGTACCCTTCTCTGACTGAAAATATTTATCTAAATGTTTTCTTCCAATCTGTGTTATTTAGGAATGATTTAATTCAGTTTAAGCATAGGAATGCTGGCATTCCCTCGTCTTATTTCCTTAGCTGAATATTATTCTTGAATGTTATGTTTAGTATTAGTTAAGTAGAGATGAACTAAGGAAGATATGGTGTGCCCTGGTCCTAGTTTTATCCCCAAAGACTGTCTGAATGTTTCCCTTGGAATGTGTTAAAAGCTGGCTAGTTTAGAAGTACTTACCAGATCTTAGGCCATTTTGTGTTATCTTTGTGTTTGTCTTGAAAGTAACCAAGTAAAGCAGAGCTAGGAGAGGATTTGTGGTGAGCCCGGCCCGCTAGTTTCTACTCCAACAGTTGCCTTCAAGTTTCCCCTTTGTTTTAAAATGTTTTCTGTCGAAAGTGTATCAAAGGCTGGCTAGTTTAAAAGTACTTACCAGATCTTAGTTTAATTTTTGTAATAATATGGAACTAAAGCCGGCTACTAAAATTCATGTACTCGCATCTGGCTGCTCTTTGTTCTCCATCTCGTTTAAATTCTGGTTCTTGTACCATTTTGGTCCATTAATCAAACTTCAAAGAGATCCTGAGGCAGATGGACTTTTTCCTGTGGACATCACTTTGTTTCATGATCTGAATGGAACCATTATGACTCCATAGCCCAATGGAATAAAACCTGCAATTATCTATCTTCCTGGCCAAAGCTTGTTCTATTTGCTTGCAACTTCTCACCTTTGAAACTCTTTGCATTTAGGACTTTCCACCTCAAACAATAATCATGCTCAACCATCCAAAAACAAAAAAAACCCTCGGCCTTCATAACTAGCCTAGTATCATTACCCCAAACTTCAAATACAAATCCATCTTTGCACTCATTGGAGAGATCCCTCTCCAGATTCAGGAGGGCTAGATCTTAGAATCCCAAAGTGGTTGAAACAATGTTTCTCCCTGCGACCGGAATTTTGCCAATATTGCTAATTACAGGGAGCTAACAGGTTACAATTAGAAGCAATAAGGATCTAGCATGATATTTTGATCTACATTCAATGCTATTAAACAAATAATTCCATACTTCCACCACAAAGTCCCTGTTTGAAACTTGTTTTGGAAATTTGTCACCTTTTCCTTCTCCTCTAATTGTTGTATATCAACAAAATGGGAGGGTGAACAAAGATGCCACAAGAGAAGCGATAAAGGTTGAAATATTTATGGATAATATCAAGCATGTCCATTTCTAAGTCTATGAAAAAATTAATAAATCACATGAAAGGTACAAGATTCGAAATCAAAAACATAGAATTAAGAACACTTTCAAGGTATGATATTGAGTATTGTTGCACTTGAATAAGGAAATATTGTAGGGTCCTCATAAGAAATTCAATTAAATGACACATGGTCATTTTAAAATGTTGGAAAGGGAAGGAAACAATGAACACATACTTGTTAAACCTCTACACATGTACATTTATTCAATGATGAATGCGAAGGAATGGAAATATCTACTATCCATCTATCCTTTATGAGGAAAATAAGGGGAAAGCCTTATCTTCCATAGAAGGCTTATCATCAAATGTGTAACAAGAATTTGTATATCATATAGTTTCCTAAAAGAAGTCTAGAATAATCATAGGGAGACAACAAAAACTTTGATAACATATAGTATCCTAAAAGAAGTCTAGAATGATCATAAGGGGATAAAAAAACTTTGATAGGTTGGACTAAAGGGGAAAACATCAAGCTAATCAAACTGGTACTATAATAAGAGATTAATGAAATTTTCATATCCTTTAAAATTAAAACTTTTGGGGAATTAAAAGCCTTAAAAAATGGAGAGAAATGATTTGAAGTGTATCATTATATATTTTATCGTCATTCTTGGTGGTTTTTTAGGTGGAAATTAGGTTTTTTCCCCAATTAATCCCATTTTAGAGTTTGATCCAAACAAGGTGATTTTTTACCTTAAACTTTCAAACCTTATTTTAGAAATTGAATAACTATTTTTTCCCCAAAACTTTGTGAATACAATTTCTAGCTCATTGATGTTATCCTACTCATAAAGAGCTTTATAATGTTCCAAGGATCACCATATTTAAAGATAATATGAAGGAGCTATTCTTTTTTATTTCAATTATGCTTTGACCACCACAATATATAGTAGATTCCACATCGAATCTCCGCTCACACATGTGAAGTGAGTCATGTATGTAATTTCAAGAAGATCCTAAAAGATCCATGTTAGGTCCTTATATTACTAGTATAGTCCCTTATTGTTGTTATTGTTAGTGTAACCCCCTTATTGTTATTGTTGTACCCCTGTAACCCGAATATTTTTATTATTATGCCCTTACATTATTATTGTTAGGTCGGCTAGGATTATAATGTGATCCCATGGACTCTTATTTATAGAAGGAGGTTTTGTCATTTCTATCATCCAAGAATTGTTCATTTATGTAATGTATTGGAGGCTTCCCCCTCAAAGTGGCTAATTTCTAAGGCGTTGATCTCTCTTTTCTTCTATTTTTGGAGCTGGTTTCATAACATTTGGTATCAGAGCTTTGGATTCTAGGGTTTCGCTACTCCAAACAGGTCATCGTGGAATTTTCGCCATAAATTTTTTTCGATGAAGGTTCAGAAGCTAAATTTTTTACAGAGTGAAGCCGAAATCCTGAGGAACATCATGTAAAAATTTTAGATCTTAGTTCGCAATATTTTCGGAGATATGATCTGTGGTAGTTAGGGTTTTTCCATGCTCCTGAATTTCACCTAAAACAATTCATTGTGGAATTTGTGTTATAAATTTTTGTCTGCTAAATTTCAAAAGCAGGAATGTTTACATAGCGAAGCTGGAACCCTGAGGAACTTCCTGTAAAAATTTCAGATCTTGGTTCACAATACTTTTGGAGATATGATCTGTGGAATTTAGGGTTTTTTCAGGCTCCCAAATCTCATATCAAATAGGTGACCGTGGGAAAATCGTCATAACTCTTTCTATGAGCATCGTATTGGAATTATGTAAAAAGTGGCAGGAAGTACATGGACCGTAGTGTCCTGAATATCAATTTTAGATCCGAAGGAGGAAACAGTGACACGTGGCACACTGTACAATTTCACTCTACTGAACCAGTCCATAATTAGGTCATTGTGGGAGATTGGGCATGACTTTCCCTTAAAGAATCCAAATTAGGTCAGACCTGTGGCATTCGAAAGAAGATTCAGAGGGATACTACAGGACCGAATTTCAGATATTGAAGATCTAAAATCACAGATATAATTAAGTTTTAATATTGATCTCGTCAAAAGCAAGAAAAATGTGTGTATTTTTTTTTTAATTGCATAAGTCTTGTTTGAAGAATCAGTTTGAATTTATTGATATTAGTATTGGGTTCTAAAATGCCTCCTAAAAATAATTCAACACCCATTAAGCCTTCATAAGTCTCTACTATGACTCATGAGGACAAAGAAGCACAACACGACATATCAAAATTACAAGAGCAAGTGCACCAAATTTTGCTCTCGCAAAGAGCAACAAAAAATGAAATGGAATTTTTGAAGAAAGGCGTGGAAGCTAAGATGGATGGTTTGAAGAAAGGCATGGATGGTTTGCAGAATGGCATGGAAACTAAGATGGATGGCATGGAATCTGGCATAGAATATAAGATGGATGACATGGAAGAAAAAATGAAAAACATGAAGAATGATATAAAAGCAGACATGGAAGGTTTGACAAAGTTGATACAAGAAATGTTTCCAAATGGAGAAAAGATAGTAGAGAAAACTCATGATGAGAAAAAAATAAATGTTAACCGTGATTTCATAAAATCTAATGTTGTATGGAAGACCCACCATATTCCAAAGATGGATATGAGGAAGTTTGATGGCAAGGATCCCGTAACATGGATACTACAGATGGAGCAATATTTTGATCTCAATAATGTGCAAAACACACAAAAGGTACGCATTGCAACTTTACATCTAGAACAAAATACATTTGTATGGTATCGATGGCTTTTCTCTGGTAAAAAATTGTCACTTGGTCAATTTTTATAGAGGAAATGATAGCACATTATGAGGATACAAAGAGCAACACCTTCTTTAGCCAATCGATAAATCTCAAACAAAAGGGTTTAGTGGTGGAGCACATTGAGGACTTCCAAAAATTGAATATAAGGGTAACTGATATTCCAGAGGAACACATGATTGATGTCTTCATAGGGACATTAAAGGATAACATCCAACATGAAGTTCGTGTTTGAGAACCTGATTCATTGGAGAAGGCATTCAGATTGGCAAGAAAAATTGAATGTAAAATTATGGCGACAAGGAAGCGTACCACTAAGATCTATAAAGATGGAAGTATTTATACTCCTAGGCTTCCACAACCTACAAGGTTGACACCACAACAATTGGAATAAAAAATATCAAATGGGCTTTGCTACAGTTGTGATAGAAAATACAATAAAGGTCATAAGTGCACTGAGAAGAAATTATTTTACATAGATTGTGAAGAGGAGGAATAAAATGAACAAGAAATCTCAAAAGAAGAGGATATACACCAGGAACCAACCCTAGAAGAAGAAGAAATGAATCTGACCATATCGTGTAATGCATTGGCATGTATTACCACTCCTCAAACTCTCAAGATAGAAGGACATATCAAGAAGAAAAAGGTAATAGTGTTGATTGATTCAGGTAGTGCCCATAATTTTATTCATGGTAAGGTAGCCAAGGAATTGAATTGTTTCCTATACCTAGCACTAGAATGTCAAGTGATGGTTGAAAATGGAGGAACTATAAATTTCTCTAGAAAATGTCATAATATCAAGCTAACCATGGGGGAATATGTATTGAATAGTCCAATGCTTTCCATTCCAATGGGAGGTGCTAATGTTGTACTAGGATTACAATGGTTACAATCTTTGGGGACGATATTTTTTAATTTTCAAGAACTTTTCTTGAAATTTTTTTCGGAAGGAAAGGAAGTCTAATTACGGGGTATCGCAGGGAAGCCGGGAAAGATAATAAACTCTAATTTCATGAAAAAGATTCTAAAGAAAGAACAACGACCTGTGTAATTGCACAATTATGCTCACTAGAAGTTCCAACATAAAAATCATCAATTTCTCCAGATCTCAAAAAATTCTTGGAAAATCATTCCAAGGTGTTTGAAACTCCCAAAGGACTCCCACCTATTCATGATCATGATCATGCTATTCATTTGATTCCAAGAAGTGTTCCTCCTAACATGAGGCCTTACATATATCCTTATGTCCAAAAGAGCGAAATTGAACGTATGATTGCAGAAATGTTAGAGGTTGGTATAATTCAACCTAGTCAAAGTTATTTCTTTGCTCCAGTAGTATTGGTGCACAAGAAGGATGGATCATGGCGCATGTGTCCGGATTATAGGGAGCTCAATAAGCTCACTATTAAAGATAAATCTCCCATTCCTGTGATTGATGAATTATTGGATAAATTACATGGAGCAATTTATTTTACCAAGTTGGATCTTCGTTCAGGATATCATCAAATTAGAATGAAGACTGATGATAATAGCATTTCGAACTCATGAGGGTCATTATGAATTTTTGGTCATGCCTTTTGGCCTTACCAATGCACCTTCTACATTTCAAGGGTTGATGAATTCCATTTTCAAACCCTTCCTTAGAAACTTTGTGCTAGTATTTTTTGATGATATACTAATCTACAGCAGGTCTTGGAAGGATCATGTTGAACATGTTGACAGGGTGCTCAAACTATTGCAGGAGAAACAATTATATGCAAAAAAGTCCAAATGTTTCTTTGGAGTACAAGAGGTGGAATATCTCGGTCATATTGTATCTCACGAGGGTGTTAAAGTGGACCCTAACAAAATTAAAGCCATTAAGGAATGGAAAGTTCCCACAACCATAAAGCAGTTGCGAGGATTTCTCGGGTTAACAGGGTATTATCGCAAGTTTGTTAAGAATTATGGGAGAATAGCAGCACCTCTAACAACATTATTGAAGAAAGATGCATTTTCATGGACTCCTTAAGCAACTAAGGCCTTTGAACATCTTAAAGATGCAATGTGCCTAGCACTGGTCTTAGCTACGCAAGACTTCACAAAAACCTTTATTGTGGAATGTGATGCCTCAGGAAATGGAACTGGTGCTATTTTAATGCAAGAAGAAAAACCCATTGCCTTTGAAAATCGTCCAATCAAAGGAAAGTATTTATAGAAAACTATTTATGAGAAGGAAATGTTGGCAATACTACATGCACTAAATAAATGGAGACCTTACCTAATGGGAAGACACTTCAAGGTAAAAACTGATCATGATAGTCTTAAACACTTTTTGGAACAAAGACTATCTTTAGAAGAGTAGCAAAAATGGGTCACAAAGATGTTGGGCTATGAATTTGAAATCATCTACAAAAAAGGGAAGCTAAATGTTGTCACAGATGCACTCTCAAGAAATGATGAAGAGGTGGAAGCATTGATTTGTGCCATTTCTATTATCCAACCAGATTGGATAACCAAAGCAAGGGATGAATGGAAGAAGGACAAAGAAGTGTGGACACTCATTCAAAATTCGTAGCAAGATCCTAGTACATCTGATACATTTAGTTGGAAAAATGATTCCTTATGGTACAAAGATCGCTTATATATTTGTAAGAATTCCCAACTTAAACAAAAGATTCTTTTGGAATTGCACACTTCTCCTTTAGGATGACACTCAGGATTCTTAAAAACTTACCACAGGGTGAAGAAAGAATTTTTTTGGGATGGCCTTAAATCAGATATTCAAAATTTTGTGGCAGAAGGTTTGGTTTGCCAGCAAAATAAAGTTGAGACAATTAAGACCCCGGGTCTTCTATAACCTTTATCCATTCCAAGTCAACATTGGGAGGATATTTCAATGGATTTAATCACATGTTTACCTAAGTACGAAGGAAAGAGTGTCATCATGGTGGTAGTTGATAGACTTACCAAGTATGCGCATTTTTGTGCATTATCTCATCCATTTAAAGAAAGTAGAGTTGCTACTGCTTTTATGGAAACAATTCAAAAGCTACATAGAAACCCAAAGATTGTTGTAAGTGGCAAAGATCCCATTTTACTGGAAATTTTTGGACGAAATTATTTTCTTGTTTGGGTACTCAACTAGCTCATAGCTCATCTTATCATCCTCAATCTGATTGTCAAACTGAGATAGTGAATAAATGTTTGGAAGGATATCTTCATTGTTTTGTATCTGATAAGAAAACACAATGGGTCAAGTGTTTACCTCTCGCTGAATGGTGGTATAACACTTCCTTCCATACTGTAGCAAAAATGACCCTATTTATGGAACTTTATGGATATCATCCACCGTCCATCACATCATCTTTAAGAGAAAATTCTAAGGTTCAAGCAATGGAAGATCACATCAAGCATCAATAAGAAGTTCTCAAACTCTTAAAGGATAACCTAAATTTGGCACAAAATCGAATGAAACAACAAGAAGATCAACATTGCAACGAGAGAAGTTTTGATGTAGGATATTGGGTATTTTTATGGCTACAACCATACAAACAAATGTCCCTCAATCAAGCTAAGAAGGATAATAAATTATCGCCAAAGTACTATGGTCCTTACAAGTTGTTGGTAAAGATTGGTACTATGGCATACAAATTGGAGCTTCTTGCTTCTTCGCGAGTGCATCCAGTTTTCCATATTTCATACTTAAAGAAGGTTATAGGTGACAAACTTCTAGTTCAAACAATATTGCCAGAACTTGATGAGGAAGGAAAAATCATATTGGAACCTGAAGTAGTCACGGAAACAAGAACTCGACAACTACGAAATCGATCAATTTTTAAGTATCTCATCAATTGGAAGAACTTACCCACTGAAGATTCTACATGGGAGGATGCTAATTTTATACGGAAGCATCTGGAGCTACTCAAGCATTGAGGACAACACTTTTTTTAAGGAGAGGGGCATGTTAGGTCCCTATATTATTAGTATAGTCCCTTATTGTTGTTAGTGTAACCCCCTTATTGTTATTGTTGTACCCCTATAACCTCAATATTGTTATTATTGTGCCCTTACATTATTATTGTTAGGTCGGCTAGGATTATATTGTGATCCCATGGACTCCTATATATAGAAGGAGGTTTTGTCATTTGTATCATCCAAGAATTGGTCATTTATGTAATGTATTGGAGGTTTCCCCCTCAAAGTGGCTGATTTCTAAGGCGTTGATCTCTATTTTCTTCTATTTTTGGAGTTGGTTTCATAACAATCCAAAACACCATTCCTAATTAAGAGTTAGAGAATGTAAAAAATCCCTAACTCTAACTTTAATATGTTGGAGTAATTGTTAAAATATCAATTGCTAAAAGAGGAAGTGATTTCAACCCTATCTTCGTGACTTTCTATTCCATTTTTGAGTAATACAAAATAGTGAGATATCAAATAAAAGCATAAAAAAATGTTGAGCATGTAATTGCCTAACACAAGCCATAATGTTTATTTTCTCTATAATGAAAAAATATTTCTTTCTAATTTAATTTATAAATCTCAAAATAGAAAACAATTTCCATTATAAATTTCTTGCAATAAATCTTTATGTTTATAACATGTCTATTTCACTAATATAATATGTTATAATTTTCCTAACTCTAACTCTAATATAATTCTAATATTATAATTTAATTAAGCAATGATTAGACAATAAACTATAATTTCATTATATATGTAATAGTATATTTTGATATTTTTCACAAATTATTTATTAAAATATTTAAAAAAATTACAAAATTAAATTAAAAACTATTAAAAAAAAATCATCAACCATTCATATTTCCCAATAATTTATTGCCAAAATCTACTCCTAAAAAACATCATATAAACATGATAATAAAGACAACCAATTAACTTATTTAAAAAATAAAACTTCACATACTCAATATTTTTTTTTTTTTTTGAAGTGAACACCATATTGAACCACCCTATTAAATATTAATGTTGAAACTAAATATAGCCAACATATGATTTAAAATGTGACACAACTTATAATATTTTATTTTATTTTGTTAATGAAAAAAAAAGTTATCTTTTTAATATTAATTTTATACTCATTTAAAATAAAAATAATCTTTTAATATTTAATAATTATAATACATTTTCAATTATATTCTGAATATCTTCACGTTTATTTCAATTTATTATATACATAATATATAGAATATAAAATATTAATTCAAATCCAAGGCTTATTTAGCCAATACCTCCACCAAAGAACTAACTTCTCTCAATTTGTCTTTTCGATTTAAAAACTCATTAACATTTGTTGGAGTATATTCTACTATTCTAAACCGTCCCTCACCCCGAAAAAAGGAAACGTATTGTGCATTTCAATACAAAAGAAAGCCATATCTCCTCGTGCCTTTCTCCCCTTTTTATGTTGTTATTGTTTCTAGAAAATATTGGGTTTCTATTAAAGTTTATATATTATATAAATTTGAGTGGATTATAATTATATTTAATTATTTTTAACTTATATTTGAATGGATTATTATTATATTTTTATATTTAATGATAAGAGGAAGAATAATATATCTATTTAATTTTTATCAAATTATTTAGAAAAAAACTTAATTATATTAATAATATTGAATTATTATTTTAAATATAAAAAATTATTTTACATACTGAAAAACTCTAAATTAATCCTTAACAATATAATTAATATACATACTTTGTAAACCAAGTACATTCAAGTTTGTATATACAACACATGGATTTACACTCATTTACTTTAATATATATTTATTTTTAATATTTTTTGAATAATTTTTTCTTGTTCACACAACATTCCATTCCTTTTTATATTGACACTCTCTCATTTTTATAACATAAAAAACAACTCAATCAAATTCACTGAAACCAAACAATATCATCAACAACTATATCTTAATAAGTTTGGTAATTTTTTATAATATTATTAACATGGTTTGTCTAAACTTTAAATTTTAATTTGAAACATTGATATTGTGTGTCATCAATGTAGATTAATCAATTTTGCATGTTGCTTCTTCATGTTATGCGAATCACCTAGATATTTATTTAGATATTTTAAAAGCATTAAATAATGGTTTGTACTCTAAAATCATTTCTTGTAATAGATATTATTATTCTCACTTAAATCTATGATAGTCAATGTGAAACTTATTTTCCATGCTATTTGTTCACTATCTAATAAACACAACCCTTTAACTTCAAATCACTTATGCATATCTTATAGGCTTTTTATCGTCATATTTTTTACACTAGCATAGATCCATCTAACTATGGATCTACTAAGTGCTAAGAGGGATCAAATTTATCAAGATGAAAACCTCTTTTTGAGTGTGAAACTTGAGGAAATGTTTACACCTCAAGAGATTTGATTCCTCTCGATTTTTTATAAATTCTAATCATTAAGAACATAAATCTTTATCTTAATCTATATGGTCAAATGATTCTTAATTTATGTGCGCTCTCCCTCTCTCAATTTTATTTACCCCTCACCTCAACGATTCCTCATTCTTCTCTCCTCCTTCTTTCAACTGTTTCTCCTCAAATTCCCCCCTTTAATCTCTCTTTTTTTTTTTTCACTTTTCTTTTCCTTTTTTTACTAGGTTTTTATTTTTACTTTAATACTTACTCTCATTTTGACTTAATTTTCCTTTCCTTTTTAATTTCTCCAATCTCTCCTTTAGTTCCCCTTCCCCTTTTTCCTTGCACCTTTCAATTTAATCTAGTAATCAATTCAACATAACTTTATTATTTTCTTTCCTCCATTCAACAAATATTTTTCCTTTTTTTCATCTTATCTCTCTCACCCTTTAAATTTGAACCTTGACACTCTCTTTCAGCATCTTTATTTTGCTTCTTGTGTTCCTGATCGATGTGGTGTGAGACATTTCCACTCCTCTTCATAGTTTATCTCTAAAAACAATCTAGCATGTGTGTCTATTTCACATATCTATATTTAGAAATATTTTTATTTTTAAATATAAGTTTATTAACTAAATTTATTAACTTGTTATATGTTTATTAATTATATGTTTTTGAAATTTCATGATTACGGATATAAATCATTATTATTTAAACTTATTTTAATGTAACATGCAAATTATGATTTTATTTTATGGAAATTTTATTTATAATTTTATTAATAAAATTAAAATTATAATATAAAAAATTAAATGGAATATATTTATTATTTATGTTTTTTTATTAATTATTAAATTAAGCCAACATTTAAATGTTCAGAGTACCTCTTGGTGCAATTATATGTTCTAAAATACCGTGGTTACAAATATAAATAATTATGATTTAAATTTACTTTAATGTGATAAACATATTATGATTTTTTTCTAGAAAAAAAATTTCTTACAATTTTATTGATAAAAACAAAGTTACCATATAGCAAATTGATTGAATAGATTTATTATTCTTATTTTTATTATTTTTAAATTGAGCTAACAATTAAATGTTTACACTCGTTTATCGATATTAAGACATCTCCCCTATATTGGACTGTAGAGTGTCTTTAGATGCAATCATAAATACATAATTCATTAAATGAACAATAAATCACAAGACCTTGCTCCCACACATTCACTAAAAACAATAAAAACACTCATGTTAAGTGTCCAAAGTTATATCATCACATATCTCCATATGTTGCATCTTTTCTTTAGTTAATAACCTTACTAAATGTGAAATTCAATAGAATCAAATCATAAACTCTTTAGATAATTTTGTCCATATATATTGCATTTTTTTTTTTCGTTAATGATTAGCATGATTAGCTATTAAAGATGCAATATATTTTTTTTTCCATATATATGGCATTTTTTCTTTTGTTAAACTCTCTACATAATCTTCTCCATATAACTTCTTCTTTCTCTTCCACCAAAAAAAAAAAAACAACTCTTTATTACAAGTCAAATTTTAATTTACCATTTCACAACTTAACCCATTAACATAAATAAAAAATATAAATCCATAAATAAATGTAAAAAGATAACCATAACACTCACATGACACTAGTTTAATTTAGTTTAATAATAAAAATTTAAATTTTATAAGAAAATTTATTAGTTTAAATATTAAAAGAAAATAAATAACTTTTTTCATTATTTTTAAATAATATTTAGATTGTGAGTATTAATTTACTATATATGTATAAATTAATAATTATAAATTAGTAAAAATTGTTAAATACACCTTAAGTTGCAGATGGTTTACCACCTTGTCACATGGATATTGTGCACAACCATAAATTCCTTCTAAGAAAAAAAGTTACTATTTAACACTCATTTATATATCCATACTTTTGACTCACCAAAAGGTTTAGTCTACTTGTTATAAACATAGAAAGCACACAACTTAAACATGTATGTGTATCATTTCCCAAAATAAATGGTTTTTGTAAGGAAAAATAGTTTTATAAAGAGGTAGGAAAATCCAGAAGTATTTGTTCTGTTATGTAAAAGAAAATAGTTTTCACCGCATTAATTAATATATGAATATATCAACAAATAAAGAGGTAAGAAAATTAAGAAGTATTTGAGAATGGCAAAGTATGGTAGTAGTTTACATGTCAAAAGGTTGATCATGGTAGGTGAAATGCAATATACAAAGCAAATTTTTATACGAAGAGTGGGACATAGAGTAGACAAAGGCATTACAAAACATATATGTACTTGTCAAGAGTGGTGTGATAAGGTTCATGGCGCAAATATCGAGGAGTTGCGATAAGAGTTTTAAGAAGTCCCTTAAATAAATATTATATAAAGCATGGGAAACATTACTCTAACAGGACAATGATGCAAATTATACTATCCCACTTGTAATACCTAAGGACTTAATATGCCAACATATAAAAAAATATCTCCACTAATGTCAAGCTCCTAGTAAAGTAATGAGAGGCCCGCATTTGTCACTATAACTTATATGTGTACTTATATAGTCAATGAGCATCTCCTTCCCTCTAATTGTAATATTTTAATGTTACTTTGTTTTGTGAGTATAAGTCTCCATAGAAAAGGACAAATGAAAGGTGACATTGCAAAGTAATAAAGGTCGTTGTCACTTTGCTTATTCAACCCTTGCCATTGCCATGGTGGCAGGTGTGCATTAAAGCACCTAAGGGGTTAACTTGGTGAAGAGAAGGGGTAGGGGTAGGGGTAGGGTGAGGTCTTGAGGTCTAATCACGTCACATGCATTCCGACAAGAAATTGTCTGAGTGCCTTCACTTGTGGACAAGCTTCATAACCTCCCCCTGGTACTTCGCCATCACCATTCATGCTACACTGCCTCCACCTTCGCGATGGATGGGACTCCGTTGAGACTTTGGAGCAGTGAGTGACGTGGTTCATCAAATGGTCCCAACCATCATTGCAATACCCATCTATTTATTTTTATTTTTATTTTTTTAATGTTGCGTTAATACAGTCTAAACTCGTTTTATTAAAATGATTGATTTTTTTAAAATAATTTTATAATTTTAAGTATTTTTTTTAAAGGAAAAAGACATTATCATGTGAAATAAATAGTGTTCATGTATCGGACCACAAATTTTAAAGAAAAATATCGCATTTCACGATATTTTCTTATGGATGGTGAACAAGAATATGTACGTTTGTGTTTTATGTGACACTTGTACAATATAAAATAAAATTACAACTATGCAAAACCAAAATAACTTCTACATGCTACACCTACCATTCTAGCAAACTCTAATATAATATTATGTCAATATACCTTATTTTTCAAATCTTAATATTTCAATTTCTCATATTTATCAATAAATTATTTCTTAGGAATTTTTATATTATATTTTTGGATGTTTTGTTTTTCAATTATATTTACTGAAGATAAAAATTTCAATATATTAATTAATTTTATTTATTTTTATTCATTTTTAACAATTTATATCTTATTTTGAATATTTCTTACTTAATATTATCTATTTGTATATTTATATAAATTTAAACAAAAATCTATTAAAAAAAAGGTGTAATAATCAACTTTAGACTTTCACTTCTACTAAATGCAATACAATTATTCACACTATAAACTTCCATCAAATACAATGCATTTATTCACACCATAAATCTCTACCAAATATAATGCATTTATCCACAACATGAATAATCCCTTTAAATGTTATATTTGATTTTTGAAAATTTCCATAATGAGAATACTAATTAACCAAATACAATGCATTTATTTACCCAATGAATCTTTATAGAATACAATGCATTTATTCAAAACATGAGTTAATCAACCAAATACAATGCATTTATTTACACAATGAACCTTTATGGACTACAATGTATTTATAAAAAAAAACATGAATAATCCTTTTCAAATCGATTTTTTTTTAAACTTTCATAATAAAAATATTAAAACATATGTGAGTTAAAATAAATTTTACTAAAAATAAATAAATGTAAATTATACATTATAACATTATATATTAACTAATATAAACCATATTTGTATTAGTTTTAGTATAAGGTAATCATCATCATTATCATAATATTAAGACTTTATAAAGAAAACAATAATATATAAGAGGTATATAATTAAAAGTTATAATATACTAAAATATAAATTCATTGAGGATTAAATCTAAGTAGAGAGGACAAAAATACTTTTTCCCCTCCCTTAATATAAATTTATCAATATATATTTCAGAAAAATAAATAAATGAAAAAAATGGCTTATTACATTATGGAAAGTGAGAACTATTTTATATCTCAATGTTAAAGAAATTATAATATATGTTTTATTATAATCTTTGTTTTGTATTAAGGAAAGTAACGTGTAAGTTTATTCATAATATTGACATTAATGTATGTTGATCCAATATATTATGTTATACATTATGAAAAATATATTAATAATATATTTAATGAAGAATAAAGAATATTTATTCACATATCTTTAAATATGTAAAAATAATACCAAGGCAATTTATTAAAATACAATAGCACATAATAACACATATTTAAGTTCTTTTAATAGTTACGCCCATTGAAATAAAATAAAATGTCTCATTAATCTTTGTTTTGTATTAAGGAAAGTAAAGTGTAAGTTTATTCATAACATTGGCATTAGTGTATGTTGATCCAATATATTAGGTTATACATTATGAAAAATATAGTAATAATATATTTAATGTGGAATAAAGAATATTTAGTCACATAACTTTAAATATGTAAAAATAATACCAAGACATCTTATTAAAATACAATAACATATAATAACACATATTTAAGTTCTTTTAATAGGCAAAAACATTTTATCAATCACATAAGGACTTTACGCCCATTGAAATAAAATAAAATGTCTCATTAAAGTCCATTTAAACTAATTTGGCTTGTATGACATGTATTAAGTTCATTGGGCTTACTCATATAAGTTTGGACCTTTAAGTTTTTTTTGAATAGCAATTCACTAACCACTATATCTCATATTTTTTCCTATAACATGTTTTTTCGTGATGAAATAGATCAAGTCTTATTTAGAAAAGTAAGAAGAATTATAGGATCGATGGGCAATTTAGCCCATTTAGAATATTACTGATATTAAATGATTAGGCTTAAAGGGTTTGATTAGATATGATTAAGTCTTTACTTTTGGAGAAAAATATTACAGAGAGATATAACTTTAAAGTATCAAATTGTGACATAATCTCATAAATCATTTGAATTTAAAAATCACAATTTTGGCAACTCTAAAGCAACAAGCAGCGTTGTGCTAAGTAACTATGATAAGCTAGAGAAAACATAAATATTAAACTACATAAAACATAAATTCTATCCATAAGTATGTAAAACATAAACCTGAATAATCAATATGCAAAAAAAAATTGATTTCTTTCATTAAAAATAGACAGACACCCTATATGTCAGTCATCGGTTGCTTTTATTTTAATATCTTTGTTTAATTGTATTTTACTCAGTGTTGACAAAATCGCTGAAATATAGCGAAATTTTCGAGGAAACGAAATATCGCCAAGAAAATATCGCAATATTTTCTCTCCTCGAAAATATTGCGATATTTCCTAAATATCAACGATATTTCGGAAAATATCACGCGACGATTGAAAATATCGCTAGGCACTCTTGGGTCGCGTCTAGAAAAGGGAAATTTGTCTTTTTTTTTGTCATTTTCGTCATTTTGGCTTGGAGAAGGAAGGGGAAGAGCTTTGTGGTGGTTGTCAAGGAGGGATTGAGGATCAAAGAGCCATTATCACTATCAACTCAGAATTTTTTGTTGATCAAAGATTGAAGACCAGTGAGAGAAACTTCATTTCTTCCATTAATAGGTATGTTCTTAAAAACCCCTATGTTAATGATTTTTTCATAGATTTAGGTTTATGCTTGCTTGCCTCTTTGCCTACCAAGATTTTGTTTCTTTGTCTTTTTCCATTTGCTATGATTTTCATCCCCATGAGCCAATGCAAGGGTTTTCTCCATATTTGGACAACAAGCTTCATTTTTTTTTTACTTTCTTATGCACCCTCTTATTGCCATTTTTTTTGTATGCATGTTTAATGCCAATTATTTGTTTTTTTGGTGCCCTATGTTGAAATTTGAATTATTTCACTACAAATATGCCAAATCCTTGGACCCATTTTGGGAGTATGGGGAGCTTGATGGTGGGACAAATCAGACACGTCTATCATGCAGATTGTGTGGGACCAAGATGGTAGGAGGGGTTACAAGATTGCAATAACATCTGGCTAGACTCCCTGGACATGATGTTATACCTTGTACAGTTTCTAGTGCGAAAATTGTACAAAAAGCTCTTGAAGCAATTGCTGAAAAAGACAGAAAGATAGCTACTAGGGAGAGGGCACTGAATCCTGATCTCAGATAGATAGTTGCTAGTTTTATTTGTTTTGCAGCTTTGTTACATATAACTCATGATGATGAAATACTTGTAAGTTTTATATATGTGATATTATTTTGTATTTGTTTTCCACATTTGATTTCTTGATTGGACAATTATGAAGGATTAGCAGGATTTGGTATCGACTTTGATATATCATTTTTATTTTACATCCACTACATCCACTACATCATATATATCAGTGCTTTCTTTATATTATGTTTCAATGTGTTTATTTCATGTTGTTAGTGCTTTATATGTTTAAAAATTTGAAAAAAGAAATTAATATGTTAAGCATTTTTTATGCTTGCCGATATTTGCCGATATGTTCTCCGATATTGCCAATAAGATGTTTTCTCAACCCTCGCCGATATTTTGTCGATAATGATATTATCAACACTGATTTTACTTATATATATATATATATATATATATATATATATATATATATATATATATATATATATATATATATATATATATATATATATATATATAATTTTAAAAATATTATTATACAACAAAAAAACTATTTTATAATTTAATATGAACAAAATACGTTTAATTTACTATAACTAAAAATTTATAGTATAAATTTTTAAATATTATTATATATAATATAATAAGGTTATACGAGAATGTAATTGCCAAGTTAAAGAGCAATGAGGGGTGGTCGAAAGATATTAAGTGTAATATCGGAGTTAAACAAGGTTGCCCCCTCTCCCCTACCCTATTTGGAATTTACATCGACAAGCTAGAAGGTTGTTTAGAGGAAGCAAGATGTGCTGGCACGATCTTAGCTGGGATAGTCATCATCCTTCTTCTCTATGCTGACGATATTGTTCTTCTCGCAAGGTGCCCATCTGATCTTGATAAGCAACTTAGACTTCTTAAGGATTTCTGCTCTACCATGGGTATGTCTATTAACACTGACAAAACAAAAGTTATGATTATCAAATCCAAGAAGGACACTTACGCTAATTTTATGTATGACAATAGTAACTTGGAGGAAGTGTCTTCTTACAAATACCTAGGAATTGATATTCATCACAAGCTCAACTGGAACTATAGCATTCAGAAAAGGATTAATGGGGGGTGGAAAGCTTATTTTGGTCTTGAAAATAATTGTAAAACGACAAACCTCGTAATGTGGGATAGAAAGAAGTTCCTCTTTGAAACTTTAGCCACTCTTGTTATCTTATATGGATGTGAGGTTTGGAGTTGCAGTATCTCTAGAGAATCCTGGAGAAAGATTGAGCAAATCCAGAAGTGTTTAATAACTTATAACCTTAAAATTAAAAGCAATACACCCTATCCTATTCTCCTTATAGAAGTGGGTCTTTCCCCTATCGAGAGCCTAGTTATGACTAGGCTTCTGTTGTACAAGCACAAGCTCAATAGCATAGGAGACCATAGACTTCCTAAACTAGCTTTAAATTCCAGCCAAAACCACCTAAGGCTTAAATGAGGTTGGTATAAAGACACCAGGGCTTGGTTAAACCATTGGGAGCTCGACGAGAATGTTGCATTGCAAAACATTAATAACATTAAAAAAATTGTCACTTCTAAGTTCAAAGAAAAAATGTGGTGTGAGAAAGATCTAGCAACTAAAAGAAAATTAAGATATTATAAGGAGGTCATCAACCCCACCCTAGAAGATTAAAAGTATTTCTCTGTTTTAACTAGCTCAAAGAAGAAAATTAATATAGCCAAGATTAGAATGAACTCTCATGAGCTCCATAGTGAAACAGGTCATTGGACAGTTCCTAAAACACCATGGATGTAAAGGATCTGCCATCTCTGTGAGAATATGAACATCGAAGATGAAAATCACTTCCTCTTAGAGTGCCCCGTGTACAACCACATTAGAGCTCAATTTCATAATCTTTGTTGCAATACTGACCTTCCTAGCCTTTTAAGATGTCAAAATTATAGTGAGCTTGGGAGGCTTCTCTCCAAGCTTTTTGAGCATAGGAATAAAATCTTAAATCAAACTAAATAACTCTTTTCTTTAGGTCCGATAAACCAAAGATTAGTCTCAGTGGACGTTAACCACCACCACCACCACCATCATCATAAAATAACCACTTTATAATTTAATATAAATAAAATAAGTATAATTTACTATTAAAAAAAAATTATACTATAAAATCTTAACTATACTAAAATATAATTAATATAATTAATAATTATATTAAACAAAATTACACTAATTAAAAAAATTAATGTAAATTTATTTTAATTTCATATTCTTTTAACAATATTAATAAAAATTACATATTTAATAATCTAAAAAAAAATATGTATACGGTAACTGTAAATATAAAATATAATAAAATAATTATAATAATTAAAAAAATTGATAGTTTTTTTGTTTTAACATATATTTTCTTTTTAATTTCCACATAATAATATTGATATATATTTGAATTATAATATTATGAACGGTTAAAAAATATTTCTTATAACCTTTTAATAAAAATGTTATTTATATTTGAATAAAAAGTTATTTTTTTAAATAAAAAATTTATTAAAATTACATATATGTTTTTACATTAATAATTATAATATTTTAAAATTATATTTAGAAAAAATATATAATTAAATATAAATAATATTATATATAATTTTCATAATATATTACATTAAAAAATATATTATAGTATATATTAAAATATATACTATTGAATATAATAAACAATATTATATCTTATTTTCATAATATATTATAATTTTTAAAAGGTAAATCAAAATAATTTTACCAACTTTATTTTGAATCATTTTAAGTATAAAATTAATTTATTGAGATAATTGTTAATTATAGTTTATGTTTATTTATTATTAAAATTATATAAATGAAAGTTGATTTTAATTGAGGATAAACAATTGATAAATATATTTATTTTTATAATAAAAATAAAAATGATTGTCAATAGTATGTAACATAGGTGAAAAATGTTGTTATCCTCTTTACTCTAATTCAATAATCATATATAACGTGTTAATATCATAATAAATATATTATTGTAACGGCTTTGTCACTTTATCTAAAACATCCTATTAAAACACATATATTCCTCATTTTTATAATTAAAAAAATTAAAATGAAGTGTTTTTAAGTTTCTTCTATTTTTATAAGTTAAGAAGAAGATCCTTAGTAATGTTAGTAATGTATAAAGGACACTTAAAAAGAAAGTGTTCTTCATTTTATATTTGATTAAAATCAATTTAACTGTAATAATACTTTTAATGGTATCTGTGTTTTGAAAATCCACCACTTCTTTTATCATCTAATGATTAAGCCAAAATACCCTATATTTAGTTTACTTTTCCCTAAATTTTTGGTTTTTAGTAATATACTAGGAATTTTAAGAAACATCATAACCTTGAAATTAATTAGTTTGCATTGATGATGATATTTACTATTCAATGTGAATACACTATTAAAAAGAATTAAACTAAATATCTTTTAAAATGTCATGTCTATATTTAACTGAAGGAAATGACAATATGAAAACTATCGAGCAGTTTTCATAAGTGGAGAGTCTTGAAAAGTAATGAAGTTATACATCTAGGTGAAATTATATGTTTTATTATCCAAAGCTAGACAAGTTAAATGAAAATGGTGTTCATTCTCAACCCCCTTTCTATGATAAATTCACTCATCCTAAATTGTTATAGTGTTATCTAATAACCAATTATAATAGGGAGGTTGTGAATATCTTGACAATATTCATTTTGTTCTAAAAGCTTACAAAGTTGGAAAACTAGTTGTTCATAATGAAATTGGGATTTATAAAATCTATGTACTATTCAAGTATTTCCTCTTATTAATGATTTCATTATCATTGCAAATTTTAACTTTAAATTTCCTAGGAATATAACGGTTGTTGCTCTCACAAAATGACATGGTTTAAAAAATGAGGAATTAGATCTAAGAAGTTTTTCTTGGTGGCCCATTTATAACCATTAAAGACTTGGTACAAAGAAAGTGGTAGAGAAGTTGATCCAAGGTCAATGTGAGATCAACCTAATGGTTACACATAACTTGTAAATTTGGGCTACAATCTAATAATATAGAAATGCAAATTTAGGGAACTGAGAAAATATGCATAAGAAAAATGTATTTGTCTATTTTGCAAACGATGAGAAATTTAAGATGAGGTGTATGGGATACTGCATTATCCTATGTACGAATAAACTGTAGGACATAAACATTTCAATATAGATATTTGAGAAGCTTACATAGCTTATTGTTTACCAACAAAATAAATAGACCCCTTTATATTAAGGATGTTTTGGAACACCACCCAAAAAATCATAGTACATTAGAGATTAACACAACTTTGAGAAAAATGAAACAAATCTATGCTCAACACTTTTTTTTTTGTAATTCTTTATATGGCCTCTTAGATTTAAATTCACAGTACATTAAAGGTTGAAACAACTTTGAGATAAATGAGACAAAATTATTTTCAATCTAATTTTTCTTATAATTTTTTATATGGTCTCATAGATTTTATAGAACCTTACATGAATGCAAATATAAATTTTACAATTTATTTTATAAATTAATATTATTGAAATTATTAATTTGATTTTTTAAAAATGTAATTGTAATAATTAAGCTAAGTCTTATAATCTCTATCCTAACCTATTTTAAGTTTAGGGTATTAAAAGAAATAAGAAAAGGTATATATTTTCTTAGCATGAACCATTTTTGCTTATGATATAAATATATAATCATGATATTAAATTCCGCAGAAATTCATTCAACTAAATAAAATAATGAGATAAGGAGCGTTTCCTAATCATAACTTTACACTCAATGGTTGAAGCTCAATGTTGAAGAGGGGGATTGGATATCCTTTGCTTAATTTAAACATTTCTTTTAAAATTTTATTTAAATATCTAATCATGAATTTAAATTCCATGGAAGTACATCCAAATAAATAAAAAGTATGGGGGTAGAGAGTGTTTTTTAATGATCACTTTAATCTCATTCAATGTAAATCCAATGTCTAAAAAGATGATTACATAATTTTAACGGTAATATTTTGTTTGATTTTCATTCATATTTCTTAAAAATTACCATATCTCCAAACTCAATAGCCATATAACGATCACTAGAATATCAAGCATATCAAAAAGAACTTTCTTTTTTCCTAACACCAAAGTATGCATCTTTATAATTTTTCTAAACTCTAAAATATGGTTTCTAATCTCTATTAATCTTTCTTTTTATCATTAGCACTCATTTTCATACTATAATTCCAATAATAAGTTCATGATGAATACCAACTCCAAGATAATTGTATCAAAGAACTTTCTCTCCATTGTTATTGTCATACACACCATCCTGTAATGATTTTCTTTTTAAATTAAAACTTCTTTAATTATTAATAAAAAATAATATTTAGAAATTTTAATGCATCTTCAAAATTTTCATATTAAAATATACCTATTCCTCATTTTTATAATTAAAAAAATTAAAAATAAGTTCTTAAGTTTCCTCTATTTTTATAAGGTAAGAAGATCTTTAGTAATATATAAAGGACATTAAAAAATAAAGTTTTCTTCATTTTATATTTGCTTAAAATCACATTAAATGTAATAATAATTTTATTGGTATGTTTATTTTAAAAAGGCACCATTTCTTTTAGCATATAAAGCCAAAATATCCTATCTTTAGTTTACCTTTCCCTAAATTTTCGTTTTTTTAAGTAATATATGAAGAATTTTAAGAATAATTTTAATCTTGAAATAAATTAGCTAATTTATATTAATGATGATATTTACTATGCTGTGAGGTAAGGTGAATACACTATTAAAAATAATTAAACTAAATATTTTTTAAAATGTCACATCTATATTTAAATGAAGGAAATATGAAAATTATTTAGTTGTTTTTATAAGTGGGGAGTCTTGAAAAGTAATGAAGTTATACATCCAGGTGAAATTATATGTTTTATTATTCAGAGCCAAACAAGTTAAAATGAAAATGGTGTTCATTCTCGACCCCTTTTCAATAAGAAATTCACTCATCTTGAAATGTTCTAGGGTTATCTAATGACCAATTATAATATGGAGGTTGTGAATTTTCTTATTAATATTCAAAATATTCATTTTGTTCATTAGGCTTACAAAGTTGGAAAACTAGTTATTCATAATGAAATTAGGATTTACTAAAATCTATATAGTATTTCAAGTATTTTCTCTTATTAATGATTTCATTATCATTGCAAATTTTAACTTTAAATTTCCTAGGAATATAAGGGTTGTTTCTTTCACAAAATAACATGGTTTAAAAAATGAGAAACTGAATCTAAGAAGATTTTCTCAGTGAACCATTTATAACCATTAGAGGCTTGGTACAAAGAAAGTGGTAGAGAAGTCGATCCAAGATCAATGTGAGATCAACCTGTTGGTTACTCATAATTTGTAAATTTGTGTTACAATTTAATAATATAGCAATGTAAATAGGGAACAAAAATATATAAATAAGAAAAATGTCTTTGTTTATTTTGCAAACAATGAGAAATTTAGGATAAGATGTATTGGATACTACATTATTCTATATACGAATCAATAGTAGGATATAAACATTTAATTCAACATAATTATTTGAGTAACTTACATAACTTATTTTTTACCCCTTTATATTAAGGATGTTTTAGAACACCACCCAAAAAATCATAATACATTAGAGATTAACACAAATTTAAGATAAATGAAACAAAACGATGTTCAATACAATTTTTTTTTTGTAATTCATTATATGGCCTCTTAGATTTAAATTCAAAGTACAGTAAAAGTTGAAACAACTTTGAGATAAATGAGACAAAACTATTTTCAATGTATTTTTTTCTGTAATTCCTTATATAGTCTCACAGATTTTATAGAGCTTTACATGAATGCAAATAGAAATTTTATAATTTATTTTATAAATTAATATTATTATAAATATTATAATTTATTTTATAAATTAATATTATTGAAATTATTAATTTGATTATGCTTTTTTTAAAATGTAATTTTAATAATTAAGCTAAGTTTCATCATCTCTATTCCAACCTATTTTAAGTTTATGGTATTAAAAGAAATAAGAGCGGGTGTATCTTTTCTTAACTTGAGAAATTTTTGCTTATGATATAAATATATAATCGTGACATTAAATTTCACAAAAGTTAATTGAACTCAATAAAATAACAAGATAAAGAGCGTTTCCTAATTATAGCCTTATACTCAATGGCTGAAGCCTAATGTTGAAGAGGAAGATTGGACATCCTTGCTTAATTTGAGCAATTTTTGTTTTTAAATCTAGATATCAAATCATGGCTTTAAATTCCAAGAAGTACATCCAAATCAATAAAAGGTATGGGGTAAGGAATTGTTTCTTAATCATTACTTAATCTCATTCAATGGAAGTCCAATGTCTAGGAAGATGATTACACAATTTTAACAATTATATTTTGCTTGATTTTCCCCCAAATTTCTTAAAAAATACAATATCTCCAAACTAAATTTCCATATAATGATCACTATAGTATCAAACATATTAAAAAGGACTTTTGTTTTCTAACATCAAAAGTATGTGTCATTATAGTTTCTCTCAAATCTAAAATATGGTTTCTAATCTCCATTAATCCTTCTTTTATAATTAGTATTCTTTCTTTCCATATTATAATTTCAATAATGAGTTTATGATGAATACCAAGTCCAATATATTTGTATAAAAAACTTTCTCCAACTTGTTATTGTCAAATTTTTAAAAATGATGGTTGATGGACACTTGGTGACCACTACATCCACAAGAAAATCTAGGTCGATCAACCCCAAAGAGAATCAAATTCTGTTAACCAAACTAGCAAGGCCTAACCCCAAGGGTGTCAAAGAAAATTGACCATGTGACTTCCCAATAAGCGAGTACTTAACAACGAGAACTCGACTAGTTGAACTAACCTTTGGGGCTTTCGAATTATTATTGTCATACACAATATCATGTTAATGATTTTCCTTTTAAATTAAAACTTCTTCTAATTATTAATAAAATAATATTAAAAAAAACTTTAATGCATAAAGTAGAGGAAAAATTGAAATAACATTGAACTAACTTAAGTGAAAATACCTACCACAATTATATAGTGAAGCAAAGTATTCATAAAACATAACATCAAATGCGAAAACCTCTAACATAAAAATACAATACAAAGGATTCTTAAAACATAACATCAAATGAGAAAAACTCTAGCATAAGAATACAATACAAAAAAAATGGTGACAATTGTAAATAAATGAGGGATTTGTCTAAATTCATCTTAATCTCAATCTTATTTGTTATAGTTTTCACAAATATTTGAAAACTTCAACTTGTCAAAAGGCTCTTTATCATAAAGAATAATACCATTTATGTCAATGCAAAGAATAATATCCGTTATATTAAAAAGGGTTATGATTATTTGATATGAAAAGGGTGATGATTATTTTTACTAGATTATTAATAGTTTTTTTTATAGATAAAACAACTTTTTTTTAAAGGAAATTCACTAAAATTCGACAATATAATTTCAATAATTTTTGTTGTTTAAAATACGTTTTTAAATGAATAAATAGATTCAACACCATGAAAAACCTTTAAAGCACAATTATACATATTCACAAGTTTTTAAATTTTTTTATCAAATTTTGATTAAAATTAAGAAAAAATGTAGTGGAAAAAAACTATTTCGTCTCTAAATTATATTATGCTAAAATTAATTATCAATTAGAATATAAATTAATTATCAATTACTTAACAATTAAAAAATAGAGATAAATTACATTACTGGTACTCATTAAAACTTTACCCAATAAGATTAATTTCAATTATTATTTAAATGGGGATAAGAGAATATATACTGTTATTTGGATTTATACTATTATTTAAGGTGTGGGGAAGAATATCTTAGTCCGTAGAGTGGGTTTTGATAACAGAGGGGCAGGGGTGCTTTTTAAGCCAACCCCGAAAAGGCTAAGGGATTCCCTATATGTAAGTAAAGGACACGCACATTTATATATATGCCTTCAAAAAAATCACAGCGACATCATCATCACAAAGGGTGAAAAAAATACCGAGTTGTGTAGAGACGGAGACGACAAAGGAGGAAAAATAACAAAAAACAATAACCGTAAAAGGCGGAAGAAAGAGACGAGAGAGAAAAACTGAGGCCATGCGTTGAAGTGTGTGGAGAGGACGGGGTTAGCCTCACGTTTCCCATTTTTTACCAAGGTATTCCAAAAATCAACGCAGTGAAAAAGGTAAAGTGGGCGTAAAACTTTACGCCGAACTCTCTGTCGCGCTTCGATTATATATATTATACTGGTTAAATGTCGATTGTATATTATATTTTTTTAATGTGACAACATGCTGTGTACGTTACCGTGTGGAGTTGAATGAGTGGGGGAGGCGAAATAAATAGCGAGGACGAAGGAATAATGAATGGGAGGCAGGCAGGGAGAGAGATAGAGCGCGTTGATTCTGGTGGTTTCATGGAGATATGAGGTGAGGTTAAGATAATGTTTGTGTTTCTGTTTCGGATGGTCATGGCGTGCGGGCGATGATAAGAGCTCCCGGGTTTCGATTGGATTTCTGTGAATGGAGAGTTTCGGCGGCGAATCTTGCTTTGCAAGTAGCAATATATCCGTGTTGTATTTCTGGGCATTGTCCATATGTCCCCGGTTCGAGTCCCTGGAGGTCTAGACCGGTGGATTCGGTTCTTGAAAACCCTCGCGGGTTTCCACGGGGCTGCTCGGAATTCGGAGCCCAGGGTTTGGGTCAAGAATCGAACCCAGAAGCGGAAGCTTTTTGCTGTAGCTGTTGCTAAACCGGGCTGGGAGGAGGTAGTAGTACTGTTTGGAGAGGATCTGGAAAGCAAGCGTTGAAGTTTGAGGAGGGGAATCGAACGCATGACCGGGCGGTAGATAGATAGATAGACTGGATAGCGTGACGACGACGACGATGAGGATTTTGTCTCCGTTATTATTATTCCAACAGGAGGAGAATACGGAGCGGCATCAAAGGCTTAGTGGAATAACAGGTCTCGGCTGGACCATCTTGTTGAGATTCGGCTGCTAATAAGAATAGATTGCGGTGTTTTTTTTTTTTCCGCTTTGCTTTGTCGTGTGAGATTCTCGCCATGATAGAAATGATAAAACCCTCGCCACGAGATCCAGCCGGTTAAAGCTGGAATAACCAGACGGGACTTGACAGGACGGGACTACCGTATGTGCATATTTCATCCTTATCGGAAGCAAAAAAAAAAAAAAAAATCTTTTTTTTTTTTTCTATTTTGGCTCATCAGATCCTTGGAGGACGTAAACAAATCATTATCATTTGACGGGGTCATTAGCAGCGAATGATACTCGTTGCGAGACTCGATCCGTGTCCCTTCTCTAGTCTGAGCGTAATATCTAATGATTTGATTTTACAAGATCCCGAAAATGTTTTTCTTTCTGAATCATGTAGATCTTATTTTAAGCTGGACTATTCTTTTGTGTTTTGCAGGTCTTGGAAACGAGGCTGGAGAAAGAAGAATTGACGGCAGCTTGTCCAGGCTTGCGGGCGTCAATTATGAGTAGTTAACTCAATTGCAGATGTTCAGGATTAGTCATGCCGAAGTTATTACAGATATTCTAAAGGTCCATTGCGTTCCTTGGCGTTCGCGGCAGTTGATGAGATACCCGCTATTATATCGTGATATGCAGCAAATAGCGGCATGGGTTGAACCCGCGACCTACTAGTAAGGAGTACAGACAAGCTTTTAATACGGTGCCTACCTGCGAAGCTTTTGTTTTCTTTTATTTCCATTGCTGTACATGGCGATACACTGAACCTGAAAATGGAGGCTATGTAAGGAGTCCGTCTGGCATATGGTCGTTAGGAAGGCGGTCTCGACCTCGGATCCAACTATGGCGGCGTCTTTGCAGAAATTAGCGGGTCAGGATTTAGGACCCGGGTTGGATTCAGGCCTCCCCGATGCGGCCGTTTTGGTCGGCACTGGCGGCGATAATGTCGTAACAGATGTTCAAATCTACCCAGAATTCAACACTTCCGTGGATGCGAGCTCGCAGAAATTTTCCATAAGGTATAGAGATCATATTCTTCTGATAATATTCATGAATTCGATCGGCTCTAGAAATATCCCGGCATTAGATCTTGATCCAGTCGAAGCACCGTATTTATATGATCATAGAAGCTGCTCATTCAGAAACCCATGTTTTCAGATAAAATTCTTTAAACGAACGTTATTTCACAAAACAAAACTAGGTGTTATTGACCTGAAACCCATGTCTTCAGAACCAAAGATCTTGTACTGTATTCATTCAGGAAACAAAGTTATGTATTGATATTAAAAATCTTTGCTGTTAATAAGTTGCTATCCTTCTATCTTGTTCGTATCCTTTAAGTTACGGTAGCCGAATACGAGGATGTTGTTTATGAATTGTGCCGTGTTGGGAGAACTAATGACAGTGCTTTCCTCATGTCAGCTCTCGACTAATATTGATGCGTGTATACTGTATTAGTTCTTGTGCTTGTGTCTGGCCTTGCTAAGAATAATTTTTGCCAACCTATAAGATTTCAAACTGTATACAAACTCGATACAGCTACACGCTGTAAACTCCAACACAATTTTACTTTGTCGTTTTTTAGAATAGCTTTTACTACAATAGAGAATGTACTGTACCTTATATCAGCTTAAATAGAATTGAAATTCTCAGCTTGTATGATTATAAAATCTGGCCTCCACATAGATTTTTTATATCCTTCAAGAAATAATTGATTTTAGTTTTAGCTGGACCTAGTACTGAGTAAGAAGATGTTGAGAATATCGAGTTAGAAGATCTTGAGAGCAGTCTGTTACAGTTCGAGATATTGTTAGAAGATCTTTAGAGAATCGTCTGTGTCCATCCTAGAAATTATGTGTCTATGCTGTTCTAGATTTACATTCTTCTAGAAGCGACAAGCACAGGATGCGATCTTAGGAACCGTATGCCTTAAAATTTACCTGCATGTGATATTAATTGAGTAGATATAATTATTGTTTGGATATTTATACGATTAACAAGATGCTTGGTTGTTTGCTGCAGAGGCTACGTTTCGATGCTGCGATCAAATGATATCGGAAAGAACTGGCCGTTCTCCCGGAAGTATCTACAAATTTGCCTGGAAAATGGTAGAAAGCCATTGTTGCCACCTTTGGAACCTGTTTATTCAGTTAGAGATCTGATTGACGAGGAAGTCAAGTTCGAAGCTCGGGGCTATGGGAAGGATACAGAAAGAGAGAATCTTAGCTCTGAAGATATCTCAGGTAACTTTAACATTGATACAAAACATGGCCATGACAATGATTTTGCTCTCCATGAAAATGAAGATGGCGAAAGGAAAAAGGCAGACCTTAGAAATAATGGAAGGATTACAAGCGAGAAACCATGGCAGTGCCTACCTGTATCTTTAGACGGTCAAGCTTCTGGTACAGCACGCAGGGAAGCTGCAAAGGTATTACGGAATGGAAATGGATGCGACGTTGCCATAAACAAAGCAGAAGTCGAGGAATTCACAGGAGAAGACAAGCGAGGGCAAAGGGCGAGGCCAATCCTATATACTGGAGACGAGGGAGATGTGGAACTCAAAACTGCAGGTACGACTGAATACAAGGATTCCGAGACCGAGACTCATCGGCCTTCTCAACAAAAAGATGGGCAATTCAGCGTTAAGCGCGCAAATTCAGAACTCTCATTTAAGCAACGGCGAAAGCGAGTTCCACCATCTGAGATTTCGTCAGATGTTAAAACTGGATTCCCCACATGCAATAAACAAGTGAACAAGATGTTAACAACATCTGAAACAAAATCTCAGGAGGAAATAAACCGTGCTCAGAAAGAAGTCAGAAAGCGAGAGCACAACGTCGAGCAAAGCAAAGCAGAACCTGGAAGAACTGAAGATTTTATGAATTCCGGAAGCGTCATGCCAGATGGCGGCATGTTGATAAACGTCTGCCCAGTCTGCAGAACATTTTCCTCAACTTCTAACACGGCATTAAATGCCCACATGGACCACTGTCTCGCTGTTGAACCAAATAACGAGAAAACTGTAAGTTCCAAGTTTACAAAACATAAAATGAAGGCAAGGAAGAAGCGTTCAATGGCAGATATATGTGCTGTCGCTCCTATTCGCACACTGGAGGATTTGGAGCAGAGTACTGCAGAACAGTTGGCCTTGGATGATGCTAATCCCTTAGAGTTGGATACTTTTAAATGGAATGACAGTGATATAAGGAGGCAACCTCGGACATCTTTTTACCGAGCGGCCAAGAAATATATTAGCTATGTAAATCCGAAGGAAAGTAACCGTGAGAATTCCCAGAACATGAAAATGGAATGCCCGCCTCTTTTGCAGAAGGAAAAGCAAAAGGAATGCCCACCCTTATTGCAGAAGGAAAAGCAGAAGGAATGCCCACCTTTTGAGGTCAAGCCTGACCAACCACATGGCATGAGGAAAAACAAGCGGTCCAGTTTGGGTGATTTCACAGGAGCAAGCCAAAGTTCGCATTCTCATACTCTCATTAAGGTTAAGGTATGCTATTTGATTTCCAATCTTTATAATTTTATTTCGATAAATTGAAGAACTGAAATAAGGTTGTTCGCTACCATGTATCATCATTGCGGGTTTTGCATTCCCTTTAATCCCATTCTCATTATCGTAGTTACAATTATGCAAATGTTTTAAGGAGCCTATCCCTTTTGAAAGGTCCCTTGTTCATTTATTTCTGCAAATTGTGGGCACCAAAACATTTATTCTGTAAATGTATATAATATGATAGTTAATTTTATTTAAAATGATGTCAATTTTTGTCTTCTCAGGTTCCAAAAGCTTCACCAGCCAATCGCCTAAATGAATGCATACCCCAGCACAAGTCTCGAATTCAATCACAAGAAACTGCAATGGAGGAGAAACTCCCAAGTTCTGTGAATGCATCTCCATGGACTTGCTTAAACAAACAGGGAAGTTTGAGAACAAAGAAATTCAAGCAGAAGCTGGTCAGATTGAGTTTAGCAGGATTTGGACAACGGCATTGCAATGATCAACATGGTGTGTCAATGGATATGTTGGAACTCAAGGATAGGAGTCATTTAGAGGGCTTAGCATTGTCTCAAGGACCTGTTGTTGAATCAAAGGAGTCACCTGGAAGATCTATATCTCATTTATCTGATAAGGAACATGACCCGCCTGTTATTGTTCCGTCAAAAAGAAATAGAGCAAAACAAACAACAAAAGTTCTGGGAATTAATTGTACTCCATCTGTGGAAGTTGAGGATTTTTATACTTCCAAAAGGATGAAGAACTTGTCAAGCTTGAATTTCCAAAAGATGGCAGCGTGCACAGATACAAGAGGCCAATCGTCAGTCTGCCTGAGAAAGTCACATACCTCAGAAAAGGGCCAAGGTGAGCAAGAGGTAAGCTTTTTGTATCAGAGTTCAATTGAGAAAGTGCGACAGGATCCACCTGACTCAGACCAGCTATCTGTCGATGAAACATTAATTTCTCAAAAATCAGGGAGTGTTGCAGCGTCAAAGCTTTTGGAGAATGGTGCAGGGTCATCTGTACATGTAACACAATCATCAGTGCACAGTCAAGGTAGAAGGATAAAATCAAAAGAGCACTTTTCACAAGAAAGACGTTTCTCAAATCTGAAGACCTTAAAACTATCAAAATCAACACAATCAGCTGCAGGATTATCTTTGAAAATGTCTGGCTTGGGGTTTTCCAATATGGAACTGAAACGACTGAGACATTTTAAAGGTAACCTTAGTTCACAGAAAATGAAAAAAGTTGCACATATAATGCATGACTCAATGAATGTTGAAGATGTTACTAAGGATGATGTTTGGAAGACAGCTCATAATCCTGATTCTAGCAGGGAATCTCACGAGTTTATTTATGATGCTGGATCCACCAGCAATCCAGCTTATAGCATAAAGCTCGGGGATTGCGTGAGCTTTAAAGCACACCAGTTTTGTGCAACAGAAATCTCTTCTCTGGATGGGGAGCCAAGGGCAAGCCCTGATTTACAGTCAGTAGCAATGTCAGCCAGTGACTATGTGCCGAACCATTTAGGAACCTCTTCAAAGACTGACGGAGCTCAAATGGCAAATGAAATTCAAGCTCAGCTTGATTCCACAGTTTCCACTATTTGTGAAGTTTCACAGATGTCCTGTGCAGGTGGAGCAGTTGCCATTGATGAAAATATCCAACATTGCATGCTTAAACATACAACTGTTGATTTGATAGGTGCTGCCTCACGTTCATTAGAATCTCTGAGTAACCAAGCATTAGATCAAGAAGATGCTATTATTGAAGGTATAGGCAATGAAGTTATTGCCAATCAAACACTTGGCCAAAAAAAATGTTCAAGTGAATTCTGTGGAGCTGTTAAATATGAATTAAGTCCATGTTTTTCAGGAGAATATGCAGATATATATGCAGATGATTGTCTGGGAAAAAGAAGAGGGTCTCAAAGCAATTCACAGGCACAACCTATTTCTGTGAAGAATGTATTAAAGGAGATAGTATCATCCATACCTTTAGACAATCAGAGGCACAACTTATCTATGCAAATGGACATATCCTGTGCTGATTCTGAGAATTGTGCTGCTGCAACATTGAAGCCACTTAATAAGAATCCTGGATCAGATTCAACACACGATATCACAGATAAAACTATTATTTGTTCAACGGCGTCCAAGTCTTTTGAGAGCCGCTCTACTGTTCATCACTTCAAAACCCCCGAGGCACCTACAATTTCAAATGAAATTAATGCCTTGAACTCGAATGGTATCAGAGTTGCTTTAGTATCTAATGATACTTATTCTGCTGAAAAACCTATCATATCATCTGAACTGACAGCTGAAAATGAAGGAGTTTCAATGCCAAGTTTGAGAAACTTAAATGAGGGGCCTCTTTCAATGCCTCAAAGTTCTGGATTTTTGCAAAGACCTATATTTGTTCATTCCATCCAGACATCATCCTGTGCTACCTCTGTAGGTCTCCCACTGACATCACAAGGAAGCTTATTTCAGGAAAGAGCCATGTTACTGCAGGACCCTCAACATGTTGGAAACGGACACTACTCTTTTGTTACGAGAATGAGCTTGGATTCAGTCGAAAAGCCTCAAGTTATTGCGCCTTCGCTTCTTTCAATGAATTCAGGAGAAATTAATATAGCAGGGGAGGTTATACATGGTTCTCTCTTGAACCCAACCTCTTCTGAATCTCACAGCGTTCCCAATGGAGTTGACAAGTCATGGAGTAATATTTCTGCACGGTTTTTAGAGGAACATAAAAGGCTGAAGCAACCTGTACGCAACTTATCTTTTGGAGTTACAGATGGCATCAATGGAACCTTTGCTGGAAATGATGTTTGTGGGTCATCAGCACAAATATCCAGTTATCCAAATCATATGTCTGACGTGCCAATATACAAATCTGTGGTTCACTCTGGAAATCAATTCACTGAGTCCAGTACGGTTTCTTCTTCAGCTTCAGATACTGCAACAAAGCAAACATGTTTTCCACAAAGGTTTTCCCTTGAAAATGATAACTGCTCACGTGAACCAAGCGTAGTCCACATATTTGGAAATCCTATTTTGCGGTTAATGGGAAAAAATGTGATGGTGTCAAGCAAAGATGGTGTACAAGTGAATCAAGTAGAGAGTAGCATGAGCAAGAGTAGTGATGGACTTCTAAGTTCAAATTCCGTCAAGCCTGTAGATGCCAGACCAAAGTTTGGGCAGAGTGGACCCAATCACCTTCTTCAAGCTCTTGAAAGGTGCGTAGCTTCTGATCAGAATCTACTTCAATCTTTTCAAGATGGGACAGGAAAAGATTCAAATATGTTCCAACCTTTTGAGGCTGAAAAAAGAAAAGATTTGGGATATTTTTTGCAGGCCAATGATTACAGGGAACAAAAATCAACAGTTCCAGAGAAATTTTCTGAGGTCAATGACTTGAATCTAGCAGGTTCAGCTTTCCAATCTTTATCTGCTGCAAGGTTTTACGATAATGGTGCACATTTAAGGTCATTAATAGAGAGACCGTTGTCATATGTTCCCCATGGACTGATTCGCAATGGTCTATCACATTGTTCTGTGAATATGTTTCAGCATGCGAGACAACAGTTTCAGTCTGTTGCCCGTCCTCAGTCTGATCCTAAGGCAATAATTGCCGATGATACAGCTAATACCGAACCAGCTTCTAATGATGCATCTTCTGTATCTAGTTTTCTTCATGGAGGTCCTCATCAATTGCAGGAGGGCAATCTGATGTCAACCCAACTAAAATCAAATTCTACGATTAGTTCAGAAATTAGAACATTGCAGTCTTCTAACGGTCTAAACCATTTTTTAACTGAGAAAGCAAGAACAGTAGCCTATAGTTCTAACGTTTTAAGCGAAAAAGACATTTTATCAGAAATGAGAAATGTTTGAATCAATTCCCATGGAAATCAATAAATGATTGTGGATAATTCCATGACACTGTTGCAAATTATGCCAGAGATGGAAGGCAGAAACTTTCATCATAGGAGTGTATCAGAAACAATCATTGTCAAGATTGTGGTCGGCGATGGATGATAAAAACAACCTCAACATATCGTGATCAGTTAACTCTGTAAGGGTTGTCTTAGGACTTATCATCGCGTTTTTCTATGATTTCGTTACAATGTAAAATTTTTATGTGAATGGTTGTTTCATTAACATATTTTCATGTTTTTTGGTGCTGGCACAGTGTTGAGAATCGAGAGTCTTCATAAGTGGTGCCTATCCATGACCACAAGCAGAAAACTATCATGAATATCCAGCAACATGTACCTGTATCTGGTTGGGAGTCGGGACTTTGGTTTAGAGAAAATAGTGCAGGGATGGGTCCAAACACAGGACTGGTAAGAATCAGGGAAGAGATCAAGTTGCTAATCATATTGTCATGCTTTTAGTAGTGACCATCTCTATCATGTGTATTCCTTTTTTGTAGTAATTACTTTGCAACTAAGATGGGCTTCTCTTACAGGTTTTTGGTTGTTACAACTGATTTGGCGAGATCAACAAGAATTAACTATCTCTAATTGATTTATTCTTTTCTTAAGGAGGAAGGCACGAGGTCTTCCTTTTTGTGAATAACCCAACTGATAGGAATTACCTGGTCTTGATTTTATATTGCATGTTCTTTTGGCTTGGGCCGTGTACAATATTCAACTTGTCAAACCAAAGAGGATTTCTGCAAGAAATCTTTGTATTGTCTGAATAAATGTATCTACATATTTATCTCTATATGAATTTCTTAATGGTCTTGTCTATATGTATAGTTAAAACTGCTCTTTATTTACATCAAGTTGTAGCTCTTTTGGTAATATTGTTTTGTAAATTGAATGATTACTATGTAGGAAAGCTTACAAGTTACAGGAGATCCAAATTTCTGTTTGTAAAGCCCAGTGTGCACTCAACAACCATACATCTTTTCATGAAAATTAATGTATTATAGCATGGCTTTGCTTGTTAAGGAAAGACTGTAAAGACGGATAAAGTCATACTTGACAAGCGTTAAATTAGATAGCGTTAAATTAGATATTGATGCATGAGTTTTATTTGTTTGTCATTACGTGAACTCTACTGGTATTAAATTATTGCATGAATTTTTACCCAGCTGAGGTTTTATTTAATTGTGCCGATCTATTTAGTCACACTTGTGGCTTTTTGGTGATTTGAATGCAGGGATATTAATTTCCCAGGTATGTATCTTGCAAGACTGTTGGCATTGCAATTGTACAGAATATACATGTTTTTTTTAGAAATGTGTCACTTAGATTTCCAATTTTGAGGTCTTGAAGAGGCCAAAATGCCTCCACATATCTTTCAAACCTAATGGCACTAAATGTATCATTTTCCATCCAGTAACTAATAGCATTAATAGAAAACCATGCATTGCATCAGTTGTACTTGCAGGCAAGACATAATGGCGGACTATGTAGAACTGGTCATGGACTTGAGTTGCTGGGCCTGCATCTTTGCTTTGGGAAAATTCCAGTGTCTCATCTTTTATTGTTACAAAGAATGGTGCGATAATTATTGACTGACTGGAGAGACAAGTTCAGGATGCCGAATCCTCTAATTAGGTAGGTACTTTCTTTCTGTTTCTATTTTTCTTATAAGAAATATGTCTCAAAAATTGTGTCAACTAAGTATTATAGACCGTGAAGAAAATGAAGTTATACAAAAGATGTCAAAATTTTAGTGAGATGCTTTTTTAGTCCTTTGTAGATTTCTAATGTTCATTAAAAATTGTCTCAAGTTACATTCAAGTTTCTACTTTAAAATTTAAAATTTCCTATTTTAAAATCTCAAATGGTCCCTCGGGAGGAGTCAATGCAGGATGATTCCTATATGTTTCCATTGCTTTTACTTATAGGTTGAAGTGATTTAACAAGACTGAGGACACCATTTTTTTTATGATTTGAAGATTAACTCATTTAATAGAGCTGTTAATGTACCATTAGAAGTTGAATCTCTGTGGAGTTCTGTTTTCTAAGCCATAAACCCTAAACGGTACACAATCCCTGTGGAATTCTATTTCCTAAGCCTCAAGCCGTAAACTTTAAACCTAAGTATAAAACCTGTTGAGGTTTTTACTACTTGTTTTTATTTACGAGGATTTCATACTTAGCTGGGTGAATAAATACAGAATTACAAACATCTTGTTATTGCAACTACTATTCAATTTTAGGTTTACAAATTCCAAAGTTCTACTCTATTTCAAGGACAAACTTGAAAATTCAATTGTAAAGGCATACGGAATGCTTTAACTTTTTCAACCAAAAATGATTGCAACCTACAAGGTAGGATGCTATAGTTGTCCAATCCTTGATTACACTATATAACCATTACTGGTAAAGGAAATTAACTGTTAAGCTAAACGGCAGATCCATTCTCTTCAAATATCACAACTACATTCATGATATTTCTGACTGTACCGGAAGTATATTATTCACTTAATGTCTTATTGTTTACATCAACCAGAGATTTGTATCCTTCATTGAAATCAGTCTAAATTGAATCCATCATATTTCTCTATTACTGAGTTTTATACAGCCATTCTTAGTGTAGTGTCGTCCAAAATATTGCTTCTTTCGAATGTATGATTAAAAACCTGAAATATATCATGTGTGTTTATCACTTTTGTCCAAGTCACGTAATCAAAAAATAATTCTGATTGCCCCCTTTCCTCAGATATTTTTATTTCATTCATTCCAATCATACTGGAGTGTTAGCAATTACTAATTGCTAGAGTTGGGCTGAAGATTTTGTTCTAGGTTCTTGTCTATAGTAATATTGCTTTTACTTCTCTTTATGGTCTCGTTGATAAGTTAACACTTCGGTGAATCTCATCATTTCAGATATCTTTATTTGTGACCTATTTCAGTGTTAGATATTCATATACACAGTTTTTATTTTATTTTTATTTTTGGGTTGTTGAAAGGTATTTTTACAATTTATTTTAGTAAAGATGTTGTGAGTCATGACGTAGACAACACTTGCATTATCATATGTTGGCTTGAAAAATTAACATAGATTCATTTTAGTTCTGGATCTATCAATCACTAAGAGATCAAATCTCTCAAGATGCAAATCCTTTTTTTGATCTTTCTCAGTGCTTGATAGATCCGGAGTTAAGATGGATCTAGGCTGGTTTGATATATATATATATATTTTTTTTCCTTCTCACTGAAATCATTTTATTACATAATAATATGGGTTGTAAAATCCTGGAGCCCAAAAATTACCAATAGTAAATTAATTCTATGATTTCAGTTTTACATGAACTACAGGAACAATATTTATTTGACCTCTCTATTTTTTTTTTTAAATTTTAAATTTTAATTATCTAGCCAACATTAATAATTATTGGTTTTATTTTATTGTTTACATAACATTACAGCATCTCTAACATAACATTACAACATCTCTTCCATACTAGGTTGGAAAGCACATAACATTACAACATCTCTTCCATACTGGGTTGGAAAGCACCTCTAGATGCAATAATTCTTATAACAAGAAATAATAATAATAATACCATATGTCAATCAAATTTAAATAAAAAAAAATAAGAATATTTCTGTATATATAAATGAGAGAGGTTGATATATACACATGATATAGAAACCACTATATAAAATGATAAAAGGAGAGATACCAAATTTACACATAAATAGAAATTCTATAAATATGATGTTTACATAAAAATATTGTTACAATGCAAATATAGACGTCTTAGCAATAATCAAAATTATATTTTTACATAACCCTCTCTTCATAAATTTTCAGTTCTAAGTTTTATAGAGTTAAGTGAGACTACAATAGACTTAAATCCATCTTAAATTATTTAAACTCCACACTTTAAAAAATTTGATTTCACTTGCTGCCAGATGTATCCAAAATAAAGGGATCTACGTTGGTGTAACAACCACACTAGAATTGACATTATTTAGATATATCCAATGTAAAAGGGATCTACGTTGGTGTAACAACCACACTAGAATTGACATTATTTTTATTATGTTGTCAGATAAGGCTATAAAACTCCAATCATTTTCAAATCTCCTAGAACTCATCTTTTAGGAGCACTCATTCTTTGCCGGTAAGGAGATGATCACTTGATGATTAATTCCTTGCTGAATGCTTTCAGATATGGTTTGGTTTGTTGAAACAAAGCGTGTTTTGAAATAGGCATCTTTTTTCAAAAGAATTGTGAAAAGATTATGGTTATCAATGTTCCACCTCAAAATCTTGCAATCATGGCTTTTATGCGAGATGAGTGCACAAAGTTAGTTGAGAGCAAGCTGGGAGTCTTAATATGATATACGCGTCCTATTCCAAAGTGATCTTTATAAACCACCTTTGCCACACAATTGTTATGCATTTGGAATTATTCACAACAAACTACCTTTGCTACACCATTGTTATGCATTTGGAATTATTCACAACACACATAGAAGGGGACTTGCACCCTAAATTAATTCTAGTAAAGCACTTCTCTTGCATAATGGTTTCGCGTGTAGGATTATTCACAACATGTACATACACAATTAGGAGAGGGTTAAATTTCCAACATAGAGATATTCCATGGTAGTTGTAAGGATTGCAATTAACCTTACATATCCTTAAAATTTTGGCAATATTATTACCAAAGTGAGGGAGGATAAGACACTATGGAAACAATCTAGGGATTTCCACCCCAAAACCAACTTCCAAGTTGGTGAAGTGGGCTCATAAAGTGTGGTATCAAAACCTGTGTGGTATCAAAACCTTTGGTGATGTCAATATTAAAGAGAGAAAGGATGCTATGACATCAACCCATGGACTTGAAGCCCAAAACCAACTTTCAGGTCATTAAACCACGCCACAAGGCATGACATCGAATTCTTTGGGGAGGATAATACTAGAGTGAGGGAGGGTGATGCTATGACATCAACTTAGGTACTTGTACTAGAAAGCAACTTCCATGTTGGCAAAGCGGGCCCACAAAGCTTGACACCATAAGCTTTGGTGATGTTAATTCTGAAGTGAAATAAGATGTTGTGACATCAGTCCAAGCACCTGCACCTAAAGCCAACTTTTTAGTTGCATATATGTTTCTATGTCAACAAAGGGGATTGCTTCCAAAGTCACTTTTAAGTTGGCAAAGCATTTGCTACCAGCAATACTTTATAAATAAGTATTTTCTACCAGTAATACTTTATAAATACCCTCTGTCTTATAAATGTTATTATGTCTTATAAATGTTACGCATGATGGATTATTCAAAGCACAAATACATGCAATTTGGATATCACAGAGGTAACAATGTCAAACCAAAGAGGGCCCACAAGCCATGGTATTGAAACCTTCGGCAATGTTAACATCAAAGAGAGGGAGGATGCCATAACATCACCCTAGATAGTTGTCCTAAAACTTGCCTCCGTATTGATAAATTTTTTAGTGAGGACGATATTTTATAAGGCACTTTTGTTTCAAAAATATTATGCATATGAAGTTATTCACAACACACCTATACAATTAAAGAAAATAATATGTATAAACTTTGTGCATAACCAATTTTCCATCTATGCTTTTATTTGCATTATACGCTTTTATTGGAAAACATGTATTTCTACACAGAAGGGCATAATTATTCCCACCCCTTCAAAACTTCTCAACGATGGAAAAAGATTACAAAGTTAGATGGTTAAAACTACTCAACGATGGAAAAATATTACAAAGTTAGATGGTTAGATATAGAAAAACTAACCAAAAGTACAAAAATAACCTTGCTATATTCCACAAGCGAGTTCCTATTGGTACACCACACGCTGAGCGTCACTTAACCTTCTCTAGGTCAGTCTTGAGTTTAGTGACCCAATACACCCAATTTTAGCATAACTAGTTGTTGCAACCATATATAAAGCTTGTATGATATATCAAGGAAGTACTCATTTATACACTCCAAAATTCTTTGCCCATTTGTCTCAAATTGGCAATAAGATTCGATGCGACTTTTCCGATGCATGGCCAACAAATGTGTGAGTCTCATGTCAAATTCAACCTACAGCAAAACACGGTTGGGACGTATTCACTATCCATCCTGGGCACTCAACTTTCCTCCGGTCATTCCATTGGTAGAATAAAGGACTTGCGATGAGGTCGATGATGTTCAGAGTTCCATGAGTTCACCTAGTTTTTGTGGAGCTTATTGTTATAAACTTTCAAAGTGGAAGTTTGAGTGAGAGTCCCCTTATTAATAGCCCTGGATGTGTCATTAACTATGCGACTAGTAACTGATATGTTTTTCATCTAGCAATGATTAACTCCCTTAGCACTCTTATCATCCTATCTTCAAGGGAAGAAGTTATTGTTTGACCTTTAAGATTCTAAGCTCTAGGAGTACAACATTTGATGTTCGTAGCTTTTCGGTTAAGTTGAGGTCTCATCATTTGATGATCTTAGCATAGATTTATTTTAAGTACAGATCTAATATGAGTTGAGAGGGATCAAATTTCTGTTGTGCAAATTTTTTTAGATTGCAAAATACAATATGTTATTTTTCATTGTTTAAATTGTATTTTTGAATGCTAAATAAAATATATATTACAACCCATTAAAAATTATAATCATAATTTTTTTCCCCTACATATAGACATATATGAAGTTGATATTGATATAAATTAGTTAATATATATCTTCAAATAGTTTATTTAAATTTCTTGTGGAAATATTTTTGAAAAGTATAAGATTTAAATCTCTGATTTACACATTTTTTACTTTTAATTACTTTACAGCGTATTCATTTTTTTAATGATAATGGAATTTTTTTATTTAGAACAAAATTTTTATTTTTATTTTAAAGGGACACAGATAGACAGACAAACTTACACATCTTCTCCTATTAGGCTGTAGAATGAGCCTCTCAACTCAACCAAATCTTCATCTAGTAATGATAAATTACATTAATTAGCACTCTTATCATTCCACTCGATGCTTTTGTCAAGGAAAAAGCGATTGCATAACCTCATTTGATAATATCAGTGAACCTAGACTGGTAGATAAATTTTATTCAATTTCTTTAATTAGCAATCTTATCATTCCACCCAATGTCCTTGGCCAAGGGAAAAGCGTATTCCCTAACCTCTGAATTGCGAAAGTCAAGGCGCACAACATTTGATAATCTCAGCGAAGCTATAATGGAAGATAAAGTTTTGTCAATTTCCTTTTGATGATCTATGATACAAGTTTGGGCCAATTCTACCAAACTTTACACTTGGAATGGTTAACTCCATTAATTAGCACTCTTCTCACCCACCAGAAGTTATTATGACCCAAGTTGAGGTCCCATCATTTGATGACACTACATCTTCATCCAGTAATGATAAATTACGTTAATTAGCACACTTATCGTTCCACTCATTGCCCTTGCCCAAAGAAAAAACTGTTGCGTAACCTCTAAATTGCGAAAGTCAAGGCGCACGACATTTGATAATCTCAGAGAAGCTCCACTGGAAGATAAAGTTTAGTAACCTCTAAGTTGGAAAAGTCAAGGCGCACAACATTCGATAATCTCAGCAAAGATAGAATGGAAGATAAAGTTTAGTCAACCTCTTTTAATAAAGTGTGATATAACTTTGGGCCAATTCTACCCAACTTTACACTTAGAAAAGCTCTTTTACTAAAACGTTCCGACCCCTACTAGGATGAGCGATTGCCTTTTCAAAGTAGGCTTTGTTTTTGGTCGGCCAAATCATGTATACTAATATTTTGCAAGAGATTTGATCCAAACTGTCGTCCCTGGTGATATTTGATTAGCCTTCTACATAACTTCCACCATATACCATAACAGAGGAATTTCCCATTGTAGTGTCCAACATCCAAATCCTCATTAACCGAATTTTCCATATAAAAAATCTCCATCCTTTTCTCCCAAAGAAGCCGGACCTATCAGTACTTCAAAAAAATATGATCAAAATCGTCGTTTTCGTAAAAGTCAGTCACTTAGGCAATTCAAAATTCCATGTAAGCAGGCACTTCTCTATAATCTCTTGGCAGAAGAAAGCCTGGTTAAGTAGCCTCTAGTGAAGTATATTTCCTCCAGGTTTGTACCTTTTGGCAGAAGAAAGCCTGGTGAAGTAGCCTGTAATGAACTATGTTTGTATACATTTTTGCGAGATCCATTTCCATTCAGTCACTTTGGCTAAATTGAAAATTCCAAGTAACCAGGCACTTCTTTATAATCTCTTGGCGTAAGAAAGCATTATCAAGTAGATTCTAGGGAATTGTATTTCCTAGATTGTATACACTTTTACCAAACCCATTTTCATTCATCCTGGAATCAGAGCTATCTGAAGCGGTTGCTACTATACAAATCTTCATGATTCCTTTTTGTGACGAAGGTATAGCTCTATTATTAACGTTTAAAGGCTATCCTTGAAATCTTACTTCTCTCAATGGGTGTTAAATGTTGATAGCTTTGGCCTTAAAGGTGGCTTCCTTTGACATAAGACCTTCAATCAAGTCAAAAGGGTTAGTTCGATCCAACTAACCAATCCTTTCAGGATTATTTTTTTTACGTGTATATGATCATTTTGTAATTGAAGTCTCTAACTTCTACATGATCACATTGTTTCAAAATAATGCATAACTTCTGCTTTATCATTGTTTTAAGGGTCTTGAGTCCACACCTATGCATTTTGTTCATCCCTTCATCTTTAGGCCCTAGATTAAGGAATAAATTTGAAACCGTTTTAAACCACATGGACCATATCAACTTTTCATAGACAAGTGTCACTGTTGGTTGGTCTAGTCAAGTACACGAGTATTGTTCGAGGTTGATTTTGAAGTTATTTTTTGATTAAAACTTGTTGCAAAGGCTTACTCATAAATAAACATATACCGAACTCATTTTATACCTTCAATCATAGACATCAACATAAGATATCTAACTCCCAATTGCATTGGCATAGAGACGATATTCCAATTCCTAGGTTTAAACTTATGCACTCTTTTACTCCAAGGGTGTTTCATAGTATTTTGTCGCATTCCCTATTCCTTATTCGAAGTGTCGTCTTTTGGGTCACTCATGCCAAAAATGTCGCAAAGCGACGAAAGCTGTGACAACATATTCACCATGAATAACATGCTAAAAACATCCCTGAAGAAATGGAGAATCAATGCATTACTACATTTCTGGAGAAAGCTTGTAAAAAACCCTAATTTGCTGCCCCATCGCAGTTCTCTCCTGTATGGCCTTGCACTTGTCACCCTGTGTGTCACTGGAAAACAACGCTGGCAATGCAGGAATTAAAGTGAAAAGTCGCATTGGTCCTCTTCAGGGAGGTTCTCCAAAAATGGAGCAGAAGCTTCTTCTTCTAGAAGTCTCGAGAACAGAAGTCTGGTATCAGTTGTCTGGAGATTGAATAGAGTTCTCCCATTTTGAGTCCTTGATCCTACCTTTAAAGACTTTCCCCTTAAGATATGGACCTTCCTCCTTCTTTTATGTATCCTTAACCTCTCCAGCTTCCCTATAAATGAATGCCATGCTTTCCCCAAATGGTTGGTTTTTGTTGGTTGCCTTTCTAGTGCTTGAATACACCTAAACGTTGTCAAAATTCCAAGGAGGAGTGCTTGAAGTCTTTGGCTTGGACTTGGAAACCCATCCTGAAGGAGGTCTCCAACATCAAGGCACCGATTGTATGCTTCCCTCTTCAATTTATCAATAATACAAAGCATGTTTTACTTTCCATAAGCTTGTCAATGATTACTTGCTTAGTATGATGCTCTTTAATCTGTCATATGGTTTACATTAGAATGCGATATACTATGCTTTTTCGTTTGTCGTTGTTTGATCTCTCTTACATGTATTCGTGCGTAAAGGAATAGCAAGGAGCGAGCTTGGAAGTAAGGAGATTAGGATTAACATCGACAAGCAACCACATAGGAGCGAGGTAGGTCTTCTTCCTCTCTCATGTCATTCTGCTTTGAGCTAGGAGAGTTTGCTTGCTTTTGTCTCGTTTGTTACTAGACCCATTCATTGGGCTAGAGGGATTGCTTCTATCCGTAAAAGGGATTGCATGCATAACAAAATGGCGACTCTGCTGGGGAGCCTATAGCCCTTTCAATCCTCTTGCATTTTTGTCTTTATGCTTAGTTTGGCCACCCGTTGAACGACCCTTTGTTTGGATTGATATTCAGTCTATACTTCCAATAAACAAATAGTAATTCCAATAAACAAATAGAAGAAAACACAAGATGTAGGCACATGGCACGTCAAAAGCTCACTCTTTAGGGAAAAACCCGGTCAAAATTCTTCCTTTAATAGTTTCAAGATGAGACGACCAAGACCCTTAAACTATAGGCTTCCTCCATCAAGTCATCCCTTCACTGTGTTAGCATTGAGATCTCCTTACTGTCAAAGCACCGAGATCTCCTTTGTTTGCACCGAAACTTCATCCTTCTTCCTCAACTTCACTGTGATCACCATAGTAGTAGTTCCGAGTTTTGCATCACTGAATAACACTGAGGTATCATGTCTTGGGATAGCATCATAGCACCTAGGAATATAGTACCGAGAATAGAGACGTCATCATGTTATTGTACATGACATCCCATCACAGAGCCACTGTCACTGTCATATCACTGAGCATCATATCATAGACCATTATATCATCATGGCACCGAGTATCAAGTGAGAGATAGCAACATCACAACACCAAGTTTCATATGTAATTGAAATGGCACTAAATCCAATGTAGCGCACAACATTATCATCCCGAGGTAGCACCGAGACTGTAACCCTATATAATGTAATCAGAAAATTTCAGAGATGATCTGAAATTCTTGTGGTTGGTTAATCTGAAAGCATAGCTTAGTATTTATAGTTGTTTCCCCACAGTAAATTAGCCAACATGACAGAGTGAAGAGGTGTGTCCTATTTTGAGCCGACTTGAAGATTGTTTGAGGCCGACTTGAGGAGGTTGCTTTGATGGCTTGTATCATTTGACTTGAGTGCTGTTCTTTGAAGTAGATATTTGTTGAAGACCGAGGATGATGACCTTGAAGAAGATGACTTGATGGAGGAGCCTTTTGACCAATAAATAAGCAACTTAATATTACATGATTTAAAAGTCCAAGATGAATCAATTTGAATTTGTAATGACTAACCTAGAAGTCCACAATTGGGACCATAAACTAAATATGACCTAAGCATGAAACCCATGCTTTAATAAGTGATTTAACAATAATAAATTCTTTTGACAAATACAATAATAATGAAGACCGAACCTAGTTACATTCTTAAACAAAGAGGATGGTAGTTTAATGACTCTCCTCATTCGGAAGATGAGGAGGAGGAAAACCAAGTGGTACAACTTGAACAATCTGGGGACAAAATGGAAGGTGAGGCTACGGTTCAAGATTTTTCAGTCTCTCCTCCCTTGTTCGAATGAGGAGGAGGAAAACCAAGTGGCACAACTTGAACAATCTGGGGACAAAATGGAAGTTTGGGCTACAGTTCAAGATGTTTCAGTCTCTCCTCCCTCGTCGGGTTTGGATCTAGGAATCCAGCAGCCTTCGGCAGGTCCAAGAGGGCACTAAATGAGCACATGTTTCAGAATCTTCAGATTTGGACAAAGAGTCTCCTCGTCCAGATGGGGGCCAAGAACTTGCTTAAGTTTTGATCGATCCAGATCTTGAAGGATGGCAAAAGGTGAAACGAAGGAAAGGGAAAAAAGAAAAAAGTCAGCACAAATGGTCATCCATAAACATTTTTTTTTAATGTTCTTTTTTCAACATATGCTCGGCATTTTGGCTTTTTACTACCATAATGATCACATTTCTGCTCCCTCATGTAATGTTATGTCTTTTGCGTGACTCTTTCTGTATACACACTTTGTGTATGCAAAGTGTAACTTTTATTTTAATTAATAAAAATTATGGGTTTTTTATGCTGGAAAAAAATATTGAGAAAATGCAGTTGGGCATATGGTTGAGGGTTTCCTTAAGCATAACCATACTTCTCAATACATTGAGAAATTTAATCGGCAATACTTGTAGTGCTTACCAGATTTTAGCGAGAAAAGACATCCATTTTCTAGACTCTATCGATATGATCACCATGGGGATTTCTAACTATTTGAAAATATCAACTTGTTGCTTTGAAGAATCACTTCAAACATGTTAACTAAATTTGAGGCCTTGGTTGAACACAATTTGTTCTGAGCTTTGACCTTCTGAACATTGATATATACCTTTGAAGCTTACAAAATATCTAGAGAGCCATCTTCGTCATTCATTTTACCATAAAGAATTTTCATCCAATTTGATGGTGCCATCAATGGATAGGTTGTGAAGCTTCCGATAGTTGGTGAGTCATAGAAGGTTCCTAGTAAGCTCAGTTTCTCTGATGGTGTCATGGACAAAGAGCTAATGTTTGCGATGCCTTATTCAACGCAAGCCTACTAATCCCACAAGGCATATCCTTTATGAAGGATTTCATCCTTGTAAGTCATGCACCCTGCAGAACCATATAATAAAACTTTTCGTTTCCTTCACCTTCTGTTACCTTTTCCCATGGTTCAAAGGCCCATACTTGTATTCTTTTGCTGCGGAAGTCCCTATCTGAAGAGGATGTAATGCGTTCAGTATTTGCATATCTGTGGGCCTAATAGTGCTGGTTTCAACCTTTTGGTCGGTTTGGATTAGGATCTCGGCATGGTGACAGCACTCTGCACACTGCATTTCATGCAGAATCACATAAATAAATATTTTTGTTTTCTTTTTACAGAGATTGACAACATTCATGGTGTTTACCTGCATAGTTGTTAGTTTTGAAAGCATCCATGTTCACTGGTTTATTTGATCGTCATGCAGTGATGAGTAGCCAACTCAATCGATGCAGTCACCCTGCTAGAAGTGCACAAGATAAAGAGGTGGCTAAGCCCTTTATTTATGTGGCTTCGTCATTACAGTGGATCTGACTAATCATGACTGGGCAACTTACACAGAGAACAGCCATTCATGGTTCCTTCAAGATCATGGAATAGACAGATTCAAAGTTAATTCAACAGATTAAATCGGAATGGGACAAAAGGAATTCAAAGGGATGTTAATCTCTCCTAACACGGAGAGACAGATCTTATTTGAACCCCCACTGCTCCTAACTTCCGCAATGATATCTTTCTTCTTAATCCGTTATGATTACAGGAAACTCTTATGAACCTCTATCAGATGATTTCTTTGCTCAGAAAACACCTCTCAAATTTCGTGGAACTTCTCTCTCCACTCCACATGAATCTATAGCGAACCTAGGTCGTGTTCATGAATTCTCTGGGGTCGATTCCCAAAAAGATCGGGCAATGATGGCCGACTACCATTCTCCTCAATGGCTCAGTTTAACTCTGCGATCTTATTTTCACAGTGATTGCAAGATTAACCTATTTTTACCTGCAACGTTATCCTCGTAGTCACAAGAGGGGTTCAATTTTTCATTGACCCTGACCTTTCTTATAAAGCTACTGCTACCCCAAGTCTGGTTTCCCATTATTGCCAATTCTATGACGTCTTATATAGTCTTCAATACGAGGATACATTTGAGGCATCCACTAGTCTCATAATGCAAATATCCAATAGTACCCATGCAAAAAATCAAAACGTTAATAAAATTAAACAAATCACATTACCTCTTTTCGATGCACTCTTAAACTCATCACTTCGATCTGCATGTTATATTTCAACATGTACGGTATTGAATGCTTATAAAGTATTTAAGCATGTTGCAAAACTCGTAATTCAAAATTGACCATATTTACATAACCTTGTTTTGACCCAATTTTCTTATTTTTTATTAGTATGTCTACAATATGGCCACAACATACTTTATCACTTCACAAAGCTTCATCATGGAGGTTAAACAAAAAGGTAGAGATACTCTTATCTCGTAGTTATAACATATTCCCATGGAGTTGTTGTAAAACAATATTCATCCCACTAGATCTCTACTTGATCTCTACTTGGCTGATTAATCACTCTTTGGTTGTAGGGTGCGAAAATCACCCTAACTCAATCTGATTTTTTTTCTTTTCTACTCAAATACTTTTAAGTTGGACCAATACAATCCATGAAAAGCGTATTATATATATTATTAATACAAAGCCATGAAATACCCTATGCATCTTATGAAGATTAGGTGGTAAAGCAAAGTGATATGCAACTAGTTCCACACTCTCCAAGATCTCTAATAGTCTTATATATCGAGGGGATAATTTGGATTCCTTTCCAAATTTTGTTAAACTCTGGAATGGTCTAATTTGCAAAAAGATTTTGTCATCGACATCATGGGTTATATCCATCCTATGGAGACAAATATAACTCTTCTACAATATTTGTCTAATTTGTACTACTTTATTTTCCATTCCTTTAATCATTTTGGGACTAATAACAGCTGACTCATTTGGCTGATCTTATCTAAATGGAGTTCTACATTATTTGTGGAGAAACCTTCTTAACTACCCATGTGTGCTTTTGAGATCTTGATTTGAAAATGGGTGGATAGCTTGAAATGCTTATGCGCAAGCACCTCCCACTCAGTTAAACAAATAAAAGATCTTGCTTATACATAACTGTGTAGAATTTTATACTTGAAACAGGTGTAATTTTTTTTTTAATTGTTTAAGTGCTTTAAGAACATTTGTTTTTGCTGATTTTAAGCATGTGAAACAACCGTAAAGTGCAGCAAATAAGCATCAACACATAACAACAAATGTAATAAAGGAGTTCACTCGAATATCGTGGGCTACGTCTCCTTGAGCCTTTGTCCACTGACTTGGCTCTTTGGGATTAGGATGGAAAATTTCTTTTACAAGTTAAAAAACTCAACCCCAATGGTTATTTGAATTGAACCAATGGGTTTAGAATACCATTATATCCCTGGAATGGCTGAAATCTCTCTGAAGATGAACCTCGGCTCCCTTAGACTTGAATCCTTCTGTCAGTGCCCTTGAGCTTCCCTGAGCTTCTCTGTGGCACTAACTCCTTCAAAAATCCTTTTCTGTCCCTGAAACCTTTTCTAATGTCTCCAACATACATCAAACACCCAAAATAGGCTGTTCATTTACTGGCTTCCTAATCTAGGCCTCCATCCACTGATGGCCCTGGGCTGCCCGAAACTTCCCTGTGGCTTCTCGACCTTCAAAAGTCTCAAAATGGCTCTACAAATCCTTTCAATGGATTCAGAATGTCCAAAATAGTCAAAATAGACTATTCACTCGCTGAAATTGCCCTCCAGCTGCTCCAGTTTTGCCTCCAACACCTGGTGGCACCCCCTGGCTCTAGGATCACTGAAAACTTCTCTGAAGCATCTCAACTTTCAATAGTCTTCAAAAGCTTCTGTAAATCCTCCCATTGGATTCAAAAGGTTCAAAATAGTTACAATAGACTACTGGTTTGTTGAGAATGGATACTGGCTGCTGTGGATAGGCCTCATTCTCCTGTTGGCACCTAGTGGCCCTTGGAACTTCTTTGAAGTATCTCGGCCTTCAGAAGTCCTCAACTGGCTCTGCAAACCTCACCTTTAGTTCCAGAATGTTTGAAACATCTAAAATTGACTATTGCATTACTGAGAAAGGCCTCTAGCTTCCCTGGCCAAGTCTCTTTCTGTTGCTGGCCGCTAGTGGCTCCTAGAACTTCCCTGATGCAAATTCTCGCTCAGAAGTCCTCTGATGGCTCTACAACCCTCACCAATGAGTCTGGAATGTCTGAGATAGCCAAAATTGACTATTCACACTCAGAATGGACGAATCTAGCTCAAGATAGAGCCTAATCAATTTTTGTCTAGTGACCCCTAAATCAACTCCACTAATTTTGGAGCAACTTCAGTTAGCTGGAGATAAAATAGCCAACCGCCCTAAATCTGGGTGCGCTCCATAAACTGCCGCCAGTTTGACCGTTACATTAAATGCTAAGTTGTGGTTGGACACATGTCCCAAACCATGTGGTCATTGAAAAGTGGGAGCGGAACTGAAGGTGTAAACTTGTGGTAAGTTAAATGGAACTAGAGTTAGAAGCGGGGTTACCGCAACCGTCGGATGAAAGATCGTTCAACGTGACCACAAATGCTGGCGGTTTGCATTGACTGTCGGGGTTACGTAGCGCCAGTGATTTTAGCCATGGGCTTGGGCTTAAGGCCACATGGAAAAGGGTTGGCCCCTCCACTCCCCCATATTGGAAATCACCAAAGGTGAAGTAGAAGCCACTGCCATTGATTGTTAAGAACCATGGCTTGACGGAGACGGTAAAGACTTTGGCGTGCGCGGTTAGAGGTCGCGGGGTCGACTCTTGTCCCCGACCAAAATTTTTTAATACACCAAACCTGGGTCACGTGGCGGCCTTTGATTGGCTGAAAACAAATGTACAATCCATCTAACAAACCATACCACGCCACTTCTCAGCATCCAATTCGCCTAGAAGGAATATTTTGGGGAATATTTTGAGGAATATTCTAGGAATATTCCAAGAATATTCTCTGAAATATTCTTTTTTTTTTTGAATTTCCAAAAACCCAGTGAAACCTGGTCAAAAGCCAAAATTTGCAGTTTACTGGACTTTTCAAATCACGATAACTTCTTCATACGGTGTCAGTTTTTCGAACCGTTCGCGGTGCCGGAATCAGGAAGATGAGATCTATCTGGTTGCCCACGTTCGACACACTTTCGAACACTTTGAAATTTGAGCTATCACTTAGGTCCTTGATCCAAATTTGATCACACCTCCCCATTGAGAATCTTTTGGACCCCAAAAAACTGATTACCTGATCTTGTTCATTAGATGAAAGTACAACTCCCTCACTTTTTCAGCCTCCATACACTTTGCCTTGCTTGGCTTAGTGCCTTTGAACCCAACTCGTAGGTAGTCAACACTTCCCTTCTTGGATGCTCTTGTCCTCCTGTCAAGCACTGTGTTCCTTGAGCTCACCCAGAAATATATGGCGATAAATATTCATATAAGGTAGTTGAACATCATGTCTTTGATCATCAATCCAAGGTGGCTCAAACAACCGTAAGTTTTTCAAAAAAATGCAGACAAACTGAAATTTGCATATGTACAAATGAGTGTATGTCTTACTGAGTTAAGAAGTCAAACCACTTCTATGGCGATTTTTGGCGTTGAAAATTTTCTTCATGTGAAACATCTGTTCTCACATCAATGATGGAATCTTTGGTTCCACTTTCGCCAGTCTTTCTATCCTCTTGCTTCATGTGGTTGAGATGATTAGTTGGATGCAATGTCCAACATTGGGCAACAAAATGTCCCTTCTTTTGGCAATGTGTGCAAGTCTTTTGCACCTTCTTTGCAAGTTGCCTTTGCTTCAACTGTTCCTTGTATGCCTTCACCGTCTTCCAACATTTTGAAACATCATGGTTACACATACCACAATAGGAATATCAACTCTTTCTTTCTTTCATGCATGCAGAATTGCCATGCTTATCATAAACATAATCAACTTGACTATGGGAAGAATTATACGTGACATGTTGCTTTGCATGTCCATCTTTTTTACCTTCTTGAGGAGACGAACTTGTAGTGGTTCCAACTTTCTTTAGAAGACCCACATCAGTGTTCATGTCATGATAGCTGTTAGAATTCTCTTGCTCGCCATAAGCTGCAAGTCTACAAACATTTTGCTGTAACATAGGCTTCAAACAATGGAAATCAACTTGAAAACAAACTTGACATGTTTGTGGTTTATAACTTGGAACAAAAGTTCTTCTTGAAGTTGTCTCAAATGCCTTGATGGCTTTAGAGTTTTCGCCATAAGATTGAACATAGCCTAGACCAAACTTTTTAGGTCTTTTCTCAAACAAAATAGGATCAATCATTGCTTGTGCATGTTTGTCTAAACCCTTGCCTTCATAGCCCATTTTAAACATCAACTTGGACCCTATACCTCTAGTGTGCTTTTCAAATGAACCTACACATCTATCTTAAGAGGAATTTGAAGACAAATTTGAGTGTTTTACCTCTGCTTCAAGCATGTTCTTGGTTAAGGCCTATTGGGCTTGATGCAGCTGCATCTCCATCTCATGCATTCTTTGAAGAAGTCCTTTTTTCTCTTGCTTCATAGCAACCATTTGCTCATGAAGTCTAGTGCTTTCTCTTCTATCTTCATACTGAATTTGCACCATATCCTTCAGGATGTAGAAGTCTCGCTTCATATCTTCATCGAAGAATCTTGTGAAGGAGGAGGATTTTGAAACATCACTTGAAGAAGTTGTCATCATTATGTAAATGAACTAAAGAACTTCAATCAACAATTCACAAAGCTTTCAAAAACAACTGACAAAGCTTCTGAACAAAATGGTTGTAGAATCAAGCTCTTCTTTAAGCAACCTTTTGCAAACAAACCCTTTTGTGCTTCAAGGATTGCCTTGAGGTCCTTTGGGTAAGGAGAATGCTTTCAACCTTCTTTCTTCTTGTCCTCTTCTAGACTTAGCTAACAATAGCTTTCCCTTCACCTCTAGCAAACTCAAACTTGAAACATCAATCAATTTGCAAACAATGAATTTCTTTGCACGGTTAAACACATTTCAAGTCAAGCAAGCAACCTTGTGCTCTGTCAAGCAAGCAACCTAGTGCTCTGATACCAACTTGCTCTGAAAATGGGTGGATAACTTGAAATGCTTATGCGCAAGCACCTCCCACTCAGTTAAACAAATAAAAGATCTTGCTTATACATGACTGTGCAGAATTTTATACTTGAAACAGGTGTAATTTGTTTTTTAACTGTTTAAGTGCTTAAAGAACATTTGTTTTCGCTGATTTTAAGCATGTGCAACAACCATAAAGTGCAACAAATAAGCATAAACACATAACAACAAATTTAATAAAGGAGTTCACCCGAATATCGTGGGCTACGTCTCCTTGAGCCTTTGTCAACTAACTTGGCTCTTTGGGATTATGATGGAAAATTTCCTTTACAAGTTAAGAAACTCAACTCAATGGTTATCTGAACTGAACCAATGGGTTTAGAAAACCATTATATCCTTGGAATGGCGGAAATATCTCTGAAGATGAACCTCGACTCCCTTAAACATGACCCCTTCTGTCGGTGCCTTGAGCTTCCCTGAGCTTCTCTGTGACACTAACTCTCTCAGAAATCCTTTTCTGTCCTTGAAATCTTTTCTACTGCCTCTAGCATACATCAGACACCCAAAATACACTGTTCATTTTTTCAAAATGAGCACTGGCTTACTAATCTAGGCCTCCATCCACTGATCGCCCTAGGCTGCCCGAAACTTCCCTGTGGCTTCTCGACCTTCAGAAGTCTCCAAATGGCTCTGCAAATCCTTTCAATGGATTCAGAATGTCCAAAATAGTCAGACACTTGCTGAAATTGGCCTCCTGCTACTCCGGTTTCGCCTCCAACACCTAGTGGCACCCCCTGGCTCTAGGGTCACTGAAAACTTCTCTGAAGCATCTTGACTTTCAGAAGACTTCAAAAGCTTCTGCAAATCCTTCCATTGGATTCAGAAGGTTCAAAATAGTTAGAATAGACTATTGGTTTACTGAGAATGTGTTAAATTTGGACAACTAGGTCCAAACTCCATGTCATGATGCTCAGATTAAGAGGCTAATATTTTTGCTGGATTCCTCTTTCAGAGAGGTGTAAAATCCATATATAATATGTCTTAATCCGATGCGCAGAATATTTATTTTGAATTTATTATTCATAATAAATTATATGTGCAGGTCGGCCTTAAGGTTTCACACCCCCAGCAGATGTGTCACACACCCTAATGATGGATATAAATACAGGCAAAGTTGGAGAGCATTTCACCACAACTCAACACACATCTTCTTCTCTCACTTGATTGAGTACGAGCTCCTTGGAGGACATTTCCAGCCCACACGTGTGAAGAAGAAGGACGAATTTCTGTACGGCTGAGCTGAAGGATGAATTGCTGCGGCTAGGGTTTTGTTGGAAGTTTGACTAGTGTTGACTTTGGTCAACGCATGGTCCGAATAGGCTGAAATTTGTTGGGAAGTTCGATTTTGGAAGGCCGTACTGTTTGGCACAGAAATCGAGGTCAAAGGGTTGACCAAACTGCTGCTGCGTTGACTTTTCTGGACAACGTTGAATTTTCTGGAGTTGACTTGGGTTGACTCGGTTGCTGATTGGAGGACTGTTGTGACACATTCTGGGTTGGCTGACCAAGGAGACTTTGCTGGTTGAAGCATCCTGTTGACCGCCGTAACGCACCACCACATTTTTCTGTTTCTGGTTTGTCTTCTATAAGATCCACTTATATGTTCTATCAGCATTTTACTTAACTATTTGTGTGATTGTTGTAAGAAAGTAAAGTTGCTTCAAGCATAGAACATCTACAAAAATTTATATGGTATCAGAGCTGAGGTGAAGACAAGCCCTATCTTTAGCAATCACCACCGGAAGAAATGGGTTCCACAAGTTTTGAATTCAAGGAGAATGACAAGCTGACTGGAAGGGATGACTTCCATGCCTGGAAGATGATATTAGATCTCAAATTGGAAGACCCTGATCTCTTGGATCATGTGCTGGGTAAGATTCAAGAACCTCCATCCAATGCTACCGCTGCTGTTAGAAACAAGTATAAGAAGGGAGAGATCAAAGCAAAGCTGATGATCAGGGAATCCATACATAAGAGTCTGGTTGCCTATATATCTGAAATAGGCACATCCAAGGAAATGTATGATAAATTGATCCTTATGTTCAAAGTAAACAATGTGAACCAAGTGCTATTCCTCAAGAATAAGTTGAAGAATATGAAGAAGGGTCGGGATGAGTCTGTTCAAACTTACTTTCTGAAATTGACCGAAACAAGGAACAATCTGCTGGCTATTGGGGAGACAATAGCTGATCGTGAAATGGTTCTCACCGCACTTGGAGGACTCCCATATGAATGGCAAGTATTCACAACTACCATTCTCAATAATAATACCATTCCTAACTTTGATGAGCTTCTGTCTAGATGTATGCAAGAAGAAACAAGGATGAAGGAATGGGAATCGAAGAAACGACAAATCCAAAGGAAAGAGGAAGGCTCACTTTGGTGGAAACAATCAACCTTCTAAAAGGTCTAGGAACACCAGGTATGAGGAGTCTAATGCTGTTGATAAAAGAAATGAGTATATTCTTGTATCTGCTCTCTCTGCTACATCTCCGCCCGACACTATGGATGTCTGGCTAATCGATAGTGGTGCCTCAAGACACATCACTGGATTCAAGGAAGCACTTTCTGACATGGTTGAAAGGGATACTAATCTAGAAATTATCCTTGGGGATAATGCCACATATCCCGTGAAAGGGACAGGGACTGTGACCCTCCACTTGTCTCAAGGACAAGTCCTACGTTTACAAGATGTACTCTATGTACCTAAATTGAAGAAGAACCTTGTGTCTGTATCAGCCATGGAAGACAAAGGGTTCAATGTAACATTCTCTGATGGAAAGGTGCTCATGTGGAAGGAGAGCTTCAAGGAAGCTATCTCGATTGGTTTTAGAGTTGGTACACTCTACCAGGTTGGAGGGAGTCCGCTGGGAGCAATGACTTGTGATACTATCCGACAAACCGAACTATGGCACCGAAGATTTGGACACTTTCATTACAAGGCCCTTCCTGAAGCAAGGAAGGTGGTGACAGGGATGCCTGACTTTGGAAATAATCATGAAGGTGTATGTAAGGGCTGTGCCGAAGGAAAACATACAAGGGGACCTTTCCCCTCAAGTGTCACAAAGACATATGATATTTTGCAATTGGTCCATTCTGATCTATCCGGTATGTTGCCCGTGACATCCCTGGGGGGATGTTCTTACTACATGACATTCACTGATGACTTCTCTCGCAAAACCTGGATATATTTCTTGAAGAAGAAGGATGAGGCTTTCATGTGGTTCCGTACCTTCAAAGCCTTGGTGGAAAAAATGACCGGAAAGAAGATCAAGATTTTGAGGACCGACAATGGCACTGAATATGAGTCAAATGAGTTCAAAGACTTTTGCAGAGAAGCTGGCATTAAGAGGGAGACTACCACTGTATATACTCCTGAGCAGAATGGTGTTGCTAAACGCAAGAATATGACTATTGTGGAAGCTGCCCGTGCCATGCTATGTGACCAGGGTCTACCGAAGTTTCTGTGGGGAGAAGCTGCAAATACTGTTGTGTACATTCAAAACCGATGCCCTCATTCCGCTTTGGACTCCAAAACTCCCAAAGAGGTTTTCTCTGGTAAGAAACCTGATGTCTCACATTTTAGAATTTTTGGATGTCCTGTCTATTTTCATGTGTCGAAAGAAAAGAGAAGTAAGCTAGATGCTTCTGGGAAGAAAGGAATGTTTGTGGGCTACAGTGAGACTTCTAAGGCCTATAGAGTCTATGTACCTAGTCAAAGGGAAGTAGAGATAAGCCATGATGTCACTTTTGACGAAGATGCTTCCCTGAAGAAAGTAGTAGATCTTCCAAGATCTGGAGAAAATCATGAAGAAAGGCCTGGAAATCTGGAAGAACCGCAGGATGAGACAATGCTTGATATTGAAGGACCAATGGACCCTATTGATCCATCTCCTTCACTGGGAAAGAGACCATCATGGCTCAGGGACACCCTCGAAGATGCTGAGGGTCATGCTGCCCCAACGGGGACATTCCGAGAAAGCAAGAAGCCGTGTAGATACCAAGGGTATCTCGCTGCCATGAGTACTATTGTACAATCTGAACCTGGATCTTTTGAGGAAGCCGTAAAGCATCAAGTCTGGAAGGATGCTATGCACAAAGAATATGAGTCCATAATGAAGAATGATGTATGGGATGTGGTTCCAAGACCGAAGGACAAATCAGTTGTCACCGCAAAATGGCTCTACAAGATCAAGCATGGATCTGATGGAAGTGCTGAAAAGTTCAAGGCAAGATTTGTTGCCTGTGGCTTCTCTCAAAAGGAAGGAATAGACTATGATGACATATTTGCACCTGTGGCACGATATACCACCATTCGATCAATCATAGCCCTTGTTGCTACGCAAGGATGGAGTCTTCATCAGATGGATGTCAAGACCACTTTTCTGCATGGTGCAATAAAGGAAGAGGTGTATGTAGAACAACCTCTGGGGTTTGAAGTTCAAGATCGAGACACTTATGTCTGCGGGTTGAAGAAAGCCCTCTATGGGTTAAAGCAAGCACCCAGAGCTTGGTACGAGAGGATGGATAGTTACTTGATGAAGCTGGGCTTCACTCGAAGTAATGCTGATCCGAACCTTTACTTCAAGGTTGTGTAGGGGAAGCCTCTCATTCTAGTGCTATATGTGGATGACCTCTTCCTGACAGGTGCTGACCCTCTCATTCATCAATGTAAGAGGGAGCTCGCTGCTGAGTTCGAGATGAAGGACCTAGGAATGATGCACTACTTCCTAGGCCTGGAGGTCTGGCAGAGACCTGGTGACATTTTCCTTTCTCAAGGAAAATACATTGTGAAGCTTCTAGAAAGATTTGGAATGGTGGACTGTAAGTCCGTGTCGACACCGATGGAACTCAACTTTAAGAAGTTGAGTGGCAGCGCTGCTGGGCCTATCTTGGCCAATCCCACTGAGTATCGTCAACTCATAGGAGCTTTGATGTTCTTAGTGAACACCCGACCGGATATATGTTTTGCAGTGAACACTTTGAGTCAACAGATGGTTGAGCCTCATCATTTTCACTGGGTTGGTGCCAAGAATCTTCTGAGATATCTTCGGAGCACGATAAACCATGGGCTGAGATACACTGCCGGGAGTGTGACACTCCGTGGATATACTGATGCCGATTGGGCTGGCAGTGTGGTGGATCGTAAGAGCACATCGGGATGCTGCTTCAATCTTGGTTCTGCTTCGATCTCATGGATGAGCGGGAAGCAGAAGTCGGTGGCTTTGAGCACCGCGGAGGCCGAATACATTGCTGCTAGTATGGCCTGTTGTGAAGCAGTTTGGTTGCGGAAGCTCTTTAGTGAGCTGTTTGGACATGTGCTAGATACCACTGTGATACTCTGTGATAATCAGAGTGGGATTCGTATGACTGAGAATCCTGTGTTCCACGACCGATCCAAGCATATTGATATCGGGTACCACTTTATCCGGGATATGGTACAGCGAGGCGCCGTAAGGCTCGATCATATAGGAACTGATGAGCAGGTCGCGGATATTCTCACTAAGCCCCTGGGGAAGGTCAAGTTCCTAACCTTCCGTGAGAGTCTTGGTGTCGTGGAACGACCCTATGATGTGGGTCTTGTTGGACAATGAGCTCTGGGAGCTCTGGGGGGCTTTGGGGATAGCTTCTCGGAGCTATAAGCACTCATAATGCTTCTGCCCCACCCTTGTGATTATTGAGCTGGTTCGCCTCTCATTTATCTGTGCCCCGTATGCATCCTACCCATTGAGTTCGGGGCTCATGGGAAGTACCTCTCATTTGGCCAATGAGGTGGGAAAAGCTAGAGACTATTAGCAAAGACTGATGGACGCATCAGAGATTGCCGTACTCTCTATCTAGGATGGCACGGTCCAACCACTTGATGTGGGATCAAGTTTAGTGAGGTCTGGGACCTCTGCCTGACTTCGGGTCAGATGAACCAACTTTGGGTTGGTTGGATACTCTTTATGAGTTTGATAGAGGTTTTGAACCTCTGGATTGATTATGTCAGTCGGGGGATGATGTCTTTGTGACTGACCCACTTCTGTTCTGAAATAAAGAGGCCAGCAAAGCAAGTTACGGCGGGATGACGCACGATGTTTGATTGCACTGATGGATGGAGTTCTCCCTAGTTTAGAGGGAGTGTTAAATTTGGACAACTAGGTCCAAACTCCATGTTATGATGCTCAGATTAAGAGGCTAATATTTTTGTTGGATTCCTCTTTCGGAGAGGTGTAAAATCCATATATAATATGTCTTAATCCGATGAACAGAACATTTATTTTGAATTTATTATTCATAATAAATTATATGTGCAGGTCGGCCTTAAGGTTTCACACCCCCAGCAGATGTGTCACACACCCCAATGATGGATATAAATACAGGCAAAGTTGGAGAGCATTTCACCACAACTCAACACACATCTTCTTCTCTCACCTGATTGAGTACGAGCTCCTTGGAGGACATTTCCAGCCCACATGTGTGAAGAAGAAGGACGAATTTCTGTACGGCTACGCTGAAGGACGAATTGCTGCGGCTAGGGTTTTGTTGGAAGTTTGACCAGTGTTGACTTTGGTCAACGCATGGTCCGAATGGGCTGAAATTTGTTGGGAAGTTCGATTTTGGAAGGCCGTACTGTTTGGCACAGAAATCGAGGTCAAAGGGTTGACCAAACTGCTGCTACGTTGACTTTTCTGGACAGCGTTGACTTTTCTGGAGTTGACTTGGGTTGACTCGGTTGCTGATTGGAGGACTATTGTGACACATTCTGGGTTGGCTGACCAAGGAGACTTTGCTGGTTGAAGCATCCTGTTGACCGCCGTAACGCACCACCACATTTTTCTGTTTTTGGTTTGTCTTTTATAAGATCCACTTATATGTTCTATCTGCATTTTACTTAACTATTTGTGTGATTGCTGTAAGAAAAGTACAGTTGCTCCAAGCATAGAACATCTACAAAAATTTACAGAATGGATACTGGCTACTTTGGATAGGTCTCATTCTCCTGCTGGCACTTGGTGGCTCTTGGAACTTCTTTGAAGCATTCGGTCTTTAGAAGTCCTCTACTGGCTCTGCAAACCTCGCCATTAGTTCCAAAATGTCTGAAACATCCAAAATTGACTATTGGATTACTGAGAAAGGCCTCTAGCTGCCCTAGCTATGCCTCTTTCTGTTGCTGGCCCCTGGTGGCCTTAGTGGCCCCTAGAACTTCTTTGATGCAAAATCTCGCCCAGAAGTCCTCTAATGGCTCTGCAACCCTCACCAATGAGTCTGGAATGTCTGAGATAGTCGAAATTGACTATTCACACTCTCAGAATGGACGAATCTCGCTCAAGATAGAGCCTAATCAAATTTTGCCTAGTGACCCCTAAATTAGCTCCACTAATTTTGGAGCAACTTCAGTTAGCTGGAGATAAACTAGCCAACCACCCTAAATCTAGGTGCGCTCCATAAACTGCTGCTAGTTTGACCGTTACATAAAATGCCAAGTTGTGCTTGGACACATGTCCCAAACCACGGGGTCATCGAAAAGTCAGAGCAGAACTGAAGGTGTAAACTTGTGGTAAGTTAAATGGAACTGGAGTTAGAAGCGGGGTCACTGCAACCGTCAGATGAAAAACCGTTCAACGTGACCACAAATGTTGGCAGTTTTCATTCACTGTCGGGGTTACGTAGTGCTAGTGATTTTAGCCATGGGCTTGGGCTTAAGGCCACATGGAAAAGGGTTGGCCCCTCCACTCCCCCATATTGGAAATCACTAAAGGTGAAGTAGAAGCCACTGCCATTGATTGTTAAGAACCATGGCTTGACGGAGACAGTAAAGACTTTGGCGTGCGCGGTTAGAGGTCACAGGGTCGACCCTTGTCCCCGACCAAAATTTTTTAATACACCAAACCTGGGCCACGTGGCGGCCTTTGATTGGCTGAAAACAAATGTACAATCCATCTAACAAACCATACCACACCACTTCTCAGCATCCAATTAGCCTAGAAGGAATATTTTGGGGAATATTTTGAGGAATATTCTAGGAATATTCTAAGAATATTCTCTAGAATATTCTCTTTTTTTTTGAATTTCCAAAATCCCAGTCAAACCTGGTCAAAAGCCAAAATTTGCGGTTTACTGGGCTTTTCAAATCACGATAACTTCTTCATATGGTGTCAGTTTTTCGAACCGTTCGTGGCGTCGGAATCAGGAAGATGAGATCTATCCGGTTGCCCACGTTCGACACACTTTCGAACACTTTGAAATTTGAGCTATCACTTAGGTCCTTGATCCAAATGTGATCACACCTCCCCATTGAGAATCTTTTGGACCCCAAAAGACTGATTACCTGATCTATTCATTAGATGAGAGTACAACTTCCTCACTTTTTCAGCCTCCATACACTTTGCCTTGCTTGGCTTAGTGCCTTTGAACCCAACTCGTAGGTAGTCAACACTTCCCTTCTTGGATGCTCTTGTCCTCCTGTCAAGCACTGTGTTCCTTGAGCTCACCCAGAAATATATGGCGATAAATATTCATAGAAGGTAGTTGAACATCATGTCTTTGATCATCAATCCAAGGTGGCTTAAACAACCATAAGTTTTTCACAAAAATGCATACAAACTGAAATTTGCATATGTACAAATGAGTGTATGTCTTACTGAGTTAAGAAGTCAAACCACTTCTATGGCGATTTTTGGCGTTGAAAATTTTCTTCATGTGAAACATCTGTTCTCACATCAATGATGGAATCTTTGGTTCCACTTTCGCCAGTCTTTCTATCCTCTTGCTTCATGTGGTTGAGATGATTAGTTGGATGCAATGTCCAACATTGGGCAACAAAATGTCCCTTCTTTTGGCAATGTGTGCAAGTCTTTTGCACCTTCTTTGCAAGTTGCCTTTGCTTCAACTGTTCCTTGTATGCCTTCACCGTCTTCCAACATTTTGAAACATCATGGTTACACATACCACAATAGGAATATCAACTCTTTCTTTCTTTCATGCATGTAGAATTGCCATGCTTATCATAAACATAATCAACTTGACTATGGGAAGAATTATACCTCACATGTTGCTTTGCATGTCCATCTTTTTTACCTTCTTGAGGAGACGAACTTGTAGTTGTTCTAGCTTTCTTTAGAAATCCCACATTAGAGTTTATGTCATGATAGCTATTAGAATTCTCTTGCTCGCCATAAACTGCAAGTCTACAAACATTTTGCTGCAACATAGGCTTCAAACAATGGCAATCAACTTGAAAACAAACTTGACATGTTTGTGGTTTATAACTTGGAACAAAAGTTCTTCTTGAAGTTGTCTCAAATGCCTTGATGGCTTTAAAGTTTTCGCCATAAGATTGAACATAGCCTAGACCAAAATTTTTAGGTCTTTCCTCAACCAAAATAGGATCAATCATTGCTTGTGCATGTTTGTCTAAACCCTTGCCTTCATAGCCCATTTTAAACATCAACTTGGACCCTATACCTCTAGTGTGCTTTTCAAATGAACCTACACATCTATTTAAGAGGAATTTGAAGACAAATTTGAGTGTTTTACCTCTGCTTCAAGCATGTTCTTGGTTAAGGCCTATTGGGCTTGATGGAGCTGCATCTCCATCTCATGCATTCTTTGAAGAAGTTCCTTTTTCTCTTGCTTCATAGCAACCAATTGCTCATGAAGTCTAATGCTTTCTCTTCTATCTTCATACTGAATTTGCACCATATCCTTCAGGATGTAGAAGTCTTGCTTCATATCTTCATCAAAGAATCTTGTGAAGGAGGAGGATTTTGAAACATCACTTGAAGAAGTTGTCATCATTATGTAAATGAACTAAAGAACTTCAATCAACAATTCACAAAGCTTTCAAAAACAACTGACAAAGCTTTTGAACAAAATGGTCGTAGAATCAAGCTCTTCTTTAAGCAACCTTTTGCAAACAAACCCTTTTGTGCTTCAAGGATTGCTTTGAGGTCCTCTGGGTAAGGAGAATGCTTTCAACCTTCTTCCTTCTTGTCCTCTTCTAGACTTAGCTAACAATAGCTTTCCCTTCACCTCTCGCAAACTCAAACTTGAAACATCAGTCAATTTGCAAACAATGAATTTCTTTGCACGGTTAAAGTCAAGCAAGCAACCTTGTGCTCTGTCAAGCAAGCAACCTAGTGCTCTGATACCAGCTTGATCTGAAAATGGGTGGATAACTTGAAATGCTTATGCGCAAGCACCTCCCACTCAGTTAAACAAATAAAAGATCTTGCTTATATATGACTGTGCAGAATTTTATACTTGAAACAGGTGTAATTTTTATTTTAATTGTTTAAGTGCTTAAAGAACATTTGTTTTGCTGATTTTAAGCATGTGCAACAACCATAAAGTGCAACAAATAAGCATAAACACATAACAACAAATTTAATAAAGGAGTTCACCCAAATATCGTGGGCTACGTCTCCTTGAGCCTTTGTCAACTGACTTGGCTCTTTGGGATTAGGATGGAAAATTTCCTTTACAAGTTAAAAAACTCAACTCAATGGTTATCTGAACTGAACCAATGGGTTTAGAAAACCATTATATCCTTCGAATGGCGGAAATATCTCTGAAGATGAACCTCGACTCCCTTAAACATGACTCCTTCTGTCGGTGCCTTGAGCTTCCTTGAGCTTCTCTGTGACACTAACTCTCTCAGAAATCCTTTTATGTCCTTGAAATCTTTTCTAATGTCTCTAGCATACATCAGACACCCAAAATAGACTGTTCATTTTTTCAAAATGAGCACTGGCTTACTAATCTAGGCCTCCATCCACTGATCGCCCTGGGCTGCCTGAAACTTCCCTGTGGCTTCTCGACCTTCAGAAGTCTCCAAATGGCTCTACAAATCCTTTCAATGGATTCAGAATGTCCAAAATAGTCAGACACTTGTTGAAATTGGCCTACTGCTGCTCCGGTTTCGCCTCCAACACTCGGTGGCACCCCCTGGCTCTAGGGTCACTGAAAACTTCTCTGAAGCATCTCGACTTTCAGAAGACTTCAAAAGCTTCTACAAATCCTTCCATTGGATTCAGAAGGTTCAAAATAGTTAGAATAGACTATTGGTTTACTGAGAATGGATACTGGCTACTTTGGATAGGCCTCATTCTCCTGCTGGCACTTGGTGGCTCTTGGAACTTCTTTGAAGCATCTCGGTCTTTAGAAGTCCTCTACTGGCTCTGCAAACCTCGCCATTAGTTCCAAAATGTCTGAAACATCCAAAATTGACTATTGGATTATTGAGAAAGGCCTCTAGCTGCCCTAGCTATGCCTCTTTCTGTTGCTGGCCCATGGTGGCCCTAGTGGCCCCTAGAACTTCTTTGATGCAAAATCTTGCCCAAAAGTCCTCTAATGGCTCTGCAACCCTCACCAATGAGTCTGGAATGTCTGAGATAGTTGAAATTGACTATTCACACTCTCAGAATGGACGAATTTAGCTCAAGATAGAGCCTAATCAAATTTTGCCTAGTGACCCCTAAATTAGCTCCACTAATTTTGGAGCAACTTCAGTTAGCTGGAGATAAACTAGCCAACCACCCTAAATCTAGGTGCGCTCCATAAACTACCGCTAGTCTGACCGTTACATAAAATGCCAAGTTGTGCTTGGACACATGTCCCAAACCACGGGGTCATCGAAAAGTCAGAGCGGAACTGAAGGTGTAAACTTGCGGTAAGTTAAATGGAACTGGAGTTAGAAGCGGGGTCATTGCAACCGTCAGATGAAAAACCGTTCAACGTGACCACAAATGTTGGCAGTTTGCATTCACTGTCGGGGTTACGTAGCGCCAGTGATTTTAGCCCTGGGCTTGGGCTTAAAGCCACATGGGGAGGGGCTGGCCCCTCTGCTCCCCCATATTTGAAATCACCAAAGGTTAAGTAGAAGCCACCGCCATTGATTGTTAAGAACCATGGCTCGGTGGAGACGGTAAAGACTTTGGCGTTCGTGGTTGGAGGTCACGGGGTCGACTCCTGTCCTCGACCAAAAAATTTTAATACACCAAATCTAGGCCACGTGGCAGCCTCTGGGCCTGCCACGTGGCAACCTCTGATTGTTTGAAAACCAACGTATAGTCCATTTAACAAACCATACCACGCCAATTGTCAGCATCCAATTCACCCAGAAGGAATATTCTAGGGAATATTTCGAGGAGTATTCCAAGAATATTCTATAGAATATTCTTTTTTTTGAATTTCCAAAAACCCAGTCAAACCTGGTCAAAGTCCAAAATTTGCAGTTTACTAGACTTTTCAAATCGCGATAACTTCTTCATACGGTGTTGGTTTTTTGAATCGTTTGCGACGCCGGAATCAGGAAGATGAGATCTATCCGGTCGCTCAGGTTCGACACATTTTCAAACACTTCGAAATTTGAGCTATCACTTAGGTCCTTGATCTGAATCTGATCAGATCTACTTTCTAGTGGTTAGTTTGTTTCTAAGTATCCTGCTTTGTTACCAATTGTTGAACACACTTATACTTTGGTTGGAGGGACAAAGGGAGGGGATGAATTAGTACAAAACAATTTTTACTTTTTTAAGCCTTCGCAAACCATTATAAAACAATAACATATGAAATCTATTAGTTGCAGAACACAAAACAAGATTTACGTGGAAGTCCTTTTAGGATAAAACCATAATTTCCTTTTTCCTCTTCTATATGAGTTTGTGGGTTGATAATAGTCTTCTTTAGGTTGAACCGCAACACCTATTTTTTCCTCTTCTACATGAATCTTTGGGTTGATCATAGTCTTATATAGGTTGAACAATAAAACTTCTTTTTTCTTCTTCTAGTTATCAAAGTTATTGATTTGACTGAGCTATTGACAAATTGGGCAATGTTTCATTTGGTATCGACCAAATGCCTTTTATTTTTGACAGATGTGATGCAGTATGTTAATTTTCTCTTAAAACTCTGGAACTACCTAGATGAATTACAGAAAACAAGGCAACTGAAAATTGAAACCAAATTTACTTTCACCAAGATACAAAGTTCCTTAACAATTTATAAGCAACAGAAAAAAATCAGACATAAAAACACATGCACACAAAATTGACATGCTTGTTTTACCCAAGAAACCCAAAAGGGAAAACTTGCTTTCTTTGTTGTGGTATTTTATTGATTGTTCTTGAGCAATTGGATATATTACAATTCACGCTGCTATTGCGGCCAACAATCTGTCTTTGAGAACAAAATTGTTCTCTTGCTGAATAGCCTTGACTTTCCTTGAGAATCCCTGATCCCTGCTCCTATTTCCTTGTGCACTGGAGCCCCTATTTCCTTGTGCACTGGAGCCCCTATTTCTTAGCGCACATGGCTCCTATTCCTTGTGACCCTATTTCCTAACACACAAGAGGCCTTATTTTCTTGTGCAAGTGAGGTTCTATATCTATGCGCACTTGCTTCTCAAGAATACCCACTCCACACACAAAGAATTGATCTCACAAGAATAATCTTGATTGTGCCTTTGTCCTTCTCTTTATAGATAGAATTAGAACATGCAAGAGGCCTAGTTGAATTAGTAGTTCACACTAGAGTCAGGAGTTGCTTTTGCTAGTTAACTAGAGCAACTAGTTAACTAGCTCGAGTTCCTCCTTGATTCTCTCTAGTTGTGATTGCGAGTTAAATGAGAACTAAACTCATTCTCTCTCCAATCAACACTAAGTCTTAACTTGTTCTAACTCAACTTGTAAGTGTCACCTCGTCTCGTAGTCAAACTGATGAAGACTCCACATAACTGAAGCTCCAACACAACACATGCAACCTTGATGACCATTCCAGTAAACTAGAAATCAACTCATCGTAACTGAATTCTATCTCATGAACTCACGCTCATGCTAGGGAAGGACAAATTTATGGTCTTCACTAGCTAAGGCACAAACCAGAATACCTTCCATCGCTACATTTTCAACACTCCCTCTTAGTGAGGAAGGGATTCTGTACAACTTCCAACTTATTTATGAAATAGATGAAATTGCCTCTTGCCAATGCATTGGTGAACATATCTATTGTCTGCTTCTTTGTTGGAGTGTACAATTGCGTCACTATCCCTTTCTATACACAATCCTTGAGGTGATGATACCTGATCTCGATATGCTTGGAACTATCATGAAGCATTGGATTCTCAGAGAGTTTAATGCATCTTCGATTGTCACCGTGTATCACAATAGGCTTCATTCCTTGCCTGAAAAGTCCCACAAGCAACTTCCTCATCCAGATAGCTTCACACCTTCCAAACTGGTAGCCATTTACTCAACCCTTGTTGAACTGGGTGTCACTGACTTATGCTTCCTGCTAAACCAGGAAACAGTTGTTGACCCAATGCTGAAGACACAACTTGAAGCACTCTTTCGATCCGTGGAGCTCCTTGCCCAATCCATATATGTGAATTCCTCAAGCCTCAATCCATCAACCTGTTTGTACTATAATCCACAATCTTCCATGCCTTTGAGATATCTGAAAACATGCTTTGTAGCAACCCAGTGAACTCTGGTGGGATCCATCATGAACTGGATCAAATACTTCACTACAAAACAAATATCAGGTCGTGTTTACTAAGTACATCATTGACTTGATGAGTCCATGTGCAATGCAACATCTACATGCTCTGCTATACTAACGTGCACCTTCCTCCTGTTTGTGACTAGAGGCTTGGTCATGGGCTTGCAATCCTGCATATGAAACCTCCTGAGGATCTCTGTAGTGTACTTCCCCTGCTCCAAGAATATTTCCTCATCACCATGCCATACCTCCAGCGCAAGGAAATAGTGCACAAGCCCTATATCCTTCATCTCTAACTCTCTTGCAAGGTATGCCTTGCATCCTGGAGCAACTGTCCCCGCCTGGACCCCCCAGGCAGCGTACAATTACGAGCGGCGTTGCCACCCCATTAAGGTACAGGAGTCCAACGTTGTGATACAAAATAAACAAGATAATCAGGCTCCACACCCAACACTGCTTGGGAGCGAGTAGCTCCTCCTTAAGTACTCTAACCTACTCTCACTCCAAGGATTCCCTCAGAGCTCTGCCCTCCTCAAACCTCACGTCTTGCCTGATAATTGTGTTCTTTAGTGATGGTACATACACCCTGTATGCTTGAGATGTTTCACTGTGACCCACGAAAATTCCCTTTTTGGCTATGGGCTCCAAATTCTCCCTGCTCTCTTTGGACACATGGCAGTAAACTTTTGTCCCAAAGATGCAGAAGTGAGAAACATCAGGCTTCTTGCCAGTGAAAGCCTCCTTCAGTGTAACTCATCCAAGCACCCTGTGTGGACTCATGTTCCGCAAAAATACTGTAGTGTTGCATGCCTATGCCCATAAGAACATGGGTAGCCCCTGGTCATGCAACATGGACTTGGCCTCTCCAAATACGCTGCAATTCTTCTTCTTAGCCACCTCATTCTACTAAGGGTTATGGGGCGCTGTAAGCTCTCTCCTAATTCCCTCCTCGACACAAACGTTTTTAAAAGGATTGGAGACATATTCCCCACCATTATCACTCAATGCTTTGATCTTCTTCCCGACTCGGTTTTCTACCAAGGCCTTAAACTCCATGAACTTGGAGAAGACCTCCTCTTTCTTCATAGGGAAGATCCATGTTTTCTGAGAATAATCATCTATGAAAGTGACATAGTACTTGTGAGGTTGTGTCTAATGAGAGATGGAGAGGAGAAGAGCCCACATGTGTTGGAATGTATTAGGTTCAAAATCCCTTTGGCCCTACTGTTTGGGCCCTAAAATGATGACTTGGCATACTTGCCAAGTGTGCACCCCTTGCACACATCATGCTGGTCAAATGCGCTCTGTGGTTGTGCTGTGGCTATCTGTTGAAGGATCTTCAACGCCCCATGATGCAAGTGCCCCATGTGTGTTTGCTAAAGTCCCCACACGTCTTAGCTCTACGCACTTCTTGCCATGCTGTTTAAGGTTACACATGTCTCAACTTGCAACCTGTAGAGATTCTTCATCTGACACCAATCTACTTCAATGATCCATAAGCTAAGTGCTTGAGATAATCCTTACCTCTGTTGAAGATGGCATCATAACCCTTGTTCCCCAGGGTAGCAACAAAAACAAGGCTCTTCTTAAGGCCTGAAACATAGAGGACATCCCTGAGATGGAGAGAGCTACCAAACTCCCTCTCAAAACTGACAGTACCAACTCCCCTAGTCAAGTTGCCATCATATCCTAGCTCAATGTCACGCTGCATGTCCTTCTCCTTCAGTTGGTTGAAATACTCCTTGTCCCAGATCATGTTGAAGGGTGCCTGCCCCAAAATCAATGTACCATATGTTGCTACCTACTGAGCTTGCAATACAAACTATTAATGAGAAGTCTTTCTTGAACTGAGAAGAAAACTCATCTACCTTAGCTGACGCAGCCACATGATCCTTACTAGACCCCTTCTTCTGGTTAGGACACTTAGTGGCATAGTGCTCAAACTGGTGGCAAGCATTTGCTCTTTGCTCGAATCTTTATTCTTCTTCTCGCTCTTTTGATTGGACTCGACCTTTCCTTGTCCCTTCCTGCCACTGGCATTGTTGTCCTTGCTTGCCACGACAAAGTTCTCATTATCCTCTGTCTTTGTTGATCTTCTAGCTCTCGTCCCTCTCTAGATTTCTTCTTGGACGCAGATTGACCACAACCTTTCCCAGCTGGGAATATTTTCTTTGCCATTGACTGCATCTTGGAAATAATCTTGAAGTTATGAAGTCCCAGTAGCGCAAGTGTTAAAATTGGAAACTGGGGCCAAATTCCACTTTGGATAGCCCATTTGATGGATATAATTATTGAATTGAATTCCTCTTTTCAAGAGGTCCAAAATCAAGCTAAAGATCACTAAATTTGGGCAAGGAGAAATATGTTTTTGAAGTGAAGCCCATATGCAAATTGCCAATGTTGACCACATCATCATGTTGGCTCATGAAGCCCAACAAACATGTCTTTTTACCCACTCAACTCATATAAATAAGAGTGACATCCAACCTAATTTGGCACCTCATCAACTCTTCTGTCTCCTCATCTAATTAGGTGGTACAAATTATAGACAACCTATTTCTCTTCCACGTGTGGATTTCAGGAGGCTCTTTTGGCTGCGTTGACTTTTATGTTTCATCAAGGATTTGACCAACTTGACCGAGGCATTTTAAAGATTGCTTGACTATGTTTTGACTAGGGATAGGTCTTTCCTAGCATGCCACTTTTTTTGGCACAAAAACTAACGAAAAAGGAGGACTTTGACCTGCATTGATCGCAGGGTTGACCGAATTGGACTACTGATTGGTTGACTTTTTTGGGCTGAATTTGACTAACAAGAGAGGTCGAGTTCCTCTCTCCTTTGACCAAGCTGTTTTGGAAGGGTTTGACTAGACTTTAACGACTGTTGACTTTCTGGTTATGGCTGATTTGATTGCTACTGACTGAGGGAAAAATCACAAATTTGACATGACTGTTTTGATCATCAATTGACAAGTCAATTTTGACTTTATTGTACTCTCTCTCTCTACTGAACATTTGATATTTATATTAAGAAGAATTGATCAAGGGTTTTCCCCATCTTGTGTTTTTTCCTAGCTTGAGCCAATTTTTTGTGTTCCCTTGTCTTGGCTTGTCTTTTGTATTTATTGTTTATGTTTTATCTACAATTACTGTCAATGTGATTAATGGTTAATGTGCTTGCTATTGGAAAATAAGTGGAAATTATCATTGGGCTAATAAAAGGACATTGAAGTAACTGTTGCAAGCATAAAACATACCATTGTTATCTAAAATTAACATGGTATCAGAGCCTAGGTGAAGACAAAGCCCAATCAAGAGAGAAAAGCAATCACTAACATAGCTGTTGGACAAAGATTATTGCATAAGTCTCCATGGCCTCTACATCTTACTTCAATATTGAGGACGAGCTCAATGACAAATTTGACTATCATGCATGGAAAATGGCTTTGGCCCTGACTTTCGAGGAGCATGAAGTATTGGACTACGTGCAGGGAAAATTGATGGAGCCTCATTCAAATGCACTTGCTGCTGCGGAATCAAAATATAGAAAAGATGAGGTCAAAGCAAATAAAATTTTGATTGATTCCATTCAAAAGCATTTGGTTGTCTATATTTATCATTGGGAACTTATAAGGAAATATATGATAAGTTGGTTGGGATGGTCAAAGTGAACAATGCAAATCAAATCCTCTTTCTCAGAAACAAGTTGAAGGATATCGAGATGAATAAAGCAGAGTCTATCCAATCCTACTTCATGACAATGACACAAATCAAGAATGACTTGCTATCTATTGGAGAAGTTATTTCTTACAGGGAGCTCACTCTCATTACTCTTTGTGGTCTATCAAGACCATGAGATATATTTATGACCACCATTCTCAACAATGATAGGATACCTGGTTTCAAAGAGTTCTTAGCTAGATGCACTCAAGAAGAGACAAGGACGATGGAGAGAGATAAATTGAACAATGGAAATGAACCTGCCGCTTTCTCCACTCATGCAAAGAGAAAGAATGATGCTGGTCCAACGAGACAAGGTCAAAGATCTAAGAAGGGATTCAAAGGAAGAGGCAAAGGAAGATGCTAAAATTGTAACAGGTTCTACCACTATGCTAGAGTGCCTTCACAAGAACAATCATCAAAGGAGGATAACGAGAACAACAACAATAACAATTACAAAAGCAGTGGTAATCAAAGGAACAATAGGTTCAACAACAAAGTAAAATGGAATGCTCCAGCTGCAAGAAATGGAAATGGCCTACCTCCCAAAAGGACAAGAAATGCCAAGTATGATGAAATAATGTTGTAAAAAACAAGATGAATTCTATTTTATTTCTACTCTATCTATTGCCTCTCCTTCGGATACTTTGGATCATTGGTTGATCAATAGTGGAGCCTCAACGCACTTCACTGGATACAAGGAGGCCCTCCCAAATTTAGTTGAGAAGAAAACTAATTTAAAGATCATACTTGGAGATAATTCCACCTACCTCATGAAAGGGATATGTATTGCCACTCTTCACTTGAATCAAGATCAAACCATTCATCTACAAGAAGTGTTGTATGTTCCCGATTTGAAGAAGAACTTGGTGTCTATTTCTGCAATGGAAGATAAAGGTTTCAAGGTAGCATTCATTGATGGAAAGGTACATATTTGGCATAGAAACCCTAAAAATGCATTTACTCTTGGATTTAGGGTTGATGATCTCTATCAAGTTGGTGGAAGTCCTTTGATAGCCTTGGCGAGTGATACTTCCCTTCAATGTGAGTTATGGCACTGAAGATTTGCCCACTTACATTATAAAGCCTTTCTCGAGGTAAGGAAGGTGGTCACAGTGATGCCCGACTTTAATATGAACCATGAAGGAGTTTGTCAGGGTTGTGCAACTAGGAAACATACAAAGGGACCATTCCCCTCTAGTGAAAGCAAGACAACTAATATTCTTTAATTGGTCAATTCTGACCTATTTGGTGCCTTGCCCGTAACCTCATTGGGAGGATACATGTACTATACAATATTTGTGGATGACTACTCACACAAAATATGGATCTATTTCTTGAAGAGGAGGTTGAAGTGTTCAAGTGGTTTTGTTCTTTCAAAGCATTGGTGGAGAATCAAACATGGAAGAAGATCAAGATGTTGAGGACCAATAATGGAACCGAATATGATTCAAATGAATTCAATGAATTTTGCAGAGAGGCTGACATTAAGACGTCGAGGAACAATGAAACCATATATGAATCAAATGAATTCAATCACTTTTGTAGAGAGGTTGGCATTAAAAGGGAGACAACTTTTCCATACACCCTTGAGTAGAGTGGCGTTGCTGTAAGGAAGAATTGAACCATCATGGAAGCCACCCATGCCATGATGTATGATCAAGGTCTATTGAAGTTCTTATGCGAAGAAGTTGCCAACACTGTTGTATATGTTCAAAATAGGAGCCCACATCAAGCTTTGGAATTCAAGACACTCGAGGAAGTCTTCAGTGGTAAGAAAGCTGATGTTTCTCATTTTAGAATTTGTGGTTGTCCAGTATACTTTCATGTTCCTAAAGATAAAAGGAGTAAGTTGGAAAATTATAGGAAGAAAGGTATATTTGTCAGCTACAACGAAAATTCAAGGGCATATAGAATCTATGTACCTAGTAAAAAATATGTTGAAGTTAGCCGTGATGTTACCTTTGATGAAGACACTGCCCTTGGGAAAGCCAGATATCTCCCCATCCCAAGGATGATGATGATGCTGCCGAAAAACAAGGTGAACCTTCGACAAATGAGCCTATCCCTGATGTTGATGGCCGGATGGACCCCATTGATCCACCTCCTGGTGATTCCTCTGCCTCAAGGAAAAGACATCTATGACTGAAAGATATTCTCAAAGATGTTGAAAAAAATACTGCTCCAAGAGGGACATTTCACGAAAGTAAGAAGCCTAACAAGTATCAAGGGCACTTGGCTGCCATGAGTACTATTGTTCAAGTTGAACCTTGCACGTTCAAAGAAGATGTAAAGCACCAAGTATGGAAATATGCGATGAATGAGGAATATGAATCGATCATGAAGAATGTTGTCTGGGAGGTGGTGCCTAGACCCAAGGAGAAGTCCGTGGTCACCTCAAAATGGCTTTACAAAATTAAACATGGAGATGATGGAAGTGCTGAAAAATATAAGGCCAGTTTCATTGCTCATGGCTTCTCTCAAAAGGAAGGGGAGGGATATGATGAAATATTTGCACTAGTTTCCCGATATACAACTATCCGATTTTTTATTGCTCTCACTGCGAACCAAGGATCGAGCCTACATCAAATGGACATTAAGGCTATTTTCTTGCATGTATTGCTTAAGGAGGAAGTCTACTTGGAACAACCTCAGGGGTTTGAAGTACAAGATAGAAGGACACATGTCTGCCGGCTGAAGAAAGCCCTATATGGGTTGAAGCAAGCCCCTAGGGCTTGGTACAAAAGATTGACAATTATCTTATGAAGCTAGGATTTATGAGGAGCTATGCTGATACAAGTCTATACTTCCAAGGTTGAAAAGGACATGCCTCCTATTATTTTGATACCCTGTTTTTGGTTGGTCTGGACCCTCTCATTTGTCAATGAAAGAGGGAGTTGACTTCTGAGTTCGAGATGGACCTAGGACTAATGCATTACTTCCTGGGCTTGGAGGTCTAGAAAAATCCAGGCGAGATTATCCTTTCTCAAGGAAAATGCATTGTGAAGCTGCTAGAAATATGTGGGATGGTGTATTGCAAGTATGTGTCTACGCCAATGGAATTCAACTTCAAGAAGCTATGGGGGCCCTGATGTTCTTGGTAAACTCCCGACCAGACATATGCTTTGCTGTAAATACCGAGTCAATTTATGGTTGAGTCTCATCACATACATTGGGTTGTTACAAATAATCTCTTAAGATATCTCCTAGCACTATCAACTATGGATTGAGATACACTAGCAAGAATGTGAGGCTACATGTATATTCTGATGCTGACTGGGTTGACAGTGTGGTGGATAGAAAGAGCACGTTAGGATGTTGCTTCTCTTTGGGATCTGCTTCAATTTCTTGGGTGAGCAGGAAGCGTAAATTGGTTGCTCTAAGCACTGCCGAGGCCGAATATATTGCAGCTAGTATGGCTTGTTGTGAAGCTATTTGGTTGAGGAAGCTCTTTAGTGAGCTATTTGAGTACATGCTAGATACCATCGTTTGTTGTCTATTGCGATAAACAGAGTGGGATTTTCCTTTCAGAGAATCCTATGTTCCACGACCGCTCCAAGCATATTGATATCAGGTACCACTTTATTTGGGATATGGTACAACGAGGAGCAATAAGGCTCCAACACATCTAGACTACTGGGTAGGTTGCTGACATCCCCATGAAGCCCTTGGGGAAGGTCAAATTCTTAGCCTTTCGAGAGACACTTGGAGTCGTGGAAGGACCCTCCCATGAGGGTCCCGTTTGAGTTGGACATTGAGCTCTAGGAACTCTGGGGGCTTTGGGGTACTTCTTGGAGCTATGTGCAGCCATAGGTTGAGTGGTTCACCTTCCCCTATAGGTAAGCTATGTACAGGGTGAGTAGTTCACCTTCCCCTGTGATGCCTTAGATGATATATGAGAGCATAGGGTGAGTGGTTCACCTGCCCCTATGGCTAATGATATATGCATAAGATGAGTGGTTTGCCTTCTCCTATGGCTTATGAGCAGGATGAGTGGTTCACCATCTCTTGTGGATGTCCTAGCATACATCCTACCCATGTAATTCGAGACTCTTGGGAAGTACCTCTCATCTGGGCAACGAGCTGGGAAAAGAGGATAGGGACCATAACACTATAGATGGATGCATTGTGTACTACTATACTCCCTATGTCGAAGATGGATGATGTTCAACAACTTGATCATTCATGATCAAGTCTGATTGGTGTTCTACCCCTGGTCATGTGGGCTGACTTTTGTTAGTGGAGAGTGGTAAGGTCTTGTGACTCGCTCTCGATCGATTCTTCTTCGTTATCTATATCAATGTTCAACAAAGTTGAGACGATATGCAGAGATGGTTCATGATGGCAGGATGGCATGATGATCGATGGTTAGATATTGGCATGTGGAATTCTCCCTAGTTGAGAGGGAGTGTTAAATTGGCAACTAGGGCCAAATTCCACTTTGGATAGCTCATTTGATGGAGATAATTATTGCATTGAATTCCTCTTTTCGAGAGAACCAAAATTGACGTAGAGATCACTAAAATTAGATGAGTAATATGTTTTTGAAGTGAAAGTCCACACATGTGAAAATTGTCAAGGTCAACCACATCATCATGTAGGCTCATGAAGCCCAATAGACATGTCTTTTGACCCACACCAACTCATATAAATAAGAGTGACGTCCAACCACATTTGACACTTCATCAACTCAACATATCTTCTCTCTCCTCATCTGATTGGGTCGTATAAATTACATACAACTTATTTCTCTTTCACATGTGCCGATTTGAAGAGGCTCTTTTGACTGCGTTGTCTTTTCTATTTTAGTCAGATTTTGACCAATGTTGACCAAGTTATTTTAAGGACTGTTTGACTGTGTTTTTACCAGCGATAAATTTGTCCAAGCATGCCACTTTTTTTGGCACATAAACTGAGGCAAAAGGAGGAATTTGACCTTCGTTGACTGCATGGTTGACTGAATTGGACTGTTGATTGGTTGACTGTTTGGGCTGAATTTGACTAGCAAGAGAGGCCAATTTCCTCTCTCCTTTGATCGCACTTTTTTGGAAGGGTTTGACTAGACTTTGACTACTGTTGGCTTTCTGGTTAGGGCTAATTTGAGTGCTATTGACCGAGGGAAGAATTGAAGATTTGAAAAAGTTGTTTTGATCATCAATTGGCAAGTCAATTTTGACGTTATTGTTCTCTCTCTCTCTCTGCTGAACATTTGATATTTATAATAAGAAGAATTGATCAAGGGTTTTCCCCATCTTGGAGTTTTTCCATGGCTTGAACCAAATTCTTGTGTTCTCTTTTCTTGGCTTGTCTTTTGCATTTATTGTTTATATTCTATCTACAGTTACTGTCAATGTGATTAATGGTTAATTATTGCTATTGGAAAATAAGTTGAAATTATCATTGGGATAATAAAAAGACATTGTTGCAAGCATAGAACATACCATTGTTATCTAAGATCAACAACAAGACTCACATGGTTATTGTCTATTACAATCTCGCCTGCTCCAGCTAGCTCATCATGAACCTAGTTGAACTTGGAAAGGTACATAATGATGGGATTTCCTTTGGTCATCAAGATATTTCTTAGTTTTTCCTTCAGAGCAAGCTCCCTGGCATCATTGGAACCCTGATACAAATCTAAGATGGCTTTCCACATCTCGTATGTTGTCCTCTTTCCATGCAGATGAGGGATATTATGGTCTTTGACCCCTTCAAGAATGATATTTCTGGCCTTGGTGTCATTCTTGTTATGCTAGATCAAGTGTTGGGCATCTGGAGGTGGAACTATATGATTCTTCACAAATTCTAGCACCCCATTATATTCCAACACCATTGAGATCCACTCCTTCCATGAGAAAAAATTCAAGGCTCCCTCTAAACAGTGATATGCACTTAGTCCTTGGAATGACATATTGTTGATCCAAAAACTGCGCTTCAAAACTTTAGCGCAAGCCTTCAACTTGAACTACGCTCTTCACTGATTGATCAATTTGGTGTTGGTCTTTATATTGAACTCTGCTCTGATACCATGCTAATTTTCTCTTGAAACTCTGTAACTACTTAGATGAATTTCTGAAAACAAGGCAACTGAAAAGTGAAACCAAATTTACTTTCACCAAGATACAAAGTTTCTTAACAATTTATAGGCAATCGAAAAACACCAGAGATAAGAATACATGCACACAAAATTGACACTTGTTTTACCCAAGAAACCCAAAAGGGAAAACATGCTTTATTTGTTGTGGTATTTTGTTGATTACTCTTGAGCAATTGGATTTATTATAATTCACATTGCTACTGCAACCAACAATTTGTCTCTGAGAACACAATTGTTCTCCTACTGAATAACCTTGACTTGCCTTGAGAATCCCTCATATCCGCTCATATGTCCTTACACACTTCACCTATTTCCTAGCGCATAAGGCTCCTATTTCTTAGTGAACTTGTGGCCCTATTTCTTAGTGCAAATTAGCTCCTAAATCCATGCACACTTTCTCCTCGAGAATACACACTCCACACACAAAGAATTAATCTCACAAGAATAATATCGATTTTGCCTTCATCATTCTCTTTATAGATAGAATTCAAACATGCAAGAGGCCTGGTCAAATTAATATTTCACACTAGAGTCATGAGTTACTTTTTCTAGTTAACTGGAGCAAGTCCTAGTTAACTAGCTTGAGTTCCTTCTTGATTCTCTCTAGTTGTGATTGTGAGTTAATTGATAACTAAACTCGTTCTCTCTCCAATAAACATTGAAGTCTTAACTTGTTCTAACTTAAATTGTATTTTCCACCTCGTCCTATTGTCAAATTGATGAACCCACATAATTGAGGCTCCAACACTACGCATGCAACCTTGGATGACCATTCCAGTAAACTGGAAATCAACTCATCATAACTGAAGTCTATCTCATGAACTCACACCCATGCTAGAATAAGACAAATTCATGGTATTCACTGGCTAAGGCACAAGCCAAAAGACCTTCCATCGCTACATTTTCAACACAATACCGCTATGATTGACAAACACTATTGGCATAATAGAGACTGTTGGATTGACATATGATAATGTGTTCTTCTTTAGTTGACCGATCAATTGAGACTTTGCTTTGGGTAACAATTGGAAGAATCACTAGTTGAGAGAGGACATTCCATCATCATTGATGTCAAAGGGGGAGAGTTGTAGATAGGGAGGGTTGCAACAAGAGGGAGAATTATTTTTGTTCTTGGTGGATTATATGTTTCATTGTGGGATTGCCATGATTTGTAGAAGGGGAGATTTTCGAAAAAATTGTTGTCATTGATGTCAAAGAGCTTATCCGATTGATATTATATTCCTGGTATATTATGTGTTTTGTTGTAGGATTGATATCAATGACAAAGGGAGAGATTGTTGAACGAATTGTTGTCATTGATGTCAACAATTATGATCCTTGCGGTTTAAAAATGATAAGAAACCAATAATTATACTCCACTTTGAGGGGGAAGCCTCCTTTTACAAAAATACCACGAACAAGACAATACTTGATGATCCTAAGACTAGGTCTCCTTATAATATATATATATATATATATATATATATATATATATATATATATATATATGAGACAAATGATACAATTATAATAAATGAGGCCATGAGGGGTTTTAGCTTACATGACAATATAACAATAGAAATGTAATCACTCAATATATGGAGCTTAATAAGGGGTTTTTGGGTTAACATATGGCTTATATAGGGATTAACATGCCTATCCTCCTCAAATAAGTGTTTTCCTCAAATCTTGACTATCTATGGGCATTTTTGCATGTAACAACTCGTCTTCCCATGTTGCTTCTTCCACTTGTAGGTTCTTCCATTTGATGAGGTATTTAATAATTGCTCGATTTCTCAACTACTCAGTCCTTGTTTCCAAAATTTCTTCTCGTTCTAGTATTATTTTCCCTTCTTCATTAATATCTGATACAATAGTTTGGATTGGGATCTTATCATCGATTACCTTCTTCAAGCAAGAAACATGGAAAACTGGATGTACACATGAAGGATGCATCTCCAATTTGTAAGCCATATTTCCAATCTTCTGCAACACCTAATAGGGGCCATAATATCTCAAAGATAATTTATTGTCCTTCTTTTGTTGCTTGAGGGACATCTTGTTTATATGGCTATAGTCTCACAAATACCCAATCCCCCACTTTGATATGCTTGTTGTTTCATCCTATTTTGTGCGATAACCAAGTTGTACTTCAATATTTTGAGAATGCCTTGTTGGTGTTGTATGTAGTCCTCTACTGCTTGAGCCTTTATAGTCCCTTTCAAGGGTAATGTGATGGATGGAGGATGATATCCATAGAGTGCCATAAATTATGACATTTTGGATGATGTATGGAAGGATGTGTTGCACCACCACTCTGCCAAGGGCAACCATTCAACCCATTGTGTTTGATTATCAAATGCAAAACAATGTAGATATCCTTTTAAACAATTATTCAAAATCTCATTTTGTCTATCATATTGAGGATGGTAAGATGAGTTGTGAGCCAATTGAGTGCCCAAACAAGAAAATAATTTAGTCCAAATTTTTTTGGTGAAAATTGGATCTTTGTCACTTACAATAATCTTTGACATTCCATGTAGATTTTGGACTGTTTCCATGAATTCTTCTGCCGCTATAATTTCTTTAAAATGATGAGAAAGAGAGCAAAAGCGAGCACTTTGTCATTTGATATACCACTTCCATAATGACACTCTTTCATTTAAAAGGACAAGAAGGACGAAATCGTCTTCTCTCTCTCTCTCTCTTAACTTGCATGTGTGGAAGATCTCTCTCTCTCTCCTAACTCTCATGTGTGGAAGATCTCTGTCTCTCTCCTAACTCATGTGGAAATCTCTCTCTCTGTAGTTCACATTTTTCTGGCAAAGTTTGTGTTGCAATGGTCGGAAATTCTAGGCAGTTGCAGGCACTGAAATTCTGGGGCAAGTAGCAGTTGCAGGAGGGCCGCAATTTTGGGCAAGATCAGGCAGTGTGAAACTCTGGATCAGATTGGTAGGCTTAACTTGGAGGGTTTGACCAGGTTTGACCATAGGTCTAGGTGTGTCTCTTGTTGAACATAATAATTTCTCTATTGAAAAGGTTGTTGGATTTTTCTCTTTGGTGGGTTTTCCTAGTTTAAATCTTGTCATCTCTTTGTGCATCATGATCTCTATTGTTCTACTATTATTTATGGTTGAATTTCTGAAGTATAATTGCCGAATGATATATTGGAGTAATCTAAAAGAAGATCAATATCAAAAGTAATTATTAGTTTTTCAGAAATACTGTGCTTGTCTCTATTGCACTAAGAAAATCAACATAGAATCAAAACTTTGGTGAATAAAGGAACGCTGAGATCGCCTATGAAGAGACCATAGCGGATCACTTTATTGAAGTCCTCATTGATTTGCATCCATTGCTTCTTCTATGAAATTTGAGAATAAGTTGGAAGGAGCGTCAAACTTCAGGGCTTGGAAACTTAGAATTGATCTTATTCTTGCCAAGAACAAGGTTTTGGATATTGTAACAGGGAAGATTGTAGTTGAAACAGATGCTGCAGAGAAAGAGAAGTTTAAGGAGAATGACATCACCACCATGAGTCTTATAGTAGACTCCATTAGAGATCATCTAATCCCCTGCATCGCAAAGCATGATACTTCCAGGAATATGTACGATTCCCTAACTAATATGTACACTATCAAGAATGTTGGTCAATCCATGAGTTTGAAGAATGAGCTTTGTGATATAAGGATGATGAATGACTACACCGTGGCTTCATACTTCATGAAGATTTCTCAAATAAGAGACCAAATACAAGCAATTGGAGACTTTGATCCCCATCAAGAACTTTTGATTACAACACTCAACGGTCTTCCTAGACCGTGGGATGCATTTGCAGCAGGTTTAAGCCGCTGAAAGGAAGCTCCTTCATAGGAACAACAATGTACATCTTATTTTCAAGAGGAGTCAAGGCTCATGTCAAGAAACAAGAAGGAAGAAGCTTCTCAAGCTTTTGCAGCTCAGTTCAAGAACAAAGGAAAGAAAAAGTTTAGCTCTCAACAAAAGAAGTTGTCCCAAAAGGACATGTCAAAGATTCAATGTTATGGTTGTTAGAAATTTGGACATTTCAAAAGGCATTGTCCTGAGGTGGCTAACAACAAGAAGAGAAAGGGAAAATAACATGCTTCCACAACTGATGTTGAAGAAGAGCATCCAAAGAAGGTTAGAGGTGATAAAGATTTCTTTTACTTTTCTGCTCTAACATGTTCCATTACAAATGATGATAACATGTGGCTGGTAGATAGTGGCACATCAAGGCGTATGGCCAGAGAGCGTGGAAATATTTCTGGCCTGACAGAAAAGAGGTTGTCCCAAAGAGTTGAGCTAGGAGGCAACCATAACTATGTAGTCAAAGGAGTTGGAAAGGCATCCATAGAGTTGAAATTTGGTAATATTGTACATCTCAATAATTCTCTATATGTACCAGGTTTAAAAAAGTATCGAGTCTCTATTTCTTGTTTGGAAGATAAAGGAGATAAAGTAGCTTTTGTGGATGGAAAAGTACTTATATGGCCTAAGGGCTCTAGTATAGATTATACTAGGGTCATTGGGATTTTTGATGGGACACTGTATAGGCTTGTGAGTCAACCAACTCAAGCCCTAATACATGATGAAATTAATCCAAGTGAACTATGGCATTGAAGATATGGTCATATTCATTATAGAGCATTACCTGAATTGAGTCAAATAGTTCCAGGAGTTCCTGACTTGCAAATAGAGCATGATGGGGTATGTAAAGGTAATGCACTTGGAAAGAATACCAAGAAACCATTTCTAAGTAGTGAGAATAGATCTAAAGAAGTTTTATATTTGATCCATTCTGATGTATGTGGTCCAATGCCTATGAGATCACTTGGAGGCTCACTATATTTTGTAACGTTCATTGATTACTTCTCTTGGAAGACATGTATCTATCTCTTGAAGACCAAAGATGAAGTTTTTACCAAGTTTCAAGAATTGGAAAACTTGACAGGTAAGGAGATCAAGATCTTGAGATCTGACAATGGAGGAGAATACACCTCGAAGGAACTCGTTTCATTCTGCGAGGAATCTGGGATTAAGAGGGTGTTGATTTTTCCTTATAATCCACAACAAAATGGTGTACCAGAATGAAATAATAGGTCCATGAAGGAATTTTTCAATGCTATGATGCATGATTTGGATTTGCTACTGTTCTTATGGGGAGGCATCATTGAATGTAGAAATTATACAATATGCATGTATATCTTGGACTCATCTGATCTAACAATTTGCTAAAGTTAAATAATGAATAACTTCTACAAATATTTACAGAATTAAAAACACAATCGCCAATTACATAAGCATGAAGAAAGATCAATCACACACAACACGAATTTCTGTGAAAAAAGCTTATTTTTAAACCCTACTAGGCCTTATTGTATATTATATCATGGATCATGAAACAATTACATACAAAAATCTTCTCATAAGAGCCCTTAGTACATCAGCTAATTGTCTCCTACTATCAAACAAAAATTGGCAAATCCCTTAGCCAATTTACTGTCTCCAGACAACCTGCCTTCACTGCACAATCCATGTTGAATGCAATCCTTGAATTGATGTAATCCTACCTGCCTTGACTGTGCAAGTATCATGGGCACATCCAATGTGTGTTTACTTGCATGTGTGCAAGCGGATAATGTCACAACTGATATTCAACTTCCCTTTCACCTAGAACTCAACTGGGTCTCCACTGGATCTGACATGCATGCGACTAATATTAGTAAATCCTCAGTTGCATGTGAGATCACTGATTATGAATTAATTAATATTTAATTCACTTGATCTCTCACTAGTGTATCTTCAGTTACAACTAGCACAACTGAGTTTAACTCACTTAACTGAGTTAAACTATTTACAACTTGCACAAACTCATGCACCATTGCACTTCCAACTTTGTTACAGCTAGAATCACTCAGTTACAACTAGAATTACTCTGCATGTCCTACCAACCAAACTCTAACTCAAAATTCACTTAGGTAACTGATTTTCCACTTCAGTGAACTATTTTCAAGTCCACATTGAGAATAGATTACAGTTTAATGTCCATCTAAATTAAGGGATGGTAAAAATAGACTTGCACCTAAAAATATCATGTGGGCCCCTCCCTAGTGTAGGTGCTTAATTTTCACTAGGATCATGGGTGCCAAAAGATTCTTATTGAATCTCAACACTCCCTTTCAACAAGAAAGGGATTATCCTTCACCTTGATCCTGTCTCTGTGGTATTCAAATTTTCTCCTGGTGAGCACCTTCGTTAGAATATCTGCATCCTGATCTTCCATGGGAATGTATTGAAGCAACATGATTCTCCTCTGCACACAATCTCTGAGATGATAATACTGGATATCTATATGCTTGGACCTATCATGAAACACAGGATTAATCGAGAGTTTAATGCAACTCTGATTATCACAATGAATCACTGTCAGATCCATATGAGAACCAAACAAACCAACCAATATCTTTCTCATCCAGATAGCCTCACATGCAGCTTGAATTGTTGCCATGTATTCTGCTTCCGCTGAACTGAGTGCCACGGATCCCTGTTTCCCGCTATACCAAGAAACATCTGTAGACCCAATACTAAAGATCCCCCCTGATGTGCACTTTCTGTCCAATGGACTACCAACCCAATCTGCATCCGTGAAGCCATGCAACTTCACTCCATCCGTTTTTCTGTACCATATACCATACTCTGATGTTCCCCTCAGGTATCTTAGGACATGCTTCCTCACCTTCCAAAGAGCTTGGTAGGCTTAACCATAGCTTGACTGAGCTGGTTAACCACATAACAAATGTCTGGGCTCGTGTTCACTAGATACATTAGCGAACCCACTAACTGCCGATAGACAATAACATCCACTACCTCTCCAGAAGTAGCATCCTCTTTCCTCAAGTTTCTTGGAAGAGGCGTATCCATGGGTTTGCAGCTCTCCATGTTAAACTTACCTAGTATATCCTTTTCATACTTGCCTTGAGACAAAAAGTTCACCATCTCGCTGCCATATTTCCAATCCAAGGAAATAATGAAGGAGGCCCATATCCTTCATTTCGAACTCCCTTGCAAGATCCTCCTTGCATGAGTGTATCAGTTGCTCATCACAAGTAAAAATTAAATCATCAACATAAAGAACAATGATCAATAGCTTACTCTCAACCACGATCTGGTACAGGTTTGCATCTGATTCACTTTTGGTGAAGCCCAGTCCGGTGAAATAACTGTCTATACGAGTATACCAAGCACAGGGTGCTTGATTCAGCCCATACAACGCTCTTTTGAGTCTGCACACATGCAGTTTGCTGTTGAAGATCTCAAAACCTTCAGGCTACTCTATGTACACTTGTTCCTCAATGATCGCATTGAGAAACACAATTTTCACATCCATTTGATGAATGCACCAGCCCATCTGCGCTAAGAGTGCAAGGATGGTCCTTATGGAAGAGTACCTTGCGATAGACACAAAAGTCTCATCATAATCTATCCCCTCGATCTGTGAGAAACCCCGGGCCACAAATTTGGCCTTGTATTTCTCCACACTCCCATCAACAAATTTCTTTACCTTGTAGAACCATCTCGAACCTACCACTGATTTGTCAACTGGTCTTGGGACAATTTCCCATGCACTGTTTTTGACAATGGAGTCATACTCCTCCACAATTGCATCAACCCAAGTAGGCTGTTGCACTGCTTCTTGAAAGGAAGATGGTTCAGTCACAATACATTTGCTCATGAGAGCCATGTATCTAGTAAATCGGTCAGGAGACTGTCTTTGTCTGCGTTGTGAAGTAGGGGCTCCTACATTCTCTTCAACATCAAGTCTCAGCTTATCAGCTTCCGTGGTGCGATTTTTGCCATTTCTGAGGGATGGATCTGCATGAGTGATTTCCTCCACCCCATGAACCTCCTCATGTGGCTGTTCCACATCTTGAGACTCATCCTTGGGAACTAGCAGTGCCTCCTCTGCATGCAAGTCGAACTCCCTCTCAAGGGACAATCACATGGCTTTCCCCTCATCAAATTTTATATCCTGTCACACAACAATCATTCTATTGTTTGGAAAATACACATGATAGTTATGGGGTGTTTATGTGTAACCCACAAAAAATCCCAACTTCAGCAGTCGGCTCGAGCTTCTTCCTGGCGTCCTTGGTCACATGCACATAAACATATGAGCCAAAAATCTTAAAGTGTGAAACATCCAGTTTCTTACCAGTGAAAGCTTCTTCAGGTGTACTCATGCTAAGTACTCTATGAGGACAACGATTTTTCACATAAAACGCAACGTTGCATGCTTCCACCCACAAATGCATTGGTAGACCCTGATCATGCAACATTGCTCGTGCTGCACCCACGATCGTTCTATTCTTCCTCTCCACGACCCCATTCTGCTGTGGGTTATGAGGCGATATGAGTTCTCTTCGAATTCCTTCTTTGCTGCAGAAGTTCTTGAATTCGTTAGAGATGTATTCTCCACCATTATCGCTCCTAAAAGCCTTCACTCTTTTCCCCGACTCTTTCTCCACCAATGCCTTAAACTCACAAAACTTAGAGAATGTTTGATATTTCTTCTGCACGAAGAAGATCCAACATTTACGAGAAAAGTCATCAACAAATATTACATAGTACTTATGTTTTGTTGTTGAAGCAACTGAGAATGGTCCACACATGTCTGTGTGAACTCTCTCAAGGATCCCCGAAGCACTGTTCTCCTTCTCACGAAAGGTGGACTTTACATACTTCCCCATGGTGCAACCCTTGCACTGATCTAAATGAGAAAGTGTTCCCATTGGAAGTCCAGTAGATATTTGCTGCATGACTTTCAAGGCTCCATGATGAAGAAGGCCCAATCGCATGTGCCATAATTCGCCCTCATCTTGGCTCACCACTTTCTTCGCCTTGCCCACCATGGCAGTGCAACCATCTACCTCAAGTGTGTAGAGATTCTTAACTCGAATCCCTATTCTCTTGGCTTGACCCGTTGCTTAATGTTGCAGGAAAGCTTTTCCATCACTAAAAACATCATAGCCTCTGTCCTCCAACATTGCAACCGAGGCCAAATTTTTCTTCAGACCTGCTACATGCATTACATATTTTAATTGAAATGATTTACCTAACTCCCTTTGAAAGGTAACGGTACCGATCTAGGTAGAACTGTACCGTTCGTCGTCACCCATCTCAATATGCATTTGGATATATTTTTCCTCCAAGTCACTGAAAAGTTCCTTGTCTCCCGCCATGTGAAAGGAAGCGCCACTATCCAAATACCACATGGGTCCCAATGCACTTGACACCATGCATGAAATCAAGGAGAAGTCAAGCTCAAATTGTGAGGTAAGGGCCGCGCCAGCGGTAGCTCCAACAACCTTCTTGTGCTTCTTCTTTTGTGGACAATTAGTAGCAAAATTCCCATGTTCGTGACAGTGAAAACACTTGACCTTAGACATGTCTTGCTTCTTGCCTTTAGACTCAAATTTAGAATGGAATTTCTTCCCCTTCCCCTTCTACACCTTGGCAGCCAAAGCACAATCCTCTTCATCATCATGCTTTGATGAAGAGCCGTCTCAACTCCTCCTGCACCAGATCTGACTGCAGTCGTTCCCAATCCGGAAATTTTTCCCGTCCGTTGACAGAGTCTTCATAAGTGTGCCAACTCTTAGGAAGTCTTAGGAGATCCAAACTCACCAAATCATCATCAACGACTGTTATTTCCACACTCCCCAGTTCATCCCGACATTGGAAAAAAATTGTGAGATACTTTGGAATGGTGTCGCCCTTTTCCATCTTCATCTTCCTGCATTTATCTTTGAGTGCCAATTTCCTATGGTCACTGCGGCTTTGGAATAGATCCGTTAAAGCCTTCCACATAGCATATGGCGTGGCTTTCCCATGGAGGCTTGAGACAATGTGGTCTTGTACTCCCTCCAACAAGATCCTCCTCGCCTTTTCCACTTTCTTTTGCCATGCATCAAGATTGGCAACATCTGCAGCATTTGGCTTAGGAACATCTTTTTCAATGAATTCCTTCAAGCCATTGTCTTCGAGTACCACCTCCATCCTTTCCTTCCAAGAAATGTATTTTGAGCTGCCCTCGAGTGCATACTCTAACCTCAAGCCATTGAAAGCCATTTCGATCTTGAATTAGCTGTAGCACCAAGAAAGTCTTTCTGCAAATTCAAATTCTATCCAGTCACAAACTCAGCTCCTACTTCACTGCTGCAATTTCATGTGCTCTGATACCATGTAGAAATTATACAATATGCATGTATATCTTAGATTCACCCGATCTAACAATTTGCTAAAGTTAAATGCTAAATCGCTTCTACAAATCTTTGCGGAATTAAAAACACAATTGCCAATTACATAAGCATGAAGAAAGATTAATCACACACAACACATATTATTTTCCGGGGAAAGCTTATAGCTAAAAACCCCACTATATTCTATTGTATATTATATCATGGATCATGAAACAATTACATACAAAACTCTTCTCACAAGAGCTCTAAGTATATCAACTAATTGTCTCACACTGTCATACAAAAATTGGCAAATCCCTTAGCCAATTTACTGTCTCTAGACAACCTGTCTTCACTGTGCAATCCCTGAATTGATGCAATCATGCCTGCCTTGACTACAGAAGTATCATGGGCACATCCAATGTGTGTTTACTTGCATGTGTGCAAGAGGATAATGTCACAACTGATAGTCAACTTCACTTTCACCTAGAACTCAACTGGGTCTCCACTGGATTTGACATGCATGTGGCTAATATTAGTAAATCCTCAGTTGCATGTGAGATCACTGATTGTGATTTAATTAATATTTAATTCACTTGATCTCTCACTAGTGTATCTTCAGTTGCAACTAGCATAACTAAGTTTAACTCACTTAACTAAGTTAAACTATTTACAACTTGCACAAACTCATGCACCACTGCACTTCCAACTCTGTTACAACTAGAATCACCCAGTTAAAAATATAATAATCTGCATGTCCCACTAACCAACCTCTAACTCAAAATTCACTTAGCTAACTGATTTTCCACTTTAGTTAACTATTTTCAAGTCCAAATTGAGAATAAATTACAGTTTAATGTCCGTCTAAATTAAGCGATAATAAAAATAGACATGCACCTAAAAATAGCCTGTGGGCCCCACCCTAGTGTAGGTGCTTAATTTTCACTAGGATCATGGGTGCCAAATTTTTTTTGTTGAATCTCAACTTTGACAACTGTATACATTCAAAATAGAAGCCCTCATCGAATTCTAGAAGATATGACTTGTGAAGAATCATTCTCTAGACGAAAAAGAGGTTGGGCATATGAGAATCTTTGGTTGTCATCCCTACATTCATGCTCCTAAGGACAAAAGGAACAAGCTGGAACCTTCAAGAAAGAAAAATGGATTTGTTCGTTACAATTAATCATCCAAGGCCTGTAGAATTTATATTCCAGAGAAACAATGGATTGAGGTTGGCCGAGATGTCACCTTCAATGAGAAGGTTGCATATTGGAGGTCTAAGGAAAGTTTCCATGGACTCCTATGAAGTAAAGCATGAGGCTTCAAAAGGAGAATGTTCGAGTTCTATTGAATATCCTAAAGAGCCAGTTGGGCCTCGTGAACGAGTAGAACCAATTCTTGTTCCCGATATCAGGTAGAGAACAGTATGGCTTAGATCCAAATTGGAAGAGGCAGAAGGACATGCAACTCCTGATGGCACATCCAAGGAAGTTAAGAAACCTAAGATGTTTTCTAGCTATGAAACTCTCATGACTAACCTTATTGATGCAGAGTCTTCCACTTATGAAGGAGAAATTAGCCAACAAGTGTGGAAGGAGGCCATGAATGAAGAATATCAATCAATCACGAAGAATGATGTATGGGAGATTGTGCCAAGGCTGAAAGGGAAGTCAATATCGACTTCCAAGTGGATATACAATATCAAGCATGAGATGGAAGTATTGACAAGTACAAGGCGCGATTCATGGCTAGAGGGTTCTTCTATTAAGAGGGAGAAGATTATTATGAGACCTTTGCTCCAGTTTCCAGGTACACCTCCATTAGATCCATCATTTCTCTTGTTGCTTTGTTGGGATGGAACTTACATAAGATGGATGTGAAGATTGCTTTCCTCAATGGCATGATTGACGAAGAGGTGCACATAGAGTAGCCTCAAGGTTTTGAGGTGCATGGAAAATAATCTCATGTTTGCAGGTTAAAGAAGACCTTGTATGGACTCATGCAAGCTCCAAGAGCTTGGTATGCTCATATTGAAAACTATCTGACGAGATTGGGATTTACCAGGAGCGATGCCGATCCAAACCTTTATTTAAGATTGTGAAGAATGCACATGTGATTGTATTATTATATGTTGATGACTTGTTTCTGACAGGTGTCGAGTCTCTCATCAATCATTGTAAGACGCAGTTGGCTTCTGAGTTCGATATGAAGGATCTTAGGTTGATGCACTATTACTTGGGATTGGAAGTATGGAAAAAGCTTGTCATAGTTTTCCTTATTCAAGGAAAGTAGGTTATGTAGATCCTTCATATGTTTGGTATGATGGACTGTAAATCCATGGTGAATCAGATGGTGACTAACTTGAAAAAGTTGAGAGGCTCTAATTCCAGTTTGGTAGATCCATCAATGTACCGATGATTGATTGGATCATTGATGTATTTGGTTAAAACTAGGCCAGACATAGGTTTTGTTGTGAACACATTGAGCCAGTTTCACGTGGAACTAAGGCACAAGCATTGGATTGCAACAAAGCACATTTTGAGATATCTGCGTGGTATAGTGAATTATGGCTTGAGATATGTTGCAAACAAGGATGTACAATTTTTCGGGATATATAAATGCAGATTAGGCTAGAAGTGCTGATAACAGGAAGAGTACCTCAGGGTTATGATTCAATTTGGGTTCTGCTATGATATCTTGGATGAGAAGGAAGTAGAAGTTAGTTGCACCCAATACTACAAAAGCAAAGTACATTGTAGCCTGTGAGACCTATATCGAAGCAATATTGTTCCGGAAGTTGTTTGCAAGATTGTTAGACCAAGAGTTGGAATTGACGGTGATACACAATGATAATCAAACTTGTGTAAAGATTTCATAGAATCTTGTGTTCCATGATAGGTTGAAGCATATTGAGATTAAGTACCACTACATATGTGACATGGTGCAGAGAAGAGCGATAAGGCTCGATTACATCTCCACTGATGAGCAAAAAACTGCTATTTTGACAAAGTCGTTGCCTAGAGAGAAATTCATGTCCTTGAGAGAGAAGTTGGAGGTTGTGGAGATTACCTCTCTCATTGAGAGGGAGTGCTGACATGTTTGCAAAACGGATGGACAATCTCGCGAAAGGGGTAATGGTATGAGAGGCCCAGGGTTCTCAGTAGGTAGGGTTGAGTGAGTGCCTCTCAAAGGAGACTCGATCACACACTAGAAAGGTGTAATGAGGTATGTTAGTATTTAGACCCGATCACACACTAGAAGGGTGTAGTGAGGTCCTAGACCCAATCACACACCAAAGAGGGTGTAGTGAGTTCCTTCAACGTCTAGACCCGATCACACACTAGGGAGGGTGTAGTGAGGTCTTTCAACATCTAGACCTGATCAAAAACCAAAGGGTTGAGTGGGGTCTTGGCATGGAGTACTCACTAGGAAGGGTGAGTGAGTGCTTGCTAGTTGAGGGTCTCAACATTTTGGCCTAGGGAGAGGCCTTGGGATTTGAGGACCGATCACTCTGGAGGAGTGAGTCCTGATATGTTGATGACAATGCCATGGGTTTGGTACCGCTCCGGATATGGTCACTAACAGATGCTTATGGTAGATGATGATGTTGATGATGATTTAATTTAACCTTTTCTTAGAGAAACGTGTCACTTAAGAACACGTATAATAGTAATTATGAATACTACCCTAGTTAAGAGGGAGTGTTGAATTTGTAACTATGGTCGGTCTTCATAATGTATATTTTGCCACTTGATGTACTTGTATTTATTATTGTAAACTATATTTTAAATGTTAGTCATAGTCCCATTGCGACTTTTAAAAGAAGACAATTTTAATTTTTTTGAATTGTAATTTTTGGCTCCAAAAGTTGCAAAGTTATCCTCCCTCCAATTCAAGTTGGCCCAGGGAAAAGACACACCCATTCGGCCATGACAGATCACTATATAAAGGCAACTCGACCTCATTATTCCACCACCAATTCAAATCTCTCTCTCGAGAAAGTTTATGGGCAAGCAAGTGGAGGAAAAGGACAAGAAGGATGAAATCATCTCCTCTCTTTCTCCTAACTCACATGTGTAGAATATCTCTCTCTATAGTTCTCATTTTTCTGGGTAGTTTCTGTTGTAGGGGGTTAAAATTCTGGGGCAACTAGCAGTTGTAGGAGGGTCGAAATTCTGGGCAAGGTTAGGCAGAGTGAAATTTTGGATCAAATTAGCAGGCTTGATGTGGAGGGGTTGACCAGGTTTAACCATAGGTCTAGGTGTGTCTGTTATTGAACATACATATTTATCTATTGAAAATGTTGTTGGTTTTTGCCGGGGTAAATCTTGTATTCTCTTTGTGCATTGTGATCTCTACTATTCTACTATTATTTATGGTTAAATTTATGAAGTATAATTGCTAAATGATATATTGGGATAATTTAAAAGAAGATAAACATCAAAAGTAATGATCAGTTTTCCAAAAGTACACTAAGAAAATCAACAACATATCTTCTCATATTTTTTCCATTTTATCCTTGCTTCTTCCACCCAGTTAGATTGTGGAATGGAAATAACACAGTAAACCATTTTTTCTTCCTCTTTCCTGGAGAGTGCATCCGCCAAAATATTTTTTTCTCTTTTTGTACATAAATTTAAAGTCATAACCCAACATTTTTGCGACCCATTTTTGTTGTTCTTCTGAAGATAGTCTTTTCTTTAAGAAGTACTTCAGACAATCATGATCTATTTTTACTTTAAAGTGTCTTCCTATTAGGTATGGACACCATTTCTTAACTGCATGTAGTATGACCAACATTTCTCTTTCATAGATGGGTTTGAGTATGTTTTTTAGTTTAATTTTGCTACTTTCAAAGGCAAGGGGCCTTCCTTCTCGCTTTAAAACTATACCAATGCCATGGCTTGATACATCACTCGCCATAATGAATATTTTTGTGAAGTCAAGTGTCACCAAGACGAGAGTTGTACACAACCTCTTTAAGTTCTTCAAATTCTTTGGTTGCTTCTTTAGTACGAGAAAATTATTCCTTCAATAGTTTTGTTAGAGATGATGCTATTTGACCATAATTTTTGAAAAATTTGCGATAATATCCTGTAAATCCTATTCAAGGTATTGGGGATTGACCATTCCCTCATAGCTTTGAGGTTGTTGCGAGAATGTCTTCTTGCCCCATTCTTATTTGATGATATCTAAAACGAAGATCCAACTTAGTAAATAAAATTGATCCATGCAATTCATGTAACAATTAATTAAAGACATGAATATGAAACTTATCTTTGATTGTCATTTTGTTGAGTTGTCTGTAGTTTGTACACATATACCATGAACCATCCTTTTTGATAACAATCGCCACTGGTGAAGAGAAAACACACTGTCTAGGCTAAATGATGCTTGCGTCTAACATTTCTTGAACCATACACCCAATCTGACTCTTTTGTGCATGTGGTTATCTATAATGCCTAATGTTAGGTGGTACACTTCCAAGTTGCAAATGAATAGCATGGTCATGATCTCAGACAAGTGGAAGACTCAATTATTTCTCCAAATATGTTAGCATAATTGTTGATAACTTTTTGAAGATCCACTGGAGCAGAGGATATAAATGTTTGAACATCTGATGAACACAATTGTGCAACTACATATTGGTGTCCCATTTTTAGTAATTTTTTCATGTTATCAGAGCTTATCACTTTACTTGGTTTCCCTTGGATATCTCTAAGCTTAATTTCTTTTCCTTCTGGGAAAAATCTTATGAAAAGATCTTGGAAATTAAGGCTATTGTTCACAATAATTGTAACAATTAGACCCCTAATACATGAACACCACCCATTTGGATTTCAATCATGGGACTAACCAATAAATGCTACCCCATATTCAACTTAATATTATTGCACTTCCATGAGAAATTTATGGTACCTCCATATATAATCATCACTTGAAATTTTGGTGCTGGATATACAAAGCAATTAAGAAGTTTTTCCAATTTATAATTAATGAAGTTATGGGTACAACTATTTAAACCAATCAGTACTGTTACCCTTTGCCTTTTGATATATCCTTCTATCTTGAGGGTTTGTGGAGTACTGATGCTAGCCAATGCATGACAACAAATTGTTGGAGTAGTCTCTTAAAATTCTAGATTTTGTGAAGTTTCCACTTCTTGATTTTCATCTTGATAGTCTATGTAGATTAATTTATTCTCACTGCATTTATGCCCTTTAACATACTTGTCACAATTGAAAAATATACCATTTTCTCTTTTTTCATCCATTTGTTGAGGAGTCAACATTGTCGAAATGGAACATGATTGTCTCTATAGTTATTATTGACCAATTTTCTAGTGGCCATATTTTTACTTTCAACTTTCCTTACCATATTGAAAACATGCTCTAGATATTTAGGTTCAAAGAGACACACCTCATGTTGGATACTTTCCTTTAAAATTATCATAATTAGGTCTAACAAATTATCCTCTGAATAATTTTTTATCATGAGACTCAATTTTTGGAATTGTAGAATGTGCTATGTAATTGGCCCTTTTCATCGAAGATTTACCAATTGACTAAAGAATGCATTTCTCTTAATATCCCCATAATGTATTATCAATTCCTCTATAAAAATGGACCAATATATAACAAAATTCCTTTTCTTTGACAATGACAAATACAATATTTACCTTTTGTAAGGATTCCACTTGGTGTATATCAAAGTATTGCTCCATTTGAAATATCCATGTTACATGATTATTACTATCAAATTCTCTCTTATCAATCTTCAAAGTGTAGTAGTTCCTTGGTGCTAACTTGAAGCCTTGATGCTGTGGATCTTGGATTAAAGATTCACGATTATGGTTTCGTGCTTCAAAATTTGTGCTCTCCAATTGTGATAACATACTCCCCATTCGAGATTGATTCTTAACAACATGCTTCTCCATATGTTCACGATCTTCTTGGATCTCTACATCCATTCTGGGAAGCCTCTCTAAGAGAAGATTTTCCATGGAAATCCTGGATTGTTGGTTTTATTTCTTATTTTCATTCATTTTCTTTTCCATCTCTTTCAAGATTTTCTTGAGAACCTGAGAAGTCCACCTTTTTCAACATGCTACCATCCATTTCATTAACTTTCTTCTTTAATTGAGATAACCTAAATTTTAAGTCTGCACTTTTTTCATGAGTCTAGGATGGGACTTCAGTGAATTTATTTGGTGTAATAGCTTTATTTGGAGGCATGTTGGAAAGTAATAATAGGCCACCTCTTTGTTGCAACAAAAAATAAGGGGATCTTCAAATTAACAATTAGGTAACTAGTAAGTTATGTACCTTAATTTGGAGAATATGTGAATGGATGAAGCTTTAAGGATATATTCCTAAGATTTGAGGCCTTTTGGATTTGAAAATTTGTTCTGTAAGACACTCCCACAACCAAACTTGTATAGTGTGCCACATGTCCAATTCTTGAAATATAATTATAGAACTTGTACTTGAGATACTTCTACATGTCTCCTGAAATTCTTGAAGAATTCATAGTTTGCAAATTTCTAGACAAGAAGATATAGAAAAAATACCAAGATGATTTCTTTAAGATTTATTTCGTGACTGTTCACAAACTCTAACTTCCATATGACATAACTCTGAAAGTATAGCGAACCAAAATTTCAATATGGAACTAGATATTCCCTAAATTTTCTCTTTAATATTGTCCAAGTTTCACTTTATGACGCCTTATTGAAAAAATGATATAACACAAATGCCAAACTGATATGTTTGAGATTGATTTCTAGAGCATACAAAAACCCTAACTTCCTTGGAGCATGTCTCTGAAAATATAACGAACCAAGATTTGTAACTTCAACCAAAATTTCACCACAATTTCGCCTCAATGGTGTCCAAGCTTCATGGTCTGAGGCTTCACAGATCAAAGGTTATAGTGGAAATGTTGAATGACCTATTTTAGATAGGATTTAGGAGCATTCAAAAACCCTAATTTCTTTTGACCGTATCTCTGAAAATATAGTGAAAAAAGATATGAAGCTTGAACCAAAGATTACCCAAGATGTCTTCTCAATATTCTCTAGCTTTTACCATCTGAAACCAACGAGAAAAGTATGTTACAATGAAAATTCCACAATGACTTGTTTGAAGCAGCAAAACCCTAGCACTGTGATCTTTGATACCAAATGTTATAATACACGCATCCTTGAAATGATAAAAAATGAATAATTACAGTCCACTTTGAGGGGGAAACCTTCTTTTACAATAAATACCATGAACAAGACAATATTTGTTTTTAATAAGATTATGTTTCCTAAGTATATATATATATATATATATATATATATAGGGGATAAATGGTACAATTATAATAAAATGAGACAATTAGGGTTTTTAGAATACATAAAAATATAGCATTAGAAATGTAATCACTCAATATATAGGGATTAATAAGAGTTTTTTTTTTATGTTAACATGGGACTTATATTGGGCTTAACAGAGGGAACATCCCATTGTTATTGATGCCAAAGGGGGAAAGTTGCAGATAGGGAGGATTGAAACAGGGGGGGGGGGGGGGATTTTTTAATGTTCTTGGTGGATTACGCGTTTCGTTGCAGGAATGCCATCATTTATAGAAGGGGTTATTGTTGAAAAAATTGTTGTCATTGATGTAAACGCACTTATATCAATGATATTGTATTCCTGGTGGATTATGTGTTTCATTGCATGATTTCCATCAATGACAAAGTGAGAGATTGTTGAACTAATTGTTGTCATTGATGTCAAAGGGATTATATCATTGATTTTATATAAGTATCCAAGTATATTATAAAGGGATTTCTTATGAAAAAGGAGAAGTCAAAAAAGTGAAATGGTGGTTTCAAACCCATGGTTTAGGAAGCCCATGATATTTTCCCCTGATATTTGGAAATGTGAATAAAAAAGGGAGTTAATTATTTAATTAATGAATTGATGTGGTTTTTTGAATTAACATGTCTTTTCATGAAGGGCTATGATAATGTATAAAAGGAGAAAGCATTGGAAGGAAAGTGTGTGTGAGAAAAGCTGTAATTTGTTGAGGGAACGAGTCATCTTAAAATTTTCGCTATATTTTTGTGTTGTAACAAATGGTGAAATCTTGATCATATTGAGGAGATATCGAGGGGAACATCTCGTTAAAATTTCAAATATTGATTCATTATATTTTTTACAATATGCCCTATAGAAGTTAGGGTTCTTGAATGCTCTTGAAATTAGTTTCCAAATTGTTAGTTTGGAATTTTCAGTATGACATCTTACAGTGCATTTTAGATTGTGAAATTTTGCATATATTGTTGTAGGAAAAATCCATTAGGCAAAGGTACACTTTCCATTGACTCTATTAATCTTTCACATACATTCTCATCAACCACCCTTCTACAAAATCCTTCAAAATTACTTCCTATATTTTCTAAGTGACATCATGGGGATACAAGATATAGGTGATCAAATATTTTGTCTTTATTCATTAACATTACAAGCATTTTTTCATATATTAGGCATTATGTATTTTTCATACTTACCTAGAAGAACTCTAATTTAGAGTGCCAATTGGACCTTAACATAATATTGACCATTCTAACTTGACCCAAAATTTGTTCCATCAAATTTACATGGAAGGAACTTATGGAATAAATGCATGGTTTTCTCGTTAAAGCATCATCAACTTTATTCCTTTTTGCTTTCATGTAGTTCTCAAAGTTGTAATTGATCAAGAACTCAATCTAATGCCACTTCCTAATATTCAAATATATCATAGACTTCGAGGATTGGATTTAAGCTTAAATAAGTTTCACTTTTGGCCATGGTTAGATTTATATTATAAGCCTTATTATATCTCTAAGTTTGGCTAAAGGGAACCTTGTACATATAGGATCATAATCTGTCTCGGTGAAAGTGCCTTACCTTGGGTTATATATATATACCTTGTACATATAGGATCATAATCTGTCTCGGTGAAAGTGCCCTACCTTGGGTTATATATATATATATATATATATATATATATATATATATTTGTTTTTGTTTTTGTTTTTTTGTTTTGTTTTGTGTAAGGGCACTTATCAAGTGTTGTACTCTTTTGGGCTTGGGTTTATTTCTATCTCTAGTGCGCTTGTTCTTGGCTCACACTCTCTTTATGGTTTTGCTTGTCTTGACTGATTTTTCTTCGAGTGTTGTGTTGCACCAATATTTCTCTTTATCACAAAAATTGGGTTTTGGGTTATTTCCACTTGCTTACTTTTCTAGCTCGTGAATAGCTCGTGAATTTCAACATGATATGAGAGTGGGTGTGAATTTTTTTTAGTTCAACAACTATTCTAAAATATTTTTGGCTAATGGCATTGCTCAAGGATTTTTATGATCACTAAAATTTTGAATATTCTCTTTGGCTACATTTTCCTAGAGTTTTTCCTAGGGTTTAAAGTCTCTAAGAATAGTCCTTTTTTTAAAGATCTAAAATCTCTTTCATGGATAGTGGATTTTTCCATGGTTTCCTATGGTTTTTCCTAGGGTTGAAATCCCCCTTTAAATACAATGCATTTTATCTAGGGCTTCCTAAGGTTTTATTCGTATATTTAAAAACCTCCTTCAAGGTCAGGGATCTATCCATTACATTTTTTCGTAGCATGTGTCACACTATAAATTTTCTTTTTGGAAAAAAAATTGTATGTTTTTTTCTCTCGGGCATTTTTACTGCAAAATCTAGTAGGTTTAGTGCAAAGTCTCACTAGAAAATTGTAGGTTTTATGGAAACAAAGAGATTAGCCACCACTTTCACCTTAGTGACCCCTCTCCTTCTATTTCATGGTACAATGTTATCCCCACAAGGTAGGTTTCCCTAGAAAGACTTAGAGGTTAGATGAGTAGGATTCCAAGCCAAATGGCTCTTAGAGGAGTTTGTAGATAAACCACCAACAAATATATTCAATAAAGGAAGGTTCAAGTGTTATAGGAACTTAATGGTTATGGAAGAAGGTATTGGCAAAGCGTTGGAGGCCAAGATAAGATTTACAGATATTTGAGCACACACTCCAACAACCCCAATAAACCAAGGGAAGAAGATTACAAGTTAAAGTTTCAAATATGGAAAATTTACAACATGAAAAACGATATAACAACTAAGAAATAACCTATATATGATAATATTATCAAAGGATTAAAGACTATCAAAGGGGTAAGTAAAGGATAGGTCAACTTAAAATTTTAAATGGTTGAAAATGCACAAAGCAACAATACAAACCCCAGATGTTAGCCCTAGTTTTGATGGTAAAACATGTAATGCATAGCAAAATTTTATTTTTAAACATTATAAATGCAAATTCCTATCCAAATGACAATAACATATAATTACAAAAAAACTATTAAATATAAAGTTCAACTAAACTCTAACCCTAGCAATGTTCAAATGGAGAAAATTGATAAACTTAAAGTGATCAACATAACTAGACTAGTGCCATTATTCAATTAGGCAATGCAGTCAAATAGGTTGACGTCAAAGTAGTAGGACCTTAGATGAACAAGGGTGGAAGGAAATTTTATTTCCTTCGAAACCTTAGTGACTTATTTAATATGATATTTAAGGTTAAAGTTTTGGAAATATTGTCATTGATGGTAAAGGAGCACAAATGAGCAACACTAGAATTATCAAAGGAGCAACAATGTGCAAGAAAGTGCAGTGAAGAGGAAAAGGAGCAACACCAGAATTATCATTGAGAACAAAGGAGCAGAGCAAGATCAGTTGGAGTATAAAGGAGCAATAAGGCAAAGAAGACAAAAGTTAAGTGGAGAAGCATAAAAGAGAGGAAGAGGAGCAGAAAAGAGTAAAAGGGAGGAAAAGGAGCAGCATAAGAGGCAAAGGAGCAACAAAGAGTAAAAGAGAGGCAAAGGAGCAGCATAAGAGGCAAAGGAGCAGAAAATCAGCAACAATAAGGCAAAGGAGAAACATCAAGCAATAATGCAGTGAGAAAGCATAAAAGGCAGCAAAGGCAGCAGAGAAGCAGCAAAGGCAACAGAGGGAGCAGAGAGGCAGCAAAGGCAACAGAGAAGAAGTAAAGGCGGCAGAGAAGCATCAAAGGCAACAAATGAAGGCTGGAGATGGTGTAATGGTTATATGCATAACTAGAAGAACGAGCTAAGGAGAGATTCGCAGAAGCAACAAAGAAGCAAAGGCACTGAAGGCATCAGAGGCAACAAAGGCAACAGAGAAGCAACAAAGGCGTGCAACAAGCATAAGAATCCCAAGTTGGAGTGAATAACGAATTGAAGAACAAGCTCAAGAGAGCTCAACACACTTAGAAACTGAATAAAGCTCAGGGAGGAGTAGCGTGGAGGAACCGGTGTTGCAAAGCGGTGATAGGATAAACAAACACAAATTGACTAAGGCAGAGTTCACTTAGGAAATTTCCAAAGGAGGGGAATAGACGGTCATGATTAGATTGCAAAAGTGAAGGCGAGAGATGGACGACGAAGATTGAATTGCATCAGGAGCAATTTTGCAAATCACAACATTTAAGAGTTTAGAATTAAGGAATCGCATGGTAAGTTAAAGTATTTGCGATGCGAAGTGGAGAATACACATGTTGGCACGACACAACATAGCAGATCGCAAGAAATAGAGTATAACCACAAAGTAAATATTATAAAGTGTGAAGTGAGATCAAATGAGGACCATTAGATCTAGGGGAAGATCAATGGCGGACAATGAATTGTGAGCCCGCACATCGCAAATGTTAGAAAATAACGCTAAGAAATGTTAATTTCTTTGCGATGCGGTAAGGTTAGAAAGTTGCAATGCGGTGAAATGGAGGAGCCACGTGTTGGCACTGCGCATTAGCGCACATCGCAGAGTTTATGTTTTTGTGCTTGAAGTTCACAAGGTAAGGTAAGTTGGATGCGATGCGATGCGATCGCATATCGCACAAGAGAGGAGATATGTTTAAGTTATAAACGTTAAAAGTTGCAGGCAAGTATTGTTGAGATTGCAACAAGATGATGAGCTTAGTCGAAAGAAGTCGCCTTCACTAAGTGGGCCCACAGGCTATTTTTGGCGCAAAGTATATTTTTAGACTATGTCTATTTTTAGACATATGGATCATGTTCTATGAGTTGCAGGATGCTATTTGTGGATGGTTGGTCAAGTTGGAAAAATAGATGGACTTCTATTTTTAGACATATTGGGCAGAATCTATTTTTAGATTTCGAGTCTAAAAATAGATATGTCGAATATTATTAGCTCTTAATAATATTTGGACTCTAAACATTATCTTATTCTCTTGGAGCACTTCAGTTAAGTGCACAGATGTGGCACAGGAGCTGACAGAAGGAATTACGCTATTTCTGAGGGTTATGTGGAGCTATTGCATGGATACTTCAGTTAGAACTCATGTGACAGAGTTTGGTGGAGTTGATTGAGGAAGTTAATGGAGTTGTGTTCAGTTTAACTAATCTAAACATAGTTGAGCTATTTGTATCTAGTTTAACTGATTAATACAATTAGTGAGAGTGGTGTGAATTAATTATTAATTAATTCACTAATTATAAACTCATTAATCAACTAAAGAATGCATCAGTTAACTTCAGTGCATGGACAGTTTCAGTGGAGACCAGTGCAGAAATAGGTGAAAGAGCAGGTTAACTATCAGTGGTGACTATACTGTTGCTATTTGCAACACACAGATAGGTGGAGAAGCCCATGAGGATTGCGCAGTACAAGCCAGGTGGTTTATCTATTTAATGAAGCCATCCCATAGCATTGATTACGCAATAGAGGTTGGCTATCAAGTGGCAAAAGATTGGAGCATGTGTTTTGCTAGATCTAGCTTGATAGTGTGTAGCAATTCGAGGTTGTGCTGAGAGCTTGTGAGGAGCTTTGTACAATGATTGTTACATGATCTCCATGACATATAATATACAGATAGTTGGGGTTTTCAGCTTTAAGCTTTCCCATTAAATACCGTGTTCATATGTGTGATTGTTTGTGGTTTTAATGTATGCATGCAATTGATTTTATTTCCGCATGTGATGATCAATGGTAGAAGAGATTCTGTATTATGCATGAAGCTAAAATAGTGTGTGATCGGGAGAATCTCGGTGAATAATATATCAGTTATTCAAATTTCTACATGGTATCGGAGCGATATTGATCATTGGAGCAATTGCAAAACATTGAAGAGGTTGAGTTTTGTGCTAGTGGAATTCGAATTTGCAGTAGTGTTTTCTTGGTGTCAAAGTTGAGATGTCTTTCAATGGATTACGATTGGAGTATGCCCTTGAGGGCAGCTTGAATTATATTTCATGGAAGGATAGGATGGAGGCGGTGCTGGATGACAATGGGTTGAAGGAGTTCATAGATGCAGAAATTCCAAAACCTGCTTCTAGCGATCTTCTTGGACTTGACGCAGCAAAAGAAGACAACAAAGTGTCGAAGGATGCGTTGGAAGGTGTGAAGGATCACATAGTTTTCCGGCCTTCATGGTAAGGCTTCTCCATTCTTGATGTGGAAAGCTTTGTGATTTATTTCAAAGCAAAAGTGACCGAGAGGAAGTTGGCACTCAGGGATAAGCTCGGGAACATAAAAATGGAGAAAGGCGACAGTATGCCCAAGTACCTCACGAAGTTCGTCCAATGCAGGGATGAGCTGGGAAGTGTGGGGGCGACTTTTGATGATGAGGACTTGGTGAACTTGGCTCTCCTTGGGCTTCCGAAGAGTTGGCATTCCTATCAGGACTCTGTCAATGGTCGGGAGAAATTGCCAGGATGGGAGCGACTTTGGTCGGATCTTGTGCAAGAGGAGATAAGGCGGAGTACTAGGGACGGATCTTCATCAAAGAACTCAGATGAAGAGAATTGCGCTTTGGCTGCCAAAGCAAAGAAGGGGAAGAGCAATAAACCTTCTCATTCCGGTGTGAAAGGCAAGAAGCAGGACATGTCCAAGGTGAAGTGCTTTCACTGTCACCAACACGGACATTACGCCACTAATTGTCCACAGAAGAAGAAAAATAAGCAGGCTGCTAGGACTGTAGCTGGAGAGGCCTTAGCCTCGCAGTTTGAGTTGGATTTTTCACTGATCGCATGCTTGGTCTCAAGTGTGATGGGTTCATTGTGGTTTCTTGACAGTGGTGCGTCTTTTCACATGACAGGAGATCGAGATTTGTTTACTGATCTGGATGAGAAAGATCTTGGAGTGCACATCGAGATGGGCGATGATGGTAGATACAGTGCGACCAGTATTGGTACCATTTCCTTTGAGAGGGAGTCTGGTAAACCCTTCGTATTGAAGGAAGTGATGCATGTTCCAGGATTGAAGAAGAATCTTATCTCTGTGGCGATGTTAGAAGACAAGGGATATGATGTTGTCTTTAGCGAGGGAAAGGCTTTCCTGCGCAGTAAGGCAACTGGTGAGACCCGGAGGATAGGGGTTCGAGTTAAGAACCTTTGTGGTACGAGGTAGATGGATGTGCGGCAATGGCGGGCAAGGCGAAGGAGTGGTGGCGGGATGATGGCGAGTTGTGGCAGGAGATTGGGCCACCTTCACCATGGAGCTTTGAAGATCTTGCGACGATTTCTCTTGGGCTCTAAGTGCTCTTGCGCGATCGGATCGGTCTGAGGATGTACTTTGGGAAAAATTGTGAAAGCCACCTTTCATGAGAAGGATAGTCGCGCCACGACGATCCTTGAGAGAATTCACACAGACGTGTGTGGACCTTTCTCAGTAGCTTCGACAGCAAAGCACGGGTATTATGTGATATTTGTTGATGATTTTTCTCGTAAGTGTTGGATCTTCTTCATGCAGAAGAAGAGCGAGACATACTCAAAGTTCTGTGAGTTCAAGGCACTGGTTGAGAAAGAATCGGGGAAGCAGGTGAAGGCTCTTAGGAGCGACAATGGTGGTGAATTCATCTTTGGCGAATTCAAGGAATTTTGCAGCGTAGAAGGAATTCGAAGAGAGCTCATAGCACCTCATAACTCACAGCAAAACGAGGTTGCTGAGCGGAAGAACAAAATGATCGTGGGTGCTGCATGGGCGATGTTGCATGATTAGGGCCTTCCCATACACTTGTGGGCTAAGGCATGCAATACTGCAGTATATGTGCAGAACCGTTGTCCTCACAGGTACTTGGCATGAGTACACTCGAGGAGGAATTTTCTGGTAAGAAGCCTGATATTTCCCATTTGAGGATTTTTGGTTCACCTGTTTACATTCATGTGACGAAGGATGCCAGGAAGAAGCTGGAGCCGACCGCAGAGGTTGGGATATTTGTGGGATACACTGATACACCCCACAACTATCGTGTGTATTTTCCAGACAGTCGCAAGACTGTTGTGCGACGGGATATCAAATTTCAGGAGGAGAAAGCCATGAAGTGTTCGCTTGAGAGGAAGCCACACTTGCATGCAGATGAGGAGCTATTAGTTCCTAAGGATGAGTCTCAGGATGTGGATCAGCCACAAGATGAGGTTCATGGAGTGGAAGAGACCACTCAAGCAGCGCCAACCATCAGAGGGCGGAAGTGCACTACAGAAGCTGAGCGACTGGCTCAAGATGCAGAGAAGGTTGTAGGAGCATCTACATCACAGTGCAGATAGAGACAGTCACCTGACCGGTATAATGGATACATGGCTCTTATGAGAAAGTGTATCGTGACAGAGCCATCCTCTTTCGAGGAAGCTGTGGAGGACCCCGCATGGGTAGATGCCATGGTGGAAGAGTATGATTCGCTTGTCAAAAACAATTCATGGGAGATTGTCCCGAGGCCAGAGGGGAAATCAGTGGTGGGTTCGAGATGGATCTACAAAGTGAAGCAGGCAGCTGACGGGAGTGTGGAGAAGTACAAGGCAAGATTTGTTGACCGAGGCTTTTCACAGATTGAGGGGATCGATTATGAGGAGACCTTTGCACTTGTTGCAAGGTATTCTTCCATACGGACGATTCTTGCTCTCTTAGCGCAGATGGGGTGGCACATTCATCAGATGGATGTGAAGACTACATTCCTCAACGGAGTCATTAAGGAGGAGGTGTACATAGAGCAGCCCGAAGGTTTCGAGATCTTCAGTAGCGAGTCGCATGTGTGCAGGCTCAAGAGAGCATTGTATGGGTTGAAACAAGCACCTCGTGCTTGGTACACACAGATAGACAGTTATTTCACCGGACTTGGATTCTCCAAGAGTGAGGCGGATCCTAACCTACACCATATTGTGGTGGAGGGTAAGTTGCTGATCATTGTACTTTATGTAGATGATTTTTTTTTGACAGGTGATGAACTGTTGATACACTCATGCAAGGATGATCTTGCAAAGGAGTTTGAGATGAAGGACTTGGGCCTCCTTCATTATTCGCTGGGATTGGAAATTTGGCAGCACAGTGATGAATTGTTTGTTTCTCGAGGCAAGTATGCCCGAGAGATACTGGAGAAGTTCAACATGCATGGCTGCAAGCCTGTTGATACTCCTCTTCTTGGTGGATGGAGGAAGGAGGATGCTACCAAGAGGCATGGATGCCACTATTTATCGACAACAGGGGTCGCTCCCTTGAATATGGCTTTTACTGACTTGACATATGCCATAGCTCAGAACTACCACAAGCTATGGTTAAGCCTACCAAGCTCTACCGGGAAGGCGTGTGCAAGCATGTATTAAGATATCTCTGCGAGGCACATCTAGATAAGGGATTATGCAGGCTGTGATGGGCTGGATGAGGTGAAGTCAGGCTTGAGATGCGTATTGGGCAGTGGAGCCAACTTATTTAAATAACACATCTTGTTGGGATTTTCGCATCGTGTCGTGAGAATTTTGGCACGCAGAAGAATGTGTTGTCGATGGGCCTCACAGAGGCCGAGAATGGCAAACAGCTTGGTTGCATGCGAGGCTATATGGATGAGGAAGATCCCGGTCGGGTTGTTCGGTTCACACTTGGATCCTACTGTGATTTATTGTGATAATCAGAGTTGCATCAAACTCTCGGTTAATCTAGTATTTCATGATAGATCTAAACAAATTGACATCCGGTATCATCATATCAGAGATTGTGTGTTTTAAGATCATGTTACTTACACACATTACACATTCCTACCTGAGGGTCAGATGCCGATATCTCACGAGTGCTTCTCACCAGGAGTGCAAAATCAATACCACAAAAGATAGGGATTGCAGATAATCCATATCTTGTTGAGAGGGAGTGTTGAGATTGCAACAAGATGATGAGCTTAGTGGAAAGAAGTCGCCTTCACTAAGTGGGCCCGTAGGCTGTTTTTGGCGCAAAGTCTATTTTTAGACATATGGATCATGTTCTATGAGTTGCAGGATGCTATTTGTGGATGGTTGGTCAAGTCGAGAAGAATATATGGACTTCTATTTTTAGACATACTGGGCGGAATTTATTTTTAGATTGCCAGTCTAAAAATAGATATGTCGAATATTATTAGCTCTTAATAATATTTGGACTCTAAACATTATCTTATCCTCCTGGAGCACTTCAGTTGAGTGCACGTATGTGGCACTGTGACATTTCCATTGCATGAATTACTATTCCTGAGGGTTAAGTGGAGCTATTGCATGGATACGTTAGTTAGAACTCATGTGACAGAGTTTGGTGGAGTTGATTGAGGAAGTTAGTGGAGTTGTATTCAGCTTAACTAATCTAAACATAGTTGAGCTATTTGTATCTAGTTTAACTGATTGATACAATTAGTGAGAGTGGTGTGAATTAATTATTAATTAATTCACTAATTATAAACTCATTAATCAACTAAAGAATGTACCGCCTAACTGGGCACATGGATAGTTTCGTGGAGACCACAGTAGATAGGGCTTAAAGAGCAAAGTTAACTATCGGGCCAGACTATACAACATATTTTGCAACACACAGATAATTGGAGAAGCCCATGAGGATTGCGCAATACAAGCCAGGTGGTTTATCTATTTAATGAAGCCATCCCATAGCATTGATTACGCAATAGAGGCTGGCTATCAAGTGGCAAAAGATTGGAGCATGTGTTTTGCTATATCTAGCTTGATAGTGTGTAGCAATTGAGGGTGTGCATGAGAGCTTGTGAGGAGCTTTGTACTATGATTGTTACATGATCTCCATGACATATAATATACAGATAGTTGGGGTTTTCAGCTTTAAGCTTTCCCATTAAATAATGTGTTCATATGTGTGATTGTTTGTGGTTTTAATGTGTGCATGCAATTGATTTTATTTCCGAAATTAATGATCAATGGTAGAAGAGATTCTGTATTATGCATGAAGCTAAAATAGTGTGTGATCAGGAGAATCTCGGTGAATAATATATCAGTTATTCAAATTTCTACAAGTATTTGCAATGTGTTGTGATTGGTTCTAGGATTGTGGGGCTCGAAAACTCCTGTTCCACGTATATATGCGTCCTGTTATATGTGCCATGTTATAAAGTATACGCTGTTGATTGATAATTGTATGTATGTTAATATGCACTTTTTGATTGCTGAAACGTAAGTATGTTGATAAAACTCAAAAATTGTAATCCGCGCGTTAAAAAGGAGTTTAAGAGATCCATACTCCAAAGGTCACAAAGAAAAGACCTGAACGCATAACAAAGGACCAGGAGCTTGTGCAAAATAATGTTGTGGCAGTGAGTCAAACGAAAAGGCTGAACGTGGAAGAAAAAATTCGCATTAGAGGAATTATGAGGTCTAAAATGGGCCTCCTAAGGAAAATGTACAATCAATATTCACTTTATGAGAACAAATCACATTTTATGGGATGACATCATCCCTAATGGTTGAGGTGGTATTGCTTGAGTTAAAGGTACTTACTTGTCACATTCTCAATGGTGGATAAGAACTCATGGTTAACCATGGTAGTACTCTAAGTACTTTTAATGTCAAAGTAAAGTACTCATAATAAATGTCATTTCACACTTTTTGAATAAAATTTATACATAAAATAATATATTACATTTATTATATTATTTTTATATAGTACATTAATTACATGTTATTATACAATTTAAATAATATAAATTTTAACTAATAACATATTATATAATTAAGAATTTATGAATTTATATTTTGTTTTAAGTTATTTAAGTACAAAGGACAAATGCATTAGTTGTTCAATGCTAATGATTTTTTCTTGAAACACTCATTCTTATTTATAGTCACATCAATACAGTTTTTTTATTAATTTTATTTTGGTACGACTTTTGGATTGAATTTAACCATGGTTACATGGATTGTGGTGCAAAAAGTGAATTGCAAATTCATAAATATTATTTTATTGATTTAGCTATTATTTTATTGTTTCTTTAGGAGGCCCATTTTAGACCTCAAAATTCCCCTAATGGGGTAATAAAAAGAAAAGATTGAACACAACATAGAAAGGCTCAGGTAAGAAAAAGGATATGGAGCTCGTGCAAAGCAGTGCAACAACATGGGTCGAGTTGGGCAAAGAGAGTAGTTATGCAACATAGTTGAAATATAACTACAGAAACAGAAAATACAAAAGGACATCAAGTAGAAGAGGACAAACACACAAAAAAGCTAAGAAACTGAAAGGGCTGAGTAAAATAAATTGATTGTAACTGTAAATTTATTATTTATTTTATATAGTCTGTGATGCAAAGGCAAGTCTCGACAGGCAAGGAAAAACTCCAATTTAACACTGAAATGAGTATATAGTGTTGTAACATCCTGAATATGTTGAGCGAGGAACTGAGAGGGTGGAAGGCAAAGAGTCATACATGTTCATGTCATATTCTCATATGGAATGCAAACAGCTATAGTGTTCTCTATAAATGATGGTATTGTTATATGCATAAAGAGGCTAGAGAGTGGAAGAATAAAACAAAGTAGATAGAGATGTTGTGCAGATCTAGCGCTGATATGAAGCAGATTTAAAGGATGGAAGGGGCAACAGTGAAGGAGTAAAACAGAGCTGATATCCAGGTAAATCAGCATATGATTTTATTGTAGAGTGATGAAGTTGGTGCTTCCATATCAAGTTGTATCTTGATAGATGTCCAGTTGTAGCTGGTTGAGATAGGAGCCTCCTGTGGGTTGTAGCCTATAGAAAATACATGGGAGTTGGTGCCTCCATTTCAAGTTGTAACTTGATAGATGTCCAGTTGTAGCTGGTTGAGGTAGGAGCCTCCTGTGGGTTGTAGCCTACAAAAAATAGATGGGAGTTGGAGCTTTCTTGTAGGTTGTAGCTTACAGAATTTGAGGTAGTAGCCTCCTGTAGGTTGGAGCCTACAGAAAATCAGTGGTGAGAGGGAGTTGGAGCTTGCTTTTGCATCACAAAATTAATAAGATGTGGTTCATTCCCTTATTGGTTTCCACTTATATCTGCTGTCTATGTTCTTAATGATTATGTGTTGATGTGATGTTTTAATTTGCTTAATTACTTGATCTACACACATTAAGTTTTTTAATTCTTTATGTATTAAGCTTCTTATGAACTGAAGGTGTAATTGAGTTTTTTTTTCCTGGGAAAAAATCAGCAACTTTCTATTAATGATTGATGAAAAATTACGTTTGTAGATGCACTTAAGAATTCGAGACGCCCAAAGGGCCCATGTGCTCAAGCACACTTGTCATTGTAGCGAGACTACCCAAATAATTTATAGATTACCAGCAAGGCTGGGATTTTCACTCTTGCCTTTTCTCTTTTGTACTATCTGCCAAGTCCCTGAATGCAGGGAATAAGGAACCACGACCAGCTCATTGTCCCTCATGGATTTTTATTTCTCAGAGTCCGGGATTTTTGAAACATGCGATCTTTTATTCACTCCTGTACTTATTGCAGAGGCATCCCCCGTGGATGGAAAGTCCCCTGAGGCTTGCATCTTCATAGGCACATCGTTTGATAGAATTGGGTCTTGTACTTCATGGTCTAGGGCCCCTGGATGTGTGCTTTCGTTCTAAAGGGGAATTTCCCCTTCATCTTCTGTTTCTTGCTCAGGACCACCTAAGGTGCCACCCCTTGGATGCTTTCCATGTCTTCTTCTTTTTCCTGTTATCTCTTTTACCGTCCGAACATGTATTTTGTAAATACCCTGTTTTCCTGCATATTCTGCATCTAAATGCTGTGTTTTCATAGTCCAGATGTTGCTTCCACTTTTGTTGGTTATGGATCAGTTGTATGATTTCTGGTAATCCTTTGCTGAGGTCCACCTCAACGCAGATTCAAGTGAAAGTAAGATTCTCTCCTCCAACAACTGGATATCTGTTTTGATGTATCTCTCTATAGTGTTGCCAATTCCTTCTAGAATGAGTTCGTTCCAGAAATGAAGCGGGAGGTTATACATCCACACCCATACCGACATTCTGGTGATCTCCATCGCGTTTGCGTCGAAATCAGGAAACCAGGGAGTAATGAATAGTCCAGTGGATCCCCAGAATCATGGTTGAACTCTGAGAATGATATCTCTGGCTTCTTTAGATGTGAACTTGACAATAAAATACCCCTTGGAGCATAGATGGATATCACAATCCATTGGCCAATTGGTAAAAATCTAATGGAAAAGCTCCATTGGTTTGGACCAAAAACAGTTAAACCTGCATATTATTTCCTATGATTAAAAAATAGAGCGATGCTCGTCTATTTCTAATGCGTTAATGGTCAATTCTGGCACACAATTCAGTTGATCCACAATGTAAGGTTTGGGAGTGTTCTCAGATGGTTCTGAAGTTGTTGGTATTGTGTTTTTCCCCTGCATGATATTCCTGTATGAGGGCATATTTGAGGTGCCATGTTTGGCTATATTGGCTACCCTCATGGGACCTGTTGATCTGTTCTGTTTAGTTCTTGCAATAGTTTTTACTCCTGAAGATCCTCCTTTGAGTCTGAGGTTCAAAACAATGGAATAATTTCTCTGTATGTGGTAATATTTTAATGCATTAGGGTAATTTTGAGATCTAAAATGGGCCTCCTAAGGAAAATGTACAATCAAAATTCACTTTATGACAGCCAATCACATTTTAGCGGATGACATCATCCATAATGGTTGAGGTGGCATTGCTTGAGTTAAAGGTATTTACTTGTCACATTCTCAATGGTAGATAAAATCTCATGGTTAATCATGGTTGTGCTCTAAGAACTTTTAAAGTCATAAAGTAAAGTACTCATAATAAATGTCATTTCACATTTTTTGAATAAAATATTATTATTTTCATTTCATATTTTTTGAAAGAAACAATGCATATCCTTACACAATCTTCATATATTTACATATTTTTCAATAAATATTATATCTGTATATTTTCAAATATTTATTTTTAAATTATATATTCATATCGTTTTATTTAATATTACAATTTTAAATTAATTATAATTTAATATCTATACACATATATTAGACATATGAAATAAAAATAACTAAAAAATTAACCTTGTAATTTTACGATAAATCAAATCTATATTAATATCATTTATATATTAATAACAAGTACAAACACATTAAAATTAAAAAAAAAATAAAATAAAATAAAAGATATTTTAGTTTTGTAGGATGAAAAAATGTATATTAGTTTGGGATGTTGAAAAAAAGATATATTAGGTTCAACATAGTTTGGGGAAAAATACTAAATTTCAATGTATATAAATCTTATATTATACTTGTAAATATAAATTAAATTTATTTCAATACTTTTTTTCTTTAATTTTAAATAAAACTCAATTCATTTCATTATGATTATATTAGTATATATAATATTATTAAAAATAATCTAAATGTTATAGAATATATATAATATTCTTTTTTATATTATATATTATTTCTTCTTAGGTTATAAATAAAATCAATTCAATATGTAATATAAAATTTATACATAAAACAATATATTACATATAATATAATATGTTATATTATATTATTTTTATATAGTATATTAATTACATGTTATTATATAATTTAAATAATACAAATTTTAGTTAATAGTATATTCTATAATTAATAATTTATGAATTTATATTTATATTTTATTTTAAGTTATTTAAGTAAAAATGAAAAATGCATTAGTTATGCAATGATAATGACTTTTTCTTGAATATAATTTTTTTATTAATTTTATTTTGGTACAATTTTTGAATTGAATTTTACCATGGTTACATTGATTTTGGTGCAAAAAGTGAATTGCAAAATTCATAAATATTATTTTATTGGTTTTGATATTATTTTATTGTTTCCTTAGGAGGCCCATTTTAGACCTTAAAATTCCCTTAATGTGGGTATATTCCTGTAGGGCCTTTCCTGAATAGATCAGGCTTTGTTTTGTGGCTGGGATCCTTGTTGCCTTTTGAATCTTATACTTCAGATCGGTGACCAGATCCTCCTCCTGTACCCAGAAGGTTTTGGATTTCCCATTGATATTTTTAATGAAGATCTGGAAACTGGGTTGGGGGTCATTAACCCCTGCTCATGTGTGTGGACTGGGGTTTTCCAAGTGGGCTCTACCATCCGAACTTTTGATTTGTCTCAGAATTGCTGGGACTGAGGACAGAGTAAGACCCAGGACGGGAGCTGCCTCACCCCTAGCCAAGTCTCTATGCCGCAGAGGTAAGCATCGGGTCTCAAACCTCTCCGCTTCCATACTTCCAAGTTGGGGACTCCATCCTCTTAACCTGCTGTAAATGATTAAAGCAAAACAACGAAAAATCGAATATAGACTTGGAGAGAGAAATACCCACTGCTAGCTTTTCTGGTTGTGCCCGATGGAACGAGATTACAGATCCGTATCCCCATTGCCAAAAACCCTTGACTCCTCATTCCGTCTGCGTCGAAATATTTCTTCGAAACTGGCCCCGGAGGCAAGACCCTATGTCGTCGGCCCTCTGCTCTGAGCACTTCTACGAATCCAATGGACGTTGCATCTAGTCGCAGCTACAAACCCACAGAGAGTTTCGACCCTTGCCTCTCTTACTCCATCGAGAGACAACCACCGTCACCTCAGGGAAGTCTCATTGTTGGTGGACCTGATTTTCTCAGTCCAAGAATTGACCTTCCGGATATCACCTGCTTAAACTCCATAGAAGCCGGAGAAGGGTCGATGATCCTGATCTATTGCCATAGCTTCCAGCTTCAAGAACTTATTTTGAGCCAGCGATTGACCCAACAATGTCCTTCACCTTCTTCTAAGGTCCGAGAAAGAGCTGCCTGCTCCCCCATTCTTGCCTAGTGCACACCCTAGAGCATCCGCCGCCATGCTGCCAAGCCTTCTTGCCCTGCAAACCCTAGCTCTGCACTCCATAATCTTCCTCTCTCACTTCTCAATGAGCTCTCTCTTACTCCCTGAAGGTGTAATTGAGTTGAATGAAAAGAGTTTTTAAATGTCCATGAACGTACTAAATTGATTCACCCCCCCTCTCAGTTTAACTAAGGGTTCATTAATTGGTATCAGAGCCAGTTCCTTCTGTATCAGTTTAATAACTGGAAGGAAATCCTAGGTTCCCAAAATGGCTAGCCTAGAAGGATGCTCAACAAATAAAGCCCCATTGTTTACTAGCACAAACTTTGCTTTATGGAAAATAAGAATGGGAACATACATAATGTCTCTAGGATTAGAAGTTTGGGCTGCTGTGGAAGAAGGATCTGCTCCAAAGGATAATGAGACAAAAAAATATGCCAAACAAAATTTCACGGCCAATGCAAAAGCCATGAATGAACTTTTGAGTGGTCTGTGTGAGTCATAATTTATGAAAGTAATGCATAGTGTGAGTGCCAAAGAAATCTGGGATACATTAGAAAGTATCCGTGAGGGGGATAAAAATGTGAAGATGGCCAAACTGCAAGCCTATAGAGCTCAATTTGAAAATGTAAAAATCAATGAAGATGAAGATGTAGCCAGTTTCTTCTTAAAGGTTGCGGATGTGGTGAATAACATGAAAGCTTTAGGAGAAACCATTAAGGAATGTGTAATTGTATAAAAGATATTGAGATCTTTACCATCCAGGTTTAACCCTAAGGTTTATGCCATAGAAGAAACAACAAATTGGGAAACATTGACCATGAACCAATTGCTTGGAAACTTGACGGCTTATGAGATGAGACTTCCGAAAGAGAACTCAAATGTGAGGGAGGCAGCCTTTAAGGTAGTTAAGTGCAGAGAAGAGAAGGAAGGTACATTCTCCTGCTCTGATGAAGAAGAGGCTAAATTTGTCAGAAGATTGGAGAAAGGTACATGTAAGTATAAAGGTAAACTTCCATTTAAATGCTTTAATTGTGGAAGAGTGGGGAATTATGCTTCAAAATGTCCCCATAAGAGAGTAGAGAACTAACCACAAGAGACAGAAAAACAAAATAAATAACTGGCAGAAAGGGAAGAGATTCAATAGGAAATCATTTTATGCTCAGCAAGATAGCAGTGCATCTGAAAGCTCAGATGAATCCTCAAATGAAGAAGGAATCTCTGAATTTGTGTTGATGGCCAAGGAAGAGTCTGAAGGATTCCTTATAGAAGATGAGGAAGAAGGTGAAGTAGATCTTGAGGGGGAGCTAATGAGTGCCCTGGAGGAAATAGACAAACTTAAACTCAAATGCAGAAAACAAAAATACATTCTCCTGAAATATGTAAAGGAAGAACCAAGTTCGGAAAACCTGATTCAGTTGAAATTAGAACTTGAAGAATCTAAGAAGGTGGAAGACATTCTGATAAAGAAAATAAAATATAAAAATCAGGAGCAAGAGAATTTATAAGAAGAAGTAGTATGCCTAAGAAAGAAATTAGAAAAGGCCCAAAGGGAATTATCTATGAATACTCCATGAATGAAAATCTCTAAACAGTAAGTCCAAGGTTGAAGATAGCAAGAATATCACTTTCGTGAAAGCTGTAATAAAATAAAACGACAACTCTCAGGAATCTGAGAGTATTGCAGCTAGAAGACTGATAGAAGAAAGGAGAAGGTTGTGTAAGAAGCTCGGGGATGAGATTACCTCCATGGAAAACTCAAAGATGGCAGACATTGAGAAATATGATGAAGTAACCCAAAAGAGATCCAAAGAATTAGAAGCTAGAAATACCTTGATGGGTAATGAAGCAACCAGAAACAAGCAACAACCTCAAATGAAAAAGAACGAAATGAAGAAACAGTTAGCTACAAAAGACTCATACACTCCTGAATATGAATTGAATAAATTTGGAAGCTGTCAAAGGAGGTTCTTTCCTCCTATGAGAAGTATCACTTGTTTTTCCTGCCACAAACCTGGACATATTGCGGCATACTGTAAGACAAAGAAAATCTAGTCCAACCAGCAAAAGATGCAGAAAATTGAGAGACTACCTCAAGCAAACAAATGGAGAGGACAACCTTTCACCAGGTACACTAATCATTTCCATGGTTATTGTTTTTCATGCAATGAATTTAGACATAAATCTGTTGAATGTAAATTGTGTTAAAAAAGGAGAACAAAATCCCATACATCAACTCAACCTTACTTAGGTAGAATAAGATGTTATTCATGCCACTAGCTTGGTCACAAAGCAAAAGACTGTAAGCTACCACATACATTAAATAAATCTAGACAGATGATGGAATCCAATCAAATCAAACAAAACTGTGAGTCAAAAAGAAGTGCACACATTATGAAGAACCCCAATAAAGTATGGAAGGAAAAGGTCAATAAAAGTGCTAAAGGATCATTATCTTGTTTACACTTGAAGTATTATATTGAGCATTGAAGCAATATCTATTTGTAGATATAACTGCATGCCTTCCTCAAGTTAGTACATATATATATATTCAAGGCCTATTTCTTAAGATCATTCATAAAACTCTATGAGGTCTGTTTGCTGAGATTTCAATTAAACAACTTGAAGATGTTTTGCTAAAGATCATCATGATAAAACAATTAAATTATCTGAAGTATGAAGGACTAGTTGTGTTAATCTTACATTTGAAGCTCAAGAGTTTGTTATTGATTCATCTAAAGCCTACTTCAGCAGAAAGGAATTGCTAGTATTTCACCATTGAAGAGAGGTTGATCATTGACATACATACCCCCTTATGTCATAAATAAAATTGCATAGTTGATAAGTGAGACTGACCAATGCATTGAATGTATTTAGCCTCAAGGGTTTGTTTTGAAAGTACTCTGTACAAGTAGTAAAGTCATTTGGTCTCTTAGATTGAAAGATATTGTATAATCTTACAATAAGATGCAAGTTCTGGTTTGATTCATTGTTCAAATCAGTATCAAGGTCCTTTCGGATGTTAGTGTAGTATCCCTGTCATCAGTTTAGCGCATATCACCACCAACATGCAGTAAAGGTAAAACACAACTATAAAAGATATATTGGCATCATCATATTTGAATATATGTGTACTGCAGATATGTATTGCAAGAGAAGACATATTCCATCTACAATCTTCCTCAACAAATATGTATCTCAGATGAAGACCATAATATAGACTGAAGTATATTTGGAGCAGACTTTATATGTCATATGGAGCATTCTCAGTATTTTAGTATTATTCCAATGATGCATCTATGATTATATAAGTCTGGTATAGTTTGTTCCATGAAGTGTCCTTATCATCACTGTCAGATTTATAAAAGTATAGGTAGTCTATGCTTTGGGATGGTATCAACTTACTGTGCATATACATACAATTTCAATGATTCTCAAAGTGTTCTCCCAACAACTCTTGTACACCAGTCTCGAGCAACAAGGTATAAAGTCAGAAGAAGAAGGCCTATAAACAACTCAGAGAGAAATAATTCAAAGATGGAAACTACACTGAGAAATGTGCAACCCTTTGTCACTGATGTCAAAGGGGGAGGAAAAACAAACAGAAGAAGAAAGGCCCTTCTGAAAAACAAGCAGAGGAAGAAAGACACTTCTCGGAATGAAAGGGGGAGGAAGTATTGGAGGAAGCATTGGAGTATTGGTGGATGTGTTGCCATCAATGCCAAAGGGGGAGACTATTGGAAATATTTTCATTCATGGCAAAGGAGCACAAAGGAGCAATAACGTGCAGCAAAGTGCAGCGAAGAGGAAAAGGAGCAAGGCAAAGGAGCAGCACTAGAATTATCATTGAGAACAAAGGAGCAGAGTAGGACCAACTAAAGTATAAAGGAGCAATGAGGCAAAGAAGGAAAAATTTAAGTGGAGAAGCATAAAAGAGAGGCAGAGGAGTAGAAAAGAGTAAAAGAGAGGCAGAGGAGCAACATAAGAGGCAAAGGAGAAGAAAAGAAGTAGAAATAAGGCAAGGGAGCAATATCAGGAAATAATGCAGTGAGAAAGCATAAAAGGAAGCAAATGCAGCAAAGAAGCAGAGGCAGTAGAGGTAGCAAAGGCAGTGGAGAAGCAGCAAAGGCAGCAGAGGCAACAAAGGCAGCAGAGAAGCAGCAAAGGAAGTAGAGAAGCAGCAAAGGCAACAAATGAAACTCGAGATAGTGTAATGGTTATATCAATAACTAGAAGAACAAGCTCAGTAGAGATTCACAGAAGCAGTAAAGAAGCAAAGGCAACGAAGACAACAAAGACAACAAAGGCAGCAAAGAAGCAGCAAAGGCATGCAACAAGCGTAAGAATCCCAAGTCAGAGTGAATAACGAATAGAAGAAAAGGCTCAAGAGAGATCAACGCACTTAGAAACTGAATAAAGCTCAGGGAGGAGTAGCGTGGAGGAACCATTTTTGCATAGCGGCGATAGGATAAACAAACAAAAATCGACTAAGGTAGAGATCACTTAGAAAATTTCCAAAGGAGGGGAACAGATGGTCACGATTAGATCGCAAAAGTGAAGGTGAGAGATGGACGACGGAGATCGAATCGCTTCAGGAGTGATTTCGCAAATCACAACATTTAAGAGTTTAGAATTAAGGCGTTGCATGGTAAGTTAAAGTATTTGCGATGTGAAGTGGAGAAGACACGTGTTGCCACGACGCAACATCGCAAATCGCAAGAAATATAGTATAACCACAAAGTAAATCTTATAAAGTGCGAAGTGCAATCAGATGAGAACTTTTATATATGGGGGCAGATCAATGGCAGGCGACGAATCACGAGCCTGCACATCGCAAATGTTAGCAAATAGCGCTAAGAAATGTTAATTTATTTTCGATGCGGTAAGGTTAGAAAGTTGCGATGCGGTGAAAGGGAGGAGCCATGTGTCAGCACTGCACATTAGCGCACATCACATAGTTTATGTTTTTGTGCTTAAGGTTCGCAAGGTAAGGTAAGTTGGATGCGATGCGATGCGATCACATATCGCACAAGACAAGAGATATGTTTAAGTTCTAAACGCTAAAAGTTGCGGGTATGTATTTGCGATGTGTTGTGATTGGTTCTAGGATTGTGGGACCTGAAAACTCCGGTTTTGCTTATATGTGCTTCCTATTATATGCGCCATGTTATAAAGTATACACTATTGATTTCTAATCATATGTATGTTAATATGCGCTGTTTGATTTCTGAAACATATGTATGCTGCTAAAACTCAAAAATTGTAATCTGCGCGTTAAAAAGGAGTTTAAGTGGGCCATACCCCAAAGGTTAGAAAGAAAAGACCTGAATGCATAAAAAAGGACCAAAAGCTCGTGCAGAACAATGTTGCGGCAATGAGTCAAACAAAAAGGCTTAACGCGGAAGAAAATATTCGGGTAATAAAAATAAAAGACTGAACACAACATAGAAAGGCTCGGGTAAGAAAAATGACCTGGAGCTCGTGTAGAGCAGTGCAACAGCATGGGTCGAGTTGGGCAAAAAGTGCAGTTATGCAGCACAGTTGAAATATAATTGCAGAAACAGAAAAGACAAAAGGACAACAAGCAGAAGAGGACAAACACACAACAAAGATAAAAAACCGAAAGGGCTGAGTAAAATAAATTGATTGTAACTGTAAATGTATTATTTATTTTATATTGTCTGTGATGCAAAAGCAAGTCTCCATAGGCAAGGTAAAACTCCAATTTAATACTTAAATGAGTATATAGTGTTGTAACATCCTGAATATGATGAGTGAGGAACTTAGAGGATGGAAGAAAAAGATTCATACCTGTTCATTTCATATTCCCATATGGAATGCAAACAATTATAAAGTGATCTCTATAAATGATGGTATTTTTATATGCATAAAGAGGTTAGAGAGTGGAAGAATAAAACAGAGCATATAGAGATGCTGTACAGATCCAGAGATGATATGAAGCAGATTTTAAGGCTAGAAGGGCAACAGTGAAGTAGTAAAACAGAGTTAATATCTAGGTAAATCAACATATGATTTTATTGTAGAGTGAAGAAGTTGGTGCTTCCAAGTTGTAGCTTGATAGATGTCCAGTTGTAGCTGGTTGAAGTAGGAGCCTCCTATGGGTTGTAGCCTACAGAAAATACATGGGAGTCGGTGCTTCCGTTTCAAGTTGTAGCTTGATAGATGTCCAGTTGTAGCTGGTTGAGGTAGGAGCCTCCTGTGGGTTGTAGTCTATAGAAAATAGATGGGAGTTGGAGCTTCCTTACAATTTGTAGCTTTTAGAATTTGAGGTAGTAGCCTCTTTTAGGTTGGAGCCTACAAAAAATTAGTGGTGAGAGGGAGCTGGAGCTTGCATTTGCATCACAACAATAATAAGATGTGGTTTTCTCCCTTATGGGTTTCCATTTATATCTGCTGTCTATGTGCTTGATGATTATGTGTTGATGTGATGTTTTAATCTGCTTAATTATTTGCTCTACACACATTAATTTTGTTAATTATTTATGTATTAAGATGCTTATGAACTGAAGGTGTAATTGAGTTGAAAGAAAAGAGTTTTTAAATGTCCATGAACGTACTAAACTAATTCACCCCCCCTCTCAGTTTACCTAAAGGTTCATCATAAAGGATGCATTAAAACAAGTTCTTTTGATGGATTATTGAATGACACATTGTAAATTTTTGAAGATGTTCTATGCTTGATGAAACTTTACTTTTTTATCCCAATATCAGTCAGCAATCACATAAAAAAGAAAGTAAAATGATGAACAACACACCAGTAGATCGACAGAAGACAAGCCAAAATATATAAGTGTGTTGGTGCGTTACGGCAGTCAACAAGATGCTTCAACGAGCAAAGTGTTAATACGGTTAGCCAACCAGAAGTGTCACACAACCCTCTAGGATAGCCAGATAAGTCAACCCCAAAATTCAACGCTGTGAGTCAACGATCAATGCAAATAGCAACAGAAGAAACAAGGTCAATGTAGCCAAGTCAAAGTCAACATCTAGCCTCGGGAATAGTGCCAAAAAATGTGGATTGAGGAAATCGAAGGATTGCAAGAGTTTCAGGTCAATTTGACCATGCGTTGACCAAAGTCAACGTTGGTCAATGATACGGTAGAAACCTTTGGCTGAAAACATAATTTTCTCCCAGCTGCAATTTCCCACGTGTGAAGAGAAGAGCCTCCAAGGTGATCAGACCAATCAGATGAGGAGAGAGAAATGTGTGAGGATGTGATGAGTGAAAATGTCCTCCAACATTGACCAATTTATATCCATCAATGAGGGTGTGTGACACCATTGCTGGGGCTCCAAACCTTTAGGCCAACCTGCACATATTTTGAATAAATTAAAAATAAATGTTCTGCTCATCAGATGAAGATGATTTTTAGATTGATCTTGCACCTCTCCGAAAGAGGAGTCCAATAAAAATATTGGCATCTTCATCTGAGCACCCCAACATGGAGTTTGGACCTAGTTGTCCAAAATTAACACTCCCATCCACCTGTGCAATCCAAACATCGTGCGTCATCCCGCTGTAACTTGCCTTGCTGGCTTCTTTATTTCAAAACAAAGGTGGGTTCTTCACAAAGACATCATCCTCGGCTGACGAATTCAACCCAGAGGTCCGAAACCTCTATAGGACTCAAAAGAGTCACATACCAACCCAAAGTTGGTTTATCTGACCCGAAGTCAGCATGAGGTCCGAAACCTCACTATACTTGATCCCAGATCAAGTGGTTGGACCGTGCCATCCTAGATAGAGAGTACGTCAATATTTGATGCGTCCATCAGTCTTTGCTACTAGTCTCTAGATTTTCCCACCTCACTGGACAAATGAGAGGTACTTCCCATGAGTCTGAGACTCAAATGGGTAGGATGCATACATGGCACAGATCATGAGAGGTGAACCAACTCAATCATCATAATGGTGGGCCAGAAGCGCACCAAAAAGGTTCAGCAAGCCTAGCCCTGTGGTTGCTTATAGCTCCAAGAAGCTATCCCCAAAGCCCCCCAGAGCTCCAAGAGCTCATCGTCCAACAGGATACTCAACATAGGGTTGTTCCATGATACCAAGATTCTCACGGAAGGTTAGGAACTTGACCTTCCCCAAGGGCTTTATGAGAATATCCACGACTTGCTTATCAATTGCTATATGATCGAGCCTTATGATGCCTCGCTGTACCATATCGCGGATAAAGTGGTACCTGACATCAATATGCTTGGATCGAACATGGAACACGGGATTCTTGGACAATCGAATCACACTCTGGTTATCACAGAGTATCACGGTGTTATCTAGCACATGCCCAAACAACTCACTGAAGAGATTTCACAACCAAAATGCTTCACAATAGGCCATACTCGCTGCAATTTATTCAGCCTCCATGGTGCTCAGAGCCATCGAATTCTGCTTCCTGCTCATCCATGATATCGAAGCAGAACTAAGTGTGAAGCAACATCCCGATGTGCTCTTACGATACACCACATTGCCAGCCCAATCAACATTAGTATATCCATGGAGTGTCACGCTCCCGACAGTGTATCTCAGCCCATGGTTTATCATGCCCCGAAGATATCTCAACAGATTCTTGACACCAACCCAGTGAATGTGATGAGGCTCAACCATATGTTGACTCAAGGTGTTCAATGCAAAACATACGTCCGGATGGGTGTTCACTAAGAACATTAGGGCCCCTACAACTTGACGATACTCAGTAGGATTTGCTAGCACAAGTCCAACAGCACTGCCACTCAACTTCTTAAAGTTGAGCTCCATCGATGTCGATACGGACTTATAGTCCACTATTCCAAATCTTTCCAGAAGCTTCACAATATATTTTCCTTGAGAAAGGAAAATATCGCCAGGTCTTTGCCAGACCTCCAGGCTTAAGAATTAGTGAATCAGTGCTAGGTCCTTCATCTTGAACTTAGTAGTGAGCTCCCTCTTGCACTGATGAATGAGAGGGTCAACACCTGTCAGGAAGAGGTCGTCCACATACAACACTAGAATCAGAGGCTTTTCTCTATCTACCTTGAAGTAAAGGTTTGGATCAACATTACTATGAGTGAAGCCCAGCTTCATCAGGTAGCTATCTATCCTCTCGTACCAAGCTCTAGGTGCTTGCTTCAACCCATAGAAGGCTTTCTTCAACCTGTAAACATGGGTGTCCCAAACCTGGACTTCGAACCCCAGAGTTTTCTCCACATACACCTCTTCCTTTATCACACCATGAAGAAATGCGGTCTTCACATCCATCTGATGAAGACTCCATCCTTGCATAGCAGTAAGTGAAATGATAGATTGGATGGTGGTATATCGGGCCACAGGTGCGAATATGTCATCGTAGTCTACGCCTTCCTTTTGAGAGAAGCCATGGGCAATGAATCTTGCCTTGAACTTTTCAACACTTCCATCAGATCCATGCTTGATCTTGTAGAGCCATTTCGAGGTGACAACTGCTTTGTCCTCTGGTCTTGGAACCATATCCCAAACATCATTCTTCATTATGAGATCATATTCATCGTGCATAACATCCTTCTAGACTTGATGCTTTATGACTTTCTCAAAATATCCAGGCTCAGGTTGTATGATAGTACTCATGGCTGCTAGATACCCTTGGTATCTATTCGGCTTCTTGCTTTCACGGAATGTCCCCCTTGGGGCCATATGTACCTCGACGTCCTCGAGAGTGTCCCTGAGCCATGATGGTCTCTTCCTCATCGAAGGAGGTGGATCAACAGGGTCCATAGGTCCTTCAACATCGGGCATCGTCTCATCCTTCGGTTCTTCTTGGTTTCCATGCATTTCTTCATGATCTTCCTTAGATATCGGAAGATTGAATACTTTCCTCAGGGAAGCATCTTCGTCAAAGGTAACATTGTGGCATATCTCCAGTTCCTTTTGACCAGGCACATAGACTCTATAGGCCTTAGAATTTTCACTGTAGCCCATAAACATTCCCTTCTTTCTAGAAGCATCCAGCTTGCTCCCCTTCTCCTTCAGTACATGAAAATAAACAGGACATTCAAAATTCTAAAATGCGAGACTTCAAGTTTCTTACCAGAGGAAACGTCTTCGGGAGGATTGGAGTCTAGAGTGGAATGCGGGCATCGATTTTGTATGTACATGACAGTGTTTGTAGCTTCTCCCCATAGAAACTTCGGTAGACCTTGGTCACATAGCATGGCACGGGAAAATTCCACACTGGTCCTATTCTTTCATTCAACAATGCCATTCTGCTAAGGAGTATAGACAATTGTGGTCTCCCTCTTGATTTCAGCTTCTCTGCAAAAGTTCTTGAACTAGTTTGACTCATATTAAGTGCCATTATCGATCCTCAATATCTTGATCTTCTTCCCTGTCAGATTTTCCACCAAGGCTTTGAAACTACGGAACCACATGAAAGCTTCATCCTTCTTCTTCAAGAAGTATATCTAGGTTTTGCGATAGAAGTCATATATGAATATCATATAATAAGAACATCCTCCCAAGGATGTCACAAGTAAAATACCATCTAGATCAGAATGTATCAATTGCAAGACATCAGATGTTTTTGTGATGCTTGAGGGGAAAGGTCCCCTTGTATGCTTTCCTTCGTCACAACCTTGACATACACCTTCATGATCATTTGTGAACTCGGCTGTCATCATCACCACCTTCCTTGCTTCGGGAAGGGCTTTGTAGTGAAGGTGTCCAAACCTTCAGTGCCATAGTTCAGTCTATCAGATAGTATCACATGTCATCACTCCCAGTGGACTTCCTCCAACCTGGTAGAGTGTATCAACTCTAAATCCAATCGTGATAGCTACAAAATAGGGCTTTGTCTTCACCTTAGATTTGATACCATGTAAATTTTAGAAGTTGTTCTATGCTTGATGCAAATTTATTTTTTATCCCAATATTAGTCAGCAATCACATAAACAAGAAAGTAAAATGCTGATAGAACATACCAGTAGATCGACAGAAGACAAGCCAAAATATATAAGTGTGTTGGTGTGTTAGGAAGATCAACATGATGCTTCAACCAACAATATCTCAATACGGTCAACCAACCAGAAGTGTCACACAACCCTCTAGGACAACCAGATCAGTCAACCCCACAAGTCAACGAGAGTCAACGTTGCCAGTCAACGGTCAACGCAAACAACAACAACAACAACAAGGTCAATGCAGCCAAGTCAAAGTCAACATCTAGCATCGGGAATAGTGCCAAAAAATGCGGATTGAGGAAATCAAGGATTGAGAGAGTTTCAGGTCAATTTGACCATGCGTTGACCAAAGTCAACGCTGGTCAACACTGTGGTAGAAACCCTGGGTCAAAAACATAATTTTCTCCTTGCTGCAATTTCCCACGTGTGAAGAGAAGAGCCTCCAAGGTGATTGAACTAATCAGATGAGGAGAGAGAAATATGTGAGGACGTGATGAGCGAAAGTGTCCTCCAATGTTGACCAATTTATGTCCATCAATGAGAGTGTGTGACACAACCACTGGGGCTCCAAACCTTCAGGCCAACTTGCACATATTTTGAATAAAATTAAAATAAATGTTATGATCATCGGAACAAGATGTTCTTTAGATCGATATTGCACCTCGCCGAAAGAGGAGTCCAATAAAAATATTGGAATCTTCATCTGAGCATCACAACACGGAGTTTGGACCTATTTGTCCAAAATTAACACACATTTTACATAAACATACAGGAACAAGAATTTGTGAAAGATATTGCAATTTTTAATATGGAACAAGGTATACTCTAAAGTTCAAAAATTACATGCAAAATAGAATAAAATAGCATTGAAGTACACCATTGAAGCAAGAATCACTTCATCAATCCAAAAGATAATCTCTCATGCAATAAATATCCTCCCCAAGAAAATTCACATTATACTAAGCCGCTATGTCCAAGAGAAATAAGAAAAACCCTATTGCACACTCTCTTAAGAGAAGAGGAGTGAGTGTGATGATGATCAAGGAAAGTGACTCCCCTCTAGTTATATGAGGGAAACAACATCACTTTTCTTAATTTGCAATGAAAATCCTTAAAACGTTTTCTTAAAGTGCTCAACAAGGTTAACATGTCACAAGCCAAGCTAAAGATAGCTTTACAAATAGATAAATTTTAATAAAATATTATAAATAATCCACACGCGTGGGAGGAAAATATCTCAAAAATGACATCATCCTCTATAAGTGGGAAACTCCATCAAGTAAATGAAAAAGTGGGTTATGTTGTACTTTTATTTTTCTTTTCTTAAGTTTTACATCCCAAAGGAGTGGCGTGCAAAACATAGCAGAGATTAAACCTTCTTTTAGAGAAATAGAGGAGCTCAAGGGCCATACTGATCCCACTCAATTAGAATATACTTGAGTTTAGCTTTCTAATGATTGGAATAAGTCTTGAAGTGACTACTGAGATGGAAATAGGAGGATGGTTGAAGTGGAGCTCGTCGAAGTAAAAAATCCGGAACCTCGGAATCCCGTGTCCCATTATAGAATTAATTGTAAATAGTTCCAGGGACCATAGATCTAAAGTCCATCAATTTTTGGAGCTGGGGTTGTTGATTGACAGTGCCCATAACATAAATGGAAGGCTCAGACTGCGCAGCGCCAGATTCCCGTGACACTTTGCTAAGTCAATTCTTGAGACACCCGAGATTACATCATTTATAGAGGAGCTGTGCACAGTCAGGAACCCGAGAAATTTTCTATTTCAAATATAGGTGGCAGTATGCCATTAATAAAATATGAAGTCAACAACTGCTCACCGGGAGGTGGATGCGTGGTAGGTGGTTACAGATTTTTCAGGTTGTCGAAGGAATCAGATATGAATTACACTTGGATCAATCATGGGTCAAAAGGTGGCTTAGTTAACGTTAGAATTGCATCATCCCAGTGGTATACCCCAGAAGGGAAAAGGCCCTACATCTATGTCTAATTACGTTATAAGGGAAGACATGCTTATGGTTAAAGGGCGCTAGAGCGTTTGGATTCAAGCTCAAAATTATTAGTGTCATTTTTGGTGTGGAGGAGTTGCCAAGTGGCAGTTGGCTTTCCACATGTCACCAATACAAGTGATTAACAAGAAAATACCTAAGGAGAGAATAACCACCCATCTTAAAAAGTTCTCACGAGGGGAGCTCCAATGGGTGGACAAGCACGATATTTAAGCCAATGCTGATCCCTCGAAAGTCAAAGTCAACAAAGGGAAATGTCACAAATGAACGGATATGATCGATTCTAGGGGGATGGGCCATTGAATCTAACTCCACACAGGCACCCCACCAGGGAGATTAACAGGCCCACCACCTGTCGGGCTAGCGCGCCAATCATGTCAACCATTGGGACCATTACCAAGCGAGTGTGGAAATAATTTTATTTACCTCTTTCCTCCCTTTTCCTCCACCCAACCCAGTTTTGCCACATGTCTCCCCCACACCATATCAGTATATTTGTCGCCTGAAATCCCCACGAAATAATCGTTACAACATGCGTGTCAAATGTTGCATTTTAAAAATTTTCTATTTATATTTTCTTAGGAACAAGCCATTTCATACGTTATCACCCATATTCGTGAATGTACCTGCGATTGATGACTCACAACCTAAGGACTCCTTAGAACCAATGGTTTTCAAGTTCCTCCACCAGACAGGTAATTCTCAATTCTATATCCCCTATATAATTCACCAACATGATCAAATTAAAGAAGGGCTCAATGAAAATCCCTAAGCAGTGACAACCAAAACCCTTGACCCATATGGATCCCCTCATGGACACCGAAGGGGAAATTCATGACCCCTTTTGCCCTCTAAACTTGTTTTGCCTTCGTTTTGACTTGTATGGTCGCTATCTGAATAAGGAAGATCCCTTTTGTATCATTGAGTCAGGGTTGTACTACCTTGTCACCCCTATGGTGTACTATTTTCTTAAATTCATATCTTGGCTTATGGCCACATTTATTAAAGATAAAAAACTGTTGTGTTTCTTCCACTGGGTAGAAAATTGTGGAGGTCACCCCTGAATTGATACACAATGCCTTCCTTTACCAGAAAACCCCAAAAATTGGGGAAATATACAGAGAATACACTTTTATTTGAATACGTTGTGCTCTTAGTTGGAGAGAAATAGGTATTTCATCAATAAATCATGGCCCTAGATGCTCAATTTCTCACCAACTCAGAATCCCTTCCTATTTCCTTGTTCTCAGAATTCGTGCAACCCATCCTCCTCGTTATTCTATTGTTGTTCGGTGATGACATGAAAACAAATGTATGAAAAGTGACCTTATGGTTTTTACATAAAATGATGAAATTAGATATTGTGTTTGACATTTCGTCTTTCTTGGCCGAGGTTATCAAATTCCAATGCGAGCAATTCTCACTAACTTTCACCTTTAGTTATTGTTCTATAGTTGTTTACTTGTTCCTTTATACTCATATGCAAGAATTTGAATATCGAGGTCTCAATGTCGTAGAATCCCATAAGCAAAGGAAATCTGTGGTGGACTTGGAATTTTTTTTGAAAAAGAAGCCTGCTAATGAGGGGTTTACTCATTTTATCTCTACTTTCATGGCCACTGTGTACAATATTATCAATGAAGTCTCCCCTCTTAGATTATTACCACAGCAGAAAAGGATCCTTTAACTCAGTAAGGACACTAGGGTGGGCGATTAGTATTTTTTTGAATTCTATACCAAGATTCGAGTATATGGATCTGAATTTCATCCCTATCAGTTTCCCATATTTATGCATATGAGAATTTTTGCCTTGAAATTCATCAGGCAAAGCTTAAACGCAGATCATATCCATTTTTCCTAGCCAAAAAGGGATTTATGTTCAAGCTTCCCATTATGGCGAGCCCCTTCATTGTAAACTAATTGAATTAATTATTTAATTAATGAATTTATGTGTTTTTTTGAATTAACGTGTCTTTCATGAAGGGTTATGATAATGTATAAAAGGAGGAAACATTTGAAGGAATGTGAGTGTTAGCAAAACTGTAATTTGTGGAGTGAACAAGTCATCTTTCCATATTCTCTATATTATTTGTGTTGTATCAAGTGGTGAAATCTTGATCATATTGAGGAGATATCGAGGAAAGCATCTCGTTAAAATTTTAGAAATTGATTCATTATATTTTTTACGATATGCCCTGTAGAAGTTAGGGTTCTTGAATGCTCTTGAAATTAGTTTCAAATTTGTTAGTTTGGCATTTTCAGTATGACATCTTACAATGCATTTTAGATTGTGAAATTTTGCATATATTGTTGTAGGATAACTCCATTAGGCAAAGGCACACTTTCTATTGACTCTATTAATATTTGGCATACATTCTCATCAGCCACCCTTCTACAAAATCCTTCAAAATTACTTCCTATATTTGCTAAGTGACATCATGGGGATACAAGATCCATGTGATCGAATCTTTTGTCTTTACCCATCAACATTACAAGCATTTTTTCATATATTAGGCATTATGTCATTTTTCATACCTACCTAGAAGAAGAGTTGCTTTAAGTTAGTGCATGCATCTTTTTCACACATGGCTGTGGTGAATAAAGCATGCATTATGCCATTAATTATAGATTAAGTGATGGGAAACTTCTCTTTTTGAAACAAACTTGTCGAAATTAGATTATTATGTGCATAACCATGACATACCCTTTAAACTTAGTTCCTATATCAACTCTACTCTAGAGTGCCAATTGGACCTTAACATAATATTGATCATTCTAACTTGACCCAAAATTTGTTCCATCAAATTTACATCGAGGGAATTTATGGAATAAATGCATGGTTTTCTCGTTAAAGCATCATCAACTTTATTCTTTTTTCCTTTCATAAAGTTCTCAAAGTTGTAATTGATCAAGAACTTGATCTAATGCCACTTCCTAACAATCAAATATATCATAGACTTCGAGGATTGGATTTAAGCTTAAATAAGTTTCACTTTTGGCCATGGTCAGATTTATATTATAAGCCTTATTATATCTCTAAGTTTGGCTGGAACCTTGTACATATAGGATCATAATCTGTCTCGGTGAAAGTGCCCTACCTTGGGTAATATATATATAATTTTTTTGTGTAAGGGCACTTATCAAGTGTTGCACTCTTTTGGGCTTGGTTTTATTTCTATCTCTAGTGCACTTTTTCTTGGTTCACACTCTCTCTATGGTTTTTCTTGTCTTGGCTGATTTTTCTTCGAGTGTTTTGTTGCCCCAATATTTCTGTTTATCACAAAAATTGGGTTTTGGGTTATTTCCTCTTGCTTACTTTACTAGCTCGTGAATTTTAACATGGTACGAGAGTGGGTGTGAATCTTTTTTAGTTCAACAACTATTCTAAAATATTTTTGGCTAATGGCATTGCTCAAGGATTTTTAAGATCACTAAAATTTTGAATCTTCTCTTTGGCTTCAATTTCCTAGAGTTTTCCCTATGGTTTAAAGTCTCTAAGAATATTCCTTTTTTTAAGATCTAAACTCTCTTTCATGGATAGTGGATTTTTCCATGGTTTCCTATGGTTTTTCCTAGGGTTGAAATCCCCCTTTAAATAAAATGCATTTTGTCTAGGGCTTCCTAAGGTTTTCTTCCTATATTTTAAACCCTCCTTCAAGGTCATGGATCTATCCATTACATTTTTTCGCAACATGTGTCGCACTATAAATTTATTTTTGGAAAAAAAATTGTATATTTTCTTCTCTTGGGCATTTTTACTGCAAAATCTAGTAGGTTTTATGGAAATGAAGATTGGCCACCACTTTCACCTTAGCGACCCCTCTCCTTCTATTTCATGGTATGATGTTATCCCCACAAGGTAGGTTTCCCTAGAAATACTTAGAGGTTAGATGAATAGGATTCCAAGCCAAATGGCTCTTAGAGGATCTTGTAGATAAACCACCAAGAAATATCTTCAATAAAGGAAGGTTCAAGTGTTATAGGAACTTAATGGTTATGGAAGAAGGTATTGGCAAAGCGTTGAAGGCCAAGATAATATTTACATATATTTGAGCACACACTCCACCAACCCCAATAAACCAAGAGAAGAAGATTACAAGTTAGAGTTTCAAATATGGAAAATTTACAACATGCAAAACAATATAACAACTAAGAAATAACCTATATATGATAATATTATAAAAGGATAAAAGACCATCAAAGGGGTAAGTAAGGGATAGGTCAACTTAAATTTTTTAATGGTTGAAAATGCACAAAGCAACAATTCAAACCCTAGATGTTAGCCTTATTTTTGATAGTAAAACATGTAATACATAATAATTTTTTCTTTTTAAAACTTATAAATGCAATTCCTATCCAAATGACAATAACATATAAGTGCAAAAAAGCTATTAAATACAAAGTTTGACTAAACTCTAACCCTAGCTATGTTGAAATAGAGAAAACTGGTAAACTTAAAGTCATCAACATAACTAGACTAGTGCCGCTATTAAATTAGGCAATGTCGTCAAATTGGTTGAGGTCAAAGTAGTAGCACCTTAGATGAACAAGGGTGGAATGCAATTTTATTTCCTTGGAAACCTTAGTGACTTATTTAACAGGATATTTAACGTTAAAGGATGCATGAAAAAAATTTCTTTTGATGGATTATTGAATGACACATTTTACATAAACATACAGGAACAAGAATTTGTGAAAGATGTTGCAATTTTTAATATGGCATAGGTATAGTCTAAAGTTAAAAAATTACATGCAAAATAGAAGAAAATAGAATTTAAGTACCCCATTGAAGCAAGAATCACTTCATCGATCCACAAGATAATCTACCATGCAATAAATATCCTCCCCAAGACTATTCACACTCTACTAAGCCGCCATTTCCAAGAGAAATAAGAAAAACCCTAATGCACACTCTCTTAAGAGATTATGAGTGAGTGTGATGATGATCCTAAGGAAAATGACTCCCCTCTAGTTATATGAGGGAAACCACATCACTTTTTCTTAATTTACAATGAAAATCCCTAAAACGTTTTCGTAAAGTGCTTAACAAGGTTAACATGTCACAAGCCAAGCTAAAGATAGCTTTACAAATAGACAAATGTTAATAAAATGTTATAAATACTCCACATGCGTGGAAGGAAAAACTCTCCAAAATGAGATCATCCTCTATAAATGGGAATCTCCATCAAGTAAACGAAAAAATGGGTTCTTTTCTTAAGTTTTACATCCTAGAGGAGTGGGGTACAAAACATAGCATAGATTAAACCTTCTTTTAGATAAATAAAGCAGCTCAAGGGTCGTACTAATCCCACTCGATTAGAATATACTCGAGTTTAGCTTTATAATGATAGGAACAAGTATTGAAGTGACTACTGAGATCGAAAGAGGAGGATGGTCAAAGTGGAGCTCGTCGAAGTAAAAAATCGGGAACCTCAGAATCCCGTGTCTCGTTATAGAATCAATTGTAAATAGTTCTAGGGACCAGAGATCTAATGTCCATCAATTTTCGGAGCTGGGACCATTGATTGACAGAGCCTCGTAAAAAAAATGGAAGGCTCAGACCCCGCAACCCCGTATTCCCGTGACACTTTGCTAAGTCAATTCTTGAGACACCCGGGATTACATAATTTATAGTGGAATTGTGAACAGTCAAGAACCCAAGAGATTTTCTATTTCGAAAGACAGGTGGCAGTATACCATTAAGAAAATATGAAGTCAAAAATTTCTCGATGGGAGTTGGATGCATGGAAGGTGGTTACAGAGTTTTCAGGTAGCCGAAGGAATCAGATATGAATTACACTTGGATCAATCATGGGTCTAGAGGTGGCTTAGTTAACATTAGAATTGCGTCATCCCAACGGTATACCCCAGAAGGGAAAAGGAGCCACATCTGTGTCTAGTTACGTTATAAGGGGAGATAGGATTACAGGCATAGGGCGCTAGAGCCTTTGGATTCAACCTCAAAATTATTAGCGCCATTTTGGGTGTGGAGGAGTCACCAACTGGCAGTGGGCTTTCCACATGTCACCAATACAAGTGATTAACGAGCAAATACGTAAGGAGAGAATAACCACCCATCTTAAAAATTTCTCACTTCAGGGGAGCTTCGGCGGGTGGACAAGCACGACCATTAAGCCAATGCTAATCCCCAGAAAGTCAAAGCCAACAAAGGGAATGTCACAAATCAACGGTTATGATCGATTCCAGGGGGATGAGCCATTGAATCTAACTCCACAAAGGCACCCCACCAGGGAGATTAATGGGCCCTCCAACTGTCGGGCCAACGCGCCAATCATGTCAGCCATTGGGATTGTTATCAAGTGAGCGTGGAAATAACTTGATTTACCTCTTTCCTCCCTTGTCTTCCACCCAACCCAGTTCTGTCACTGTCTCCCCCACACCATATCAATATATTTGTCACCTGAAATCCCCATGAAATAATCGTTACAACCTGCACGTAGAATGTTGCATTATAAAACTTTTCTATTTAAATTTTCTTGGGAACAAGCCATTTCATCTGTTATCACCCGTATTCGCGAATCTACCTGTGATTGACAACTCACAACCTAAGGACTCATGAGTACCAACGGTTTCCAAGTTCCTCCACGTGCCAGGTAATTCTCAATTCTATATCCCTTATATAATTCGCCAACATGATCAAATTAAAGAAGGGCTCAATGAAAATACCTAAGCAGTGACAACAAAATCCCTCAACCCATATGGATCCCCTCATGGACACCGAAGGGGAAATTCATGACCCCTTTTGCCCTCTAAAATTGTCTAACCTTCGTTTTGACTTTTATTGCCGCTATCTGAATAAGGAAGATCCCTTTCATGTCATTGAGGTAGGGCTACTTCCTTGTCACCCCCATGGTGTACCATTTTCTTGAATTCATATCTTGGCTTATGGGCACATTTATTAAAGAGAAAAATTGTTGTGTTTTCTCCACTGGGTAGAAAATTGTGGAGGTCACCCCTGAATTGATACACAATTCCTTCCTTTACCAGAAAACCCAAAAATTGGAGAAATTTATAGAGAATACTCTTTTATATGAATACGTTGGGCTCTGAGCTAGAGAGAAATAGGTATTTCATCAATTACTCATGGCCCTATATGCCCAATTTCTCGCCAACTCAAAATACCTTCCTATTTCCTTGTTCTCAGAATTCGTGCAACCCACCCTCTTCATTATTCTATGTTTTTTCGGTGATGACAAGAAAAAAAATGTATGCAAAGTGACCTTATGGTTTTTACATAAAATGATGAAATTAGATATTGTCTTTGACATTTATTCTTTCTTGGCCGAGGTTATCAAAATTCTAATGCGAACAATTCTCCCTAGCTTTCGCCTTTAGTTATTATTCTCTAGTTGTTTACTTGTTCCTTTACACTCATATGCAAGAATTTGAATATTGAGGTCTCAATGTTGTAGAATCCCATATGCAAAGGAAATCTGTGGTGGACTCAGAAAATTCTTTGAAAAAGAAGCTTGATAATGAGGCGTTTACTCAATTTATCTCTACTTTCATGGCCATTGTGTACAATATTGTCAATGGAGTCTCCCCTCCTAGATTATTACCCCAATAGAAAAGGATACTTTAGCTCAGCAAGGACACTAGTGTGGGTGACTAGTATTTGTTTGAATACTATACTAAGATCTGAGTATATGGATCTGAATTTCCTCCCTATCAGTTTCCCATATTTATGTTGATGAGAATTTTTGTCTCGGAATTCATCAAGAAAAGCTTAAACGTAGATCATATCAATTTTTCCCTAGTCAAAAAGGGCTTTATGTTCAAGCTTCCCATGACGGTGAGCCCCTTCATTGTAAACTCTAGGTCCAACAGGTGAAACTCATGCTGAATGAATTAAACTTTGAACTTGGAGAAGTATGGCACTATGATCCTCACGATGTTATTTCTAATAGGAGGAAAAACATCAATTATTATGGTTATGAAAATGAATCTAGGCTAGAACTAGAATGTAAGGCTAATACTGGCTCGTGGCCCATTATCACAAAAATGGAGATTGAGACACCAAGCACTAAAGAAAAGTCTCAGAAAATAAATATTGACGACACAGGGGACACTCAGATGGAAGATGCATCCTCAGTTAAAAAAGAGAGGATTCAGGAGAAGGCATAAGAAAAATTCGAGGTAAAGTGGACTGAAAAAATGTTGGATCATCCTTACTTCCAGGTACAACTAGAGGACCCTCAATGAGTTATTGCCTCTACCTCAAGTGAGGTGGAAATCATGGGTTCCATGGGGGATGCATTAGTAGTATGCCCTAAATGGGAGGAGGGGCAGTTAATAGAGGAGAGAAATAAAAAATTTAGGGATCACATCTTGTCGCAATAGAAATCCCATTAAATGCTGTGTCAACATAGGATTTTGGCTTCTATGGACCTAGAAAGAAGCCAGATGAAGCTCTCATTATACCATCCTTCAATCCAGTCTCCTCTCTAGACCACAATTCAAAACGGTAGATATGTCTTTAGACATGACCAAATTTCCTTTGCAAGACAAGATTAATTTATACAAGAAGACAGGGGAGATGTTATATAGCGAGTTAAGCAAGGGAGCCATAACTATTAGCAAGGCCAAGAAGCTGTTGGAGAAAGCAAATATTAAGGTAAAACAAGAAAGAGAAAATTTAAGAGCCCTTCATCTCCAAAATGAAAGCTACAAATAACTGATCATCAAGCTGCAGGTGGATCCTAATTATAAGGCCATCGTGGAGGCCATCATCAAGGGCTCGTATTCAGAAATACAATCACTGAGACAACGACTTAAAATGCTTGTTGCGGAGCATGTGCAAACGAAGGAGCTAGCTCAGGTTGAAAATGAGAAAGAAAATTTCCCCAGGGAGATAATTGAGAGAAATGATGAGGTAGTGGCTTTAAAAATGCAGGTGATAGAGCTGTAACAACATATAGAGTCCTATATTTGTATCGTGGTTGTGCCAGACAACCTGCAAAATCCCACTGAGCAGCTAACCAGAGCTCTCACAGAACTGCAATTGTTGGAAAACGATCTGATGATGATTCAAATCGACTTGGAAAACACCAAACACACTCTGGAAAATGAGGAAAAAAAATCGAGTCGATTTAGAAAAATGTAGATCAAATTAACAACAAATATCATACAGTGCAAGATGAAATCAAGGCGTTAAAGGGAAAATTGAAGGGCAACATGGCACTTGTTGAAGCGAGACAAATAATTTGGGAAGACATCATCTCAGAGATGAAGAAATTTTGGAACATCTGAAATTGATTCTAGAACAGAAGGTTGTGGTAAAAACCATTGATTTCTCTATCCTGTTAGCGAAAGAGGAGAATGATAAGAAGGAAAGCACTGTTGAGATATGTATCAAAATCCTTAATGAAAATCAATTAATGAGTTAAGGGCGATAGACATGATTGATAGGACCGACGCAGTCATGGAGATCGTCAAAGTGATTCAACAAAAAGAAGCTAGAGATAGGGCTGAAGCTTGTGTGAGTGAGCTGGCAAGAGAAATTGTAACCTTCAATTTTAATTTTGACCAGAGGACTAAAGCGAGCCTACCTAGTTGTTGGGATTTCCAGGGGAAACTAATACCTTGGGAGAAATATAAACAATTTCTAGGTGAGGATAAGAGCAAGGTGGATGCGTGACGTGAAAACAATGCTATTCTCAAGGGAAGTACAATAGAAAACTATTTGCAAAGGGACATCCAACTACTGTGGTTAGTAAAGAACTTGTTCATTGACAAGCCGAATTACATGGAGCTCACAGACTTGAGGATGGCCTACAATACCCTTATTCACACTCCTATAGCAAACCCATTTATATGGAAAAGGTGTGATCAACTGGTCAACCCACCGCGAATCAAGGTGGTGGAGCCCAGACCCACCTCTAAGGATCAAGCGAGCCGACAATGAGGATCTCTCCTGATTTGAAAATCATAGCATATCTCTTCCGTTTTGGAAATTTGTATATATTTTATTTTCAAGAGGGTATCAAGTTGTTAGGAAATTATTAGAGCAGTTAGGCATTCAACACCCTGACACTGTTAATAAGTTTAGCCAACCGCCACACTAGAAGATATTTTTGTAACTGTTTTTTTGTTAGAACTCTCCCTATAAGAGGGAAGAGGGAACTCATTTGAAGTGTTCAATTTTTTATTCAAGAGACCACTATTTCTGCAAATTTGGCTAGTTTTAAGAAAAAAAGACATGGATGTTGTTCTGAAACTCTAATGAAAAAGTTTATGGTGATTCCAAACATTGTTATGTGGAGTATGTGTTCCTATCTATATGTATCGTTTTTCATATGTGTTTCTTTCCTCATAGAAGTCGTGTAATTGTAGTTACTGAAAATAAATATTGTATTCAAATTTATCTATGTCATGTTTTGGCAGATGGTACCTGTAAATGTAAGATTGAAAGCCTTAAATTGAGCTCCATGGTTTCTAATCTCATTTTCTTTGTCTATACATTACTCTGTTGAAGTTATATGCACATGATTCTATTGATTATCCCTTTGCGCCATACTTCTTTATTTATTTCTTCACTCACCTGTACAACGACAATTAAGAATGCTCCACTGCTTGTGTGTAGGCCACCATGGCTGAAAGTTACTACTTTGGAACAATATAATGTTAATGTGGGTAACATGACTAGTTTTTGAGTATGAATGTTGAATCAATCTCGAATTCTCTCATATTTTACGAACTCTTGAATGATAAAAAATTATCTACCAGAGACTTTAAGATGTCCTAGGCACTAGCCCTTAATCTCAACCTAGGGTTTGTCTCTAGGAACCACAATAGGTTCAATGGTGCTCCTCACTCCTAGGGAAATTATCAAAATGCATGGGTGCATCTCCAACTAACACCTACTCAAACAATATGTCATCATCAAGATGCCTTGTATCATCCTCCTAGGGCATACATGGTTGATGTGGTAGCCCTCAAAAGGGAGTGTACTAGCCATCCCAAATAATTTCAAGTGATCTCCATTCTCATTTGGGTTTGGAACAAGGAAACACCCATCAAGTAGGTATAAGGTTAGCTTGGGGTCATCTTGGGTCCTATGGGCACATCATCAATCAAGCTAATGTATTGACTTCTTGGCTCAATGTTTTAGCATTTGGAGGTGATGAATTAGGCCATACATCCATGTGGGGCTCGTCAATTCCAAAGGTAAATGCGAGCTATCCAAAGTTTCAAATGATCTCACATATAGGATAGGCATCATAAATGTGCTGGAAATGTGTCAATCCATCCATTAAGGGACATGCCCTCAAAACCAAGTGTACTAGCCATCCCAAATAATTTAAAGTGATCTCCATTTTCATTTGGGTTTGGAACAAGGAAACACCCATCAAGTAGGTATAAGGTTAGCTTGGGTCATCTTGGGTCCTATGGGAACATAATCAATCAAGCTAATGTCTTGACTTCTTGGTTCAATGTCTTAGCATTTGGAAGCGATGAAGCATACCATACATCCAAGTGGGGCTCATCAAAGCCTAACACTAATATTCCAAAATGAAATGCGAGCTCTGCAAAGTCTCAAATGATCTCACATCTAGGCTAGGCATCATAAATGTGTTGGAAAAGTGTCAATCCATCCCTCAAGGGACATCTAATGTTTTTGTGTGAAATACCTAGAACCATGCTCTCAGGATCAAGTGAGATCAACATCACTAGGGACATAAAACATAAAAGTATCATAATGGACCATATTAAATGCCAAGGGCACAAATTTACTTCACACAAACCTTTCCTTCAAATGTCTTTCTAGCTGATGATTTGTAGGCAAGTTACCACACTTATATTAGGGATGAGTATGCAGTTATACCTATTAGATGCTTCTAGCCCGAGGGACATTTCCTAGGCATGCCCAAAAATACATAAACACATATGATAAATGTGGTAATGGAATATGAAATATTTCAAGGAAGATGGTTATAACCATGGTACTAGCTTAAGGAGATCCAACATATTGAGTATAATGATGATAAGAGGGAGAAATTATGGAGGCATGAGTTACCTCTTTTCTTGGCCAACTTTTTCCTCCCTTCTAGTGTGCCTTTTACTTTAATGATTTGTCTTTCTTTCTTGCATGGTGTAGGTGAACTAGCTCACTTTATGCTTTTCCAATGCCCCATTAAAGATAAATTTTTTTATTTCTCATTGGGATTGGGACATTCATAAGTTCCTTTTATTTTGATAGAGGATGAAATGTTTAGGAACTAAGTGATTTCTAATGAGAGGGGTAGCGCTCATGCTAGTCTTTTTTCACATGCTTATTACTTTTCCCAACCATCTTTTGAATTTTTCATTTTCTTTCATTTATGACTTCATATGATTTTATCTCACTTTTAGTTGTATCAACCTCTTAGGGTAGATTTACGGGACCGGATTTAGAGATGAGGATACATGGTTCCTGTCCCAATGACCAATTCTAAACAACCCAAAGAATTAAAGTGAATATAAGGAAGGTATGGAAAGCGGTAATTATGGATTACCTTGGGAAATTTATATCAATCAATGCCTTCTATTAGTGCCCCTCCTAATAATGGAAGGAAAAGTTCCTCAGGGGAGATCACGTAGGACAAGGGGCAAAGGGTAATCTCCCATGTGAAGTATGGGAACAAGGGTGTAATTAAGAGTGGTCAATTATCCAACTTGGTTATGATCCATATTAGTATGCCCCAATGATTAAATGAAAGCACAAGATTATAGAAATGGTTAGTGTACATTTTGATAGATGATCCCATCCTTTAAGAATTATGCTAGATGGGAGAGGGCACAGACCAAAGCATAGGTAGAGAGATCTTAAGTAAAGCTATATGTGAATCATCATAGGGCTACTGGTTGGTTGGCTAAGCCAAGGGGAGAATTTTTTTATTCTAGGGGTTACCCACTTTTGGTGCATAATAGAGTTATCAAGGTGTATTTTTGAAGACTTTATGAAGGTTTGGAACTCTTATTGAATTTGATAGACTTATATTATAGTGGACATCTATTTATGTTGAATGGTGTTATCATTGATGCTAACATCGAGTCTTGAAAACTCTTACTATTTGTATGGTTTGCATCAATTGAAGCTCCAAATGACTGGAAAACCTTAAAATCCCTTGAAGCTCCAAATAGCCCTGTACTTGTTGAAATTTTTTGAGGACTAAGATTGGTGTATTTCCCTCCATGACCATCATCAGTTGATACACCTTGCCAAACCTATTCCAATGGTATATGGTACGGGACGAGAGCCTTCACGTTTTGAGAGATATCCTCATTTGAAGATGAAGCCCAAAATTGTGGGCAAAACCCCTAAAGGATGATGATGTGACAACTCTTCTTTGGCCAAGACTAATGGTCAAGTAATGCAGCTCTTCTCCAAAAAATATAATATTTGCAAAATTTTATTTTTGAGGGTTTTAAAATCTATTTTAAAAATAAAAAATCAAGAAAAGGGTTTTGGGTCTAAAAGGTAATTCAATTTTCAAAAACCCTCAGAAGGGTTTTTCCCACCAAAAGTTGAATTTGAAATTCAGAGTCTCCCTCCAAAATAGAAATTCAGTTAACCCTTATGAAACTTCCAAAAAATAAAAAATGGATTACATCTCACCTCCTAGAGCATGAACTTAACACACAAATTTTTGAAACACATAAATTGTTTGGCCCTAGGGAGAAACAAATTATCTAATGAGAGGCAGGTTGAAGGTTTTGTTTTGGTTTGGAATTGGGGGTTCATTAGTTTCCCTTGTAAGTCCTAGGATTCTTCTTTGTGCAGAAAGGTCTATCCCTACGGTTCCTTAGAACAACAAAATTCAGAAGAAGGATTAAATGTCTAGGGAAATGACCTAATTGCTCAACCTATACGACAATATATTGGGCACTTAGATTGGTGATTTTGTGGTTCAGTTTTGCCCTTATTAGGGCATACTTTTGTACAAATTTTGAAAATTTTCAAGCCTGCAGTATTGAATTTTTTTGGGTACCAAGATACTCTGTGAGCCTAACTCATTTATGAGGCTAGAGCCAAAAGAAGGAAGCCCTAAAACCATCACTATGATAAATTTAATCCAGTGTTATGAGCATAAGGACTAACATCAACTGTCGTGACTTCTATGGTATGAAGGAATAATTAATATTTCACAACTGAAGCAGATTTTTGATACAAAATATTTCATAATTATTTGCAATATAATGAACTTTTATGGAAAAAAACCTACAATCTGGGCTTCCTGTGGAAACTTAAGAGGATGTTAAGAGCTTATACCAGTTGCGGATTTGAAAACAACCATTGTGAGGCTTGAATCTAGATTATTGTGGCTCACTAAGGCACATGAATTGCTAAAGGATTTTGTACCTCTCTTAAGGATAATTGCGCAAACCTAGAGGCTCAGAACTATGAAGACATGTGTTTTGTGGTTTGATCTAAGCTCATGCATTGTGGCTCATGATCTGGTTTGTACAATCTGCAATGGTAGCAATGAGAAATCCATGTAGTGAACAATGTGATCTTGAAGATGCATGAATCAATTTTTGGTGCAATAAGAGCACAAAGTTTTCTATGCACTCGCTATTGTGATCTGGGCATGGGTATCTATGCATCTCTCGATCAAATGGTGGAAACATGTTTTATACAATGAAGCAAGGACATGATCACATATTTGTGTCTATTGTGCTTGGAAGATTTTTGATGAGATTAATCAACAAGGGTTGCAAAAATAAGTGTGGACAGTGTTGAAAATTTGGCAACTTAGGGATGGATTTCTAAAAATAGAAAGTCTCAAAGTATGACTTTCAAAAATTAGTAAATCACCTTGCATTAATTGGTATCAAGTATTGTTCATGGAAAATCCATTCTGATCATCAATCAATTCTATTATTTCAATTTTGAATTAATCATCGATATTATCATTATTATTATTATTATGTTATGATACTATTATGTTGTTATTAAAAATAAATTCAAGTCTCTCAATCACAACTCTCAATAATGTTCTCTTACACTCATTAATTCTCTTTAACTCTCTTCCTCCCATTAAAATAATCGTCATAAAATATTCCTCTTATGCATGTCATAAAAGATTCCTCTTATAAGGCATGGCATGAGATATTTATCTTACACACATTAAAGGTATGTCAAAAAATTTTCCTCTCACCCTCTCATCTAAGGCACGTGTTTCCTCTCCATAGTGGAATTTGATCTGCCTCTTCTTAATGGCATGAATTACTCTTCCCTAAATGGAAAATGTAAATCCTTCTCAAGGCATGCGTATTGCTTCTCCTTTATGTCAATAATTCATTGCTCCTCATATATATGTGTGTGTCTCATATCATCTTACCTCACTTACTTGTCCATTGTGAATTCTAACTTGAGAGAGGGTTGGAGAGACTTGGAGCGTAAGAACAAAACTTGGTGAGCCGAGGTTGATTATGTGTTTTCTTCAGTCATTGCTACCAGTGATCTTCATGCTACAACTTGTTCGGATTTTGGGTGAACTTTCTCATTCTCTTGATCTCTCATTGTACTTTGTATCTTCACTGAACTTTTGATATCTAATAGGAGAATAATTTGGTTTGGTTATTCCTAGAGTACAATTGAATAATTAGAGAAGGATATGCAAGCTTCAGGTAAGTCAGAGATCCCAAGTTTTGAAAGAGGTCCAATTATATCTAAGGGGAAATAAATTAATTAGGAAGAACATGAGGTAGTTAAAGAATTGATTTGAATCATTAAGGAAATGAAAATTGAGCATGCCAGGACAATAAGTAATATGCAAAATAATCTAATCCAGATGGAAAGAAGTCAAATGCAGAATATATAGCCCATAAACATCAATAATAACAGGGGTACCAATAATCCATGGCCAAGAATGCACTGTCCAAATGATAAAATTCCTTCTACTCTGCTTGAATCAACTCATATTGTCGATGAACCTATCCCTTTCTGCAGACCTTGTGAAAGTTTCCATGAAGAAAGTGCATGTGCCTTAGCTAAAATAGTCTTGTATGAAGCAAAAAATGAACGAATTAATCATGTCTATCAAGACTCATCTAGAGGAAGCCGTTGTGTGGATATGATTCCTTCGTCATTCACCATCGATCACTTTGGTGATGAAAATGATCTTATTACAAAAATGTATGGTGCAAATTCGTCTCAAGTACAAATTTTGGAGATTGTTAAAAGTCAGGGCTACACTTATAATAGGAAAGGTAAAGAGCAAGGTCAAAGTAGGAAGGTTGCTTTTGAAAGGTATAAGTCCAGATTAAAAGTTGATTGGGATGCTAGGATTAACCGTATTAAAATGTATGTCCCAGTGCTTGAGCTTCTAAATATTCCATCTCAGCTGATGTCATTCTTCAAAGCTTTAGGTATCGTCCAACAGGATAATATTTACAACAATCCTAAGGATGAAGAAAATAAATTAAAATATCTAAACTGCTACATGAACAATGAAGATCATCAACCTTTCTTCTTGACTTTGGATATTCATGATCGATTTCTTCATAATTTCATGCCTGACTCTGGCGCATCAACAAATGATATGATTAAAAGGGTTATGGATCATCTAAAATTAAGAATTTCTAGACCTTACCATAACATTTTCTCAATGGATTCTAGAAAATTTGAAGTCCTTGGTGTAGTCAAATATCTATAGGTCTCCTTGGCTGGTTATCCATATAATATCGTCACTATGGGCATAGCCATTTTTCATGTGCTAGATGTATGGGGAATGCTCTTGTCCAGAAAGTTTTCAACTGACTTATGTGAGTTGATTCAGATAGACTTATCATATGCCACTATTCCCGCTGTAGTAGGTGGTAGGGTTAGACTATATAGGGAAGTTGAAAGAAGGTATCATGTTGAGGTGCCAAAGAGGTTGGAAAATGGTGAAGAAGTCAAGCGACAAGGTCATCCACCACATTTCGAGTCAGAGTTTATTTAGTCGGTGTATCACTTTTCTTCATCACATCTTCCATCCTCACTTCCAAGCAGGAAAATAAGAATATTTCGGTATGAAGGAGACATACAATACGATGACCAAAATCTTCATCAACTAAACAATGTCAAGTTTCGTCAAGGGACATATGATAAGAAGCCTATTGATCCACTTTTCAGAAAGAATATGTCCAATATTGTGCCACATCGATGACATCAAATGCCATAGGGAATATTTTGTATAGTATATCTAACCCTACTCCTTTTCATTTATCTCGTTAGATAGTTTTATTTTTATGCATTGGAATGATATGTTCTTTATAATTTTAGTTTTTTAGAGTATAATTTTTTTTCTATTCCAGTAGGTCATTATTATGTATGATTTTTTTTGATTTTGTATGGATATCTATTTCATGGACTTTCGTTTTCTTCGATGCAGGAGTCTGGGGTTCTGACGTTACTTCATGAAAGCAACGTGTCCCCATATGGAGGCAGATGTTGCACACATTTTTGTTAAAGTTCCAAGGAAGAAGATCTATCAATTTTTTCGACGGATCAAGATCATCAACCATGAACATTTTAAGTGATTGTAAATCCACTCTACAAATTGTAATGTAAATGATGCTAGTAATACTGTGTATGTATGTAATAACTTAGGTGAGCCTATTATTTTGGTGAAAAATTTCACCCTAGGAGGTTTTTTGTCTCACTGATTCATTTGTGTTTCTAAACATGGATGATTGACATAGTTTTCCCCTTCAACCTCACCCCAAAGCTAAGGTGGAATTTATTGTCAAGGTCCTAGGTGAATCCTAGTTTTTTAGTCAAGTTTTATGTAAAAGTGTTTTGAAAATAATTTAAGCTAATTGGCTAAATTATTTTATTACAAATAACTTGGTCTACTAGATCATATTGTGTCTGAGTATTGGGTATGTACTTTGAGAGTCTACAACAAATGAGTCTTCCACCTTTGAGGGTTGTAAATGTAAAATCTTATGTAAAAATATTTTAGTGCATGATCCTTCATACTTAGACACCATGGCTAAAATATTAGAGGGTGGAAAAAATATTTAATTCCCTCAAATATCAATTAATTAATTTTTCTCGCAAAAATAAAATTAATCCTAAGCCAAAAAATTAATTAATTAGAGTCAAATTTAAAGTCCTAGAGAAATTAAATTCTCAAAGTGGAAATATTTGTGGATCTTAAAGTAATTAATTTTTGGAGGTCCCCCACCAAGGGAATATTGGAAATTTCAAGAAAAAATGGACCCTTGGGCCTTGGTGGTTAAGTCAAAGTCAATTTTTTTGAGGAAATTAGCTCAAAATATTTGAGCTAATAAAAAATGGGTTAAATGAGAAATTCGAAATTTCCTCAAAAACAAATATTTTCGACGACAAATATTTAAAGATCATCAAAGATTTATCAACGAACGAGATTATTTTGATGAGGATCAAGCCAACTAACCATTATTTTCTACTTGGAGGATTTATCTATAAATTAGGAGTCATTTGTGTCTCAAACCATATGATGTTTGCTAATGTAACTATGAAAAATTGATGTAAACTACAATCTCCCTAGGAATGTTAGAATGATCATAAAAAAGACTTTGGGGTGCAGTTCATGGTGTCTCAGATCTATTGATTTGTGGTATGTGTTGGGTATAGACATTGCTATATTGTGCTTCGTAATTGTTGTTAATCCTTATTTCATTGTAGGTGATAGAAACATTACAGTGGTAAGATGTGGGCTTATCTTAAGTGATCCGATTCATTGTGTATTCTAATGATTATATTTGAGAAATATACACTATTTACAGGTTCCCCAACCTTTGGATTCCAAGTTCAAAAACTGTGGACAAAGGTTGAATTTGTTTGGATCATAATTATTTTTTATGGTTCTCTAACTTTGCTAAGGTTGTGTGGTTTCTACATTTATCTTTCAAAATACATTAGCCATTATCAAAGATTTATAAAAAGATTAATCTCTCAAAATTCTTCCAAGCATTTTATATGTATATTTTGTAAATATAATTTGTATAATACATGTAAATTATTTTATTTTGTTTCATAGTTGGGGTTTTAAATTATTTTGAAATTTTGGATATAAATTGGGGTTTTGGGCTATTGTGAATTCATTTGTGTAGGTGAGATCAAGGTCAAATAACTGTATTGGAGCTAGATTTAAGCCCTTGAGGGTAAGGTCTACCCTGTAAATTTTTTTGCAGGGCCAACTACTGAAGAATTTGTAGAACAAATTGATGTTATTAATAAAAATGATTTTTAGATCAAGGGTTTCAAATTTTTTTGAGGCCTTAGGGCCTGGAATTCTCCTCCAAGCCCTGCATCAACTGTTCTGCCCACTGTGTCAGCCTTTTGAGGCTCAAAGTCAATCCTTTAGGGCTTATAGAGCCTATATGTAGGCTCTTAGAGGCCTTGACCTCCTCTTTCTGCCCTTGCATCAGTATTTTAAGGCCAAATTTGGCTTGGCTGTGAGCCTAGAGGGCCTCGACCTTCTCTACTTGGCATGGACGGAAGCCCTTAGGGTTTGTCGTGGGATTTTTAGCCTAATTTTTCGTCTCGCACTCCTGATTTCAACTTTCTGTTGCTTTCTCTACCCTTCCTCTCTCTTTTTTGACGTCCTTCACCCCCTGCATCAGCCTCTTTGACCCTTTGCCCTATCCGCGAGGCCTTCCATGCATATTCCAGCCTAACGCTAGCCCTATTAGGCTTAGTATGGGCCTCTTTTGGCCTCATATTTCCCTCTACCCATCTTTGAAAATTTTTGGACTGAATATTGGTGGGTTTTGTAGGGATAAATTAGCTCAATGCTGGTGTTTTCAAGTGTCAACTTCATTGGAAAAATTTTAGCAACTTGGGCAAGCCATCTACAAGGCCTCAGGCCTAGAGTTTGATCTCTAAACCCTCAATTTTCATCAATATTTTCTACAAATCTCTAAATCATTCATAACAATGATAATATTCATACTTAAGTTCTCTAAAAATCACATCTAAGTGATCCAAATACACTATGAAATTCCTGGTAAAAATTTAGTAGGGTTTTGGCAAGTTGGGCATTGATTATTGAACATAGATCTACCTGTTTAGTGACTGAAATGTCTATGCATAAAAAATGGATAAGATCTGAATATTACATATAAGAGGGCTTAATAATCCAAAATTTTATATTGGTAAACTTGTTCTAGCATTTGGCAATCCTTAGGCACAATTTGGCACACACCTTCACATTGAAAGCTCATTGTTACATATCTTTCCTACTGTTGTTATAAGTGTTTTTGGATATGATATAATAGTGAATAACACATCATAATAAGGTTATATATATTTCATAATCACTTGACATGTCACTTAATGTTTCACTGATCATATTTGGTCCTTACATTCTTGTCATTCTGTTATCTTGGGTAATTTACTTGCTGTTGTCCTAAAAGTTTAATAATTTCTCATTTAAGTGTGATTGGGATATAAGTAACATAAGATTATTTGTTGATCATGCTCTATATATCAAAATTGTTTCATGATTATATAGAAAATTGGTTTTTAATCGTTTCAAGTGCACTAACACGTTTGTTGCTGTGAGTTGTTTAAAACTTCATAATTTCACATCTAATAATAACACTCACTAAAGCAATTTTCAATCACTTGGTGTTAGATGATTTAAGTTTCTTTGATCTAGTTATCTTGTTGAAATTTGGTTACCGGAGGACAGGTGGTTCCCTAAGGTTTTGATCTTTGGCCTAGGGAAAAGTGTCCAAAAGAATTTAATTTTTCTCCTAAAGTGACTTTAAAAAGTTATAAAGTCAAATCTAATTTAAAAGTGACTTTAAGTGATAAAGTTACTAAAGTCTAATTTTAAAGTGACTTTAATAAAGTCAATGTGAAATCAGAAAGTGAAAAGTGACTTTGGAAATAAATGACTAAGTGGGTCTTTATTAAAGTGGGGTGAATTAAAAAATAGAAAGTGAGATTTAAATGAGCATTTAATCTCAGCCTTAGATCTAAAGCTATCTTAGCCATTAGATTTAGGGATTCCTCAAAAGTCACTTAGGGTTAGGTTAAAGGAGGAAAAGGAGGGAAAAGGTCATTCATTCTTTCATGAGCAGATTGAGAGAGGAGGAGAGAAATTGAAGAGAAATTTTTGAGCGGAGGGAGAGTAGCATAGCTACACAGAAAATCTGTACAACAAGAGGGCACATTTCCCAAGGCAGCATTTCCATACAGCAACATTTATTGGCACATTTACCAAGGTAGAAAATCTGTACAACACTATTTAGCACATTTTCCAAGGCAAGTACAACACTGTTTTCAAGGAGCAGATTCAACAGCAAAGGGCATGATTTTCGAGGCAGCTTTTCTGGGCATGAAAATTGAGGAAGGAGCTGCGGTACTGTTCGTACAGTTCTGTATAGTACCGTATAGGCATAAATCTGGGCACGTTTTCCTAGGCGACAAGTACAACATTGATTGCTGTATTTTTCTGTAATTTTTTGTTTTGCTGTTGGCATGATTTTCAAGGTTGGAGGTTGACATGGAAATCGAGATAAGTGGGTTTTGTATTTGCTGTAAATTTTCCTGTGTTTTCCTGTTCATTGTAAAAGCATTTATCAGAAATAAGAAGAGCTTTCGAATTGGTTTTCCCCAAGAGTTGTAGGGGGTTTTTTTAGGGTCACATTGACCAAAAATCAGCGTGTCAAAATTCTGTGTGTGGCTGATTTATTTTTTGAGTTTTTATTTTTGCATTTCAGCATTGTGAAATTTCCAGAATTTGTGTTTTCAGAAAATATTTATTTTTCCAGCTTGTTGAATGTATGGCTATGGGAATGGGCATTTAGCTTTATGGGAGAAATAAGGAGAAACCGAAAACTGGGGTTGGTTATTAAAATTTCTACATGGTATCAGAGCTATTTTGCTGAAAAAGACAGTTTGGGATGGCAAGAAGAAAAATTACAGCAAGCTGATTTTTTCACAGAAAAATTACAACAAGCTGATTTTTCACACAAAAAACATTACCTTTACTGCAACAGTGTTATTTTCAGCTTATTTAGGATAGAAAGCATGTCTTTGGGCTTGAGGGTGGAGGATAGGTTGGATGGGCATAGTAACTACAGTGTTTGGAAGGAGAGAATGCAGAGCATCTTTGAGGGAGAAGTCTGGGATACCATGGTGCATACCGCACAACACCCTGTTAATGTGCCTACTTATGTTATTCAGTTGGAAGCCTTTAATAAAAATAATAACAAGGGTAAGAGACTGATTCTAGATGGAATCAAAGACCATTACATTCCTCATGTGAGAGGGAAGAGATATGCTCATGAGATGTGGACATCATTGACCAATCTCTACAAGAGTACCAATGAGAACAGGAAAATGGTCCTAAGGGAGAAGCTGAAGACCATTAAGATGGGTAAGACTGATAGTGCCGCTGGATATGTCACTAAGATTACTAATGTGAGATATTCATTGGCAGCAGTTGGAGAGGTTATTCCACCCACTGAGTTGGTGCAGATTGCAGTGAATGGCCTTCCCAGTTCATGGATGAACTTTGCTGATGGGGTTTGTGCACGTGAGACCCTTCCCAATTGGGAGAGGTTCTGGGATGATTGCATATAGACAGAAATCAGAAAGAGCCAGCTTGGGGCAGCCAAACCAGTTGAGCAGGATGAGGATGTAGCACTGTTGGTAGGAGGTAAGAAAGGCAAGGGAAATAAGCAAGCTTCCACAAGCAGTGGTGGGGGCAAAGGCAAAGGTAAAGGTAAATAGGGGAACATGTAGAAGGACTATTCCAAGGTGAAGTGTTGGAATTGTCAGAAGATGAGACACTATGCAATTATGTGTCTGGAGAAGAAGAAGAAGGGGAAGAACCAGAGCATGGCAGCATCAACAGCGATAGAGGACTTTACGGATAGCTTTGACCAGGAGTTTGGTTCATTGCTTGTGAGTCCACTAGTGTAGGATCACTTGCCACGAAGGTTGAGAGGGAGTGTGCATTTCCCTCCACTAGTGGAGCATCTTCAGGTATCTGGTATGTTGACAGTGGGGCTTCACGTCATATGAAAGGAGTCCATGAGTACTTCTTAGAGCTTTCAGAGAGTGGCACTGATATAGAGGTAGTACTCAGAGATGAAAAAATTGTGTTGAAGGCTCGAAAAATTGGGTCTACAACAAAGGGGATAACTACCTAGTCCGGACCTTAAAGCAGCTCCTTTTCCGTTTGGAATAGTGGCTTCGACTGGGGATGATGGGACCAGTTTCCCAATGTGTTTATGATGGATGTACTAACGGGATGATGTTTTTGTTTTTTAGGGTTTAATGGGGTGAATTCTTATTCTAAAATCTAATCTATTTTTTAACTGTAAAATGCAATCTATTGTAATCAAAGAAAACATCTAAATATAAACTGTCCCGGGAATAGCTTTTACTTATGCGATCTAAAATAATTTCTAACAGAAATTGATAATAAAGATCATTCAATTACTACGAGAAAAGAATCCAGTAAAGATGATTGTTTCGTATAAAAAGTTAGCCGAAACAATTATGAGAAATATATCGCATAAGAGTTATTCATATATTCAACATAAAAATAAGTTATCACCATACAGAAGTGAAATAATGACAACTAAACATTCATACTTTCATATATCAATAACTGAAAATAATTTATCACTTGACACATAAGTAAAAAATATTAAGAGATAAAAATACCATTGATAATAAGTTCTACTCATGAGCTGTAGTGATATAGATTTATCTTGAAATCACTCAACATCCACTAAGAGTACAAAAGTGCATTTCAGTAGCAGATATCAAACTCATATAAAGAAAAATCTCGTTCCATCTATTTTATCAAAACTTCCTCCAAGAGGGGAAAAAGTGCATGTTTTGAAGAATTGTTTTTGATAAAATTCTGGACCCCTCTCTAAATGCATGAGAGGGGTTTAAATACTACACTATGAAATCTAAAAATAAATATTACAAAAAAAGATGAGGAGGTTTAAACCACCTACCTCATTTTAAGAAAAAATGAACTAAAATAAAACTAAACTGTATCTATGATAAATTCTTTATCTGATCCTTTAGATTGCAAATATCCATCATCGGTTTCAAGAGCGTCGGTTGGCTGACTTCAGCTTTTAACTGTCCTGCAAATACGACATTGGAAAGAGCTGGCACCATCTTCTTGGCAGAGGTTATGAGGCATCTCAGGGTCATGCATTGGCTCTGTGGCTTTACAATGTACCGCCAGTATGTGTCCCAATTTAACCTGTTTATCTGTTTAATTATCCCTGCTTTTTCCTCTGCTGTTTGTTTCCACTATGTTTGAAGCTGTTGTGCTTTTGGAAGGAAGCTTGGGATAGTCTTTGCAATCAAATTGGCCATGTAAAGATTTTCATTTATGCACTCAATGATACTGTTCGCTGATTCTGCTGCCTCTCCCATCGCTTGTTCTGCTTCTTTAAGCTGGAAATCCCATTTCGCAAATAACATCTCTTTTTGCGATTCGTCAATTCTGGGAAATTCTTCTCTTTTACCTTCTTCTGATTTCTTCCAGTCCAAGAAGTCTAAAACCTTCTTAAAAATTGAATCATAATCAAGTCGTAAATCTATGACTTGATTTGTAATCTTATCGATTATTTCACAATGGGAATTCCATTGCGAGATCTTCTGGCAGAATAATTCTTCCTGTTTCAAGAGCTGAGAATTTAGAGCAAGTGCTTCTGTGATAAACTCCCCAATTTTGGGGTCATCCTTATGCAGTTCTATCATAGTTAGTAACTGTTCTTATTTATTGGCTAAACTGCTTTGATGATCTAATTGCATCTGATGGACATCTTGCTGGAGTTTTGATAGCTGTGTCTTTGCTTCTTGATTGATGCTGACTTGTTGCAGTTGCTGTTCCAAAAACAAAATCCCGTCCTCTTTATCTCTAAGTAGCAACTGAACCTCTGTTGCTTTATCAATTACTGCAGAAGCGTATGCTCCTGTGATTTGAGAAAGCCTAGTTAGATTTTCCGATGGGTTTGTAGTGGGATCTTTCCAAAGAACATCTAGAGGTTCAACTTATGGAACGAGCATGGCCTCTAGATTTATTTTCTTTCTTTGCCTTCTGATGACAGCCTTATGTTGAGGGCTATAAAATACATCTAGAGGAGGAATTTCCTCTATCCTTAGTACAATTTCTGATGACAGAGCAACAGGAATATGCTCCATTTCCTAAGTATTGATAGTCCCTTCTACCTCCATTCCTGTAACTGTCTCTTTTGGGTTTGTCAGTGGTTCTGTGCTCTGTTCTTCAGTGTTGATTACCTGATTAAAACTCTCCCATTCTCTCTCTAGATCCACTACAATTGGCTTTTTTGGCTTTGTAGGAGTTTCAAGCTATTTCGGGGACAAAACGTGCTGGCTAGGCTTTTCTTTAGATTGAGCTGTATCTTTAATTGACCCTTTACTTCTATTGTGTTCACTCTTGGACTGATCACTGGATTTTCCTGCTGATTCTCTTTCAGAATTGGATTTAGATTTCTATTTTGAATTTCCACTTATGCTAACACTGGGAGTAGGTTCCTTTGGAGGTTCAATGAACAATTGGTCCAACCTCTGTTTTCTGTAAATGTCAAACTTTTGGAGTTCTTTTTGGTCAAACCGAATTCGTGCCATATGTAGAACCTCTTTGAAAGTGTTATTTTGCAGAAAGACATCGTCAAAGGGATCTTCTTCATTGGAAAACACTTTTATTTTAACACTTGTAGTAAAATTACTTACAACAACAAAGGGATCATATTGCCTCCCCGGGAACTTTGGTAGTTGCAAGCATAACATATTATCAACTTCTTTAAAGGCATGACCTAAGTCAGACAATGCAAAAGCTCCACATACTACAGGAAATTGGGGCCAAATGGCCTTCTTATACTGTTTCAGTGTCTTGGTCATTCTCCCCACACCACAGGTCTGATAGGTTATTTCCCTGGCTATTAGTTTGTCGGGGACATAAAAGGGTAGCACATGGGGTGAAGAAATTTTACCAAACACCCTGATATACGTGAATGATTCTTCCCCAAACCACCTTCCCAGAGGGAGAATGTCTACTTCATCTTCTAGGGAAAACCTTGGGATAGCTTGATTATAGATCATTTTATAAATAGGCAGCATAATTCCATGACAAATCTTAAAGAAATGTGTGATGAAATTGGATTCCCATAATACTTTGTGATAAACCTAAATGGGAAGTGGATTTTGTACTGTCCATTTCCATCCCATAATAGAGAAATTGGAAACAAAACAAATAGCGTCCATGACATAAGTGCTCAAAAAGAAAGGAGGGTAAATCCTTAAAGTAGAGCTTCTTTTACTTCTGTATGCCACAATTGCAGAGGCTAAATTATCCGATAAAATTTGCGCCTAATCCATTATGGTGGAATTCACAGTCGCATCCAATAAAGGTAACCATTCAGATGAAAAATTGTCGATGTTTGGTTTCCAAAAAAGTCTACATAACATTGCAGTGGAAAAACAATAAGGAGAAGAAAGAGAACCAGTGGAATACATACCGTTTTTATCCTTCTTCAACATTTCTTCATTGTTTGACCAGTGCCTTGTGAATTCTTCCAAGTCTTCGTTCTCTTTGGCGAACTTTTGTACAAATTACTTGTTGTATCTAGCCTGGGGTTCTGGAAAATGGTACATATGTCTCAATTTTTTTGGGGTAAACGACCCCATGACTTGCCGACTGGCCGTCTTGAACTCTCTATCAGATATGTCTGCTTGATCTATAATCCATTTCACCATATCAGTGTAGGGGAGTATCTTTGGCCTCGCAAGAATGCGGTGTAGAAACGAGCATGCAAGCTCAGTTAGGGATGCTTCAGAAGAATTGCTTTCATCTGCTGTAACTGTAACTTCCATAATTCTCGGGTTTTCCTCCTCTAACAACTAATACATAGCTTCCCAGGTAGATATCCTTGCGTCTCTACTACAGGTAGTGTCTGTGAATAATGGGGTCATTTCTGACTTCTCAGACGCGGGAGCCTTGCCTTTATTCACCATTTCTTCGTAGTTTACGCTCTGGGTATTCTTCCTGAAAGTTGCAAGAAGAGAACAAAGATGATAGTAAATACAAGAAAAATGAATAGAAAGACAAAACTAAGGTGACGGTAAAACTTTTAATTCTAAATCATATCAAATGATATCAACTTGCGTCAGATGGTCCTTTTACCTTGATCCACATCGTTTTTAATAAATGAACACTAATGGACCATTAAGCTAAACTTTAATGCTGATAACTTTGCATCGAACACCAGAAAGTTACTATCCTAGAACTGTGAGCCCTTTGATCTGCGATAAAAACGATTTTGCGATTTTATTTGCAATATCGTAGATCGAAATATCACAAAACTTACTATCATTAAAAACCATCGTTACGTTGGGCTACCGCGATATGCGATTTGCGAGAGGCTATGAGATTTTAAGCTTGGTGATCTCGCATTTTCGTGGATCGCACTTTTAAGGAGCGACTTCTATAAAGGATGCTTGCTGTGACCTTTTTGCGATGCGATAAAAACATGTTTATTAAAGCTTCCCTTAATGTTTGAGACTTTCCAATATAAAGTTTTTTTAGGTCTAATGGTCATGTAGCGCTTTTTCTATAAGGAGACTCATAATTTGTGATTTTTTATGCGCTTGGAGTATGGGAAGGTAAATTTACATGTTTTAGCAAGTTCTACTTTGATATTTTATTTTATTGTGAAAACAAAAATAACCTTAAATGCTAATATTTGATTTTTTTTGTGGGAAGGGTCCCCATTTATTAGTGTTATTACTAACACTAAAAATAGGGGGGTTGTTGATGGTACAACAATTGGCGATTCACTTGGAAGAACCAGTTATCTCTGATGGTTTTTTGAATTTTCTAAAAACTTCTAAAATAGAAATGGTTTTGAAAATGAAACTTCATTGTAGAAATATAAGGTAAACAATGCTATTTATTAACAACAACGTTTTGTTCTAACTATCTTTATTCTTATTATCTTCTCCCAAAAATTAGTCATTTTACTCATATCAGTCATTACTTGGTTTGTAAAGATAAAAACAAAAACATCTCCATAGATCAGTTTAGGTATACTCATTTGTCGTAGGTAGAGCCTCTGCTGCTAGCAGACATCCATAGCCTCGACAGGGTTACTTGTTACCCAGTAATGATTCTGTGTCCTACTTTGAGAAGCATGCAATTTTCAAAGATAAATCCTCATATACAATTATTGTTTTTTTATTTTATTTTTAATATTAATACTTTCTTTTAATTCTTAAAGAATAATGTCTTGGTTTGGTAGCCAAAATTGATAGTGCCATTCACTTGATTTATAACTTAATTGAACAAGATGGCTCGTGATGAGACCCCTTGTCTTTTGATTGAAACAATCTCAAGCCATTATCCTGTTTTGGTATGCAGTTATGGTAATGTCAGTTAGTTATAATCTTTATGATCATGATAAGCCGGCTCTTGATGAGACCTCTTATTCTTTAAGTTTGAAGTGCATAGTTGGATTGCTCTTTGAATCTTGCAATTTCCTAAAGTGGGGAGGAAGTCATTGATTCCTTAAGAATTCTTCAGGACGACAATTATAGAGTTTTTAAAAATATCTTTTCTATGGAGAATCTTTGTTTTTGTTATTGGTACCTTTTATGACTGATATGAGGAAATTATTTTCTTGAAATTTGATTCTAACCAAAACTTGTATAGTTGAAACAAAAGAACAAATAAGAATTTTCAGAATTATAGCACTTGACCCTACGTTTTCAAAAATAAAGATTAATTTTCCTAACCATACCCACTTATACAAGTGAAGAAACAAAATTGATATGAGACACTATTCTTTTCATGGAAACCAAAAGTAAATATTCTCAACTTGTTTTATTTATCCAAGAAAAACTAAAACAAAAACAATAATCTATAGAAAATAGAAGAGATCATCTTCTATGGGAAATATTTTTTAAGGATCTGTCCATTAATAGGTAAAGACTCTCTTTTCCCTGCTAAATCTTGTAACATGAAAGTTGATGGACCAATGATTTCGACAATTTGGAATGGTCCAAGCCACATCCGTTGGAATTTATTGTGCTTGCCTTTATCTTCATGGGCTTTATCCCATTTTAATACTAAGTCTCCAAGCTGAAAATATTTTCTAGATGCCAAGTTTGAATCAAAAGAAGCTTTTACTAATTGTTGATGATGCGCATGGATAATTCTGGATTTTTCCCGTTCTTCTTCAAGTTTAAGGATCTGCAATTGTCTTAATTGCAAGGATGAAGAAGGGGCTTCTTCAATGAATTGAAATAAGGCTAAAGAAGGAATAGCTAGATTTGTTGGGAGGACCACTTCTTTCCCATAAACTAAATTAAAAGGAGAAGTGACAATAGAAGTTTTCTTAGTTATTCGATCTGCCCAAAGAGCATATGTTAAAGAATTATGCCAGTTTCTATGATTTTGATCAATAGTATGTTTAATGATCCTAATAAGATTTTTGTTTGTTGATTCAGCCAATCCATTTCCTTGCGGATAATAATTAGCAGAATATTTGAGCTTAAAACCTCTTTTGAGTGCAAATTCAGTCATAGCATTACCTGAGAAATATGATGCATTATCAAACATTAAAGCAGAAGGTAAGCCAAACCTGGTAATTATAAATTGTTCTATAAATTCGATGATATTTTCAGAGTTGGCTGTATTTAGCGGAACTGCTTCTACCCACTTGGTAAAGTAGTCGGTAGCTGTAAGGATGTACTTATGATGTTTAGAAGAATGAGGAACAATCTCACCTATTATATCTAATCCCCATTGTTCAAATGGCTGATCAATGTTGACTGGATGCAACGGAAATGATAGTTTCTTTTGTCTTCTGGCAGTAGTCTGGCAGATCTGGCATTTCCTTGCATAGTTATGTGCATCCTTAAATAACATTGGCCAGGAGTAACCTGCACGTAGGATTTTGTGAGCTGTTGCATCTCCTGCGTAGTGTCCACCTGCTAGTCCATCATGAAGTTCATGCAATACTTTTTCTGCTTCAGATTTCTCAAGGCATCTAAGGAGAATAGAATCATAATTCATTCTAAAAAGTACATCATTTACAATTTGATACTGTTTAGCTTTTAGCCTCAAGGATCTTTTCTTTGTATGATTCAAATGTGGAGGAGAATATCTATTTCTTAAGTAAAACATGATATCTACATACCTTGATTCATAGTCATTTAGGTTTACCTCATATATTTGTACTTAATTGTCTGGAGACTACGTTTCTGACAAGTGTGATGCTCCAGCCAACATCCTGCAAAAACCTTGACCTTTTAAAATGTTTGCTGGTTTAATTTCAGTGTCATATTCTTGTAGGGCTGTGATCCAATTTGCCCTCTTTTCACCTACATCTTTCTGTACCAAAAGATTTCTCACTGCTAGAAATGGTACTATTATTTTCGTACGAGTCTTGAGAAGGAAGGGTCTAAAGTGTTTAATTTCTTTGAATACAGCATAAGCCTATTTCTCCATGTCGGAGTAATTTAATTAAGCTCCTTGCACATTTGAACTAAAGAAGGCAATTGGGGCTTCAACTTTATCTTGATTGACCTGTGTGAGTATTGCAACATACAATTTCTCAGAGGAAAATGTATACAAAGTGAAAGGATCGGAAAATTTTGGATTTTCTAAAGATGGGGAATTTATAATTGCTTGTTTTATCAAGTTAAATGCTCCATGTTCTTCCTGACCCCATTTGAAAAGAGAGTTTTTCTTTATCATGGATTGGAAAGGTGAGAAGATTCTTGAAAAGTCGGGGACAAATCTTTTAACAAAATTGATTTGACCAAGGAATGATTGCATTGATTTTTTGTTATGGGGTAGGGATATCTCAGAAATTTATTTAATCATATCTGGGTCAATATGGATTCTAGATTTAGACACTATAAATCCGAGAAGATTCCCTTCACTTAATGCGAAAAAAGATTTTTTGGATTGAGTGAGATCCCATATTTTTGACATCGTTGGAGAATCTGTTTTAAGTCTCTGAGGTGACTACTGCGTTTTTTAGAATGCACTGTTATGTCATCTAAGTAAATCACCATTGACCTATTCACTAATCCTTTAAATGCAATATCCATGGCCCTTTGAAACGTGGCACCGACATTAATCAACCCAAATGGCATCTTTTGATATGCGTAAGTGCCCCATTTCGTTCTAAATGTAGTCTTCAATTGATCTTCTGGGTGGACTAAGATTTGATTATACCCCAAGAAGCTATCTAAAAAGGACATTAGTTCAGACCCCGTGACCGATTGTAATATTTGTTCCATAGGGGGTAACAGAAAATTATCTTTTTGGCATACCTTATTGATATTTTGAAAGTCAATACAAATCCAGAACTTTTCATTTTTCTTTCTGACTGGTACCATGTTGGAAACCCATCTAGAATTCCTAACAGGAAAAATAATCTTGGCTTTAAGTAATTTGTTCAACTCAGACTTAATTTGGTTTTCCAAATTGGGATGGATTTTGTTAGGTCCCTATATTACTAGTATAGTCCCTTATTGTTGTTAGTGTAACCCCCTTATTGTTATTATTGTACCCTTGTAACCCCCATTTTATTATTATTGTGCCCTTAAATTACATTGTGGCCCACTAGGATTACATTATGGCCCCATGGACTCCTATATATAGAAAGGAGGTTTTGTAAATTGGATCATCCAAGAATTGTTCATTTATGTAATGTATTGGAGATGGCCCCCTCGAAGTGGCTTATTTATAAGGCGTTGATATCTCTTTTCTTCTATTTTTGGAGCTGGTTACACAACATTTGGTATCAGAGCTTTGGATTCTAGGGTTTCGCTGCTCCAAATAGGTCATCGTGGCATTTTCGCTATAAATTTTTTTCTACGAAGTTTCAGAAGCTGAAATTTTTAGGGTGTGAGGCTGAAATCCCGAGGAAGATTTTCTAAAAATTTCAGAGCTTGGTTCGCAATATTTTCGGAGATATGATCTGCAGAAGTTAGGTCTTGTTTCAGGCTCATAAACAGGTCATTGTGGCATTTGCGCTATAACTTTCTTTCTACGAAGGTTCAGAATCTGAAATTCGTATGGTGCGAAGATGAAATATTGAGGAAATTTGTCAAAACATTTCAGAGTTTGTGTTGTAGAAAATTTTTTCATCCCCTAGAGACAGTCTAGAGTTTCCATAGACCAGTGCCTAGGACATCTTATCATAGCAAGAGAACATGAAATATAGCTTGGGTGTCAATCCAAATGCTCTCCTGCTATCTCTTGTTAAACCAGGAAATTAGTTTAAATGGAACCAAACTCTCTCAGAAGCTGATACAAAGATAAGAATAATGTAGGAACATCATGCAAAGCTCCAATACGAAAGTGTCAGACAGTTAAGAGACAACTTACTGCAAAGAGGGCTAGTTCAAATAATATGCCACAGAAATCAAATATCAGAAAGTGGATGAAGTGAAGAAACATGAAGAAGATATTAGTTGGCATGAGGCTGATACCCAGATACACAACAAAACCACATATGGCTTATCCAACTAAGAATCCATACATGACAATGGCGTTTTAAAAGCACCCTCCTCAAGTAACTACTATAGCAGAAAATATGGATGAAATGAACATGGAACAGTATATCATGACTAGGCCTATTTAAAGCGATTGACTAATCTAAGTATGGGCACCAACTAGGATGAATCCTTACTTAAGACCAGTGAGCCACTCGCATTCTAGAACATGATACAAGAAGATAAATAGCATGGAATGAGATTTTATATTAACACATAAGAGAAAATTACATACTGTGAGATACCAAAGACCATAATCCTCATTACAGTTATAACCCCTCCTCACTGAGACCTTACGGGCTCTGAGCTTTCATACAGAAGTGTTACAAGATGTATACAAGAACTTTTCACTGCACAGTCTACTGATAGAAATCTGGAACCTTTACAATGTCTTTCTTTCCAGTTTTTATAGGAGGAGGAGAAAACTCTAGAGAATGAGGTAGGTAATATACATTTAATGACCTTATTTAAAACAAATTTGAAAGAAAAACCCGCCCATGCTGTTCGGCGGTGCTGAACTGGTGCAAGTACTCTGCTACTACTTCATGAAATAAATGCTGAGGCTGATAATCTACTCATAACAAGACACAAAGAATAAAATATACAAATGTTCTGTACTTGATTGGAAGAGAAAAACTTGCTGCAATAAAACCTTGAGGTTGTTTGTATTCATGCATGGCACTCTCGCCCTCTGATTCCTGAACTGGAATTTGTATTTATCAATGCCGGACACTGAGCCCTTCGATCTTCTGTTGATATTCTTCGTAACCTCATTTATACTTTCAACTACCAGAATCTGCCCCCTTTGAATTGCTCGGCAGGGTTCAATGAGTTTACTTCGGCTTCCATTAATGAAGTCATATCACAACAACTACCCTCATCTTCCCTCTTAAATTTCGATGTTAAGAATTGTCCTTTGTCATGCTCTTGACCTCTGCAATGGAGACAACAAATTATAGCGCCTCCTTATCATCTTGAAACCTGCAAAACCCACGGATACATTAGAAAAACAGACTCAGGAGCAAGGGGCGTGGAGGTGGAGATGATCATGACGTCGCAGACATGGCCATATGGCAAGAACACGCAGGGTGGCGGAGAAAATACAGTGAAGATTTTGATAAACAGACGGAATGTAAGTTTTCCCGTAGAACAGTTGAAACACGATGTATAGATAAAAAAAACGATAAATATGAATGCAACGCATATATATAGACGGCGGGGATGGAAATACAATGGGTACACGGGGTGATGACACATAGATGCACGAAAAACCAAGAGGAATAGATGACGTGGACGAAAATACAACAAATGTCAATGAAGGGGTGACGTGGAGACACGAAAGACTTGGTCGGCAGTGTGAAAATAACTCTGGACCATACGATTATCACACAATATCAACGGTTAAAACATAACTGGGAGATGATGTAATGGCGGGCCCAGGGAATTTCACATGGAAACTAAAGTTCGTACGGCTTTGGAGGATGATAGCCGTTGGATGGAGGCTTATAGATCTGACGGCTTATATGAATTCCGCTGCATGGTTATTGACGGAACGATAGCGCGCGAAATGAGAGTGGTTTTTGGACGTATAGAGGGACACTTGTCGCGCGTTCAATGGAATCGCTGGCCTCATAGAGAATACCGCCAGCCTTATAAAGGTGGTGCGGAATAAAACCGCTGGTTTCCGGGCGCGGGGACCACCACGATAAATCAAATTCCGCTCCGTCGATTTGCTTCTGATCTGACGGCCATGGGTGCTCCCGAAAATATGAAGTGATAAGCTCCCGCCTGCTTAGCGCAAGGTTTTGGCGTCATGGTCATGTGCGAATTAAAACAAAAGGGGCTAAGGATTCAGGGGGCCAGGCCTGACATATTTCCAAGCGCAGGTTTTAACCTTTGCACAATGTATTTTACGAGTGGAAACAATAATGTTAAGCAGAAATATGGAGGTTTTAGGACACGGCATAGGTTTGAAACAGATTCGGAAGAGGTAGGAGGCCAAAAATTCATATGAAAGGGTTAATATGTACAACATCGGCTCCAGCTGGGGACGACATGTTCATTCATGGACATGTCGAGAACACGCAGACCTCAGACCATCCTGTATGTGAGCTCTGTGTTTTCAATCCCTTTGCATTTCTTCCTTATTGAAACAAAAACTGAAACCAAAACCTATATACAATATAATACAACAGGCAGGCTCCGCCTGATTCAATATTGAAAATATGGCTTGAGGAATTGGCCATTCACAGGGGCATCCAACAGATCACCCTGTAAGTTCTCTAACATAAAAGTATTATTTCCTTTCTGTTCCGTGATTTTAAATGGGCCAAACCAGAGGGGGTCAAATTTAGCATGTTTGCCCTTTTCTGCTCTTCGAACATCCCATCTGAGAACCAGGTCACCAATTTGAAATTTCCTGTCTTTTGCATGCTGATCAAAGATAATTTTCATTTTCTCCTGATACTCCAATAACCTCTGATTCACTTGGCTCCATGTCTCTTCCAATTCCACCAGTTGATTTATTCTTCTGACCATATCTTCTGGCTCTTCCTGATCTCCCTGCATGAAACATGCTACTGGAAAAGCCAATTGCACAGGAAACAAAACTGCTCGTCCATATACTAATTCATAAGGATATTTCCCTGTTGCTCTCTTGCTGGTTATCCTATTCGCCCATAGAGAAAATTTTAATTGGGAATCCCAGTTTTTCTGATTCTCATTTATTGTTTTCTTCAAAGTTCTCACCAGGGTTTTATTTGAGGACTCTGCCAAGCCATTCCCCTATGGATAGTAAGCTGTGGAGTGATTCAATATAATATTATAATTTTGGTAGAAATTTACGAACCTGGCAGACTTGAAGGCCTGTGCATTATTAGTTACAATCCTAGCAGGACAACCAAACCTGGATATGATATTTTCTTCCACAAATTTGATTATCACAGCATCTGTAGCATTTCTTGCAGGTATGGCTTCCACCCATTTTGTAAAGTAATCCGTGGCTGTTAGTATCCATTTATATTGGCCACTTGATGGGGGATGTATTTCCCCTATGAAATCTAATCCCCATTTCTGAAATGGTTCATTTACATGAATAGGGATCAAGGGCAAAGCTGTTAATTTCTGTCTTTATGCAAATCTTTGGCACTTGTCACATGTTCTGACCCGAGCAAAAGCATGTGTAAATAATTTTGGCCAGTAGAAGCCAGCCTTCAGGATTTTATGAGCTGTAGCCCTCCGGCTGTAATGTCCTCCACAGATTCCTTCATGAAATTCTATCATTATATTTTCTACTTCATCCTCTGTGAGGCACAATAATAGTATGCCTGAAGGATCTCTCCAATATAACTGACCATTGGCAACTATATACTTCTGTGATTTCATTCTTACAGCTCTGTATTTTATCTTATCACAACTTGGAGGACAACTAAGTGTTAAAATATATTCAACTATTTCTTTATACCAAGGACTAGTGAGATATTTTATGTGTATCTTTTGAGAGGCCATCTCTAGTCCTTGCTGTTCTTCTCCTTTCTCAGATTCTTCATTTGCTATCATGGATAAATTTATGCCTAGAGCCTGATGATTTGATTCAGACAGAATTTTGGCTAGCCCTTTGTTTGGTCAATTTAGTGTGTCCTAAATTGCTGCATTTAATTTGTCAATCCGGAATTCGTAAGCTGATGAAGTGTGGCGCACTATATGTGCAAGATAACCTATTTCTTAACTTTTTGTCGTTTTTGGTTTTCTAAGATGAAATGGAAATTCTAAAATGAAAACAAGTATGGTTATGATTGTTCAAGGAAATGATATCCTCTATAATGATTTACCAACTTGAAACTTAAAAAGGAATTTGAAACTTACAATGACAAAACTTGAAAGGAAATGAAAATGTGCTGCTAGTCTAATGAATCAAAACAGTGAACTAGTGAGCATGAAACCAAACTATTCTTGCTGCTGTCTAAACACAAAATAAACTATGCTGAAAGAAATCCAAAAATTGCAATAAAATAAATCTAAATCAATTTACATCAACTTGTCTTCTGATCCCTCATCATTAGTCCAGCTATGATTTTCGGAAGTAACCATAAACAACTTGAGTAACTGATATCTAATTTGCAGAAAGTAAACTAATATCAAACCATACATTCATAATTCAATCCCTCACCATCAATCCAGCTGTGGCTTTCGGAGGTAACTGAAGATGTCATGCACAATTTAATATATCTAAATTTGCAGAAAAGAAACTAATACTAAACTACACATTTCATAATACAATCCCTCACCATCAGTCCAGCTGTGGCTTTCGGAGGCAACTGAAGATGCTATGAGCAGCCTAATATATCTAAATTTGCAGAAAAGAAACTAATACTAAACTACACATTTCATAATACAATCCCTCACCATCAATCCAGCTGTGGCTTTCGGAGGCAACTGAAGATGTTATGAGCAGTTTAATATATCTAAATTTAACTACTGAAGCAAATGAGCAAAACTGAATTAAACAAAGCAGTACTGAAATTAAACAGAAACTAAAGAAAAACAAATTAGCAGCAGAACAATGTTAATTCCATGTCATTAGTCAAAAAGCTATGAAAATGCCCGGGCTGCCTATCTATAACCTGAAACAAGAACACTGATCAGTGATTAATAACATAAAACATGAAAGACAGAAGTGAAATGGAAAGCATAAAAGTTTATAAACAGAAATGAAACATATATACCATGAGAAATGCAGTGTATAAACATGTGAATGGATTATGGCACAAGAACTTTAAGGAAATAAAACAAGAACTATACACTAATGCACAAAACCTTAGCTGAGCAGGGGCCCTCTACACCAGCCTTGGCAACAATCTTCAAGTGCGAATTAAGTTTGAAAACAGAGTCTTCTTATATTAAAATGCAGTCATAACAGTAAGGTGGTATTACGGCTCAAAGGCAGCGTAATTACATTACAGAGCAGATTAATAAAAGATAACAAAGACCAATATCGACTAACTCTATATGCGTATGCAAACGCGTTATTTATAACTGAAGGTAATGTAACTGATTTCCTAAAGTTTATGCTGATACAAAACACGTAGACCATTACGTCCACGGATCTAGGATCATGGCCGTGTTGGAAAGTAAATCTATGAGGAGTGGATGCTTGAATTCGGCTATGGAGCTATGTACAGATGTCGACTTGTCCTCCGCAACTCAGAAACGGCCATATGAACCTTCACGTGACACGAAACAGAGTCCTGTCAACGTGAGACTCTATGGTTGACTTCCATGTGGACGCCTTTGACCGTGGCTTATTTAGATGAGTTTGCTCGAGCCAATAGGACATGAACCATGTCCACATCATTTCTGACTTGCCCATGTGGCTCGTTTCTCCTGTAGACACCTGTAACATAGAGTTTCACAAAATAGCTGCGGAAAGTTGCAGCAGCTGCGGAAAGTGGCAAGATTCCACAGCTAAATGAACAAAATCTAAATCAAACAGTAGACACAAAAATATAGTTAAAAACCATGTTAGATGCTCTTTTGCAATTAACATACAATGATATTGACAACTTGGGAGGTTCAGGTGAGTGAAAAAGGTATAGAAAAGTGTATGGAAAAGATGCAGAATTGAGACTCAACACCCTTGTCCTTTAACCAACTTAGTGGGCCTTATGTCCAAATCATACTCCTGAATTTTTGTAATCCATCTTCCTCTTTTACCTTCACTATCCCCCTAAACAAGGATATCTTTGACAGCTGCTGTAGGGACATATGCAGTAATGTGGGATTGCAAAACATATGTTCTAAAGGCTTTGAGAGATTTCACCAGGGCATATGCTTGCTTTTCTAGTATGTTATATTTCAATTCAGCATCATGAAGCACCTGACTGAAAAAGGCTATTGGTTGCTCATATCCATCTTCATTTGTCTGCAATAATACTCCAGCTATTGTGTGAGGTGAAGCGAATGAAAATATCATAAATGGCTTTGTATAATCTGGCCCAGCTAGCACAGGAGCTTCAACGAATGCCTGTTTTATCCTGGTGAATGCATCTCTAGACTCCTGGGACCATTTCACCTCATTGTTCTTTTTAAGCATATCAGTTATATGCCTAACTATCTCAGCATAGTTAGGAATAAACCTTCTCAGAAAATTGATTCGTCCTAGAAACACCTGCACTTCTTTCTTATTCCTGGGTAAAGGAATACTGTTTATAACTTCAACTCTTTTAGGGTCTATTTTCACACCATCTTTAGTTACAATGTGCCCTAAGAGTTTTCCCTCATCTAATGCAAATAAAGATTTTTGAGGATTGAGGGAAAGACCATACCTTCTACATTTTTCAAAGGTTCTCTGCAAGTGCTGAATGTGTTCAGTATCATCCTTTGAAAATACTGTGATATCATCCAGATATACCACCAGAAACTTGTCCTGCTCTCCAACAAAAGCTATGTCCATTTCCCTCTGAAAAGTAGCTCCTGCATTAATTAGCCCAAATGGCATCCGGGCATACATAAATGTTCCCCATGGTGTTGTAAATGCAGTTTTCTTCTGATCCTCTGGGAACACAGCTACCTGATTATAACCGGAAAAACCATCCATCATTGACATTCTGGATGCTCCCACCACTTTCTGCAGGATGTGGTCCATCTTAGGCAGTGGATAATTATCCTTTAGAGATGCTCTATTTAAATTCCTGAAATCCACACATAATCATATTTCTCCATTCTTTTTCCGAACAGGGACAAGATTTGCCACCCATTCAGAGTACCTTAGTGGCACTATTATTTTGGCTTGTAGCAGCTTCTTGATTTCTTTTTCAATAGAGGGAAGCAGCAAAGGATTTATCTATCTGAGCTTCTGCTTATATGGTTTTGCATCTTCCCTCAGAGGAATTTTATGCTGCATTATATTAATATCAAAAGTTTTTAGGTCCTAATAGGACCATGCAAATACATCCTTATATAACTGAAATAATTTCAGATATTTCTCTTTATACTCTTCTGGGACCTTTTTGGATAATTTGACAATTTTGGGATCAACATAAGTACCCAGATTTAAATCTTCCACCTGTTTTTCTTCTAACACTTTGTTTGGCTGCAATGGAATATCATCTTTGTTAAATAATCTTTCTAGAGGCACCAGCCCTCTAGGGATAATATTTCCTTTTAGCTGCAGCACTTTACTTCCTGCCATTTCATTTTCCCATTTGTTATCTGCAATATTTTCAGCTTCTTCCTCTTCATTATCATCAATCTCCATATTGGAGAATTCTCCCACTGTCTCCAAAAATCTCTTCATCTGTTCATCATCTTCAAATACCTGCCAATGTTTAACATTATCTGGGATTGATGGTCTGTATCGTACTTCAATTTCATATCTAAAAAGAGGATTCTGTGGAGGACGAAATGTGCTAGCAGCCACAGCAAGAGAGTCTGCCATTCTGTTCTACTCCTGGGGCATGAACTGTATATTAAAAGCCAAGAAGAAATTTTCCACCATGTCCCAAACTTCATTTCTATATGTCCTCAGCCGTGGATGCTTAGTTTGACATTGATTTCTGACTTGTCTGAACACCAACTCAGAGTCTCCCATGACTTTTAAACTTTGTATGCCCATATTCTTGGCTGTCTGCAATCCCAATAAAAGTGCTTCATATTCAGCTACATTATTGGTAGCCTCATATTCCAATTTAAAGGACAGTGGGACCCATTTTCCTGTAGGAGAGATTAATAACACCCCAGCTCCATTACCTTCCTTCGAATTTGCTCCATCAAAATTTAAAGTGCAAATTTCTGATTCCTGATCCTCTTTAGGCTACTTAGCTTGGATCTAACCGAAAAGGGGCTCATAGGCATAATTTTGATTTTCTTCTAACATTAAACATGAGAAATCTCCCTCTTTGTTATAGACTGGGGAATTCTCTGAGCAGTCAGCCTTAGTTACCATTTTAACAAATCTAGTCTTCCTGTATAACCTCCTCTCTTGGCCTCCAAAGACTGGGACAGTAGCATATGTTAAGTCCATTTTGAGTGACCCACCAATTTTAGTACCCCAGGACCTTGACAGCAACATGCCAAAGCGGGCTGGGATATCAGCCACCACAATGTCCATGACCACACTCTTTGCTGGAATTTGAGCCAAATTGACCACTAAATCTTTAATCATTCCCAAGCATTTAACTCTTTTGGAATCAAATGAATATAGGTCTTTATAAGGTCTTGTAATTTGCAGTCCTAGTTTTTCCATGACAGACATAGGCATAAGATTATGGGAAGCCCCAGAATTTAGCATACAATTGTGTAACAACAGGTATGAATAACTAGAGACACATAAAAAGGAGGAGTAGAAGGGTCTATCTCCTCGACATGTGGGCCAAAGACTACCATGGGTCTTTCTTCTTGAAGGTTTAAACTATCAGGCACAATTGGTATTTCAGGAGGAAGCATGAAGGAAGTAACTTGAGACTGATATGCAGGCTGTTTCAACAACTCGGTCAGGGGGACTGGAATCTTAATTTTCTCAAGCTCTTTTTGTAAACTAAAAGCAGGAGGGGGCTTTTCTATTACAGCGTATTTTAACTCTTTATTTTCAGATGAAGATTTAATTTCTTTTGACACTGACTCATCATTAGGAGAGCTGACTACTTTTGAAGAAGAAGGAATCTGATCATTAGGCTGCAAGGAAGCATTTAGAGGACTCTTACCTTTTTCTATGTTTCTCTTTGTTGCTGATCCCTTCTGTGCAGGTGCATTATTCTACGGTGGCTCTTCTTCTTGGTCCTGAATTCGGGTCCTCTTCCTTGAAGATATGAGATCATATTTTACATTGAATTGTGCTTGCATGAAATCAGCAAATTGCTTACAATAATGATCAATCTCTGCTTCTTCTTCTTCTTCTTGCAATGGGCATTCTATATCATCATTATTTGAAAAAGCAAGATCTGAATCTTCTAATTGATAAGTAGCATCTTCAGTGGAGTCTTCTGCTGGACCTTCCAAGTACAATGGATGTGGTACCTGATCTTGCTGCTCCTTGGCTTCCCTAGGCAATATCTGCAATGGTGGTCTCTTATACTGGGGATTGTATCCTCTGTTTGGAGCATTATAAAAATTCTTGGGGGCTGAAATCTTAGCCTCTAGTTCAAGCTTAACCATCTTCTTAATAATTTTGCTTATTTCATCCATTTTATCTGAATCCTTATCTTGATTAGAGGTGGAAACCTCTTCTTTACCTCTCCTCCTAGTATCTTGTTCAGCTTTTCCCTTTAATTTCCCAGTGGAGGCAAAGTTTGCTTCCAACTCCAGAGCATCTGACTGAGCATCATCTAAAGTAGCAGGTTTTATTTCCCTTAGAGAGAATCCAAAATCTGAGTCAAATGCTGCTATGAAAACAACTTTGGCAGCATTCTGATGTGGCTTCATATCAGCAGGGGGATTTAGATATAACTTATTAAATCTCTTGATAAACTCTGACACTCCTTCATTATGTTTCTTCTTAAGAGTATTGAATTCAGTAAGACACTGTCCATGGTCTTTCTTTTCTCCCCATTTCCTGAGAAAAGTATTCTCCATGTCATCCCAGGTGGTCACTGAACGGTTTCCCAATGTCTTGAACCATTTTCTGGCTTCACCCTCCAAATATTGTACAAATAATCTTAAGACCACATCCAAATGTTCAACATTTAAGTTTTCTGCAAAGGAGCAGAAAGTCTCAAGATGTTTCTGAGCATCAATTTCATTTTCACCATTAAATCTCGGCAGAATCTTTAAATAATCCTGTGGCATATCATTTAGCACTTGGGGTAAGGCCAGTGGAGCATATTTGTTCAATAAAAAAGCTGGTACATTAGCCATTGGAGGAGGTGGGGGTTGTGCAACAGTCTGAGATGTAAATGAAGGAAGGGGAGGAGGAGGAAGTGGAGTATGTATAACAATGGGAACAAATTGCACAGAAGCCTGAGGTGTAGATGGGAATAGTTCACGGTTAACAGCAGCTACTTCTGTGACTTCTTTAATTTCCTCAGCCTCGGGAGTAGGATGGAAATCCTCTTCAATCCAGGCACTTCCTCTACGTGGAGTTTGTGAGTAATATTCGGGATTTTTCTTGGTAGAACCAGGATGTTCTGTTCTGATCCCTTGAGAAGAAGAGGGCGGATAATCTTCAACGGAATATTCAGGGTCTTCAGCACGAACTGATTTTCTCTCCTTCCAAATTCTTTTATGAATGATATTCTCTGGGTCAGACACGTAAGGTGTCTTTGACTGAGATGTATCTGACCTCAAATGTGGCTTTCTAGGAGCCAGGACTACCTATAGATTTATCAAATAAAGAACAGTGGAGTCGCCAAGGTGAGAGATGCGCAACTCTTCAACTCTCTGTGCTCACCTGATTAGAGAGTGAAAAAAATTTGTCGAGGCCCAGGGAAAATGATATTCTCAAATTCGTTCCCTGGCAACGGTGCCAGAAAGATGTTGTAGACAATTTTGTCATCCCCTAGAGACAGTCTAGAGTTTCCATAGACCAGTGCCTAGGACATCTTATCATAGCAAGAGAACATGAAATATAGCTTGGGTGTCAATCCAAATGCTCTCCTGCTATCTCTTGTTAAACCAGGAAATTAGTTTAAATAGAACCAAACTCTCTCAGAAGCTGATACAAAGATAAGAATAATGTAGGAACATCATGCAAAGCTCCAATACGAAAGCGTCAGACAGTTAAGAGACACCTTACTGCAAAGAGGGCCAGTTCAAATAATATGCCACAGAAATCAAATATCAGAAAGTGGATGCAGTGAAGAAACATGAAGAAGATATTAGTTAGCATGAGGCTGATACCCAGATACACAACAAAACCACATATGGGCTTATCCAACTAAGAATCCATACATGACAATGGCGTTTTAAAAGCACCCTCCTCAAGTAACTAATATAGCAGAAAATATGGATGAAATGAACATGGAACATTATATCATGACTAGGCCTATTTAAAGTGCTTGACTAATCCAAGTATGGGCACCAACTAGGATGAATCCTTACTTAAGACCAGTGAGCCACTCGCATTCTAGAACATGATACAAGAAGATAAATAGCATGGAATGAGATTTTATATTAACATATAAGAGAAAATTACATACTGTGAGATACCAAAGACCAGAATCCTCATTACAGTTATAACTCCTCCTCACTGAGACCCTACGGGCTCTGAGCCTTCATACAGAAGTGTTACAAGATGTATACAAGAACTTCTCAACACGAGTTCTTGATAGAAATACGGAACCTTGACCTCTTTCTTTTCAGTTTTTATAGGAGGAGGAGAAAACTCTAGAGAATGAGGTAGGTAATATACATTTAATGACCTTATTTAAAACAAATTTGAAAGAAAAACCCGCCCATGCTGTTCGGCGGTGCTGAACTGGTGCAAGTACTCTGCTACTACTTCATGAAATAAATGTTGAGGCTGATAATCTACTCATAAAAAGACACAAAGAATAAAATATACAAATGTTCTGTACTTGACTGGAAGAGAAAAATCTGCTGCAATAAAACCTTGAGGTTTTTTGTATTCATGCATGGCACTCTCGCCCTCTGATTCCTGAACTGGAATTTGTATTTATCAATGCCGGACACTGAGCCCTTCGATCTTCTGTTGATATTCTTCGTAACCTCATTTATACTTTCAACTACCAGAATCTGCCCCCTTTGAATTGCTCGACAGGGTTCAATGAGTTTACTTCGGCTTCCATTAATGAAGTCATATCACAACAACTACCCTCAGCTTCCCTCTTAAATTTCGCTGTTAAGAATTGTCCTTTGTCATGCTCTTGACCTCTGCAATGGAGACAACAAATTATAGCGCCTCCTTATCATCTTGAAACCTGCAAAACCCACAGATAAATTAGAAAAACAGACTCAGGAGCAAGGGGCATGGAGGTGGAGATGATGACGACGTCGCAGACATGGCCATATGGCAAGAAAACGCAGGGTGGCGGAGAAAATACAGTGAAGATTTTGATAAACAGACGGAATGTAAGTTTTCCCGTAGAACAGTTGAAACACGATGTATGGATAAAAAAATTGATAAATATGAATGCAACGCATATATATAGACGACGGGGATGGAAATACAATGGGTACACAGGGTGATGACACATAGATGCACGAAAAACCAAGAGGAATAGATGACGTGGATGAAAGTACAACAAATGTCAATGAAGGGGTGACGTGGAGACACGGAAGACTTGGTCGGCAGTGTGAAAATAACTCCGGACCATACGATTATCACACAGTATCAACAGTTAAAACATAACTGGGAGATGATGTAATGGCGGGCCCAGGGCATTTCACATGGAAACTAAAGTTCGTGCGGCTTTGGAGGATGATAGCCGTCAGATGGAGGCTTATAGATCCGACGGCTTATATGAATTCCGCTGCATGGTTATTGACAGAACGATAGCGCGCGAAATGAGAGTGGTTTTGGGACATACAGAGGGACACTTGTCGCACGTTCAATGGAGTCGCTGGCCCCATAGAGAATACCGCCAGCCTTATAAAGGTGGTGCGGAATAAAACTGCCAGTTTCCGGGCGCGGGGACCACCACGATAAATCAAATTCCGCTCCGTCGATTTGCTTCTGATCTGACGGCCATGGGTGCTCCTGAAAATATGAAGTGATAAGCTCTCGCCTGCTTAGCGCAAGGTTTTGGTGTCAGGGTCATGTGCGAATTAAAACAAAAGGGGCTAAGGATTCAGGGGGCCAGGCCCGACATATTTCCAAGCGCGGGTTTTAACCTTTGCACAATGTATTTTATGAGCGGAAATGGTAATGTTAAGCAGAAATATGGAGGTTTTAGGCCGCGGCATAAGTTTGAAACAGATTCGGAAGAGGCAGGAGGCCAAAAATTCATATGCAAGGGTTAATATGTACAACAGCTTGGTTCGCAATATTTTTGGAGATATGATCTGTGGAAGGTAGTGCTTTTTCAGGCTCCTAAATTTCATCTCAAAGAGGTGATCGTGGGAAAAGTTCAATAACTCTCTCTATGGGAATTGGATTGGAGTGCCGTAAAAAGTGGTTGAAATTAATTGGACTGTAGTTTCTTGGCTATCAATTTCAGAGACAAAGGATGAAACAATGACACGTGGCAAGTCATACAAGTTCGCTCTACTGAACTAGTCCATAATTAGGTCATTGTGGGAGATTGGACACAACTTTGTCTTGGAGAATCCAAATCAGCTCAGAACTGTGGCATTCGAAAGATAATTCAGAGGGCTACGTCAATACCAAACTTTAGATATTGAAGTACTGCAATCACAAAGATAATCCAATTTCAATATCGAGCTCCTCAAAAGCAAGAAAAAAGTGTGTATTTTTTTTCCGAATTGCATAAGTCTTGTTTGAAGAATCAATTTGAATTGATTCCAAGGGAATATTGTAGAATAGATATCAGTATTGGGTTCTAAAAGATGCCCCGTAAAAATAATTCAACACCCATTAAGCCTTCAGAAGGCTCTAATATGACTCATGAAGATGAAGAATTGCAACATGATCTATCAAAATTACAAGAGAAAGTGCACCAAATTTCGCTCTCGCAAAGAGCAACAAAAAATGAAATGGAAGTTTTGAAGAAAGGCGTGGAAGCTAAGATGGATGGCATGGAAGCTGGCATGGAAGCTAAGATGGATGACATGAAAGAAAACATGGAAAACATGAAGAATGATCTAAAAGCAGACATGGAAGGTTTGACAAAGTTGATACAAGAAATGTTTCCTAATGGTGAAAATATAGTAGAGGAAACTCATGATGAGAACAAAATAAATGTTAATCGTGATTTCATAAAATCTAATGTTGGTGGGAAGAACCACCATATTCCAAAAATGGGTATGAGGAAGTTTGATGGAAAGGATCCTGTAACATGGATACTACAGATGGAGCAATATTTTGATCTCCATAATGTGCAAAACACACAAAAGGTACGCATTGCAACTTTACATTTAGAACAAAATACATTTCTATGGTATCGATGGCTTTGCTCTGGTAAAAAAATTGTCACTTGGTCAATTTTTACGGAGGAAATGATAGCACATTATGAGGATACAAAGAGCAACACCTTCTTTAGCCAATTGATAAATCTCAAACAAAGGGTTTAGTGGGGCAGCACATTGAGGACTTCCAAAAATTGAATATAAGGGTAACTGATATTCCAGAGGAACACAGGATTGATCTCTTCATAGGCACTTTAAAGGATAACATTCAACATGAAGTTCACGTTCTGGAACTTGATTCATTGGAGAAGGCATTCAGGTTGGCAAGAAAAGTTGAATGTAAAATTATGGCGACAAGGAAGCCTACCACTCAATTCTATAAAGAAGGAAGTGTTGGTACGTCTAGATTTCCACAACCTACAAGGTTGACACCACAAAAATTGGAAGAAGAAAGAGAAAAAGGGCTTTGCTACAGTTGTGATAGAAAATACACTAAAGGTCATAAGTGTGATGAGAAGAAATTATTTTACATAGATTGTGAAGAGGAAGAAGAAAATGAACAAGAAGAGGATATACACCAGGAACCAACCCTAGAAGAGGAAGAAATGAATCCGACCATATCGTGTAATGCAATGGCAGGAATTACCACTCCTCAAACTCTCAAGATAGAAGGACATATCAAGAAGAAAAAGGTAATAGTGTTGATTGATTCAGGTAGCACCCATAATTTTATTCATTGTAAGGTAGCCAAGGAATTAAATTGTTTCCTATACCCAGCACCAGAATGTCAAGTGATGGTTGCAATGGAGGAACTATAAATTGCTCTGGAAAATGCCATAATATTAAGCTAACCATGGGGGAATATGTATTGACTAGTCCAATGCTTTCCATTCCTATGGGAGGTGCTGATGTTGTACTAGGAGTACAATGGTTACAATCTTTGGGGACGGTAGCTTTTAATTTTCAAGAACTTTTCTTGAAATTTTTTTCAGAAGGAAAGGAAGTCGAATTACGAGGTATTGTGTAGAAATTTGCTGAATAATGATATTTATCCACCGAGATTATCCTGATCACATATCAATTCGAATTCATATGCAACACATAATCTCTTCCACTCAGATCATCACACATGCGGAAATAAAATAAGCGGTATGCGATCAAAAGATCATCAAAACATCACACACATTACACAGTATGTATGGGGAAAGCTTATAGCTGAAAACCCCTCAGCTATTGTGTATATTATAATGGAGAAAACATGTAACAGTACATAGCACAATACTCCTCACAAGTACTCAGTACTATCTCATAAAGCTACACACAAACTAGCTTGGTTTTGAACAAGTCACAGGTTCAAAACTCATCCACTAATTGCCTGCCTCTATTGCACAATCAAGGCTGGTCTAATGAGATATCCAAGGTTCAAATCTCCTTGGCTTGACAGCGCAATCATCATGGGAAATTCCTCCAAGTGTGGTGCAAATCTCATGCACAACTGATGTCACAACTGATAGCTATCTCAACCCTTTCATCTACCTATTTCACTGGTCTCCACTGAACTGTCCATGCACTGTAGTGAACTGATGTGTTCTTGAGTTGAATAATGAGTTAATAATTAGTGAATTAAACAATATTTAATTCACTCCACTCATTACTAGTTGATTAGCTAGTTAAACTAATCACAACTAGTTCAACTAAGTTAAACCGAACACAACTCCACCAACTGTCTCATCAACTCCACCAAACTTCTGCCACTGAAGTCCTAACTGAAGTCAACCATGCATGAGCTCACCAAACCCCTAGGAATAGCGTAATTTCTCTGTCAGATGCATGAGCCACTTCTGTAGCTCGAACTGAAGTGCTCCAAGAGAGTAAACTGAAGTTTAGAGTCCAAATATTATTAAGGGTAAATAATATTTGACTTCCCTATTTTTAGGATAGGCAGTCTAAAAATAGACTTCGACCTAAATGTCTAAAAATGGAGGTCCATCTATTTTTACCAACATGACCAATACTCCAAGAATAACATACTGCAATCCCCGGACCATGCTCCATATGTCTAAAAATAGACATAGTCTAAAAATAGACTTTGCGCCAGAATTTTCCTGCGGGCCCACTTAGTGAAGGCGACTTAATTTCACTAAGCTCCATCATCTTGCTGCATTTTCAACACTCCCTCTCAGCAAGATATGGATTATCTGCAACCCCTATCCTGCCTCTGTGGAATTCGAACTTGCTCCTGGTGAGCGCCTTCGTCAGGATGTCGGCATCCTGATCCTCCGTGGGAACATATGAAAGCATCATGATTCTCCGCCGAACACAATCTCTGATATGATGGTACCTGATGTCGATGTGTTTGGACCTATCATGAAATACTGGATTAGCCGAGAGTTTAATGCAACTCTGGTTATCACAGTAGATCACCGTAGGCTCCAAATGCAACCTGAACAATCCTGCGAGGATCTTCCTCATCCAAATAGCCTCGCATGCAGCCAAGCTAGCTGCCATGTACTCGGCCTCTGCTGAACTGAGTGCCACGGATCTCTGCTTCCTGCTGTACCAGGAAACTGCTGTCGACCCAATGCTGAAAACTCCTCCGGATGTGCTCTTCCGGTCCGTTGGGCTCCCTGCCCAATCTGCATCAGTGAAGCCAGAAAGCTTCGCTCCATCCTCCTGTCTGTACCATAGACCATATCCCGATGTGCCTCTAATATAACGCAATACATGCTTGCCTGCCTTCCAAAAGAGCTTCGTAGGCTTAACCATAGCTTTCGAAAGCTGGTTAACAACATAGCATATATCGGGTCGTGTATTGACCAGATACATAAGCGACCCCACCAACTGTCGATAGACAGTGGCATCCACTACCTCCGCTGAAGTAGCATCCTCCTTCCTCCAACCACCAGAAAGAGGAGTATCAACAGGCTTGCAGCCATGCATGTTGAACTTCTCCAGTATCTCCCGGGCATACTTACCCTGAGAAACAAACAGTCCACCACTGCGCTGCCAAATTTCCAATCCCAGGAAATAATGAAGGAGGCCCAAGTCCTTCATCTCAAACTCTCTAGCAAGATCCTCCTTGCATGAAAGTATCAACAACTCATCACCCGTAAAAATCAAATCATCTACATAAAGTACAATGATCAGCAACTTACCCTCCACCACAATCTAGTACAGGTTAGGATCCGCCTCACTCTTGGAGAATCCAAGTCCGGTGAAATAACTGTCTATCCGTGTGTACCAAGCACGAGGTGCTTGTTTCAACCCATACAGTGATCTCTTGAGTCTGCACACATGCGACTCACTACTGAACATCTCGAAACCTTCGGGCTGCTCTATGTACACCTCCTCCTCAATGAATCCGTTGAGGAACGCAGTCTTCACATCCATCTGATGGATGTGCCACCCCATCTGCGCTGAGAGAGCTAGGATCGTCCGTATGGAAGAGTACCTTGCGACAGGTGCAAAGGTCTCCTCATAATCGATCCCCTCGATCTGTGAGAAGCCACGAGCGACAAATCTCGCCTTGTACTTCTCCACACTCCCGTCAGCCGCCTGCTTCACTTTGTAGATCCATCGCGAACCCACCACTGATTTCTCCTCCGGTCTTGGGACAATCTCCCATGCACTGTTTCTGACGATCGAATCATATTCTTCGATCATGGCATCTACCCATGCGGGTTCCTCCACAGCTTCCTCAAAAGAGGATGGCTCCGTCACGACACATTGACTCACAAGAGCCATGTATCCAGTGTACCGATCCGGTGACTGCCTCTGTCTGCGCTGTGCCGTAGGTGGTCCTACAACCTTCTCTGCATCTCGAGCCAGTCGCTCAGCTTCTGTAGTGCGCATGCGCCCTCTGATGGTTGGCGCTGCATGGGTGGTTTCTTCCACCTCCTGAACTTCCTCTTGTGGATGATCCACATCCGGAAGCTCCTCCTTAGGAACTAACAGCTCCTCATTTGCATGCAAGTGTAGCTCCCTCTCAAGCGAACACTGCATGGCTTTCTCCTCCTGAAATTTTATATCCCGTCGCACAACAGTCTTGCGACTGTCTGGCACATACACCCGATAGTTGTGAGGTGTACCAGTGTACCCCACAAATATTCCAACTTCAGCAGTTGGATCCAGCTTCCTTCTTGCATCCTTCGTCACATGCATGTAGACAGGAGATCCGAAAATCCGCAAATGGGAAATATCAGGCCTCTTGCCAGAATAAGCCTCCTCTGGTGTACTCATGCCAAGAACCTTATGAGGACAACGGTTCTGCACATACACTGCTGTATTGCATGCCTCAGCCCACAAGTGAAGGGGTAGGCCCTGATCATGCAACATCGCCCGTGCAGAACCCACGATCGTTCTGTTCTTCCGCTCAGCCACCCCGTTCTACTGTGCGTTATGGGGTGCGATGAGCTCTCTCTGAATCCCTTCTGCGCTGCAAAAGTCTTTGAATTCAGCCGAGATGAATTCACCACCATTGTCGCTCCTAAGAGACTTCACATGCTTCCCCAATTCCTTCTCTACCAGCGCCTTGAATTCACAGAACTTAGAAAATGTCTCACTCTTCTTCTGCATGAAGAAGATCCAGCACTTCCGAGAGAAATCATCAACAAAGATCACATAGTACTTGTGCTTTGCTGTCGAAGCTACTGAGAAAGGACCACACACGTCTGTGTGAACTCTCTCAAGGATCGTCGTGGCGCGACTATCCTTCTCGTGAAAGGTGGCTTTCACATACTTCCCCAAGGTACACCCCTCGCACTGATCTGACTGCGCAAGAGTGCCCTTAGGAAGCCCAGTAGAAATCTGCTGCAGGATCTTCAAAGCTCCATGGTGAAGGTGGCCCAATCTCCTGTGCCACAGTTCGCCCTCATCATCCCCGCTCACCACTTCTCCCGCCTTGCATGCCATTGCTGCGCAGCCATCTACTTGCAACTGATAAAGGTTCTTGGTTCGAACCCCTATCTTCCGGGTCTCTCCAGTAGTCTTACTGCGCAGGAAGGCTTTTCCTTCGCCGAAGACCACATCATACCCCTTATCCTCCAACATCGCCACAGAGATCAAGTTCTTCTTCAATCCAGGTACATGCATGACATCCTTCAACACAAAGGGTTTACCAGACTCCCTTTCAAAGGAAATGGTACCGATACCAGTCGCACTGTATCTACCATCATCGCCCATCTCGATGTGCACTCCAAGATATTTTTCCTCCAGATCTGAAAACAAACATCTTCGATCTCTTGGCCATGTGAAATGACGCACCACCGTCCAAGAACTAAACCGATCCCGCCCACACTTGAAACCAAGCATGCGATCGCGGAAAAATCCGCCCCGAATTGAGAAGCCAACAATGCCTCCCGCCGTGCATCCGGCACTTTATTTTCTTCTTCTCGCGGACAATTCCAGGCATGCTGTCCGTGTCGGGGGTGAGCCGTTGAAAACACTTCACCTTGACATGTCTTGCTTCTTGCCTTTCGCACCGACCGAGAAGCCTTGTTTCTTCCCCTCTTTGCTTTGGCGTTCAAAGCGCAATTTTCTTCATCAAATACCTTGGACAAGATCCATCCCCGGTAGTCCTCCTTATCTCCTCCTCCTCGCATGAGATCCGCCCAAAGGCGCTCCCATCCCGGGCAATCCTCCCGACCATTGACACTATCTTGATATGAGTGCCAAGCCTTCGAAGACCAAGGAGAGCCAGGTCCACCATGTCCTCATCTTCGACAGTCACCCCCACACTTCCCAGCTCATCTCTGCATTGAGTGAACTTCGTGAGGTATTTGGTGATACTGTCGCCTTTCTCCATCTTGATGTTTCTGAGTTTATCCTTCAGTGCCAGCTTCCTTTGGTCGCTCTTACTCTGGAATAGATCTGTCAATGCTTTCCACATTAAATATGGAGAAGCTTTTCCATGCAAGATGGATACAATATGATCCTTGACGCCCTCCAACAGAATCCTTCGACATTTCGCCATCTTCTTTTGCCAAGCTTTGACTTCAGCAGGATCAGTGGGCTTTTGGACATCCGTATCTACGAACTCCTTCAGTCCATTATCTTCTAATACTGCCTCCATGCGATCCTTCCATGCAACATAATTCGAACCGCCTTCAAGAGCATATTCGAGTCGCAAACCGTTGAAAGACATTTTCAACTCCGGCACCAAGAAAACAAAACTGCTGCAAAATTCGAATTCCAAGCTCAAAGCTCAACCGCTCTTGATCTGTGAGAAAAAATTATTTCTAGCACAGAGATCGACTACAGGGGCATTTACTGGATGTATCACCTTTCAAAGGAAAGGATGGATCCAGAGGCTACCTGGCCCGCATGCAGACTCTGTCTACCGAAATAAGTTTGTAATCATTGTGATGATCAATCTCTGCTCCGATAATTAATCTAGCTCCGATACCATGTAAAAATTTGCCGAATAATGATATTTATCCACCGAGATTATCCTGATCACATATCAATTCGAATTCATATGCAACACATAATCTCTTCCACTCAGATCATCACACATGCGGAAATAAAACAAGCGATATGCGATCAAAAGATCATCAAAACATCACACACATTACACAGTATGTATGGGGAAAGCTTATAGCTGAAAACCCCTCAGCTATTGTGTATATTATAATGGAGAAAACATGTAATAGTACATAGCACAATACTCCTCACAAGTACTCAGTACTATCTCATAAAGTTACACACAAACTAGCTTGGTTTTGAACAAGTCACAGGTTCAAAACACATCCACTAATTGCCTGCCTCTATTGCGCAATCAAGGTTGGTCTAATGAGAGATCCAAGGTTCGAATCTCCTTGGCTTGACAGCGCAATCATCATGGGAAATTCCTCCAAGTGTGGTGCAAATCTCATGCACAACTGATGTCGCCACTGATAGCTAACTCCACCCTTTCATCTACCTCTTTCATTGGTCTCCACTGAACTGATCATGCACTGTAGTGAACTGATGTGTTATTGAGTTGAATAATGAGTTACTAATTAATGAATTAAATAATATTTAATTCACTCCACTCATTACTAGTTGATTAGCTAGTTAAACTAATCTCAACTAGTTCAACTAAGTTAAACCGAACACAACTCCACCAACTGTCTCATCAACTCCACCAAACTTCTGCCACTGAAGTCCTAACTGAAGTCAACCATGCATGAGCTCACTAAACCCCTAGGAATAGTGTAATTCCTCTGTCAGATGCATGAGCCACTTCTGTAGCTCGAACTGAAGTGCTCCAAGAGAGTAAACTGAAGTTTAGAGTCCAAATATTATTAAGGGTAAATAATATTTGACTTTTCTATTTTTAGGATAGGCAGTCTAAAAATAGACTTCGACTTAAATGTCTAAAAATAGAGGTCCATCTATTTTTACCAACATGACCAATACTCCAAGAATAACATACTGCAACCCCTGGACCATGCTCCATATGTCTAAAAATAGACATAGTCTAAAAATAGACTTTGCGCCAAAAATAGCCTGCGGGCCCACTTAGTGAAGGCGACTTAATTTCACTAAGATCCATCATCTTGCTGCATTTTCAACATATTGAAGGGAATCCAGGAAGGATAATAAGCTCTAATGTCATGACAAAGCTTCTAAAGAAAGAACAACGAGGCATAATTGCACAATTATGCTCACTAGAAGTTCCGACATCAAAATCATCTATTTCTGCAGATCTCCAACAAGTCTTGGACAATCATTCCAAGGTGTTTGAAACTCCCAAAGGACTCCCACCTATTCGTGATTATGATCATGCTATTCATTTGATTCCAGGAAGTGTTCCTCCAAACATCAGGCCTTATAGATATCCTTACTTCCAAAAGAGCGAAATTGAACGTATGATTGCAGAAATGTTAGAGGCGGGTATAATTCAACCTAGTCAAAGTTCTTTCTCTACTCCTGTAGTTTTGGTACACAAGAAGGATGGATCATGGCGAATGTGTCCGGATTATAGAGCTCAATAAGCTCACCATTAAAGAAAAATTTCCCATTCCTGTGATTGATGAATTATTGGATGAATTACATGAAGCAATTTATTTTACCAAGTTGGATCTTCATTCAGGATATCATCAAATTAGAATGAAGACTGAAGATATTCCGAAAACAACATTTCGAACTCATGAGGGTCATTATGAATTTTTGGTCATGCCTTTTGGCCTTACCAATGCACCTCAGCTACATTTCAAGGGTTGATGAATTCCATTTTCAAACCCTTCCTTAGAAAATTTGTGCTAGTATTTTTTGATGATATACTAATCTACAACAGGTCTTGGAAGGATCATGTTGAACATGTTGACATGGTGCTCAAACTATTGCAGGAGAAACAATTATATGCAAAAATATCCAAATGTTTCTTTGGAGTACAAGAGGTGGAATATCTGGGTCATATTGTATCTCACGAGGGTGTTAAAGTAGACCCTAACAAAATTAAAGCCATTAAGGAATGGAAAGTCCCCACAACCATAAAGCAGTTGCGAGGATTTCTCGGGTTAACCGGGTATTATCGCAAGTTTGTTAAGAATTATGGGAGAATAGCAGCACCTCTAACAACATTATTGAAGAAAGATGCATTTTCATGGACTCCTGAAGCAACCAAGGCCTTTGAACGTCTTAAAGAGGCAATGTGCCTAGCACCGGTCTTAGCTACACCAGACTTCACAAAAACCTTTATTGTGGAATGTGATGCCCCAGGAAATGGAATTGGTGCAGTTTTAATGCAGGAAGGAAGACCCATTGCTTTTGAAAGTCGTCCAATCAAAGGAAAGTATTTACAGAAACCTATTTATGAGAAGGAAATGTTAGCAATACTGCATGCTCTAAAGAAATGGCGAACTTACCTAATGAGAAGACACTACAAGGTAAAAACTGATCATGATAGTCTTAAACACTTTTTGGAACAAAGAATATCGTTAGAAGAGCAGCAAAAATGGGTCACAAAGATGTTGGGTTATGACTTTGAAATAATCTACAAAAAAGGAAAGCTTAATGTTTTTGCAGATGCACTCTCAAGAAAGGATGAAGAGGTGGAAGCATTGCTTTGTGCCATTTCTATTATCCAACCAGATTGGATAACTGAAGCAAGAGATGAATGGAAGAAGGACAAAGATGTATGGACACTCATCCAAAAGTTGCAGCAAGATCCTAGTACATCCGATACATTTAGTTGGAAAAATGATTCCTTATGGTACAAAGATCGCTTATATCTTTGTAAGAATTCCCAACTAAAACAAAATATTCTTCCGGAATTGCACACTTCTCCTTTAGGAGGACACTCGGGATTTTCAAAAACTTACCACAGGGTGAAGAAAGAATTTTTTTGGGATGGCCTTAAATCTGATATTCAAAAGTTTGTGGCGGAATGTTTGGTTTGCCAGCAGAATAAAGTGGAAACAATTAACACCCCGGGACTTCTACAACCTTTATCCATTCCAAGTCAACGTTGGGAGGAGATTTCAATGGATTTTATCACAGGTTTACCTAAGTCTGAAGGAAAGAGTGTCATCATGGTGGTAGTTGATAGACTTACCAAGTATGCACACTTTTGTGCATTATCTCATCCATTTAAAGGAAGTTCATTTTCTACTACATTTATGGATATAATTCAAAAGCTACATAGAAGCCCAAGGGTTATTGTGAGCAACAGAGATCCTATTTTTAGTGGAAATTTTTGGACGGAGTTATTTTCTTGTTTGGGTACTCAATTAGCTCATAGCTCATCTTATCATCCTCAATCTGATGGTCAAACTGAGATCGTAAATAAATGTTTGGAAGGATATTTTCGTTGTTTTGTATCTGATAAACAAACACAATGGGTCAAGTGGTTACCTCTTGCTGAATGGTTGTATAACACTTCCTTCCATACTGCAGCAAAAATGACCCCATTTATGGCACTTTATGGATATCATCCACCATCGATCACATCATCTTTAAGGGAAAATTTGAAGGTTCAAGCAGTGGAAGATCACATCAAGCATCAGCAATAAGTTCTCCAACTCTTAAAGGATAACCTGAATTTGGCACAAAATCGAATGAAACAACAGGCAGATCAACATCGCAGTGAGAGAAGTTTTGATATAGGAGATTGGGTATTTTTACGGCTACAACCATATAAACAAATGTCCCTCAAGCAAGCTAAGAAGGATAATAAATTATCGCCAAAGTACTATGGTCCTTACAAGGTGTTGCAAAAGATTTGTACTATGGCATACAAATTGGAGCTTCCTGCTTCTTCGCGAGTACATCCAGTTTTCCATGTTTCATGCTTAAAGAAGGTTATAGGTGAAAATCTTCCAGTTCAAACAATATTGCCAGAACTTGATGAGGAAGGAAAAATCATATTAGAACCTGAAGTAGTCATGGAAACAAGAACTCAAAAACTACGGAATCGATCAATTTCAGAGTATCTCATCAAGTGGAAGAACTTACCCACTGAAGATTCTACATGGGAGGATGAGAATTTTATACAGAAGCACCCAGAGCTACTCAAGTGTTGAGGAAAACACTTTTTTGAAGGAGAGGGGCATGTTAGGTCCCTATATTACTAGTATAGTCCCTTATTGTTGTTAGTGTAACTCCCTTATTGTTATTATTGTACCCTTGTAACCCCCATTTTATTATTATTGTTCCTTTAAATTATTATTGTTAGGTCGGCTAGGATTACATTGTGGCCCACTTGGATTACATTATGGCCCCATGGACTCCTATATATAGAAAGGAGGTTTTGTAAATTGGATCATCCAAGAATTGTTCATTTATGTAATGTATTGGATGTGGCCCCCTCGAAGTGGCTTATTTCTAAGGCGTTGATATCTCTTTTCTTCTATTTTTGGAGCTGGTTACACAACAGATTTTCCTCAATTTCTACTGGACTGGCTTTTCCTCAGAGATCATCGGAATTGTATGTTGTATAATTGAAGTGTCATAAGTTTTGATACCATCGTAATTCCAGGCAAAGACATTTTTGTATTTTTTTAACAATCGAATGAAAGCTAATTTTTCCTTGGGTGTTAGAACAAGACCTAGGTTGATATTCTATGGTTTTATGTCAGTCCCCAGATTTATTAAATCATGTCGCAGAGTTGAACTCTGGAGTTTTGAATTGGTGGACCGTTTAAATCTGTCTTTTAAATCATATAGGTCTTCCAGCTTAACTACGGATTTGGGTTTAGAGTTATTATTGTTTCCTTGTTTCAGCTACTTGTCATGCTGGTCTTCATCAATTATCTGATTATTGTAAGACCCTTCTGAAGTCAGAAAACTTAAGATATCAGGGTCAATGTAGAAAACTCTCCAATTGGTAATGTTATCTGGGATAGAGGGTCTAAAGATCAATTCAACTGAGAATCTTTCTGGGCTATATTCTTCTGGTGGAATGAGCTTGGAGGCTACATTAGCGAGGAGATCAACACTAGAATTTTGGATTCTTGGAATGGGTGAAATATTAAATTCTATACAGTGTGAAGTCAGGTCTTGTACTAACAATTGATAAGTTTTCAAGTGTCCTGACAGGCAATGTATAGTATTTCTTACCTGTTTGATAACAATCTCAGAGTCTCCAAAGAATTGCAGATATTTGATATCAAGCTCGATTGATTTGTATAACCCTTGAATTAACGCTTCATATTCAGTAGTATTGTTCGTGAAATCAAAATCGAGTCTACATGTTAGCATGGTTTTCTCTCCTTTTGGGCTGACTAATATACAACCTGCTCCAGCTCCACCGGGAGATTTAGAACCATCAAAAAATAATTTCCAAAACAAATTTTTATTTATAGGTCTATCTTCAAAATTAATGCACCTTGAACTATCTGTTTGAGAGAAATTTTCTATCTGAGATAAAACATAATTTTCTAAAAAAGGTGAAGTATGAGCATTGAAATTTCCTAAGAATGAATCAGCAGAATAATTTCCAATTATATTGCTGCTATATGCTACAGGCTCGTTTTCTCCTTCTAACTCTGTCACTATATACTTTTGGTGTTTTTCTCGTTCAACCTTTATCTGATTTGGTTTACCGTTGTAAGGGAGCCATATATGAGACCAGTCGGTTGCAAAGTAACTGTGAAGCTTCTCTGACCAATCCCTACTAAGGATTAGTCCATAAAATTTAGGAATGTCTGCGACAAGTATATAAATAACTTGACATACCTTCGGGTTTGATGAAAGCCTTATGGTTACTTGATTAAGTTCACCAATAACCTCGACTTGAGACCGATCCAACTGCACTATGCGTACTGCAGATTTCTGAGGTTGGATATTTAACTTTGAGCAAACTGTTTTAGGAAAAATATTAGATGAAGCACCTGAATCTACCAGACAATTATGCAAATTCTTATTGAAAACTTCAAAAGTAAGGAGAAGTGGCAGAGTATGGGATTTCGACCTTCCTCCAATCAAAGCGATGTCACTTGGATCGATTTTATCTATCATGCGAGTCAGAGGTCTTCCCATTTTGTTAGTAGCTTGTGAAATTATAGCTGGAGGTAGAGGCTTAATAGGTACTGCATGCAGCTCTTTCAAGAGCAATTTCTATTGATGCTTTAATTTGATGAGATCATGAAAAGTAATATTGGCCCTGGTTTTCTTCATGTCTTCAACAATGTTATACTCCATTTCATCAGAGATGATAAGCGTTTTAGATGGAGTTGTTGAATCATATTGAACTGGGTTTGTCTGGGTAGCCCTTGATGAGGTTTTCTTACCTGCGATTTTGTCCTTAGGAGTCAGGCTTGGGTTTTTATGTTTAGAATTGGGTTGTGGAGGATCAAGTTGATTTCTACTTCTTGTAGCAACAGGCAATACATCTTGATCTTCTTCTTCTGGAAGAATGAAGTCCCACATACCTTGTAGTTCCATGAATTCATCATCGACTTGTTCCTCATTGAAAACTTCTTCTTCTTCTTCTCCTTCCGATTCTACATTTTTTATATCATTTGGAGGTTTCGAATCGTTTGAAGGATTTCTCTTGAAGGGTTTAAAATATTTCTTAGAAGAGGTTTCTGCTACTTGTTTCTTAATATCAACCATTTCATTGGACATGGTTTTCAAAAATTTTTGTAACCCTTCCAAGTCAAATGGGTCCTTTGATTATTTTTTCTTAGGATCATCTCTGAAAGAGACTTTTTTATACTTTCGTTCATCTACAGTTTTTTTATTTTCTACATCTAGGATATGTTTTTCTACAGCTATCACTTCTTTCATATTTTCAGCTAACGTTGGCTTGGCAGACCTATCTACAAAAATGGTTGAATTTGAAGGCAAAACAGAAATATACCATTCATTTTGGACTTCATCGTTGGGCTTAGACGTTTCTCGTATTTTGTTTAATAATTTGTTGAAGCAAGAATGGAAATCCTTGATTGGTTCTCTTGGTTCAGCTTTCAAATTGGAGAGGTCATTTATCAAAGTTGCTGTAGATTGGTCATCTCCAAATTTTGTCAAAAATTGATCTTGAAATGTATCCCAGTTATTAATGGAGCCTGATGGTAATGAAAAATACCATGATCCTGTTGTTCCTTTTAAGGTATAAGGGAATAATCGTACAACTGCGTTCTCTTCTGTTACTCCATTTAAATTAACAGACAGAATGAAATTGTTTATGTGCTCTTCGGCTGATAGGCCATTATCAGGATCAAACTTAGGAAGCCATTTATCTGGATTAGCTGGTAATTGTGCTAAAGGTGCAGGCATTCTTACAGCTCCTGGATTGGTCCATGGCCTTGGTGGAGGGTTTCCTGCCATCGTTGGGGTATGAGTAGGAGGAGTTGTAGCAGTAGTTGAAGGTGATTGGGTAGAGGAGGATGTTGCTCCTGTACCGGTGTGAACCACGATCTGGAGTTGAGGGATGCATGAATGAACTTGTGATGATATGGATGAGATGTTAGATGAAGATGATGATAAAATATCACTTTGAGATTCTGTTGATGATTTCCTAGCTTTTTTACGACTCGGTAACAGAAAATCAACTGGTGGGATTCCTAACTTTTCGCTTTGTGCTCTAGTCAGTCATTTATTCGGGGTCAGATGAGAAGTGACACTACCTTGGGAAAATTCAGATTCCTCTTGAGATAAAGAAATTCCCTGTAACTTATGAATTAAAGTTTGTAACTTAGGGGGATCTGAAGAAGATAAATATGGCTCGTTTGGGATTTCGATAATGTGCTGTGTGCTTTCCTTTTCAACTTCTGGTTGAGTGATGGAAGATTCAGAATGCGAACGAGAATTTGAGGGAGATGGTGAGGGGGTTTTACTCTTAGAATGGCGTGAAGACGTATATTTACTTTCCATTCACATTTAGGCCCTCCTTCTAGCGCCAAATATTATGAAGGCTCGAAAAATTGGGTCTACAACAAAGGGGATAACCACTCGGTCCGGACCTTAAAGCAGTTCCTTTTCCATTTGGAATAGTGGCTTCGACTGGGGATGATGGGACCAGTTTCCCAATCTGTTTATGATGGATGTACTAATGGGATGAGGTTTTTGTTTTTTAGGGTTTAATGGGGTGAATTATTATTCTAAAATCTAATCTATTTTTTAACTGTAAAATGCAATCTATTGTAATCAAAGAAAACATCTAAATCTAAACTGTCCTAGGAATAGATTTTACTTATGCGATCTAAAATAATTTCTAACAACAATTGATAATAAAGATCATTCAATTACTACGAGAAAAGAATCCATTCAAGATGATTGTTTCGTATAAAAAGTTAGCCAAAACAATTATGAGAAATATATTGCATAAGGGTTATTCATATATTCGGCATAAAAATAAGTTATCACCATACAGAAGTGCAATAATGACAACTAAAAATTCAGACTTTCATATATCAATAACTGAAAATAATTTATCACTTGACACATAAGTAAAAAGTATTAAGAGATAAAAATACCATTGATAATAAGTTATACTCATGAGTTGCAGCGATATAGATTTATCTTGAAATCACTCAACATCCACTAAGAGTACAAAAGTGCATTTCAGTAGCAGATATCAAACTCATATAAAGAAAAATCTTGTTCCATCTATTTTATCAAAACTTCCTCCAAGAGGGGCAAAGGTGCATGTTCTGAAGAATTTTTTTTGATAAAATTATGGACCCCTCTCTAAATGCGTGAGAGGGGTTTAAATACTACACTATGAAATCTAAAAATAAATATTATAAAAATAGATGAGGAGGTTTAAACCACCTGCCTCATTTTAAGCAAAAATGAACTAAAATTAAAGTAAGCTGTATCTATGATAAATTCTGCATCTGATCCTTTAGATTTCAAATATCCATCATCGGTTTCAAGAGCATTGGTTCGCTGACTTTAGCTTTTAACTGTCTTGCAAATATGGCATTGGAAAGAGCTAGCACCATCTTCTCAGAAGAGGTTATGAGGCATCTTAGAGTCATGCATTGGCTATGTGGCTTTACAATGTACCGCAAGTATGTGTCCCAGTTTAACCTGTTTATCTGTTTAATTATCCTTGCTTTTTCCTCTGCTGTTTGTTTCCACTCTGTTTGAACTTGTTGTGCTTTTGGAAGGAAGCCTGGGATAGTCGCTGCAATCAAATTGGCCTTGTACAGATTTTCATTTATTAACTCAATGATACTATTCGCTGCTTCTCTTACCTCTCCCATCACCTATTCTGCTTCTTTAAGCTGGAAATCCCATTTCACAAATAACATCTCTTTTTGCGATTCGTCAATTCTGGGAAATTCTGCTATTTTCCCTTCTTCTAATTTCTGCCAGTCCAAGAAGTCTAAAACCTTCTTAAAAATTGAATCATAATCAAGTCATAAATCTATGAATTGATTTGTAATCTTATCGATTATTTCACAATGGGAATTCCATTGTGAGATCTTCTGGCAGAATAATTCTTCCTGTTTCAAGAGCTGAGAATTTAGAGCGAGTGCTTCTATGATAAAATCCCCAATTTTGGGGTCATCCTTATGCAGTTCTATCATAGTTAGTAACTGTTCTTATTTATTGGCTAAACTGCTTTGATGATCTAATTGCATCTGATGGGCGTCTTGCTGGAGTTTTGATAGCTGTGTCTCTGATTCTTGATTGATGCTGACTTGTTGCAGTTGCTGTTCCAAACACAAAATCCTGTCCTCTTTATCTTTAAGTAGTAACTGAACCTCTGTTGCTTTATCAATTGCTGTAGAATCGTATGCTCCTGTGATTTGAGAGAGCCTAGTTAGATTTTCCGATGGGTTTGTAGTGGGATCTTTCCAAAGAACATATAGAGGTTCAACTTCTGGAACGAGCATGGCCTCTAGATTTATTTTCTTTCTTTGCCTTCTGATGATAGCCTTATATTGAGGGCTATAAAATAAATCTAGAGGAGGATTTTCCTTTATCCTTAGTACAATTTATGATGACGAAGCAACAGGAATATGATCTGTTTCCTGAGTATTGACAATCCCTTCTACCTCCATTCCTATAACTGTCTCTTTTGGGTTTGTCAGTGGTTCTGCGCTCTGCTCTTCAGTGTTGATTACCTAATTAAAACTCTCCCATTCTCTCTCTAGATCCACTACAATTGGATTTGTTGGATTTTTATGAGTTTCAACTTGTTTCGGGGACAAAACCTGCTGGCCAGGCTTTTCTTTAGATTGAGCTGTATCTTTAATTGACCCTTGACTTCTGCTGTGTTCACTCTTGGATTGATCGCTGGATTTTCCTGCTGATTCTCTTTCAGAACTGGATTTAGATTTCTGTTTTGAATTTCCACTTATGCTAACACTGGGAGTAGGTTCCTTTGGAGGTTCGATGAACAATTGGTCCAACAGGACCTTTGATAACCTCTGTTTTCTATAAATGTCAAACTTTTGGAGTTATTTTTGGTCAAACCGAATTCATGCCATATGCAGAACCTCTTTGAAAGTGTTCTTTTGCAGAAAGACATCATCAAAGGGATCTTCTTCATTGGAAAACACTTTTATTTTAACACTTGTAGTAAAATTACTTACAACAGCAAAGGAATCATATTTCCTCCCCAGGAACTTTGGTGGTTGCAAGCATAACATATTATCAACTTCTTGAAATCCATGACCTAAGTCAAAAAATGCAAAAGCTCTGCATACTATAGGAAATTGGAGCCAAATGGCCTTCTTAGACTCTTTTAGTGTCTTTTTCATTCCCCCCACACCATAGGTCTGATAGGCTATTTCCCTGGCCATTAGTTTGTCGGGGATGTAAAAAGGTAGCACATGGGGTGAAGCAATGCTGCCAAACACCCTAATATACGTGAATGATTCTTCCCCAAACCACCTTCCCACAGGAAGAATGTCTACTTCAGCTTCTGGGGAAAACCTTGGGATAGCTTGATTATAGATCATTTTTTAAATAGGGAGCATAAGTCCATGACAAATATTAAAGAAATGTGGGATGAAATTGGATTCCCATAATACTTTGTGATAAACCTGAATGGGAAGTGGATTTTGTACTGTCCATTTCCATCCCATAATAGGGAAATCAGAAATAAAACAAATAAAATCCATGATATAAGCGCTCAAAAAGAAAGGAGGGTAAATCCTTCAAGTAGAGCTTATTTTACTTCTGTATGCCACAATTGCAGAGGCTAAATTATCCGATAAAATTTGGGCCCAATCCATTATGGCGGCATTGATAGCCGCATCCAATAAAGGTAACCATTCAGATGAAAACTTGTCGATGTTTGGTTTCCCAAACAGTCTACATAACATTCCAGCTGCAAAAAAATAAGGAGAAGAAAGAGAACCAGTGGAATACATACCGTTTTTATCCTTCTTCAACCTTTCTTCATTGTTTGACCAGTGCCTTTTGAATTCTTCCAAGTCTTCGTTCTCTTTGGCAAACTTTTCTACAAATTGCATGTTGTATCTAGCCCAGGGTTCTGGCATATGGTACATACGTCTCAAATTGTTTGGGGTAAACGACCCCATGACTTACCAAATGGCCGTCTTGAACTCTCTATCAGATATGTCTACTTGATATATAATCCATTTCACCATATCAGTGTAGGGGAGTATCTTTGGCCTCGCAGCAATGCGGTGTAGAAATGAGCATGCAAGCTCAGTTAGGGATGCTTCAGAAGAACTGCTTTCATCTGCTGTAACTGTAACTTCCATAATTCTCGGGTTTTCCTCCTCTAACAACTGATACATAGCTTCCCAGGTATATATCCCTTCGTCTCTACTACAGGTAGTGTCTGTGAATAATGGGGTCATTTCTGACTTCTCAAATGCGGGAGCCTTGCCTTTCTTCACCATTTCTTCGTAGTTTATGCTTTGGGTATTCTTCCTGAAAGTTGCAAGCAGAGAAAAGATGATAGTAAATACAAGAAAAATGAATAGAAAGACAAAAATAAGGTGTCAGGAAAACTTTTAATTCTAAATCATATCAAATGATATCAACTTGCGTCAGATGGTCCTTTTACCTTGATCCACATCGTTTTTAATAAATGAACACTAATGGACCGTTAAGCTAAACTTTAATGCTCATAACTTTGCATTGAACACCATAAAGTTACTATCCTAGAACTGTGAGCCCTTTGATCTACGATAAAATCGATTTTGTGATTTTCTTTGTAATATCGCAGATCGCAATATCGCAAAACTTACTATCATTAAAAACCATCGTTACGTTGGGCTACCGCGATATGCGATTTGCGAGAGACTATGATATTGTAAGCTTGGTGATATTGCATTTTTGTGGATCGCACTTTTAAGGAGTGGCTTCTATAAAGGATGCCTAATGTGACCTTTTTGCGATGCGATAAAAATAGGTTTATTAAAGCTTCCCTTAATGTTCGAGACTTTCCAATATAATTTTTTTTTAGGTCTAATGGTCATGTAGCGCTTTTTCTATAAGGAGACTCATAATTTGTGATTTTTTATGCTCTTGGAGTATGGGAAGGTAAATTTACATGTTTTAGCAAGTTCTACTTCGATATTTTATTTTATTGTGAAAACAAAAATAATCTTAAATGCTAATAGTTGATTTTTTTTGGTGGGAAGGGTCCCCATTTATTAGTGTTATTACTAACTCTAAAAATAGGGTGGTTGTTGATGGTACAACACATCGTTAGAGCAGTCGGTGTGGGGACATTGACATTTGATAGGGAACCTAAACCTACCTTGAAGGTGTCAGATGTTCTATATGTGCCAGGGATGAGGAAGAACCTCATATTTGTCTCAGCATTGGAGGGTAGAGGATATGAGATCTTGTTCAGGAGAGGACAGGTGCTGATATATCCTAGGGGTGCTCCAGCTGATTCAGGTAGAGTGATAGGTGTACGCCATGCAAAGGTGTACAAGTTTGCATTTCAGCCCCTTTTGGCATTGAGTAGTAGTACTGGAAGTAGAGCTAGCAGTTCAGAGCTGCGTGATATTTGGCACCGCAGGATGGGGCACATGTATCATGGAGGCTTGAGGACATTGCGGGAGATCACTACATGTGTGCCAGATTTCAGTACTGATCACTTTGATACATGTAGAGGATGTGCGATGGGCAGGTTTGCCAAATCCCCTTTTCCCAGCAGTGACAATAGATCGACTGGGATACTTGATTTGATTCATTCCGATGTGAGCGGTCGGATGTCTCATGTTTCCTTGAGTGGATATGAGTATTATGTTTTATTCATTAATGATCACTCTAGGAGGACCTGGATTTATTTCTTGAAGACCAAGAGTGAGGTCTTCAAGGGGTTTCAGGAGTTCAAAGCTCTTGTGGAGACTTAGATAGGTCAGAAGATCAAGTCCCTGAGGTCGGACAAAGGAGGAGATTTCACAGTTCCTTACAACCCCTAGCAGAACGGGCTTTCGGAAAGGAAGAACAGATCCATCAGAGGGGCTGCCAAAGCCATGCTACATGATCAGGGGTTACCATTATTTTTGTGGGTAGAGGCGTGCAACACTGCTGTATATTTGCAGAACAAGAGTCCGCATCGTGCCTTGGGGAATGTGACTCCAGAGGAGGCTTTTTCTGGGAAGAAGCCTAATATTGGTCATTTTGGTATCTTTGGGTGTATTGCATACTCCTACGTACCCAAGGAGAAGAGGACCAAAATAGAGCCCACCATAGAGAAAGGTGTATTTGTGGGCTACACTGAGATCTCGAAGGTCTTTCAGATTTATATTCCCACACAGAGGAGAGTTGTTGTCAGAAGGGATGTGAAGTTCGAGGAGGACAGGGCCTTCAGGAGGTCATGGGAGTTAGAGTATTTGGATCAGTCAAACTCTCAGCAGCAACTGAGTTTGTCACAAGGATCCAGTGGGTAGGGATCAGGAGGATCCAGAGGTGCATTGATTACGGTGTCAGGTCCATCAGTGAGCAGTGGCTCACAGAGTCAGAGGGGTGGTGCTTCGGGCAGCATGTAGAGAAGTCCACAGAGCAGTTCACTAGGGAGTCCACTGATGGACAGTTCACATAGTACTTCAGCGTCTATAGGTTTAGGTTTATGCAGGTGGAAAAAAGACAGACAGTCAGGAGTTCAGGCTCCTGATGATGAGTAGGAGGAGTTTCATTCTCGGGTAGGAGAAGTGTGCTCAGGGAAGAGGAAGCCGAAGTGGATTCATGATACCTTGAGAGAGGCCACATCTGTTGCTGGGCCTAAGAGGCCAGTCAGAGAGAGAAAACCACCTGATGGGTTTTGTAGCTATATGGCAATGGTTTCCAAAATCATTGAATCTGAGTCTTCTAGCTGTGAGGAGGCAGCTAGCCAGCAGGTCTGGAGAGAGGCCATGCAGGAGGAGTATTCTTCTATCATGAAGAATGATGTTTGGGAGGTGGTGTCGAGGCCTAAGGGAAAATCTGTGGTTACTTCCAGATGGATTTACAAGGTAAAGCATGCTGCAGATGGCAACATTGAGAAATTCAAGGAAATTTTTGTGGCTAGAGGGTTCTCCCAGGTAGAGGGAGTTGATTATGAAGAGACCTTCGCTCTCGTGGCTCGATATACTTTGACTCGCTCCATCATATCAATAGCAGTAGAGATGGGTTGGAAGATCCACAAGATGGATGTGAAGACCGCATTTCTCAATGGCTTCTTACAGGAGGAGGTGTACATTGAGCATCCACAGGGATTTGAGGTGCATGGGAAGGAGTCCCATGTGTGTAGACTGAAGAAGGCCCTTTATGGCCTGAAGCAAGCTCCCAGAGCTTGGTACTCTAGGATAGATACATACTTGCAGGAGATGGGTTTCACAAAGAGTGATGCAGATCCGAACCTTTACTTTATTGTGATAGCTGAGGAGCCTCTCATTCTGGTGCTGTATGTGGATGAATTGGTCATTATGGGTGCAGAGAGACTCATAGAGCACTGCAAGAGAGATCTTGCGTCGGAGTTCGAGATGAAGGACATTGTCTTGATGCATTACTTTTTGGGTTTGGAGGTGTGGCAGGTGGAGGGGCATTTATTCCTAGGGTAGGGGAAGTATATTGTGGACATCCTTGGCAGATTCCACATGGAGGATTGTAGACCCATGTCGACACCGATGATCACCAATTGGAAGAAGCTTCACGCTTCAGATTCCGAGTTGGTGGACCCCACATTTTATAGATAGTTGATTGGTTCCTTGATGTATTTGGTCAACACCAGACCAGATATTTGTTTTACAGTCAACACGATGAGCCAGTTCAAGTGTGAGCCCAGGAGGGTGCACTGGGTTGCTGCAAAACACATTTTGCGGTACTTGCAGGGGACAGTGGATTATGGTCTAGATTATAGGTAGGGGGATGGAGTGAGATTGACAGGTTACACTAATTTTGATTGGGCAAGTTGTGCTTCTGATAGGAAAAGCACTTCAGGATGTTGTTTTGGGATGGGTTCGACAGTGGTGTCGTGGTACAGCCGGAAGCAGCAGTCAGTAGCATTGAGTTCAGCAGAAGCAGAGTACATGGCAGCCAGTCTATCTAGTTGTGAGGCCATTTGGCTTCGCAAGATGTTTTTTGGATTATTTCGTCAGCCGTTGAGACCTTTAGTGATATACTGTGATAATCAGAGTTGCATAAACTCATGGAGAATCCAGTATTTCATGACAGGTCAAAGCATATCGACATCAAATATCACTTCATCAGAGACTATGTTCAGAAGGGAGCTATGAAGCTTGAGTATATTACCACTGATGAGCAGGTTTTAGATATTCTTACCAAAGCCTTACCACGGGGCAAGCATGTCTACTTCAGAGACAAGATGGGTGTGGTGAGGAACACCTTCCTCGGTAAGAGAGAGTGTTGAAATTTGGTCACCAGAGGATAGGTGGTTCCCTAAGGTTTTGATCTTTGGCCTAGGGAAAATTGTCCAAAAGAATTTAATTTTTCTCCTAAAGTGACTTTATAAAGTTATAAAGTACAATCTAATTTAAAAGTGATTTTAAGTGATAAATTTACTGTTGACACCTAATCCTAAGGGTTGGGTGAGGATATTTAATATTGTATATTAAATTATATTAGGAAATAAGGAAGGCCAAGAGTCATTGGGAAGTGAATCCAAATAGCCTCACATCCATGTATAAATACATTCACATTCTCTATCTAATACACATTGTGATTTGCGGAGTTACCTCCTGGCTTGACATGGTATTAGAGCCAGTCCCACTATTGGCATTCTTGCCTTTAGTGTAACTCCCTCATTTTTGCTAACAGTCTTTGTACATTCAGTTTTATGTTCATTGCATCTAGTTTTTGCTGCTCCATTATATTGATGCCATTCTGAGTTTATATACTGCAATTCTGCATTTTTTTAAAAATTATCTTTGCAATTTTTTCCTAGTTCTAAATTTTTTTTGCAGCTTCTGAAGATTCTGCAATTCTGCAATTTGCAATTCCTGAAATTCTGCAATTTTCAGCTCCTGCAAATACCTACAAATTCTGCAGTTGTTGAAATCCTGCAATTCCTAAATTTTTTAAACGCTCATCGCTCACCCCATCTATCACACATCAATCTGTGATATTCCTCATGCCATACTCCCCTCTGCGCAAACGTTGTTCCCAACCGCTCCCCATCCGACTGCCTACCCAACCGACCCCCCTACCCTGTTACTCACCTAACTCCCTCACCGCTCTCCCCACCTGACTCCCCCACACTCCCTATGCCACTGCCCCTCGCTCCGTCCCTCCCACCTCACCCGAGTGCTGCTCCCTCCCCACTCCCACCTCACCCGACTCCCTCCTCACTCCCGCCTCACACACTCCCCATTTCCGCCCCCCTCACACACTTCCCACTCGACCCCCTGCGCCCTCCCCACAACCAACACTCCGTCTCCCCAAAATCTTTCTCACGCCCAAAAAATCTCGGCCCTCCCCTTCGTTCTCCTCTGTAATTTTTTACAGTCTCCTCACCGCATATAATACTCCCCTCACAGCATATGATACCACCCTCATATGATACCGCCCTCACCACATTTAATACTCCCCCCCCATATATATATATATATAATACCACCGCTTCCCAGTTATAATACCGCCTCTGTTTAATACCACCGCACCCTATTTATAATACCACCCACACAGATTATTTCCCCAAAACAAAACCAAAAAAAAATAATAATAATATTTTTTTTGCAGAATTGAGTATATTTCTAGCAAAGTTTTTTTCCCTCCTTCAAAAGAAATTTTCCAGCAAAGTAATTCTTTTTTCCCTTCAAAAGAATGCATTCTCTCATATTTATTGTAGGGAAGGTTCTCTCCGGCAAGAAGAACTATCTTGAATGGTCTCGGAAAATCAAGCACACTCTCATTTTTAATGAGTTGTGGAAAGGAATTTGTGAAGGACAAGAAGGAAATCCACCAGCAAAGCCCACTTCAGACAAGGAGCTCGCCATTTGGGAAGACAAGAATTGCAAGGCCTATGCCTTGATTGCAGCTTCTATAAATGAAGAGATGAGTCGCCATATTTCACCATTTTCAAATGCCTATGAAGCCTTGAGAAAGCTAAAAGAACTCTATGACTCACATTCAGAACTAGAAATTGTTCAATTTATGATTAAGTTATTCAGTCTTGAAATGAAGAATGATGATCCCCTTGCTTTAGCTTCAAAAGTAAGATGTATCATGCATGACATTGAAAACACTGGTGTAAAAATTGACATATCTCTCATAGCATATGTTAAGGCATTATATCCGACTTACTCACATTATCTTGAGTCATTGCAAGCAAGTGGAAACCTTGACCATATCACCTTTGATTCCCTTGAGAAAAAGTTTGCATAAAGAGAGAAAGCTTTCGGGAAGATGACAACCCATTCATCTTCTGAAGAGGCTGCATAATTTTCACATAGAGAAAAGAGTCATGCTTCAAATCCTTCCAGAGGAAGAGGTGGCTGAAGGGGAAGAGGAAGAAGAAACTTCAGAGAAAGGGGGGGCAGACAATATGACAAATCCAATCTTCATTGCATATGTTGCAATAAAGACGGGCATGATGCATCCAAATGCAGGACACCTTGGGATAAAATTGAGCAGAAAAGAAATCAAGACAAAGGTAAAACTAATGACAAAGACAAAGGTAAAGCACCTGAATCCACTCATTATGTTCTAGCACATTGTAACAATGGAGTAACTGAAGACTTGTTTGATGTTTCATTTACTTCATGGAGAGATGATTGGTTGCTAGATTTAGGAGCAACATGTCACTTGGCATTTAGAAAAGATTTTTTTGAAGAATTTATTGACAAATTTGATGGAGTAGTATACTTCGCAGATAAATCCAAACTCAAGCCATTAGGGTTTGGCACAGTCAGGCTTAAGTTGCCTAGTCTTCCAAATCATATTCTACATGAGGTTCTATATCTCCTTGAGTTGAGGAGAAACTTACTGTCCTTGGTCCAAATATGCCAGCAAGGACACTCCATTCACTTGTTTGATGGCAAAGCAGAGGTCAGAAAAGCATCAGATCACTCACTTGTCATGGAGGGAATAGAAGGAAGACTCTTGAAGCTGAAAGGTTCATCTTCTCATGCTCAAAACTTTGCATTTAGTTCACATCATGATGAAGGTAAATTCCCATCAAGTCTTTTATGGCATGCTATATTTGGACACTTAAACTATGAAAGCCTTCGTTTGTTGAAGAAAAATGGTGTTAATGGACTGCCTACAATTCCTAGGAAACCTAAGGAATGTGATGCTTGTATTCTAGGAAAGCATAGCAAACAACCATTTCATGATTCACACTCAAGAGCACATAGAAAACTTGAGCTTATTCAATCAAATTTATGTGGCCCTATGCCTGTTGCTTCTACAAATGGAAATAAATATATGATGACATTTATTGATGACTACACCAGAATGTGTTGGGTTTACTTATTGAAGAACAAGTTTGATGCTTTTCAAACATTCAAGAATTTTCATGCATGGATTGAAATTGATGCACAAACTCATATTGGCTCTCTACGTACTAATAATGGAAAAGAATACACTTCAAACGAATTTGAAAATTATCCTCGTCAACATGGGATCAAATATCAAACAACTGTGCCATATAATCCCCAACATAATGGTGTAGCTGAAAGAATGAACATAACTATTTTAAATATGGTTTTCTTCATGTTATTTTTCAAGAATGCAGTTCTATTTTAAATATGGTTTTCCCTGCTGATGCAGTTCTATGTGCTGTATACATAAAGAATAGGTGTCCTTCAAGTTCAATTAGAAAAAAAACTCCTTTTGAAATGTGGCATGGCCACATTCCTTCGATAAATAATTTCAGGGTCTTTGGTTCCACCTGTTATGCCTTGATACCCAAGGGACAAAGGAATAAACTTGGTGCTAGAAGTCGAAAATGCATCTTCTTGGGGTATTCCAATACCTCCAAATGATATCGTCTCTATGATGAAGCCAATAAGAAGTTTGTAATAGCAAGAGATGTCATATTCCTTGAATCTTCCAAGACTGAAAATGTTGTTGAGCGGCAACTTGATCGCTTGGATAGATTCACACACGCAAAGTCTTTTCAAGAATTTGATAATCAGATTCCACATCTTGAAGGGGGGATTCCTATATTGAATCAAACCGTGGAATCATTTCCTGAAGAACTCTCTCCCCCACATGAAGAAACAACCATGGATGACACATTGAATGATGTGATTGACAGAATTGAGAGATTGAATCTTGACTCAATCCCAACTCAGTCAAATGAGTAGCTTGGGCCATCTCAGAAAGGTCCTCCCAAATGGCTGGCAAAGACACTAGAGAATGTTCATTCCGATGAGGTTGGAAAAAAGGAACAAGAAGTTCCACTAAACAAAACGAAGGTGACGTAGATAATTCTGATTCTCCTGTTGATATGGATATTTCTTATAACTGTTAATTGAGTTTGTCTACAGATCATGAACCAAATTCCTTCAAAGAAGCCACTTCTCATGATGAATGGAATGAAGCGATGTAAAAGGAGTATGATGCCTTGATAAAGAATGGTACATGGAAGCTGGTTGATCCGCCTTTGGGAACAAAACCAATTGGCTGTAAGTGGGTCTACAAGAACAAGTATAAGCAGATGGCTCACTTGACAAGCACAAGTCCAGGCTTGTGGCAAAAGGTTTTGCACAAAAAGAAGGAATCGATTATGAAGAAATTTTTTCTCCCACAACAAAATGGAGCACCATCCAGACTCTCTTTTCCCTAGCAGCTCAGAATGGATGGAAAGTCCATCAGATGGATGTAAAAACCGCCTTTTTGAATGGAGATCTAAAGGAGAAATTTTTTATGTCCTAGCTAGAAGGATTTGTTGTAAAGGGCCAAGAACACAAAGTTTTCAAGCTTATAAAATCTTTGTATGGCCTCAAGAAAGCACCATGAGCCTGGTATGAGAAATTAACCGAGCATCTTCTGAAACTTGACTTCAAAAATTTTGATCTTGATGATGCAACTTTGTTTGTTAAGAAAGTTGGAAAAACAATTGTATATCTTGTGGTGTATGTAGATGATCTTTTGATGACAGGGAACAATGAGAGTTATATTGCATCCATGAAGAAAGAATTAAAGAAAGGTTTTGAAATGACTGATTTGGGTTATGTTCATTACTATCTGGGTATTGAAGTAATTCAACATCCTAAATTTATATTTCTTTCTCAAAAGAAGTACATTAGAGATCTTTTGAACAGGTTTGGCATGGATGAATGCAATCCCTTAACCACTCCAATGGAACAAAACTTGAAGCTCACATCCATTGAAGGGAAGGAATTAGAGGATGCAACTAAGTATAGACAACTTATAGGAAGTCTTATCTACCTAACCACCACCAGACCTGACATTTCATTTGCTGTTGGAATCCTCTCAAGGTTTATGCAAAAACCTTGTGAAGGACATCGGTCTGCTGCAAAAAGAGTGTTAAAGTACTTGAAAGAGACTCAAGACTTCGGACTCAAATATACACATGTAATCGACTTCAGCCTAATCGGATACTCTGATTCAGACTTTGATGGAGACAAAGAAACAGGGATGTCTACTACAGGTTACACCATGAGTCTTGGATCAAGAGCTGTCTCATGGAGATCACACAAACAATCAGTTCTAGCAGATTCCATGACCGAGGCAGAATATGTGGCAGCAGCTGAAGCAACAAAGGAAATTGTGTGGCTCAGAGAAATACTAGAAGATTTGCAGATGAAACAAATGTATTCAACACCACTCATGATCGACAACACTTCTGCAATAAAGTTGGCCAAGAACCCAAAGTTCCATGATCGAACAAAGCACATCAATACAAAATACCATCTAATTCGACATCATGTTCAAGCCAAAACCATCCATCTACATCATTGTTCCACAAATGAGCAAACCGCTGATATCTTCACCTAAGCACTTGGAAGAGAAAAGTTTGAAAAGTTCAGATCGATGCTTGGACTCACCAACATCCCTTCAGATTAAAGGGGGGAATGTTGACACCTAATCCTAAGGGTTGGGTGAGGATATTTAATATTGTATATTAAATTATATTAGGAAATAAGGAAGGCCAAGAGTCATTGGGAAGTGAATCCCAATAGCCCCACCTCCATGTATAAATACATTCACATTCTCCATCTAATAAACATTGTGATTTGCAGAGTTACCTCCTGGCTTAACAGTTACTAAAGCATAATTTTAAAGTGACTTTAATAAAGTCGATGTGAAATTAGAAAGTGAAAAGTGACTTTGGAAATAAATGACTAAGTGGGTCTTTATTAAAGTGGGGTGAATTAAAAAATAGAAAGTGAGATTTAAATGAGAATTTAATCTCAGCCCTAGATCTAAAGCTATCTCAGCCATTAGATTTAGAGATTCCCCAAAAGTCACTTAGGGTTAGGTTAAAAGAGGAAAAGGAGGGAAAAGGTCATTCATTCTTTCATGAGCAGATTGAGAGAGAAGGAGAGAAAGCTGAAGAGAAATTTCTGAGTGGAGGGAGAGCAGCATAGCTATACAGAAAATCTGTACAGCAAGAGGGCACATTTCCGAAGGCATCATTTTCGTACATCAGCATTTATTGGCACGTTTAGCAAGCAGAAAATCCGTACAACACTGTTTAGCATGTTTTTCAAGGCAAGTATAGTGTTGTTTTCAAGGAGCAGATTCAGCAGCAAAGGGCACAGTTTTCAAGGTAGCTTTTCTGGGCACAAAAACCGAGGAAGGAGCTGTGGTATTGTCCATACAGTACCATACAGTACCATATAGGCAGAAATCTGGGCACATTTTATGAGGCGGTAAGTACAACATTTATTGCTGTATTTTTTCTGTAATTTTCTATTTTTCTGTTGGCACAATTTTCAAGGTTGGAGGTTGACACGGAAATCGAGATAAGTGGGTTTTGTATTTACTTTAATTTTTTCTGTGTTTTACTGTTCACTGTAAGAGAATTTATCATAAATAAGAAAATCTTTCGAACTGGTTTTCCCCAAGAGTTGTAGGGGTTTTTCCAGGGTCACATTGACCAAAAATCAGCGTGTCAAAATTCTGTGTGGCTGTTTTATTTTTTGAGTTTTAATTTCTGCATTTCAGCATTGTGAAATTTCCAGAATTTGTGTTTTCAGAAAATATTTATTTTTCCAACTTGTTGAATGTATGGCTATGGGAATGGGCATTTAACTTTATGGGAGAAATAAGGAGAAACTGAAAACCGAGGTTGGTTATTAAAATTTCTACATATCTTTCTTGGTTGGCATTACGAATCATCATTGGAATATCTTGAGTAATTGTGCTTGGCATCATTGTGTTGAGCATAGTTAAGAGATTGTTTCATAATCTTGAGAAGCTTTGATAATTTTATTGTTTAGTATCTTGCGTTTCAATGATTATCATCGTAAGTAAACATCTCTTAATATTGGTCATTGATACCTTATATTGTCTAAAATAATTATTGGATTCATCATTGATTAAGCATCTTGTCTATTTATCTATTGTTTGGCATTGACACTAAATAATTTGTTATTCTTGGGTTATACGATTGTTTCATAATTCATCATTAATTACTCGTCATAAGAATATAATATTATCTTAACTTAAGTGCTTGAACATAAACCAATATTAAGCTAAGAGGTCACTCATCCACCTTGCATATCATTCCAAGTTTAGTTGGATTAATAATTAACCTCCAGGCATAATCTTGGTTGACAGACTTTTAGGGCCACCCTTTCTCACCTAGCTTTAGGGATTCAACACTTTTCTAGTGGTTAACACAGTGACCTTGTTGTCATTAGAAACACAGTCTCTGTAGCATAGGAGGCACTGGGTGGTTAGAACACATGGGGATATATCGTTAATGAAGCTTCTGCTTCCTTCACATTGGCTTCCATCCCACAACCTACTCTAAATATTGGTTTCAAAACAGTTAAGGGGAAGGTTATACTTAGACTAGGAATATAAATAAAAGTAACCAAGATTCTTGCGTCACACCTAGGATCTAGGATTTTCATAGCATATAAGTTAGTGGATAATATAAGAAGATATTTTCCATCCGATTACTTGGTATTGAATTAATAATAAACAAGAATTTGACTCCATAAGACACCGATCTCATATTTGAATTTAATCTAATATATGAGTCTTGCTAAATTTAACCAAGTAGCTAGGCCACTCAATCATGTCTCCTAGGCTTGTTGGTTTCCTGTTTTCCTTTCACATTCATATTTCCATAGGGACTATCCTCAATAGCATGCCGTTGGGAGACAACTAGAATGAAGAGGTTAGGGATCAGAGTGACAAATCCCGACCTGAGTCATTTTCGCAGTGCTTGTATAATCTGAGCGACAATATTTTCTTGCGTTGTTGTTAGGGACTATTTATTCTCGGAACTTCAAAGACATTTTCTCAATATTTCATCTTTTCACCATTCATTGGCCAACCATGGCACAACATTTTCTGGCTGCCCCCTTTCACCATTCTCCATCTTCTCATCACCTTATATTTTTTCCTCTGACTAATCCTTTCATATTGTTTTTTCGCACCTTTCACACCTGGACATTTAGGTTAGTTTCCTGTTTGGGCAGTGACTCCACTTGTTCATCCATTCACAAGAACTTACTCTAGAAGAAATCTTAGTAACTTGGTTAACCCCTCTCCCTATCTTGAAAAAATTATAATAGCTCAGTTAAACAAATTACGTTCTAGAGAACGTTTATTATTTCTTGGAAAGGAATCCATCCCAGATCTCCATTTTATTTTTCGTTAATCCTTCCAATAAAGACCTCATGGATGATTATTACAGGCCTTCCAAATTCACCAATATCAAAGGATATCCATATGATCTGCCAGATGATTCTACTATGAAAATACTTCTGATATTTCAAGGTAATAATGCCATCAATGTTGAAGCTCACATAAAGAAGTTCAACACTTTTGTTCATATATATGCCCATGCCACTGCATACAATCATGGAGATGTCATAATGAAGTTATTTTTCCTCTCATTGGAATATAATGCACTTGAATGGTTTCATGTCAAAGCTGATAATTCCTTTAACTCATTAAGACCCTTCACTAATGTGTTTAAAGATAAACTTGGGGATAAAAGAGAAGGAAAGTATTTGGTTAAAGAGCTTAATACTATTAAGAAGAGGGAAAATGAGATAGCTGAGGAATGTAACCAAATATTTAATAGCCTTCTAAAGGATATGACTCAAGACTATGTCTCCTGACAAAACAATATTACAGAAATATTTTGAAGCTTTCACTGGTGATACTCAATATGTGATTAGGCATGCCAATCTTGTTACTTTAGCTGCTTCCAAGAGTACAACTAAGGAATCATAGAAGGATAGGAAAGCCCTAGGTAAGTTAGGGATCCTAGGTTTTGTAAGAGGTCTAGTTAAATATAAGGGGAAAGAAATTAAGGAGTAAGAATATGACTCAATCAAAGAACTGACTCGAATCATTAAGGAAATGGAAATTGAGCATGCCAAGACAATAAGTGATATGAAAAATAAGTTAATCTAGATGGAAATAAATCAAATGAAAAATATGCAGCCCATAAATGACAATAATAATAGGGGAAACAATAATCCATGGCCAAGAAGGAACCCTCCAAATGATCAAAGGCCTCCTACTCCGCTTGAATTTGCTAATATTTTCGATGAGCCTATCCCTTTCTGCAGAACTTGTGAAGGTTTCAATGAAGAAAGTGCATGTGCCTTAGCTAAAAAAATCATGGATGAAGCAACAAATGAACGATTCAATTATGTCGGTCAAGACTCATCTAGTGGAAGCTGTTGTGCGGATATGATTTCTTCATCATTCACCATCAATTATTTTAGTGATGAAAATGATCCTATTACGCAAATTTATGGTGAAATGTTGTCTCAAGAGAAAATTTTGGAGATTGCTAAAAGTCAGGGCTACACTTATCAAAGGAAAGGTAAGGAGTAAGTTCAAAGTAAGCAGGTTGCTTTTGAAGGGTATAAGTCATGATTAAAAGTTGATTGGACAATATTAAAATGTCTGTCCCAATTCTTGAGCTTCTAAAGATTCCATCTCCACGGGCATCATTCTTTAAAGCTTTAGGTATGATGCAACAGGGTAATATCGAAAAAAATCCTAAGGATGAAGAAATTAAATTAAATTATCTAAACTACTGCATGACCAATGAATTTCATCAACCTTTATTCTTGAATTTGGATATTAATGATTGATTGCTTCATAATTTCATGCTTAACTACGATGCATCAACAAATGTTATGAGTAAAAGGGTTATGGATTTGCTAAAATTAATAATTTATATAACTTACTGTAACATTTTCTCAATGGATTCTAGAAAACTTGAAGTCCTTGGTGTATTTAAAGATCTATAAGCATCCTTGGCTAGTTATCCATATAAGATCATCACTGTGGACATAAAAATTATTGATATGCTAGATGTATGGGGAATTCTCTTATCCATAAAATTTGCAGCTGAATTAGGTGGGTCTATTCAGATGGTCTTATCATATGCCACTATTTCCATTGCATCAGGTAGTATAGTTAGAATATATGGGGAAGTTGAAAGAAGGTATCATGTCGAGCTGGCAAAGAGGATGGAAAATGGTAAAGAAGTTAGGTTGCAAGGTCATCCATCGCATTTCGAGTCAGAGTTTATTTAGCTGGTGTATCACTTTTCTTCATCACAAATTCCATCCTCACTTCCATGAAGGAAAATAAAAATATTTTAGTATGACAGAGACATACAACACAATGATAAGGATATTCATCAACCAAATAGGGTGAAGTTTCTTCAAGGGAAATCCGATAAGAAACCTATTGATCTACCTGTTAGTAATCAGATGTACGAGATTGTGCCACACTGATGACATATGATGCCATAGGGCATCTTTTGTATAGTATCTATAACCATACTCCTTTTCATTTATGTTGTTAAATAGTTTTATTTTATGCATTGAAGTTATATGTTATTTATATTTTTATTTTGTTAGAGTATATTTTTTCTGTTCCAACTAGTAATTATATATGTATGATGATTTTAATTTTAAATGGATATCTATTTGTTGGAATTTTGTTTTCTTCAATGCAGGATTCTGGGGTTCTCACGTTACATCATGAAAGAAACATGTCCCCATATGGAGCCACATATTGCACACATTTTTGTCGAAGTTCCAAGGAAGCAGATGTACCGATTTTTCGAAGGATCAAGATCATCAACCATCAACATTTTAAGTCATTGTAAACCCACTCTACAAATTTGTAATGTAAATGATGCTATTAAGGCCGTGTATGCATGTAACATACTGGGTAAGCTTATTATTTTTCTGAAGAATTTCACCCTAGGAGGTTTTTTTCTAACTAATTCATTTGTGTTTCTAAACATGGACGATCGACAATGTTTTTCCCTGCAACCTCACCCCAAAGATATGGTGAAATTTATCTTCAAAGTCCTAGGTGAGTCCCAATGTTTTAGTGGAGTCTTATGTAAAAGTAATTTCAGAATAATTTAAGCTAATTTGCTAAATTATTTTATTACAAATCACTTGGTCTACTAGATCATTTTGTGTCGCAAAATTGGGTATGTACTTTGAGGGTCTATAACGAAGGGGTGTTCTCCCTTTGAGGGTTGTAAATGTAAAATCTTATGTAATTTTTTTTTTAGTGCATGGTACCTCATATTTAGACACCATGGCTAAAATATTAGAGGGTGGAAAAATATTTAATCCCCTCAAATGTCAATTAACTAATTTTTCTCGAAAAAATAAAATTAATCCTAAGCCAAAAAATTAATTAAATAGAGTTAATTTAAACTCTTAGAGAAATTACATTCTCCGAGTGGAAAAATTTGTAGGTCTTAAAGGAGTTAATTTTTGGAGGTTCCCCACCAAGGGAATATTGGAAATTTCAAGAAATGGACCCTTGGGCCTTGGTGGTTAAATCAAAGTCAAATTTTTTGAGGAAATTAGCTCAAAATAATAATTTTTGAGCTAATAAAAATGGGTTAAATGAGAAATTCAAAAAATCATCAAAAATATATATTTTCGATGACATATATTAAAATATCATCAAATATTTATCAACGACCGAGATTATTTTGATGGAGATGAAGCCAACTAGCCGTTACTTTCCACTTGAAGGATTTATCTATAAATTAGGAGTAATTTGTGACTCAAGCAATCTGATGTTTGATTAATGTAACTTTGAAAAGTTGATGTAAAATACTGTCCCGCTGGAAACGATGGAATACTCATAATAAATAATTTGGGGTGCATTTCATGGTGTCTCTGAGCTATTTATTTGTGGTATGTGTTGGGTACACACATTCCTATATTGTGTTCATAATTGTTATTAATCGTTATTTCATTGTAGGTGATAGGAACATTTTATTGGTAAGATGTGGGCTTATCTTAGGTGATCCGATTCAATGTGTGTTCAAATGGTTATCTTTAAGAAATATATAGTGTTTGTAGGTTCCCCAGCCCTTGGATTCCGAGTTCACAAACTGTGGACAAAGGCTGGCTTCGTTTGGATCTTAATTATTTTTTATGTTTGTCTAACTTTGCTAAGGTTGTGGTTGCTACATTTATCTTTCGAAATACATTTATCCATTATCAAATATTTATAAAAAATTTAATCTCTCAAAATTCCTCTAAGAATTTTACATGTATATTTTGTAAATATAATTTGTATAATAGTTGTAAATTATTTTATTTTGTTTTGAAGCTGGGGTTTTTAGGGTTTTAAATTATTTTGAAAATTTTTATATAAATTGGGGTTTTGGGCTATTGTGAATTCATTTGTGTAGGTGAGATAAAGGAAAAAAAACTGGATTAGAGTAAGATCTAGGCCCTTGAGGGTAATATCTAGCCTCTAAAATATTTGCAAGTCCAACTATGAAGAATTTGCAGAAAAAATTGAAGATTTGAAGAAAAATAATTTTGGAGCAAGGGTTTCAATTTTTTTTGAGGCCCTAGGGCCTGAAATCCTCATCCAAGCCTTGAGTCAGCCCTTTTTCCCCCTCCGTAAGCATTTTAAATGTTAACGTAAGCACTTTAGTGCCTCCAGAGCCTAGCCGCAGGCTCTTAGAGGCCTCAAACTCCTCATTAGGGGAATTTTGAGGTCTAAAATGGGCCTCCTAAGGAAATTATAAAATAATAGTGGAAAAAATCTAATAATATTTGATAACATCATCAAATTTTAGAGGGAAAAATGAAAAAACTACTTTTTCAATTCATATTTTCAACTTATCTCCCAAAGTATTTACTCAAATTTCGAGCGGGAGTACTTGTTGGATGCAGAATTTAATTCCCCATCGAAGGAGTACCCATGTTGCATACTTTCGATGGGTCCTACTACACGAAAAATGAGAAATACATAAAAAAACGTGATTACAATCACATTTTTTATGTATTTCTCATTTTTCGTGTAGAAGAGTTCATCAAAAGTATGCAACATGGGTACTCCTTGGATGAGGAATTAAATTCTGCATCCAACGAGTACTCCCGCTTGAAATTTGAGTAAAAATTTTGGGAGATAAGTTTAAAATACGAGTTGAAAAAGTAGTTTTATTATTTTATTATTTTTTAATATTTTTACTTTTTTACTCCAAAAAAGGTGAATCATCCATTATGGATGACATCATCATCTTGAATCCTATTGGTTGTTATAAAGTTTATTTTTGTTGTACATTTTTCTTATGAGGCCCATTTTAGACCTCAAAATTCCCCTAATGCTTTCTGTCCCTGCGTGAGGGTTTTAAGGCCATTTTTGGCCTGACCATGATTCCAGAAGGCCTTGAACTTCCCTCCTTGGCTTGGAAGGCAACCATTAGGGCTTGGTGTGGGATTTTCAACCTCTTTTTCCCCATCGAGCTCCTCATTTTAACTTTCTATTGCTTCATCATCCCTTTCACTCTCTTTTTCGGCCTCCTTCCCCCCCTGCACCAAAATCTTTGACGCTTTTCCCTAGCCGCTAGGCCTTCCAGGCCTCTTCAGGCCAAATTCTAGCCCTATTAGGCTTAGCGTGAGCCTCTTTTGGCCTCATTTTCTCCTCTCCCTATATCTGAAATTTTCCTAACTGAATATTGGTGGGTTTTGTAGGGAGAAATTAGCTCAAGTTTGGTGTTTTCAAGTGTCAAGTTCATTGGAAAAATTATGGCAACTTGGGAAAGTTATCTACAAGGCCTTGGGCCAAAGGTTTGATCTCTAAATCCTCAATTTTACTCACTATTTGCTACAACTCTCTAAATAATTTATAACAGTAACAAAACTCATACTTAGGTTCCCTAAAAATCACATCTAAATGATCCAAATACCCTAAGAAATTCATGGTAAAATTCAACTAGTGTTTTGACAAGTTGGATATTGATTGTTGAGCATAGATATACTTGTTTAGTGACTGAAATATCTTTGCATAACTAGTGGATCAGATCTTAACATTACATCTAAGAGGGCTTAATAATCCAAATTTTATAATGGTAAACTTGTTCTAGCATTTGGAAATTCTTGGGCACAATATGGCACACACCTTCACATTGAAAGCTCACTATTTGCATATCTTTATGTTTGCTGTTATGAGTGTTTCCAAATCAGATGTAATAGTGAATAACAAATCATAAAAAGGTTAGCTATCTTTCATAATCACTTGGAAATTAACTTAATGTTTCATTGATAATGTAATATCTTAAAATGGGAAGGACATGAATATAGAACATATGCATAATTCCAAATAAGAATAAAACATATAAAACTGGAAAAATGTCGGAATACATCAGAACATCATACATATTTGCAGAAATAGCTAAGCCATATCATTATGTATCAACAATAATGTAGTACACAGTGCTCCAAAAGGAATGCACTCAAGCCACAAGATGGCTAAAATGCACTAATGAAGCTTAGCACTGGAAAGTATAAACTGTTGCTGCTTGAAACTACTGCCCCTGGAAGAGGATTATGTGTGGGAGCCTACTGGAGTTCTCAGAAAGATCCAATATTTTAACCACGGGTTCTACTAAAAAAACCCAAAAAAATCCAGAAATGGTTTGGCCAGATTTTGAGTTTGGAATTTCGACCCTTTTTGGGTTGCACAGTGCACCCTTGCTGGCTGAGTTACGCACTCCCTAGAGACAAATGCTGATATGAGGCTGAAAGAATGATCTATCAGATGCAATAGCACTCACTCAACTCACTAATTGAAGGGTTGGTCCCTTCTCCCGATTCCCAAGCTCAAAACTTGAGATCTAGCTCCTCCACTGAATGTGCAGTTACTACATGCACAACTGCTCAGTAACACTGCGTTGTCTAGGAGGGCTGATGATGTAGCCTACTGATAGATAATACAATGTTGATCCCAGGTTGTTGAAGTGATCCCCGAAGTGAAGGGACTAATCACTCACAAGATTCCAAGCTGAGTTGCTTGGAACTTCCTCTTCTCCTCAAACACTTACTGCAAATTTATGCAATTCCTGCAGGAAATGTTGTTGCATAGGAGAATTAGATGGTTGGCTTGATGCCGGATATGACAATGAAACTCCTAGAAGACTGCAATGGATCCACAGTATGAAGGGTTGATCCCTCCACAGGTTTCTCAACCAAAGTACTGAGAACAACCTTCCAACTCTCAAACCCAAGTTTAGGAATGCGTAATTCCTGTAGCGGGAAGTGCAGATGAGAGTGGCTGAAAGTGGCACTGATTGTCGGATGATGAATTCTTCCCAAGAAAAACTTACCAGAGTAGGCACTCGAAGTCCCCCGTGGGTAAGGGTGGGATTCCCGCTCAGGAACACTCGATGCTAAACAGCACAACAGACTTAGCTAAATAGTTGAAGCGTGCAAAGAAATGTCTTACAACACTCAATAATAAAAATTCAGACTCCCCTTCCTTTGCTGCCCTCATCTTCCTTTTATGGTTCTGAGCCTTCCTTAGCCTTGGCCCACCTCATAACTGCGGTGCACATGTGGTCACTAGCCTCCATAAAGATTGCGCTGTCCTCCACTATCTCCATCATCTCTGCAATTACCCCTCCACTATCTCCATCATCTTGCATTTATTCCTCCATTATCTCCATCATGTGTGCATTTAAGGCACCACTTCCTCCATCACATCATCATTATTTCTCCATGACCTCCACTCTTCCTGCATCAATAATCTGCTCCACTACTCTATAATCCTGCTCTACTATCTAACTAACCCACATTCACACAACAGAAGTGGATTTTATTCATCTATTGGGTTTATGGGTACCTCCACACTTTTATTTACTTAACTAAATAAGAAAAGTAAGAACTCTAATATTCCAATTAGTTGATGGCAAATTTGGAATATGACAATCCTCCCAGCCAAAATGTTGTTTGTCCTCAAGCCACTGCAAAAGTGGATGTTGCAGAAATCCATCTCCCTCCCAAGTGGCATCCTCATATGGAAGGTTTCCCCATCTGCTCCAATGTGTTATGAATGCCCAGCTCCATAGCTGCCTCTCTAGAATGTCTAGAATGGCCTCCAGTTGTGTAGCTAGATGCCTCTCCTCATCAATGAGTCCCCAAGTGGCAACCATCTGTTGTCCAAGAGCCTCTTCTCTGCATGAGATATGTGAAGTGTAGTAGTTCCTTCCCCAAGTGGAAATTCCCAACTCATAAACTATCTCTCCAGCCCATGCTACATGGAGTAGGTTGTGTCTCTCAATGCTCCAATCCTTGGCCCTGGTGGCCTTGCTAGCTCTAAGCATCATCTCAACACTGTGCAAAGTAGGAAATAGAGACATATGGATTGACATGTGAAATGTCAAACCATACTCTCCCAATAGAAGCCACCGCCGCAATGCCTCTTGCTACCACACCACCTCACAATCATACCAAGTATGGTGGCCATACTCTCCTAACAGAAGCCAACGCAACAAGGCTTCTTGTTGCCATCCCACATCATCATTATGCAAGGTATGGGAGAGTGTCAATCCATATTCTCCCAAGAGCAACGAGCGCAACAATGACTCTTGTTGCCACCTCACATCATCATAATGCAAAGCATGAAGCAATGATATACTAATTGACATGTAGAATGTCACACCAGACTTTCCCAATAGAAACCAACATAGCCAGGCTTCCTGCTGCCACATCATATGAGTATCATGCAAAGTCCCAAACAATAACATACCCATTGACATGTGATATGTCATGTGATCGCCAAACTCTCTCCAAAGTAATCAGATGAACCATGCCTCCAGCTGCTGCATCTCATCACTACTGTGCAAGGTGGGAAACAGTGATATACCAATGGACATATAAAATGCAATGTCTTGGCCATACTCTCCCAAGAGTAGCCAGCGCAGCCATGCCTCCTGTTGCTACATCACCTCAGTACTGTGCAAGGCATGGAACATACCAATCTGAAATGTTGGGTGGTAACCATACTCACACAAGAGCATCCAGCGCAGCCATGCTTCTTGCTACCCTATGTCATAGATTTGCAAGTAGCTTTTCAGCCACTTGCTCATCATCTCCATCCATCCATCTAACTGTGGGTGATGACTCATATCATGCACCAACTCGGTATCCACCCAATGGAGAAGCTCCCGCCAAAAACTGCTCATACAATACTTGTCCCCATCACTATCTATGGCCTTGGGAAGACCATGAAGCATGAAGACATCCCAGAAAGACAATCCGGTCACGGATGAAGAGATGTACTGTGTGAAACTGTCGAAGCAATGTGCATACCTCAACATCGGATCAATGTCGACAATATCATCCTCCACAATCTGATGACAATATTTGCACTCCATGATATGTCGAAGTGCATCCTCCTTGAGGTTTCTCTATGAGAACCTCTCTCTGACGGCCCGATAGAACCTATAAGGTTCTGAATATGCTGCATGCAGAAACTTCTCTTTGAGCTGTGAGGTGCTCATCAAGAAGGCTATGTCCTGATAATGGAAGATGTTATCCATTACATGGTGTCTACCATCTACCATCTGCCCATCCAATGCTTCATAAGTGAAGTGGTCATCAGAATTCTCAAGTAATAACTGGGTGCCCAAATCATCACTGCTCCTCAGTGGCAACACTGATGATCTCCATGATAGTGCATCTGCTATCACATGACCCTCTCCATACACAATGTTGAACTCATAGTCCTGCATTGTACTGATCCACTGTTGCTGCCTCTTCTGTAGCTGCCACTCCTCCTCAAAAAGATGTCAAAGACTATGGTGGTTGGTATTTCTTGAAATCTACGGCCAATAAAAAACTGCCGGAATTTGGCCAATGCATGCATAATGGCCAATATATCTTTGTCATAAATAAAATACAAGAACTCATGTGACAGTAAATTTTGGTTCTCAAAAGCTATTGTATAGCTTCCTTGCATTAGGGCTGTGCTAATCCCATATTTAGAAACTCCACAATCCAACAAAAAGTGTTGTGTGCAGCTCAAAAATGTTGAACCAGTCAAGGGTCCTCTTCACAATGATAGTCTACTGCTCCAAATGAACAATGTGCTCTAACCCTTGGTCATGCAAGTGCCCTGATGGAATGACCCCACAAATATCAATCTGATGTGCTAAAATAATATGGGGTGGAAATGTTTGCATACCTTGGTGTTGGCATGTGTTGTCCTTGATGGCAACCTACTTGATGAAATGAGATTGTTGGCTATATGATGCAATGTGTTGTCCTTGATGGCAGCCTACTTGATAAAGTTGATGACAACCTACTTGATGAAGTTGTCCTTGATGGAAACCTACTGGATGAGTTAAGGGGTAGATTGTTGGCAATGTGATACAATGTGTTGACTTTGATGGAACCTGCCTGATGAAGTTGTCCTTGATGAAAACTGACTTGAATGAGTTGTTAATGATGTAAATCTGATGTATCTACAGATCAGTTCAGAAGTAGCTCAGAAAGTGCCAGAATAATGTTGAACAAGGTATGTCACAAGGCATACGCGGGTTTGTTAAGGATAAGTCGCGTATGTACGCGGAAATGTACGTGACAAGTAGCGTATGCCCATTTGCGCTCTAAATTTAGAATACCAAGGGGTGTTACCATGGTATTGACCCATTGTATTCAGCGCTGGAATATCTATTTGATCCCGTCTAGGAATACCATTAGTATTTGAGTGGTTTTGACTCATGGTATTGACAAAGGCTAAATCTATTTAAGGAGAAGAAGATCATAGTGCAAGGGGTGCATGAGTAAGGGTTGTGAATGAATAAATCTCTCTAAGGAATATCTGCATGGATGAACTCTATTCTTGATTGATAGATCTGAATCTATGATGCACCTATGAATACAATGATGGATGAAGAAAATGATGAAGAAGAATCTCTAGATCTGAAATGACTTTGTATTTTCTAGATCTGCTTATGGAATATTTAGATCTGTGATCTGGCGAATCTCTGCTGAAGAAGAGGATGAGATCTGAATTGCTTATCTCATCTGAAGAGCTGCACAGTCCTGAAATGTCTGAAGACCTATACACAGGTTCTCTTCATTAAAAGCGCGTGTATATGCGGGTTTTCTTAAGGAAAAGCGCGTATGGGCAGTTAGGGTTTTTTGAAGAATGCATAGAAGTATATGCGGGTTTGTGTGCATGAAAGTGCGTACATACGCAGGTTCAGTGAAGTAAAAGTGCATATGGAATCTAGGGTTTGCTGAAGTAAGTGGAATGAAATGTCTGATCTGTTTTTCTGTTTTACTGTTATGTATTCATACAGAACTGGGTTGTTTGAATGATGAATATGCTGCTGATTATGTTAATTGAAGATCAAGTCGTTGGTTGATTGGTTGATGATTCAATGAATGAATTGATGGGATTATAAGTTTCAGTTTGATGAATGTTGAGCTTAAATGTGTGGAGTGGGTCCAGTCTGAAAATATGATGAAAAGTGGCCTACAAGTTGTGTTGTATGGAAGCTGTTGGATCCAGTATGAAAATTGATGAAACGTGGTCCATGGTGGTGATGAGGGTCGAAGCCTTCAGTGAGGGGGTTGTAGCTCCCTTCCAGTGGTAGCTGGTAAATGAGAGCAGGGGGTAGTAGCTCCCTTCCAGGAGAGGCTGGTAAACGAGAGCAGGGGGTTGTAGCTCCATTACAGGAGAGGCTGGTAAACGAGAGTAGGGGGTTGTAGCTCCCTTCCAGGAGAGGCTGGTAAACGAGAGAAGGTTGTAGCCTTTTGCAGGTGGGTGCCTGCATACTGGTATGAGTCTGCGCCAGTACATGGTTGTAAGAAGTTTTCTTTATAATAACTATTGAAGACAGATACGACGACAACAGTGGTTTTCTCCCGAATTGGGTTTCCACCTTAAATCCTGGTGTTCATGTGTGTTTCTTATGTGTGATGATTTATTCTGTTCTTACTGCACATGTTTACTGCTTACTAAACATCTAATGAATGAATGATGCAATGATCTAAGTAAATTATTATCTGCATAATGAGATCTCTGGTAATACGCATGTTTCATTAAGGATATCCACGTGTATACGCGACTTGGGTTTAGTAAAGTAGCGTATGGGTTTTAGAGAAAGAAAAAGTAAAAAGTTTTTCAGTTTGCACTAAATACTGATTCACCCCCCCCTCTCAATATTTTTCCCAACACTTGGATCAACTGATGTTTGGGAACATCTTGTAAAGCTACAAGAGTTCCTCCAACCGGTGAAATTGCTTCTCCAACTGCTGGTGATGGTGATGGCTGCTCCTCTACTGCTGCACCAGCTCTGGTATCTGCTTCCTCTTCCTCATGCACCTCCTGAACCATGCCTTGAACTCTCAATGTCGAAGTCTTGGGAACATCTTGCCAAAATTCAAGTGCTTCTCCCACTGATGCAAGTACCTCTACTGCAGCTGGTGGTGGTGGTAGTTGTTCTTCACCTGGAGTATCAACGCCGACATGTTAATTTTTATCCTCATGTACTTCCTCACCAATATTGGAAAATGTCTCAATGGAAAGTGCCTTCGGTTTTCTTCTGTCAAACCTCTTGACCAACTTTTGAGTGAACTCTGCATACACAGTCACTCTTGCATGTTTCAATCTGTCGAACCTTCAATCATTTGCTTCACCATTAAGGTGCAGCACTGCAATCTAAATAGCCTCTTCTTATACTACTGGGTGCAGCTGGAAGAAATCATCTAACCTCTCCATCCAAGCATTTGCTGTGATTTTGGATGGCCCATTGCTGTAGGTAGAAAGAATCTATTCTGCATATGCCCTCTTCTTCTATTGCTGCTGCGGGGTCTCTGGTTCTCTTTAATCTGGAAAAACTACTAGAAAGTCAGATTCTCTTTGAATTCTCTAGATTGAGATTTGTACTTTACCAGATAATCACTCATAGTCTCATGCTCCAAATATCCTCCATCTCCATGCCATTCATTTCCTTCTGCGAGGAAAGTGGGCATAATAGGGCATTGTGGAACTTTTTGCATCGTCGGTTGCTTATATCGCTGATAGGAAGTGCTCAAACATTCTCCATTCTGAAACCCCCTTGAGGTTTCCTTTTTATTTTCCCTTCTCATTTTTGTGATCTCCATGGAGAGTTCCTCCATAGATATGAAGATAAGTGTGGAAAAACTCAATCCTTTTGCCATTGAAGATATTTTTTTTTTTTTTTTTCTGCTTCTTCTTCTTATTCCTATGATGTCATGAAGTGCCCACAAGCTGAGCGAAAGATCATGCTATGATACCAATGTAATATCCAAAAATGGGAAAGACAAGAATATAGAACATATGCACAATTCCAAATAAAAATAAAACATATTAAACTCGAAAAATGCCAGAATACATCATAACATCATACATATGAGCAGAAAAAATTGAACCATATCATTATGTATCAACAATAATGTACGTACACAGTGCTTCAAAGGGAATGCATTCAAGCCACAAGATGGCTGAAATACACCAATGAAACTTAGCACTAGAAAGTATAAACTACTGCCCCTAGGAAGAAGATATATGTACGAGAGGCTACCGGAGTGCTCAAAAAAATCTAGGATTTTAACCACAGATTCTACTAGAAAAACTCAGAAAAACCGATAAATGGTTTGGCTAGATTTTGAGTTTGGAATTTCGGCCCTTTTTGGGTTGCACACTACACCCCTGCTTGATGAGTTACACACTTCCTAGAGACAACTGCTGATATGGGGCTGAAATAATTACCTATCAGCTACAATAACACCCACCCACCTCACTAACTGAAGGATTGGTCCCTTCTCCTGATTCCGAAGCTCAAAGCTTGAGATCTATCTTCTCCACTAAATATGCAACTGCTGGGAAATACTGGGCTGTCTAGGAGGGCCGATGATGTAGCTTGCTAATAGATAATAAAATTCTTATCCCAGGCTATTGAAGTGATCCCCAGAGTGAAGGATTAATCCCTCATAGGATTCCAAGCTGAGTTGCTTGGAACTTCCTCTTCTCCTCAAACCCACGCTGCATAATTACATAATTTCTACAGGAAATGTTGCTACATAGGAGAGTTAGATGGATGGCCTGATGCTAGATATGACAATTAAAATCTTGGAAGAATGCAATGAATCCACAATGTGAAGGGTTGATCCCTCCACAGGTTTCTCAGCTGAAGTACTAAGAACAACCTCCCAACTTTGAAACCCAAGTTCAGGAATGTGTAATTCCTATAGCTGGAAGTGCAGATGGGAGTGGCTGAATGCGGCACTGATTGTCAGAATATGAATGCTACCAAAGAAAAACTTCCCAGAGTAGGCACTCGAAGTCTCCTGTGGATAAGGGTGGGATTCCCGCTTGGGAACACCCAGTGCTAAACAACATAACAAACTTAAATAAGTAGCTGAAGCATGCAAAGAAATGTCTTACGACACTCAACAATAAAAATCCAAACTCCCCTCCTTTGCTGCCCTCATCTTCCTTTTATGGTTGTGAGCCTTCCCTAGCCTTGGCCCACCTCATAACTGCATTGCACATGTGGCCACTAGCCTCCATAAATATTACGCTTTCCTCCATGATCTCCATCACTGCTGCAATTACTCTTCACTTCCTCCATCATGTGTGCATTTAATGCACCACTTCCTCCATCATCTCTGCAATTGCTTCTCCACTATCTCCAGCCTCTTGTATTTATTCCTCCACTATCTCCACCATATTCCTCATTAATTCTCTATGACCTCCACTCTTTCTTCATTATTTTGTGGCTCCATTACTCCATAATGCTACTCCACTACTCAATTAACCCACATTCACACTATAGAAGTCGATTTTATTCATCTACTGGTCCCTCCAACCTTTTATTTACTTAACTAAATAAGAAAGGTAAGAACTCTAATATTACAATTAGCTGATGGAAAATTTGAAATATTACAGATCATATTGGGTCCTTACATGATTGTCATTCCTTGATCTTGAGTAATTTTCTTGCTGTTGTCCTAACAATTTAATAATTTCTCATTTAAGTGTGATTGGGATATAAGTAACATAAGATTCCTCCTTGATCATGATCTATAGATAAAAAATGTTTCATGGTTTTATAGCAAATTAGTTTCTAATAATTTCAAGTGGACTAACACGTTTGTTGATGTGAGTTTAAAACTTCATAACTTCATATCTAATAATAACTCTCACAAAAGCACTTTTCAACTACTTGGTGTTAGATGATTCAAGTTTCTTTTATCTAGTTATCTTTCTTGGTTGGCATTAAGAATTATCAATGGAATATATTAAGTAATTGTGATTGGCATCATTGTGTTGAGCATAGTTAAGAGATTGTTTCATAATCTTGAGAAGCTTGGATAATTTTATTGTTTAGTATCTTGAGTTTCACTGGTCATCATTCTAAGTAAACATCTCTTATTATTGATAATTGGCATATCTCAAATTTTCTAAAGGAATTATCAGATTCATCATTTATTAAGCATCTTGTGGATTTATCTATTATTTGGCACATTCTTGGGTTATACAATTGTTTCATAATTCATCATTAAGTACTCTCAGTATAAGAATCTAATCTTAATTTAAATACTTGAACATAAAAAATCTTAACCTAAGAAGTCACTCATCCATCTTGGATATCATTCCAAGTTTAGTTGCATTAATAACTAACCTCCAAGCATAAGCTTGGTTGATAGACTTTTAGGGCCACCCTTTCTCACCTAGCTTGAGGGATTCAACACATTTATAGTGGTTAACACGATGACCTTGCAGTCGTAAGAGCCAAAATATTTGTAGCTCCGAAGGCATCGAGTGGTTGGAACACAGGGGGATGTATCGTTAATCAAGCCTCTTCTTTCTTCCTGTCGAATTCCATCCCATAACCTACTCTAAAGACTGGTTCCAAAAAAGTTAAGAGGAAGGTTATAATTAGACTAGGGATATAAATAAAAGTAGCCAAGATTCTTGCATCACACCTAGGTATTAGTATTTGCATAACATATAGGTTAGTGGATCATTTAAGCAGCGGTTGTCTACCCGGTTACTTGGTCTTCAATTAATAATATGCGACTCCATAAGGCATTGGTCTCATATTTGAATTTAATCTAATGTTTGAGTCTTACTAAATTTAACCAAGTTGCTAAGCCACTCAATCATGTCTCCCAAGCTTGTTGGTTTCCAAATTTCTTTTCTCTTTCAAATTTCCATAGGGACTACCTCCCATAGCCTACTGTTGGGAGACATCTAGAACAGAGAGGTCGGGGATAAGAGTGACAACCCTCGACCTAAGTCGTTGTCACAGTCCCTGTACAATTTGAGTGACAACACTCACAAAGGGAGATTTAACACCAAATATTTGAGTTTAAATTTGAGATTTGTAAGGTTATTTTCTCTCTAGGTCGAGAGCATATCAAATACATTTGTTGCAATCATATATCACTTGAGACAATTGTGGTTTGGTGGTTTGATTCATTTTTATTGGGGAAGTTTCATTGAAATTCACTTCATATCCTTATAAATTTCCTCATTCACTTTCTTTGTGACTTGAGGATCGACCTCCTTGTTGCTGTAAGAATATATTAGTTATAATCCTCTTCAAGTTTGTAGAGCCCTTATCACTATCAAAGGGTCACTATATTTGTAATATATAATGATAAAAGCATATTTTCTTATAAGGATCTTGGTATTTTCATCCCATGGTATCCCACCTCCAATTACAAGGATGCCTTTTCTTGCTATTTTTTTAGTTTAGATCTAACATACATTACTCATTTTTTTGCATATAAAAATTTCTACTTAATTTTTATTATACTTGGTCTAATTTCATTTCATATCTCTTGTCTTGATCTAGGCAGTAATTTCTCAAAATCTCTGTTAGCAATCTCATTTTCCAACTAATAATTGTAAGTCTCTCTGTATTTCTCTACTTGTTTAACCACATAATAAGGAAAATCTTGAAGAACATTATTAATCTAAGGAACTTGAGACATTTCTCTAATTTCATTTCTAATTGCTTCATTAAATCACATTTGATTTGCTTCGCTGGTCTTTATTGCAAGCTAAATAACTTGTGCTTTAAATGATATTGCATGTATCTTGGTTTTTGATATTGAAGCATATTTTATTAATTGAAATAATTGCATTTCTCACCTTTCATTTAGGGTCTAGCTTGCATTCATCTATCCAACTTTATCTAACTTGGAATATTGTTATTTTGTGAGCACTCTATCTTTACTTGCATTACTATATTACTGCTCTTGTATTGTCATTTGATTTCCTTGCTCATTTTCCATTGATACTGTCATATTTATTTGAGCATCTCTTTAAAAGAAAAGTACAAGTTTATTTCATTCTTGCAAGTTATATTTTGTGCTCATATTTTAAAATTATGCCATTTATTGTACTAATACTTGTCTTGAAACATTATTTATCTTGTGACTTGAAATATTATTATATTTTTCAAGTGTTGAATCTCTATTGAGCGTTGTTATAAGGCACCGATTTATCATTTTTTATCTAGTCATTGTATTACTAATCTTATTGAGTTTGTCTCTTAAATATTTACATTTCTCATTTGGTAATAAAACTTTCTAAATAATTTTAAAATCAAGTTTCTTAGAGAAATATTTGCATTTCCCTTAGCCTTCTAGACTTGTTTTTGCAACAAGTTTTCCATTTCTAACTATCCTTAGGGACTACTCCCCTTAGCTTATCTAGGAGAGAGCTTAAATGGAGTGAGTAGGGATTAGGTGATAGCCCCTACTCTGAGGGATGTGCCTCAAAGATTATATCTTGCGAGGTTATAAAATTTTCCCGCACTTAGGTGTACATCTTGGGCGACGAATTTTTTTTGCCACTGTTGACGGGGATAAATTTAATTTGACTCTGTTTCTTCATTAAATTTCAATTCTTAGCATATTGGGTCTTTAGACTTAGGTCCCTATTCTAGTTGTGACTCCACTTGTTTCATTTTCTGTAAGGATCTATACTAGAAGGAATACAAACCTTTTTTATAATCCTACTCCAAAACCTGAAAGGGATCTTAGAGTTTGATTACACAAGCTTCTTTCTTGTAGACTCCTTGATAACCTTGGACAAGAAGCTCTCCCTGTTATCCATTTTCTTTTTCTTGACCCAGTTGAACAAGACATCATGGACTTATTCACCCCTTGTAACTTGGCCAACATTCATGGACTTATCCACATGATCTTTTTGATAATGACCTTGACAAGTTGCCCTCTTTTCAAGGCAATAATGCAGTTAGTGTTAAATATTATCTCAAAGCTTTTATCTCTTGGTTGGGAAAATATGCAAGAGGTCCTGACTATAATCATGAAGATGTGAAGATGAGCATCTTTGTCCTTTCTTTGGAAGAATATGCTTTGGATTTATTTACAGAAAAGCAAGATAATCCATTTGATTCATGGAAATATATTATTACTATCTTTAAGGATAAGTATGGAGATAAAAAAGAATAAATTAACTTAGAGCTATCAACACCATAAAGTAGAATGAAAATGAGACTGGAAGTATTTAATAAAAGGTTTAATGGAATTGTTAGAGATTTACCTCAAGATTATAAACCTACTGATAAGGCTCTTTCAGAGTATTATCTTGATGCATTTAACAAGGATACTTCTTATGATATGAGGCGTGTTAAACCTAAGGATTATAGGTATTCCCAGAATTTGGTTGAAGAAATGGAACAATGTAGGATTGCATCTGGAAAATTTGAGATTCGAGGTTTTGATAGGGGTCCAAGTAAATCTCGTGAATCTAAAGGAAAATAAATTAAAGAGGTTGATCATGATCCTATTCAATAATTGACGCAATTGATTAAGAACATGGAAATTAATCAAGAAGGGATGATGTTAAATCATGCTAAAGAAATCAGTGCCATTCAAGCTAGATTGGTTCAAATGGGAAGAATGAAAAAACAAAATATACAACCTAGGAATAATTGAAATAATAATTCTGAGCAAAAGAGGGGCCCATCGAATGAGAAAAGACCAGTAAATCCACTTGAGTCATCTCATCTTGTGGAAGAATCTCCTCCTTATTGTAGAGCTTGTGATGCCCTTCATGATGAGGCTACTTGTCCCAATGTAAAGAGAATTATGCATAGTGGAATGGTCCAGACAAGTAATCAAATTAATATTGTTGTTGATTAGCATCACTTATCCATGGAAGATTAGATAGAATTTGTTGACAACATTCATGATGTAAAAAATCTTCAATATTTTTATAGTGTTAATACTTATAATGGCGAGAAGGATATGATTTCTGAACTATTTGGTGAAAAAAATTATCTAGAACAAGTCTTGGAGATTGCTCGAGATAAAGGATTGACTTATCATCGAAGAAATAATGAGCAACGTGAAAATCAAATTACTCCCAGAGTTCCTAACCCTGAGTTGAATTCTAACTATGTATTAAATATTTATCTGTGAGCTTGGATTAATAATTCTTAGATCTTAGCTCCTATCATAGAGATAATAAATATTCCATTTCAAAAGGCTAAGTTATTGAAGGCTATTGATGATCATCGTGGTGATTTTTCTCGTGAAAAGGCTCCCGAAGTTGGTTATCGAGGTGCTCTTATGTATTTGGAAAGTATGTATCTAGATAATAAAGATCATCAACCACTATATATTACTTTACTTGTTAATGTTTTTTGATTATATAACTGCATGTTGGATTTTGCTGCATCAGTCTATGTCATGACCAAAAGGGTCATGGAACAACTTAACTTAAGGATTTCAAGACCTTATCACAACATTTGTGCCATGGATTTTAAGAAAATTGAAGTGCATGGTTTAATTAAGAATTTACAAGTGCATATGTATGTTATATCCTGATATAATGATTTCCATGGACATTGTTGTGATTGATGTGCATGATGCTTGGGGTATTCGAGAAAGCGAGCTTCTGATCTAGGAGGGAGTATTCAAATGAATTGGATTTAAGCTAGTATTACTTCTTCTAGAGGCAGTGGTTTTGTAAGGCTTGATAGGGAGTCTGAAAGAATATTTCGTGTGGAAGACCCTAATAGGCCTCATAATGAGATTATAATAGAACAACCTAGCCTTGGAAATCTATTTTGTCTAACTCCATAGTTCCCTTGGATGAAAATTTTGTTGATTTAAAGAATCAAGTATGGCATATGAATTTTGATGGTGCATATTATAGGCATGGCAAAGGTGTTGGCATTGTGTTAAAGTCTCCCCTTGGTCATATTTTCAAAATTTCCTATAGATTGGAATTTGAAGCTACCAAAAATGTAGCTGTGTATGAAAAGGATTTAAAGATTAAATTTCTTAGAATCAAGTGAGATTCAAATTTGGTCATTATGCAAATAAAAATTAATTTTATTGTAAGAATACTAGACTCAAGAGATATCGAAATGTGGTTTGGGACAATATGGAAATTTTTGACGCTCTTGATCTTGACGTTGTCCCTAGAGAAAATAGAAACCATTCCGATTAGCTTATAGTTGCAACATCTACTTTGCAATTATTTGATGAGTTAGTAAATTATCAAGTCAAGATGGAAGCTATTTTTAGGCCTTTGATTCTTGATAATTTTGAGCATTGAAAAGTGTTTAACGATGATAGTCAATTAGTTTTCTTATTGAATAACTTAGAAGAATTTGAAGGTTTACACATTTATTATAAGGAGGAAGGTTGTAATTGTATTAATGATGATGTGATGAATCCTATCCTTAAGGGTCAGAAATCATTAAAGAGAATTTTTGATAGGAATGATTCCAAAAATAAAAGAGAGGAGAAGAACATTGATCCTAGGAATATATTTAAGTAAACATTGGCACCTCTAGGGATCCAAAAATTGTCAAAAATGGTAAGGGTACCACTGAGGAAGAAAGGAAGAAGGTAAATGATTTACTTCATGAATATATATATGTTTTAGCATTTTATTATGATGATTTGAAAGGTTATATGGAATATGTCATGGAACACACTATCCCTTTAAAAGATGAAAATTCTAAACCCTTTCATCAAAAACTTAGGCAAACAAACCCTAAGTTATCCCCCTTAGTTTAGAAAGAAATTCAAAAAATGCTATCAACTGGAATTATTGCGCAGACTAGGCATTCATCATAGTGTTCTAATTTGGTGATTTTTAGGAAGAAAAATGGAACAATAAGACTTTGTGTATATTTTAGAAACCTTAATCTAGAATGTAAAAAGGATAATTACCCTTTCCCTAACATGGATACCATGTTGCAAAGAGTAACAGGTTCAGGAATGATGTCATTTCTAGATGGTTTCTTTGGTCATAATCAAGTCTGGGTAAATAAATAGGGTTATCATAAAACAACTTCACCACACCATGGGGAAAATTTGAATACATAAGAATGCCTTTTGGATTGACTAACACTAGAGAGAGTTTTCAATAGGCATTGGACTATTCCTTCAAATAATTAATTGGTAAAATCATTGAAATATATCAATATGATCTTATAGTATTTTCGAAGGATAGTATTAGTCATATTGATCATCTCAGGAAAGTTTTTAACATGTGTAAATAATTTGGAATTTATTTGAATCCCACTAAATATGAGTTTTGGAGTAACTGAAGGTAAATTTCTTGGTCACATCATTTCTAAGAATGGGACCAGGAATGATAATGCAAGATTTTAGACCACGTAGGACACTTATTTTCCTTATAACCTTAGGCCCCTTCAGTCCTTCCTTGGAAAGATAATTTTTCTTAGGATGTTCATTCAAAACTATGTAGAAATTTCTAAGCCTATTCAAAGAATTTTAAAGAAATATGCAAAGTTTATATGGAAAGATGATAATAAGAAAGATTTTAAGGAAATAAATGGTTCTATCGCTAAAGCTGCTATTTTAGCTAGCCCATATTATTCAAAGGAGTTCATGATTTTCTCTTTCGCCTTAGAGAATACTATAAGAGCTGTATTGCTTTAGAAGAATAAAGAGGGTCATCAGCACCCGATTACTTTTATGAGTAGAGAACTTCATAATTCTGAGTTAAATTATAGTACCATGGAAAATAAATTGTATGCCTTGGTCATGTCTCTTAAGCATTTTTGGACTGTGGGATATTCTAATGTTATATATTTTTCCTCGGATTCTGATATTAAAGATATATTAATGAAAATTGATTGCTTAGGGCAAGATTCAAGAGCATGATTTGGATATTAGACCCACTAAGCTTGTTAACAGTCAAGGATTGGCTCAAATGTTGACTAAGAGTAATGAGAAGGCTTTAGGCTTGATTTGTCAAAGTAATTCTTCAACTTCACCCGAGCTTCAAAGTTTAGGAGAAATTTAATGGTACAAAGACATTATTTATTATTTTGAAAATATTAAATGTCCGAACCATTTAGTTTCACATAAGAGAAGAGATATAAGGTTAAAAGAAACTAAGTATTGCATCATGAAGGATGACCTTGGATGGAGGAATCCCGAAGGAATAATAATTAGTTGTATTGACGAAGTTGAATAAAAAAGGCTTATCTATGAGTTTCATTCAGGATTTTGTGGTGGTCATTGCACTGTAAAGGCTAAAACCCATAAAATCCTTATATCTGGTTACTATTGGTATTGGTGTCTAGATTTCATTGAGAAATTCCATGAAAATTATTGTAATGGCTACTCATGGATCTTAACTTCTATTTATTATTTTACTAAATGGGTTGAGGCCATGCCTACTAAAAATTCCATTGAAAAGGTTGCTATGGACTTTATTGAAGATCAAATAATTACTTGATTTAGTGTCCTTGCTAAGATTCTTACCGATAATGCCAAGGATTTTATTTCTTTAGAGTTTTCATCATTTTTTTTTAAGTATGGCATTATCTTGTCTCTTTCATCTAACTACTATGCTTAAGGAAATGGTCTTGTAGAATCTAGTAACAAGAATCTTTTAACCATTATTAAAAGGATAGTAGGATACGATAAGCAGGCTTGGGATAGAAAAATCAAGTATACGTTGTGGGAAGATAGGATTACAAAGAAGAAATATACTAGTAAAAGTCCCTTTGAATTGGTTTATGCTTTGGATGTAACTTTGCAAATTTCCAACTTATCAACTCCTTCAACATTTCTCTACTGACAAAGATGTTGTTCAACATATAATTGATGAAAGTGTGGAATTGGATGAAACTCGTAGAGAAGCTTTTGATAATTTGTAAAAATCAATATAATGTTAATAAAATTTTTGATAAATCATCTCAGGCTAGACCTTTGCAGGTTGGAGACATGGTGCTACTTTGTGATTGTAGGAATGAGAAACCAATAACTCATGGAAAATTTGACAACTTGTCGCTAAGACCTTATATCATCAGAGGAATTGCTGGACCAAATTCATTTCATTTCAGAAAATTGGATGGTGAACCACTAGATTTACCTACGAATGTCCAATTGCTCAAGTTGTTCTACAAAGATGACATATGATGCCATAAGGTCATCTTTTGTATTGTATTTATAACCAAGTTTTATGTTTTAACTGTTTACTTTGCATAGATGATTAGTTAAAATTAGTCTCCATTGGATGACCATAAAAGGCCCAATGTGTTTTGTATAAGTTTAGTTGTAAAATTGAATAATAGACCAAGAGACCAGGAGGAATGTATGCATGTGAACTATTGTTTTGAATCATAATATAGTTTGATGCCATTATAAATCCTTTGTAAGTGTTATTTTTTGTTTTATTTTTTGAGCACTGATTTAGTTTAAATTTCTCCAGGATTCGCAAGGGCCCACCACCACCCGGACACAAGTACTTTCCTTTATTTAAGCTCTAGTATTTATAATTTGCATTGCGGATTGGTTTTTGAGTTATAAATCTAGGTTAAAAGTATGAACTATGTTATATGTTTGAAATTCTGTGTTGACATTCTGAGTTAAATGCATTTTCTTTGGAATAATAGAGTTATCGAGAAATTTATTTGAAATTTTTATTCTTTAACTCGAGAGATCCTTGTGTAAACGATCAAAGATAACCTGTCATTAATGCCCGAGGGTTAATAACTGTGCATTTGGAATGATAAATTATTGCTCTATTTCAAGTTAGATGTATTACCAAGTAATTGACGAAGTGATTCAATGCATAATAGGATTTAGTTGAATTTTCTCTGAATATTTGTTGGTCACGGTTAAGAACATGACTTGTGATTTCCTTTATACTGCCAATGCATGAGTGTGAGTGATGCGAGGCATGTTCAGTGGATCGAAATAGTCCTAGTTTGTAGTTTATTTTATCAAATAGATTTTTTTTAATTAGAGGTTCTTTTGTTTTCGAGAGTATCATTATATTTCTATAGAAGTAGGTCTGAAGATGATTTTTTTGTAAAAATTCTAGTTTAGTGTCAATCGACTAGATTTCCTTTTCACTTCCGTAACATTTTCGTTATGAGTTTCTTAAGTACAAAAAGAGAGTTTAGGTCTGAATAATTCATTTCGAATAGTCATCTCTATTAAGAATTTTTAGTTTGTTTCATATAAAATGGGATCATGTAATTAGGAGTTATTGCCCAAAAGTTGATTTATGTTGTGAGAAGTTACTTTCCAGAAGATTGATTAAAAGTTTTTTTTTCTTTTTTCTTTCAGAAATCAATTAAGTGTAGTTGGAAGTTAGTTTTAGTAAGTGAATAATTCATTGTTAAATATTATTTATAGTGAATGAATTTTGTGTTCATGTTTTAAATGAGTAGTGTCCTTTTTACCAACAGGAGTTAAAAGGGGCCTTTTTACAGTCAGTAGATAGTGTGCTCTTTTATAGAAGTATGAATTGAGTTATGGAATCATAAGTAGTAGAAAAATTTCTTTGGTTGATTACTTATTTATTTTTGATGAAGACATGTGTTCTTGAATTAAGTTAATTTATTTAAAGTTTCAGATAAAATAGAAGTTAGAATAAATAGAATACTCCACTTCAGTACTTTTGTGCTTATTTAAAAATTCTGTACTTAAATGTAAACCTGAATCGATACGTAATGTAACTCAGTGATTATAATCCTCGATCGATAATTCAATTTAAGGGGTTTGAAACAAAAATTAAAACACCTAACATTGTTGGCGTCGTTGCCAAGGAGTTACAAACGGTCGAGGTAACAAAACTATTTACATAATTACAAATATTTTTGCAGGACAGTCAGAGGGCGAGGAGTGTATGGTAAGACGTGAGTGAAGAGCCACACATCCACTTTGGTGGGGTTCCCCAAAGTCTGGTTGTCTTGAAAAATATGTGTAGAATTTTCTTTTCTTATGCGTAAGATTAAGACTAGGCCTAGAGATAGTAAAGGTAGACATATTTAAAAATAATTTCCTAAGATATTTAGTACCATCAAAACACCACCAACTAATCTAGATAATCATTACACAGGTATCATAAGTGAGGGAAAAGGTATCAACAAAAAAGTGGCATTGGTAGAATAAATCCCACTCTAAGAAGGGACCAAACAAAAAAAGTTATGCCTCAACAAGAACAAATTGTTTGGGGACCACAATAGAGATATCACTGGTGCTAGTTCCATAACTAGAATCAGTAGCAGGATGAAATCAAAAGGATTTGAGGCCTAACAATAGTAAGATAAATCCATTTTAATATTCATCCAGTCTCATTATCACGAAACCTACACCAGAACTTACGATAAACATGGCTAAAAGAGGAGGAGAAAATGGAAACAATGGGGAAGACCATGAAGAATATGGCACAAGACACACCTTATTTGGAGGGAACATTGAGGGACCAAGAGGATGTCTGAAATAAAATGAGGAAGATGTTGAAATTTTTTTTGGATTTCTTATCATGGACGTGGCCAAAAAGTTACCATGAAGAACATACCATTGGCATCTCTCCCACTCTTTCAAGTTATGTATTTCAAAGACCCAAATATGCTCTTATTTAAATTCTGTATTTTATGTAGAAGTTATAAATATTACAACGATGCACACAAACTCAAATTTTTCCTTGCCACCTTAAAAGACTTATCCCTTAGATGGTTTATGAGCCTAGGAGAGCCCACTATCTACTCTTGGGATGACATGAAATATTTCTTCCTTAAAAAGTATGAAGACTACTGTGAAAGTAGGGATGTAAATGACACTTTTAGGATGCGACAAATGGAGGATGAAAGCCTATAATGATATCTAGAGAGATTCCTTTACAACTACCATAAATCACGACGGGGTAACCTAGATGAAAGGACCATTATGATTGTTTTTTTGAAGGGATTAAGGGAAGAATGTATCGAGACACTCAATATCCTAAGTGTCAGTGACGTTTATAAGAAACCTTTTGTGGAAATATTTGAATAGTGTCAAGCCTACTCTAGAAATGAGGCCAAAGTAGGCAAAAGGCTTTGGAAAAACTCACTAGATTATGTGCCTAAAAATGCAAAATCTACATCAAACACTGTCACTAGGATCGAGCTAGGAAATATTATTGAAAAATTTGAAAAATATATTCTAAAAAATATTAGTGACCAATTAGACACCTTAAAAATAAAAAGGAAACAAGAAGAGGAAAAATATGTTATGGAAATATTTTGTCCTAAATGTAGGCGCAAACACATGGAAAGGGAATGCCCTATAAATATGGTTGAAGTACATGGAATATGTGCATTAGAACATGCCACTAAAAAATGCCCATGTATTCCCAATTTACAAGCCATTTATAAAGGAGGTATGGAGGATAATGACACATCTCAAGCAAACAAAATGCCTATATGGAGAGGAAAAAATTAAAACATCTATCGAGATCCTAATCCACAAGGTTTTTTTCAAAGCTAGGCATGAAATTTTCAACCATCATACCCTCCTTGGGCTACTCAACCACCACAAAACTCTCCTTGGAACCACGGATTGAGGGTAATTTTTTATGGGAATACATTTCAGCCTCAGAATCAACCATACAAGCAATATCAAGGCACCTCCAATATTCTCTATGCGAACACTACCCCTCCATTTCAACAAGGGTATAATCCAACTTATTATCAACAACCTTTGCTGCCCTCACCCCCATTACATCAACTTCTTCCCTCAAGCTCTAATTCACCTCCAAAACAGGCACATAAACCTTTCAATCCACTTCATCCTACCATGTGTCCTGCCCAACCCATTGCTAACCCCAATAATAAACCTCATCAACCTGTGAAAAATATGGACGTACAATATTTTCCTACATTTGTTATTACTGTTGTACCTGATTATGAAATTCAATTAAGATTAGGAAGAAAAATCAACAAAGAAAAGCCAGAAGTAATCATTAAAGAGGAGGATCCTCAAGCATAATTTGAGGATAAAATTCACCAACAAACAGAAAATAAAAAATATGAACATCAAACAGAAAATTAAAAGACGAAAAAAAAATACAAAATAAAAACTTGAAGAACCAAGGGAGCCTCCATATCCATAAAGATTGACTGTTGAGAAGGTAGAAAATCCCATGGAATATGATACTAAATCTGAATTAAGGAATGTTTGTATCAAAATACCCCTATTGCAAGCTATTAGATACATTCCCATTACAGCAAAATCATTAAATATCTCTACGTCAAGAAGCCAGGAAGGAAATCATAGAAAAATAAGAATGTTAAAATAATGAGACAAATGACAGAGATGATATCCTATTTTCCACATAAGTACAATGACCTTTGGAATCCTGTAGTTGCAATAGAAATAAATGGAACTCTCTTACAAAATACCCTTGTAGATTTATGAGCAACTATTAACGCTATGAAAAATGATACAATGGCATTATTGCAACTACAAGGAATTAGGCCTACATCTATAGTATTGGAATTGGAAGATAAATCCATTGTCAAAGCTATGGGGATCCTAGAAGACAATGTGGTAACAATATCCTCCTGGAAATATCTGATTGATTTCACGTAATTTCTCCAAAAAATTCTAAACCTGGACATCCAATAGTGTTGGGACAACTTTGATTGGCCACTGCTGATGCAGTCATTGGGTGTAGAAATGGAGAAATGATAATTTATAATGGATCACACAATCAAACTTTCACTATTTTTCCACCTACCCAAATGGATGTTGAGGTACCTCTCTGGTTAGAAATTTCTTATGGGGACAAAGACTGTATGTTTCCCTTACTAACTTTCAAACAATCACAGGGATTATAGGAACAATCAAAATATCATGTTTTACAACAATTTCTGTTTGGAATGATTTTCATTAATTATCCAATCTCTTTTAATGGTTGTCATCATTTTTTCAGCAATGATTTTCAAGAAACCTATCACCCAGCTATATTCACAACATTCACTATGGTACACTGGAAGGTAGCAATGAAGAAATCACCGAGCCTATTGAAATTGATGACAGGAAGACATTGTACATTGGAAATGATTTAAGTGAAGAATAGAAACATCAGGTATTGAACATGGTTCAAAAATAGTCAAGAACATTCGATCGGGATTACTTGGACATGAAAGGTATTCATCCAGAGACATGTATACGCCATATCTATACAAATGGTGAAATTAGACCTGTTAGGCAACCTCAAAGGTGTATGAACCCAACTTAGAAATATACAGTTAAAGATGAATTGTAGAAACTATTGAGTGAAAATTTCATATATCTTATTTCTGATAGTAAGTGGGTATCACTATTGGTGGTAGTTCGAAAGAAAAATGGGAAACGGTGAATTTGTGTAGACTATAGAGAGCTGGATAAGGCCACCTCGCGAGATTATTTTACTTTACCATTTATTTATCGGGTACTTGATACATTGTCTGGGAAAAAATATTTTTATTTTCTAGATGGGTATAGTGGCTATAACCAGTTTCAAATAGCCCCAGAGGATCAATAGAAGACCACCTTTACCTGCCCATGGGGTACCTATGCTTATCGTGTTCTTCCTTTTGGTTTATGTAATGCTCTAGCCACTTTTCAACGAGATGCGTTGGCTATCTTTTCTAATTTTATCCATGACTGTGTAGAAGTCTATATGGGTGAATGACTTCATAATATATGGGGATGATTTCGATCAAGCCTTGGAAAATTTGGAAAAAGTGTTGATCTATTGTCAGGAAGCTCAATTAGCCCTTAGTAGTATTAATGTAAGATGATGCAAACTAAAGGGATTATCTTGAGGCATCATGTATCGACATAAGGGATAAAATTAGAACCTGCAAAAATAGAGGTAATATCACATATTCAGATTCCCACAACACAGAAAGAGGTAAGAAGTTTCTTGGGACATGCTGGATACTATAGACGATTCATTGAAAATTTTACTAAAATTGCAGCAACAATGTTTAAATTTCTTTCTAAATATGTTTAATTTTTATGAGACACTAACTGTCAAAATTATTTTCAAGAACTAAAGGATAAATTAACGAATGCTCTAGCATTGAGAGGGCCTAATTGGTCTCTTCCATTTCACATTTTCACATATGCATATGACAACACCCTTGGAGCTGTGTTGGGGCAAAGGGAAGATCACTCTCCTTATGCCATATATTTCGTTAGCAAGAACCTCTCACTGGTTGAATTAAACTATACAGTTATTGAAAAGGAATTGTTAGCAGTTTTTCATGCTATTAGCAAGTTTAGACATTATATTACCGACTATGAGAATTTTTCCATACCGATCATTATACCATTAGATTTTTAATGAATAAACATATTACTAATGGGAGAATTAGTTGATGGATTATTTTAATTCAAGGATTTAACATCAATGTGTTTGACAAGCCTGGAAAAGAAAACTCAGATGCTAATTTCTTATCTAGAATGAACATTGCTTAAGAAAAATTTTCGGTACCAATTCCAGATGAATTTCCAGATGAGGACTTGTTTTCAATATCAAATATTACTCCCTGGTTTGCTGATATGTCTAATTTCCTGGTAACAGGAAAATTTTCACAAAATCTTTCTACCAGGGAGAAGCATAATATTGTTCAACGAAGTGAAAATTATTCCTAGATATATGGAGATTTATTTTGTACAGGACCTGATTTGATAATGAGAAGGTGTGTGTGGGAGGATGAGATGTTCGATGTACTGAAGGCTTTCCACGACAAGCCTTGTGGAGGGAATTTCACAGATAAAAGAACATCTTACAAAGTCCTACATGCAGGATATTATTGGCCCATGCTTTTCAAAGATATGATTTTTTTTTTTCGAGTTTTGATGCCTATCAGCGAATGGGGAGGCTAGTTCTTGCAGATGAGATGCCTCTCCAAACACATATAGCAATAGAACCTTTCAAAAAAAGGGCATTAGATTTTGTGGGACCCATTTCTGCCATGTCCACAAAGAGGAGATATATTTTGGTTTTCACTGATTATGTGAAGAAATGGGTGGAGGCCAAGAATTTGTATTATGATTATGAGAAAGTAGTAGTGGATTTCATTTTTGAAGACATATTCACCCGAGTTGGGGTGCCTAGGGAAATTGTTACTGACCAGGGCACACAATTCACATCCAAATTGGTGAAGGCCATCATTGAATAGTATCAGATCAAGCATCAAAATCTACCCCATACCACCCCCAAGCAAACGGGAAGGTGGAATCTACAAACAAAGTCTTAGAATCCATCCTCACTAAAACCATTTAACTTCACCATAGTGATTGGGCCGACAAGTTGCCCGAAGCATTATGGGAATATCATATAACCTGGAGGAATGTGATAGGGCACACTCCCTATGAATTGGTATATGGAAAACAAGTATTACTTCCGATTGAATTCCAAGTAAAAACATTCCGAACATCCATTAAATTGGGAATGAACTTAAATGATGCCCAAGAAAAAATATTAATGCAGTTAAATGAGCTGGATGAGATCATGAAGGATGCATTTCATCAAACCATGTTAGTACAGGATCAACAAACCTGGTGGCATGAAAAATTTATCAAGAAAAAGGTCTTTCAGGAAAGAGATTGGGAATTGTTATATGATAGCAAATTCAAACATTTCAAAGAGAAATTTTTAATCTGGTTGTTGGGACTTTATCAAGTGGAGGAAGTATTGGATAATGGCTCTGTCTGAATCAAAACTTTTGATGCTGATTAGAACTCATTTTTGGTGAATGTCCATCTATTGAAGGTATAAAATCGACCATTATCTCGCCAAGAATTTATGCAAGAAGTTATGAAAGATCCAGAAATGGAGTTGGTCCAAGGGAGGAATCCACCTCTTGCGGTTTCTTCAAACTGATTTTATTTTAACTATATTTCTGTATATATATGTATATAGTATATTAAGCAGTGAGTTTCAATATATTTTCATATCTATATGTGTTTTCCTCTAATCTCACATAGAATAAAGGATAATTTTGTCTTGGGTAAATTTATTCCTTTAACCATTTTTGACAGGTTAATTATTGAAAAGGATAATTTCTTTGAACGTTTCAGACTCCCAAAAATTGGAAGTTCTGAGCAGAAACAGATTCAGGATCGTAAAAAGTAAATGGAACAGTGGTATTTTAGGGATCCCTTGAGAAAATAATTATTCTTTTCCGGGCTCAGAGGAATATTTATAGAAAATAAAACCCCTTGGAGTCTACGTTGGGTTATTCAGACTCCCAAAAAATGAATTCCTCGAGCACATGGCTACTTTAGGATTGATAAAATATTGAGGTGGAAGTATCTAGGGATCTACTGAGTACATAATTATTATTTCCCAGACTCAGTAGAATAAGTATGGAAAATAATCATCTTGGATTTTTCTTTGGGAGATTTCAGATTCTCTAAATAAAAAATTCTCCAGGCATCAATCATCCCAGGCCTAGTCAAAATCCATGGGATAGTATTTTAGAATCCACATAACGAGTCAAAGACAAAGTCTATAGTTATCTGTGTGAACATCTTCCAAACAAGGAGTTCTGTTACTAGTTTAGTTCAGATTTATTATGTACTTAAAAAATTTTGTACTCAACTTGTTGTACCTATCTAGGAGCTGCCATAAGTCATAGAGCTCCATAATGTCAAAATATCTAGGATAAATGCTATATATAGATTATACTAACCAATGTGTATTGCAGGAAAAAATATATAAAATTGTTCTTGAAGTATTATTATGCTTTGACTAATGTCAAAATTAAACATTACTATCCTTGTTTTCAGGATCCAATATATTTATGCGTAAAAAACAAGGCATGTGATTATTTATCTACTTAATCTAAATTAGAAGCATATGATTATAGTCTATGTAAATGTTTATCTCCACTATACATTATAATCCTACTATTATCATCTTAATATTATCATTTTACCATTTTCTCTATGATAATTAACTTCCCTTCACCCCCACTTCCCCTATAATCATAGCGATGCATGTCGATTCTTAATTTCCCTTGTGATAACCACTCTCCTATCATTCAAATCATGAAAAGCCATAGGCCATCATGACCACCAATCTACATCCCTTTCAGAACCTCCATTTTCATCCACTCCCTTTTGGTACGACCGCCCTTGAGTACCAATTTGGCATTCTCCCACACATGCAGACTTCCAATCCTTGAAACATTTCTTTTACAAATCCCTCAACGTTGAAGATCGAGTGTAGAAATTATCTACTCAGAGTGCTAAGGAGTCGAATGTGAGTGATTTTGAAATCATATTCTTTGAGACCTGTCTTCACTTAGGCATGGGGGCCGATAAACACGAACCTACCTTTGTACAATTCTCTAAAATTATGGAGTGTGAGGGATGCAAGGGACTGTTGGAAGAAAAGGTTTAGATAGGGTTTCTAAGGAGGTTCCAGGGGTATAATGACAGGGTGGCTTTCATTTTCTCACAAATATTCAATGGAGACACAATGGAGATAGGAAATTTAGAATTCAATATTATAAAGGAATCTATCAGCAAAGCCACAAATTTGTCTTTGATAGGTGATCGATTTTTCAAGGGAGGGCACCAAGATGTGACAGAGTGTGCACAGTTTCTCAAACGCGCATACTAGATGTTGAGCTAGTAAAAAATGTGTATTGCGCGATTGTTTGGATGAGAAATGCTATCCATTGATCACAATGTTGCAAAGGTTCATTACCTATGAGGGAAGGTATGTCGTTGTTTTCCTCTACCATGTTATATTATTGTTCCATTTCTCAAAAGGTCGAGAAATTATTTTTCCTTAATTTTTACTTCAAAGTTTACATAAAATTGCAAGAGGGGTTCAAAATGAGGGTATAAACCCTAATAATGGTATATATCACCACAATTTAATTAAAATCATCATCATAACACAACTGAGCAAGAGACGAAAGTATTGGGAGGAATTATTAATTGAGAATTTCCCAGGGGAGGAAACTCAAATAAAAGGTCAATAAAGACTCATTAGCCTTGTGTCTAAAATTCAAGTCTTAAGGAAAAGACCCCTCCAAGTTCTAAAATGAACCCGAGATTGGAAATCAAGCCTACTACCCCAGTGGAAGAGAGTTCTGCTGACAAACCGGGAGAACAAGAAACCCTAGCTTCAAAGAAGAAGAAGAAATGTAAGATAACCAAGAATGCCAAACCTGGACATAGAGGAAATTTTTTGAAGGTAATGCAAGCTGATAAGCAAAGTGAGCCTTCCCCAGTGACTATTGAACCTATTGTCAAAGCCACTAAAAAGTAGGATGACAAGGCCGAGACTACCCTTAAAAGGAAGTAGAAGCTTTTCTAGGGTAACCCGAGATCAACAACTGTATCATCTACTCCAGGGAAAATTTTAGGGGCTAATATTCGCAGGTGGGCTAATTTTCTATACTTTTTCCAAAAAAAAGATTCGCTAATTTCCATATTTTTCCAAAAATGATTCGCCCAAATTTTATAGTATGAAATTGTTTTACCCTAAAAATCATCATAAAATTATATAGAGATTATATAAAATTAGTAGAAATTTGAATATTTTTACAAAAATATCTCCAAATTTTTTACAGATTACATATTATGGACTAGTTGCATTCGCCAAGGTTTCTAAACTTTAAGATAAATTCCCATCCTTAAAATTTTCCCTGATCTACTCCCATTCAACAAGTACCCGAAACCATGCCTATCTCTAAATATCAGCATTGCACCAGGAGCACGCATAAGAAAAAATTATCGATTTCGGGTAGTCAGAACCAATAACGCGTTGATGTTTTATCTTCTCCAAATTTTGGTATTGAGAAGACTACTATGATGGATGAAGGAAAATAGGTTCCCCTATCTGGCAGAAACCCTCTGCAAGAGATTGATCAAGACCTAATGAGAAATTATTTGCCTGAAAAATTTCTCAACAAAAGTTAAAGAAATAAACCTGGATCTAGCTCTGATAAGAATAACATCGGCTCTGCTTAGATCGAAAGCAAATCTCAACAACCCTCAATGCCAATCTTTGTCCATAATGAGGAAGACCTACATCGACTTGTTACTAAATTACAAAAGAAGAATATAAAATTGAAAGAAAAGAATTGTAAGTATAAGGTCTTGTTCGCTATGTTCAGGATGTTAAAAATGAATTTAGATCGGTCCTTAGTGACCCAAAATGATACATTAAAGCTAAGGAACAAACAATTGATTCATTGGAAGCTGACCCAAATTAAACCTGTCAGAAAGTTATAATTCTCAATAGTTTGGTTGTGTCCCTTCAGAAAATTGCAATGACATTTAACCATGTTTTGGAGGTCTTGGTTAAAGTAGTTGGACTTTGAAACATTGGCATCTCCTATTTTTTCTTTTTCGTAACTAGTGGCAGGTGCATGAGGGTATGCATTAGTATAGGCATGGGGGGATGTTGGTCCCCACTTTTGTACCTCCATACACTCTTTTATTTACTATTCTACCTACACTTATCCTCCCTTTTACCCTTTTTGTACCTCGCCATCACTGTCAAAACTTGAAATTTTGTAACTGGAGGTAAAATGTAATTTTAACACCATTTTTAGTGTTTTTGATTGAGTTTAGGTGGATTTATGAGATCATGCTTATTGGATTAATTATAACTAGTTATTAATTGGACTTGTAGTCTCAGAAGTGTGTTGACAGGTAGTCAAAAGTCTCAGCACTTGGATGAGTACTATATGCAAGTGGACAACTCATCATCCAAAGGAACATTCACCCTTATGTACTTAACTTTGTTCCATGATTTCATACTTAACATGGCAGCCGATGTTCAAATGACATATCAGAAAATGGAAGTTGAACGATTACCCACGATTTTGTACCTAATCTAGCAACGGGTATCCAAGTCATACCTTGGGAAATCAGTAGTGAATGTTCTCATGCCTTAAGAGGATAACATATTTTCTAAAGACAAAGCATAGTTCAATTTACCCGATTCACCTGGAAGAGCATTCGCAAGAGAGACCACACAACTTATAATAGTTTTATGTTTTAACTGTTTACTTTGCATAGATGATTAGTTAAAATTAGTCGCCATTGTATGACCATAAAATGCCAGATGTGAATTGTATTAGTTTAGTTGTAAAATTGAAAAATATACCAAGAGGCCAGATCTGATTAAGTTTCAAAGCGCTGGAGGAATGTATGCATGTGAACTCTTGTTTGGAATCATAATGCAGCTTGATGCCATTATAAATCCTTTGTAACTGTTATGGTTTGTTTTATTTTCTGAGCATTGATTTATTTTAACTTGCTTCAGGAGTGGCAAGGGCCCACCACCACCTGGACACAATTTATTTCCTTTATTTAAGCTCCAGAATTTATAATTTGCAGTGTGTATTGGTTTTTGAGTTATAATTCTAGGTTCAAAGTATGAATTGTGTTATACGTTTGAAATTTTTTGTTGACATTATGAGTTAATTGCATTTTATTTGGAGTAACAGAGTTATTGAGAACTTTTTTTGAGATTTTAATTCTTTAAGTCGAGAGATACCTACATAAAAAATTAAAGATAACCTGTCATGAATTCATGAGGGCTGATTACTGTGCATTGGGAATGATAAATTAATGTGTTGTTTCGAGTTATATGTATTACTAGGCAATCAACGAAGTGATTCAATGCATAATAGGATTTAGTTGAATGTTCTCTGAAGATTTATTGGTCACGGTTAAGAACATGACTTGTGATTTCCTTTATATTGTCAACGCATGAGTGTGAGTGATGCAAGGTGTGTTCAGTGGATTGAAATGGTCTTGGTTTGGAGTTTATTTTATCAAATAGTTTGTTTTAATCATAGGATTTTTTGTTTTCCCCAATATCATTATATTTCTATAAAAGAAGGCCTGAAGATGATTTGTTTGTAGGAATTCTAGTTTAGTGTCAATCGAATAAATTTCCTTTCACTTTCATAAGATTTTCCTGATGAGTTTCTTAAGTACAGAAAGAGAGTTTAAGTCTGAATAATTCATTTCGAATGTTCATCTCGGTTAAGAATTTTGAGTTTTTTCATATAAAATGGGATCCTATAGATAAAATTGGTTCATGTAATTAGGAGTTATTGCCCAGAAGTTGATTTATGTAGTAAGAAGTTACTTTCTAGACGAATGATTAAAAGTTTATTTTTCAGAAATCAATTAAGTGTAGTTGGAAGTTAGTTCTAGTAAGTGAATAATGCATTGTGAAGTCTTATTTATACTGAATGAATGGTGTTTTCATGTTCTAAATGAGTAGTGTGCTGTTTACCAACAATAGTTAAAAGGGGTCCTTATAAAATTAGTAGACATTGTGCTCTTTTACAGAAGTAACTATGAATTGAGTTATGGAATCATAAGTAATAGAATAGTTTCTTTGGTTAATTGATTATTTATTTCTAACTACAAACATGTGTTCTTGAATTAAGTTAATTGATTTAAAGTTTTAGATAAGATAGAAGTTAGAATAAATATGCTTCTTTAGTTCAGTATTTTGTGCTTATTGAACAATTCTTTACTTAAATGTAAACCTGAATCGATACACAGTGTAACTCATTGATTACGATCCTCAGTCGATAATTCAATTTAAGGGGTTTGAAATGACAATTAAAACACCTAACATGCCCGCTTATCAAAGGCATGCATCGTAAATTATGGTACCAATGGCATATCATCTCTTCTTGAAGTTACTTTGTTCTTTGACACACATCACATACTCGAGAGTACTCCTTGGCATCTTTATGTAGTGTAGGCCACCAATATATTGCTCTCAAAATCTTATACACGATATTTTTTCCTGCATAGTGTCCAGCAGTTGTGCCTCCATGAGCCTCTTCTAGAATCATTTGTTTTTCATGTTTAGGAACATATTTGTGCAATATCTCATCTGGTCCCATTTTATATAAGTGTAATGCTATTAATGAAAATTTAGCTACCTTAACCACCAATTTTTTCTTTTGTTACGTAGTATATTATAAAGGATCCATTCCTGATGTCAAAAACTCAATGATATCTGCAAAATGGTGATTTGCCACTCTAATTGAAAATAATTGCGCATCATGGAGATTATCCTTTATGATGGTTGTTTCATCCCCTGTTTCCAGTCTTGACAGATGGTTAGGTCTTGCATTTAGTCTTCTTGGTTTAAAAATGATCTCAAAGTCATATTCCTGGAATAATTGTAACCATCTACAAATATTTCCTCCTAAAACAGGCTTATTAACCAAATTCTTTAGTGTAGAATGATTTATGAAAATTTTAAAGTGTGACCCCATCAAATAGTCTCTAAAGTTCTACAAATCATACACCATGGTCAATCCTTCCCTTTCTATAGTGGTGTAATTATTTTATACTTTAGATAAATTCCTACTTGAAAAAGCTATAGGATGATAAATTTCTCCTACACCAAGTTGTGTCAGTACCACTCCTAAATATATACAAGAGGCATCCACATGGAAATGAAATTCCTTATTTCAATCAGGGAACACTAGTATAGGTGAAACTACCATATTTTATTTCAACATGTCGAGGCTATTATGACATTATTCGTTCCACTGAAAATTCACATCCTTATTCAACAATTTCTCCATAGGCATAGTGATTTGCGCATACCCCTTGATGACTTGCTGTAATACCCGGTACGTTCCAATGTAGTGCGAAGCTGTCTTTCTATCTTAGGTAGAGGAAAGTTCACAATTTCTCAATCTTCATAGGGTACAAAAAATATAAATTTATTTAAGTTCAAAGAGATCTGATATTGTCTACATGGTTTGAGCATAAGTTGTAAACTCCTAACATGTTTTCTCAACAATCCAAATACTATCCAATCATCAGAATATACTTCCAAAAACTTGTGGATGTATTCCTTAAAAGCTGTAACTACCACCCTAGAAAATATAACAGGGAAAGTTTTCAATCCAAAATGCATTACTGTGTATTGATATGAGGCCCATTCTATAGCATATGTGGTCTTATGCCAATCTTCAAGTGCAATCCTAATCTTATGAAACCTTGAGAATCCATTTGTAAATGAATAATATTCCTATCCTTCTACATTGTCCAATAATTTATCTATGAAAGGGGTAGGGAAGGGAAAATGCAAACGTGCATCATTTAACTTTCTTAGATTAACACAGACCCTAATTTATCCTCAAGTCTTCTTCTCTTGCATCACCATAGGACTAACCCATTCTGATTCTTCTATAGCTTCAATAATTCCTGCTGCTATAATCTTATCAAGCTCTATCTTTTCTTTCTCCTTATACTTCTCGTTAAGTGTGTAAGGTATTTTTTTGACTAGTTTTGCATTAGGCTTAAGGGGAATATTCATGACTCATAAACCTCCTATTATACCTTTCATCTTTGAAAACTTGGTGGGAAATAGTTCTTGATATTCATGAAGTAACTTTATAACTTTACTGACTATCTCTTCATCCTAGTAATCTCATATTGTTTCAAACTTGGGTTCCTTCTCTGATCCTATGTTTACCTTCTTGGTCTTTAGTGGCTTCGTTATGTCTGGTATCTCTGGCTAAGGTCCAGAAACTTAGTGGTATCCTTCTGACTCTTCTATGTCGATGTTGCGAGGATATTCTTCTTCATCTGCAGTAATGTTATCGCATTCCAGTGCATTTTCTATCCACGCAGGCGAAACAGGTTGCTTCAATGTCAGTGGGGTGACATTCTCAAAGATCTTCTTCTTGACTCTCTGAAGGGCCAAATCTATGTATGGGCAGCTGTCCTCAAAGCTGAATGTTAATATGAAGCCATTAACCATGTCTTCCTAATTATCGGTACCATGTCGAAGCTTTGTTTCTAGGTACTGGTTCTTAGGGATTATCTCTAATGTATGAATGAATCTATGTATCCATTCTTCTTGTGGAATATCCTTCCATGATGAAGTGAATCGTTTTATATGCTCCCTAGGATTAGTTTTACCATCATATTTTATCCCCATTTCTGTCTGTATCTGTCCAAACCTCATCCACATCAGTATTTGACATTCCTTCCAACCTCCTATATTCTAATTATGTTCATTCCACCCTCTAGCAGGGGTAGCTTTCAAGGATATATCCAATGCTGGAAACCTTTGATTTTCTGGGACTTGTTATTTATAATCATTAATAAAATTATTCACATCACCTAAGCCATCATAAGAAGGCATGTTACACACCTCATATAGCATACAAAAAACTTATTTGGTAACTCTTAAATAGTGCCTTGTGGATACTTCATGCCTCCTATTTTGCCAATTTTCCAATTCTTCTTCTGAATCTAAGGTATAAGAGATATCATGCTCCCAACGCAACTTGCCTTTCGTAGTAGGGCTAACCCAATATTGTTCCTTCAATTTCATCTAATAGATATTGTTTATGTTAGCTGTGTAGTATTATTCTTTGACTGGTTATCTATATCTTATTCTGGATCCAAGGGAACAATTACTCTCATATTGTTTCCTTCAAATATCACTTGTCTCTTCTTCAGATTAATTATGGTTGATGGGCCTCTAAATTAAACATAAATTAAGGCCCATCTAACCTTTCTTAGGCACATAAAATATATGTTAAATCTCTCCTTCTACACTTAATAATGTTTTTTAAGCTTTAATATGTTCATAGGAAGGTTTAGAGACAATTGCATATTTGTGCCTAATATTATTTATTTTTGAAGAATATTGTGAAAATATTTGGAAGATTATGAATATTTGGAGAAGGAGATAATTTAGGGCCTTTATACCTACTACTGGAGGATAAATATTGGAGAATAAATGAACAAAATATCATGAAATTATTGAGAAATTCTGGAACTCCAATGATTGAGATAATATAGCAACGTGTTCACTGTCATTTAATGCAGATTCCTAGTGTTGAGAACCAGATCCAATATTCGAGGGATTTTGGAGGGGAAATCTTCCTCCTTTAAAGGATAAATATTCCTCATCATTTTTTATAAGTACCAATTCGAATTGGCCTTTAGGGGCATGTATTTTTTAGTCTTATTATGGAGAAAACTTGTTTTATCGCAACTCCACTTAATTTTCTTGCAGGGATGTACTTTGACTGATTCTATAACAAATATTGGTGCCATTTTTAGCTTGTAAGGATTTGTTTATTCCATAGGACTTAGAGTCCTTCATGAGCTTGTCCATCCCAGGAGTCTCAGAGCCCCCTTTCACAATTTTTTTATGTTCTTTTCACTTCTTATTCACATGAATCTCTCATTTTTGTTGTGCATATTTTTGTATTTAGTATGGTTTCTTTTATTATTGTAGGATTGAGTTAAATGATTGAAGTGAGTTCTTTTGAAACATTTTTATAGATTCACAAGAATTATTCATCCTTATAATAACTTTGGAAGGTCATATTCATCATTAAGCTACTTGTATTTGGTTACTAGTTCACGAATATAAGATTTTTGGAAATGCCTTGTAGCGCAATAGTGTTGAATTTATGTTAGTTTTTAGAATGGGTTAATGAAATTAATTTTAATTGATTCCACTTGTATTATGTCATAATAATATTAAAGTTAATAAAAAAATTCACCCCATTGCATTTTCACTTGATTAGGCTAGGCATTTGATAGATTAACTAGCTCACTAGTTTTTGAATTTTTAGATATTAGAGTAGTACTTTTCTGTTATTTTTTAGCACATGTGAACATGGGTATTTAGGTGTGATTCCACTTGGAATTGGGACCTAAGACATTATAATTAATAAAAATTTTTTTACCATCCCATTTTCATTTTATTTACTTAGTCATTCGGTGAGTTATTTACAAAACATAACTTCCTGTAGCAAAAACAAAACATCGTGTAGCACTCTTGTAGCATGTGTAAAATCAACGAGATTTTCTCCCAAAGGTTGGTTTTTGTATAATAGGCTTAAATCATGACCCCTAAGATTCAAATACATGATTGAGAGAGAACAAACACCACTTAGAACATTCATTTTCACAAATTAGAGAAGGCCTTTTTATTTGAATTCATGCTCTTAGGATTTCAATTACAAATTGTTGTTCTTTCCTAGGATTAATTTTTTTCAAAGAAACACTTCCATTTTTGAAATTAGTTTAGGTTTTGATTTCATGACATTCACTCCATTACACTGGATCAAGAAAATAAGGACACATTGTATGGTGTAAATATAGTGCCGATACCTCTTAAGTTTGTACGAACCCGAGTTTCTAATTAAAGTTGGCAGCCTTGGGAGTTGCAACATTCTTGTTGCAATACTGAGGCTCATCACCTTTTGGCGTCATTTCCAGGGAGGTGTCAAAGTATGCATTGTTTTCTTCCCTAGTTGATTCATTTCTTTTCTTTCTGAAAAAATAAAAATTGCATTACACATTTTTCATTTCAAAATAGAAAATTGCATTGCATTAGCATTCTTATTAAAAAAAATATTTAAAAATACTTCTCCAACACCAACCCCCCCATTTGATCACGTGGTGTAGTAAGAACCACATCAACATCCACTTTTTCAGGTACAAGAAGGATAGGTGGTAGAAAATGTAGAAGAAATGGATGGAGATGATGACAATGAAAAAGATCCTCTTGGATTTCCCATTCAAGATACCGATGTCAGTGTGCATATAAAAATCATCCCTCCATATTTCCTTCCCAAATTCCATGGTATAAGGTTAGAGGATTCGAAAGCCTTTCTCTTTGAATTTGAAATACTTTGTAGATCTTATGGATACTTATCACCCACTAAAAAATTGGGATTGTTTCTTGCAACATTGAAGGATGGACCTCTTAAATGGTTCATCAGTTTAGGTACCAATTCAATAAGATCATAGAATGATATGAAAAATATATTTATAGAATGAATCAAAAGCAAGGTGAGAGTCTTGAATATCTAATAGAGAGATTCATGTATAATGTTAAGAGGGAAAAATTACATCATTTAGGATTTGAAACACTAAAAACCCTCTTACTTGGAACAATTAGGGATGAATGGATTGATCTCCTTAATCTCATGAGTAAAGGAGATGTATACCAATTATCATTTGAAGAAATTTGTGAAACATGCAAGCCCATATCAAGAGGAAGGGAAAGAGTAAGTAAATCAGAATCAACATTGGTAAGTCAAGATGAACTTGGAAATTTGCTTGATAACCTTAAAACATAAATTATTATCAATATAAGTGAACAAACAAAAATGTTAAGAATGAAAAATGAGCAACATGAAGATGTTGATATTTGTGTTATCCATGCAGAATCACATGCTACTAAATATTGTCCATCATTACAAAGGTTGAAGGACAATGGAGCAAGTCAATCACCAAAGAAGATATGTTATGTAGCTCAAAGAAGACCATGGGAGCCTAGTCAAATTTATATGATGCAAGGACCTACTTTAAAATTTCAAGCTTATTCACATCCATCTCAAAGTGATTGGAACACACTCCTTCCTTGGAAACCTTATGGGATAAATCCACAAAACCCTTAGTATTTCCTCAAAATTCTCCATACCCAACTCCATGCTATCCCTACCATCCACCTCCACCATAACCAAAACATCAACAACATCCATCTCATAGATACACTCCCACTCAACTACCTGTACCACCATTTCCAAACCCATACAAAGAAGTAACTCATCTCACTTACAATGCTGAGGTACAATGATTCCAAATATCTCCACTTGATCTAAATGGTATCCATGTTAGATCAAGAAGAGTATTTCATTTTTTTTTTTCTATTGATATCATTGAAGGAAAAAATTCATAAAAAGAAGATTCAAATGAGAAGACTAAAGAATCATGGGGTGCACTTGACGAAGAGCAGACATCAGAATCAGATTTTGAGAAAGTTCCCTCATGTTTTCCATCATATCCTCGATGTGTTCAAGAGAATAATCAACAAAAAGAGGGAGATTCGAATTTCATGGTAGAAGAAGACACGAAGAATGGTCCCGATGAGTAAGAAAACCAAGAAAATCAAAGCTATATTGAAATATGGTTCCAGACAATCATTAAGTTGCAACAACACACTCTTCTTCAGCAATACTTGATACAATCTCAGTCAAAGAAATTCATCTCTCATATTCAAGTACATGTCAAAGCATGTATTTCAAGTGGACACATGATTTTATCTGTCATATTGATGTGCACATGGCTCCATTGGAAGTATTCCTATACTTGAAATAGATTTTGTTTTTTTCAAGTATAGTAGGATAGAAAAAATAAAAAAATGGAAAAATAGAAAAAAATAAAAAAGAATAAAATCTTTGTTGAAAACCTCTTTTGAGCTGCCTAAGATTGGCTCACTGATTGAAAAAATCCATGAGGCGGTCAATGGGTCTGAAAAAGGAGAAAATAAGGGAAAAATAAAATATCCTAGGTGAAAACCTCCTTTGAGGCGCCTAGGCAGACCTACTTGTTGAAAACCTCATTGAGGCAACTAGTAGGCCTAAAGAAAAAAGAAAAAAAGTGAAAAAATGAAAAAAAAAAAAATTTCTCCATGTATATCTCTCTAATGAATGTATGTGCTCTCCATCCTTTGAAAGCAACAAAAAAACAAGTTAGCACCAAAATAAAAACTTGGTAAAATATCTAGTCAAAGGAAGTCAAACTTGGACTTTCTCTTCCTTTTCTCAGATGCTCCTGTTGACCACTCTTTGTCAACGACCCCATAACAATACATCCCAATTTTTTTAATGGGATTTATCATGTTCGAGGTGTTCACACCATTCAGATTTCATCGTCATCCGACAGTTTTGTAAACATTGTAAACACATTTTGCAAGTTTATGATGTAAATGATCTATGTAAGACCATCATGTATGTAACAAATTAGGTAAGCATCGTATTTTCGTGATGGTTTCTATCCTAGGAGGTTTTTTTTGTCTCACTGATTCATTTGTGTTTCTCAACACAAGTGATCGGCATAGTTTTTCCCTCCAGCCTCAGCCCAAAGCTAGGGTGGATTTTGTCGTCAAGATGCTAAGTGAGTCCTAGTGTTTTCTATCGAGTCTTTGTGAAAGTAGTTTGGGAATAATCCTAGCTAATTGGCTAGATTATTTTATTACAAGCTACTTGGTCTACTAGATCATGTTTTGAGTCGCATAATTGGGTAACTATTTGAGGGTCTACCCGAATGGTTTTTCCCCCTTCATATGTCAAAATGTATTTATCTTATGTAAATAGGGTTGGAAAAATAATTAAATCCCCTCTCAGTCAATTAATTAAATTTTCTGGCCAAAATAAATTAAAAATCCTAAGCCAGAGATTTAATTAATTTTAAGTCCTAGGTGATTTAAAATTCTTCAAAGGAAAAATTCGTGAGTCCCTAAAAAATATTTTTTTAAAGTTCTTAGGCCAAGGGAATATTGAGAATTTCGAAAAAGTTTGGACCTTTGGGCCTTGGTGGTTAAGTCAAAGTCACATTTTTGAGGTAATTAACTCAAAAATATTATTTTTGAGTTAATTAAAAATGAATTAAATGATAAATTCGATTTACCTCAAAAAAGTATAATTTTAACGGACGAGATTAAAAGATCATTAAATCTTTTTCGACGATTAAGATTACTTTGACATGGATCAACTGAACTAGCCATTGGATATTTTTATCTTATAAATTAGAGGTCTTTGTCAGTCTTTCAATCATCCAATCTCTCGATCATGTACCTGCTCTTGAAGCTCTCCTGTAATATTTTCTGGAATTATACAAATGAATACTTTGTGGTTTTATTTTGATGGTGGTGTTCCTCTTCAGCATTTTATGGTAAACTTGTTCTTTATATTCTGCTAGTTTTTATTTTAATGGATTGTTGATTAATGGCTCTTGTAGAGTAATCTATTGCACATGTATCTTGCTTAGGTTACTGGATTTAGGGTAAGAATATTAATTGTATTGAGTTAGAAACTATCTATAACTCTTGAAAATTTTATCCTTTATCTTATTTCACTATTAATTTAACATTTCAACTTTAAGTGTGCAAAAATCTGACTTCCAAGGAGATAAGATATGAAGAGCCCTCCGAATCTAATTCCCCGGGCTTACCTTAAATTCCATTTTTTTTGCAGGGTTATTTTTAGAGCTTGTGCCTCTCTCTTAATTTCTTATTTTCTGAATTGTGTTGAACGATTTTAAATCAGGCCATAATTGTTCTGTAAAATAGCACTGTAAATCCCGCTTATTTTTATTTTACTCACCGGAGTTTTGGTGTTTTTATTTTGTGCATATACTGGGATTTTTGTTTCTTTGTTTCTGGTTTTGTGCAGGTTCTATTGGAAGATTCTCATAAAATTTTTAGATCTGAGCTAGATCTAGGCCCTGGAGGGTAAGATCTGGTCTCAGGATCGAATCTGGTTTTAGATCTGGGCTTGATCTTGCTTCAAATTTTAAATGATTGTAGGTTTATCTATTTTAAATCGATTTTAGTTCTTCTCGGTGAAAGAAAAAATTTGAAATCTTATGCATCAGTGTGCCTGCAAATTTATTTTTCTGTCTGTTGGCTGCTCGAATCTTTCTTCACGCTGTGTAAAGCCATTGCCTTCTCCTTCAACTGCATTTATAATTCCTTACAAGATTCCCTCATTCCCTACAGTTTCCATCACTTAGTCCCTCCTCATGTAGTTTTCTTTCATATACACACTGCCCTCGGTCCTTGGCCTCTTCCGCAGCATTCCGTGCCTCCCTGAGCTCAAGCTGTTGACCCTCTATGCTACCATAATCGCTGCAAATCTTACCGTCCAATTTCCTTCATCCATTCTCTACGTCTAGCTCCCTCTCATGCTGTCCGAATCTGAATTTTTCCCTCACGCGTATCCCATCTTCCCCATCGATTACAGGCTGCTTCACCCACATTTCTCTCCCTCGCAGTCTCTCCTTTGCCTCATGCACCCCACGTTGCCGTCATTCTTTCCTTCCAACAATCTCCTTTTCTCATCCTACACAACCCCATCTCCTTTGCTCCCTCTCGCAGCTTCCCTTTACGCTGCCATCTCCTATTGACCAGCCTTCATGCTACAGGCTTCTATCCGCATCCCTTTCCTTCAGGCTGCCATCTCCTCCATCTAGCAACCTGCAACGTTTCCTTGACTACTCGACGATCCTTTCACTCTGCCCTCACACACTGCTCATTCATCTCGCGACGGATTCCTTACGCAGCTTCATCGACCTGCACAAACACACACATACATTCATACCTTTCTCCTTTTTTTATTTCGCTTTTTTTTAAATCTTTATAAAGTTTAGACATAGGATTTAACATTAGCGTTTAATTAAATTTTTAGGTTTGGTTTTTAATCTTTAGATTTGAAACTTTAAAATAAAAATAAATAAAAAAAAAATCAAAATTATTAACTTTTTCAGTTTTGTAGGACTTTAGATTTATTTGTATATATATTTTTTATTTTTAGTTTCATTAACTTTAGATAAGAAAGATAAAAATAAAAAAGGGTCAAAACTTTAATAATATTTTTAACTTTAGAACACTTTCGAAAAAAAACAAAATTAATTATTTTTATTTTTATTTTTTTAAATTAGAAAATTTTGATTTAAAATAGTCTTGGTGTTAAAATCTAAATTATTGCATAGTCAAAGGTGAACTTTAATTTTAAAATCTAAATTATTGCATAGTCAAAGGTGAACTTTAATTATAGGTTAAATTTAAATTTCTGGATTGGGATTGTCAAGAATATCCTTTTAATTCGAAATAGCTGGAAATGTTTAGCATTTAAATTCGATGGTCTTTTCATGATAACATCTTTTCAGAATTTAAATTATTGCACTTGGTTCGAAGTATTTTTCATGCTTATCTGGGATTGATGATTTTTCAACTAGCTCTAATTGTGGTTTTAAATTTCTTGAAATTGATGTTAATTGCCTAAGAGAATATTTCAAGTGATGATAAATTGCATGTATTTATTTCCTAGATCGAATATTGTTAATGCATGATATTGAAAGATTTTGAAAGTGTTTTGGTTCTCTTTGAATGCATTGTGAGTTTACATCTAATCAAAGGTTAAATCACATTGTTGAAAATGGCTTATCTTTCAGTTTAATAAATTGAGCATTTAATTGAAGAATTGAATATTGTCGTGGTAGATTGGTATTTTCATAGCAAGATAGTTGTCCATTTTAGCAACAATTATCTATCAGCTATTTGATCTTAATTTCACAACGGGATAATTTGACTCCACAAGGCACTGGTCTTAAACTTTTAATATAATTGAATTTGTAAAATCTTGTTAAATCTTAACAAGTACTTGGTCGTTTGACTGTGTCTCCTGAATTGGGTGAGTTCCAACCAGTTCTCTTTCTTCCATTTCGTTAGGGTATACCTCCCTTAGTTTGCAAGGATATAGCTTAAATAGAGAGATTTGGGATCAGGGTGACAACCCCTGATCTGAGTCGTTGTCGCGGTGCCTAGACATTTTGTGTGACAACATTTTTTGGCATCGTTGTCGGGGATAGAGTTTTTCTTTCCTTGGTCTTAAAGACATCTTCTTATCTTCTAATATTTTTTTTCCATTCATTAACCTGTCACATGGCATACCATTTTATGGCGCCATTTCATCTCTTCATCTTTTCATCACCTGATCTTTCGTCATCTCACTAATCCTTTCATCATTTTCACCTCTAGCACCTGGACATTTCATTTGTCTTCTTGTTTAGGCGGCGTGTCCACTTATTCATCTATTTACTCCCATACAAGAATCCCCCTTGATTTCCATCTTCTTCTCGACTATTTTTTCTGTTTTAGAATAAGGTTAATGCTCAAGTGGCGACTCCAATTATTTCATCTCTTACAAGAATTCTTGCTAAGAAGCTCGCTTCTTGTGGACCTCTTGACCTTTCTTGAACAAGGATATATTTCTCTGACATCCATTTCATTGTTCCATTAAAGCAAGTCATCATGGATGATTTTTTTGATCCTATTGACTTTACTAACTTTCAGGGTGCTCCACACAAATTCCCGCTTTCGGTTAGTTTGAATCTCAATGAGATGCCCCCTTTTAGTGACAATAATGATTTTACTGTTGAGGTGCACATTCAGAATTTCAACTTCTAGATGAGAAAGTGCCACCCATATTCAAATCATGAAGATGTGAAGATGTGGCTTTTCTTTCTCACCTTAGCTGGTGATGCTGTGGAGAGGTTTGCTGACTCCCCCAAAAATACTTTTGATTCTTTCCAATCACTCATTGAGTCATTTGAAAATGAATATGGAGATAGGGAAAAGGAAAAATCAAAAGTTGAAGAAAATGAAACTATAGAATTTGAAAATGATTTTATCAAGGAATTAACTCAGATGGTTAAAGACACTCAACTAAATCAAGCTCAGGTTATCAAGAATATGGAGGCCAACCAAGCTCAAATCATTAAGAATATGGAACTTAATCAACAAAAATTAATAGCAGATCATGCTAGGGAAATTGGTTTTATGCAAGTAGGTTATTGGCCTTAGAATAAAATCATATCAAGGAAATGAAGATCATGGAAGTTAATCACTCAAATCATTTGATCACCATGGAAGAAAATCATGAGAAAGAGATGAACTATATGAAAAACTGCTTCATGGCCATGAAAGCGGATAATGATAAATCGATAAAAAACATGGAAATTGTTCAGATGTCTCTTCAACACAAATTGTTGACTGTTGAAGAGATTCATGTGAAGGAAATTAGTGTTGTAAAGGTTAAGCATTCTAATCAAAGGACAGTTATTCAGAATAAGTTGGAAAAAATGGAAAGATCATACATGCAGAATTTCCAACCCAATTCAAAATTGTTAACAGATCATAGGCCTCCCAGTTTGCTATAGAAATTCTCACCTCATCACATGGAGGTCACTTTTCCCATTAAGGAAAAATTAACTATGGTTACAAATGACGTTAAGAAATACCAAGCTTATGTGTCATCATTAACAGAGTATATTCAAAATAAGATTGGTCACACTCCAAGTTCATCAGATATTTTGTACAAGCATCTTCAAGATAAGGAGAAAAAATCTACAGTGGTCTCATTGCTGACATCACATCCCACACAGAAGAAGAGGAAAAAACAGAAAATAATAAGTAAGTGGCTATATGTGTCTGATGGTTGAGAGAAGCTTGATATTCAGATAATACAGAGTCCTAGAATATGCAGAATCAGACATGGAATATCCGAGAAACAACCCACAGACTTGCCTGAAAGCAATAAAATGCTCAGTAAGCACTATATTGAACGCATCTGATGCCACAGGGAAATCTTTGTATTGTATCTTTAACCTTACACCTTGTTATTTCAGCATCTCATTTTGTAGTTAGAGTAGATTTACTTTTCATGTTAAGTAGAATAATAAATGATAGAAGAGCTTCTATTCATGTGCTTAATGTTATATGATGATATTTGGATGGACTTTACTTATGTAATATTGTGCATTTCTTGAATACAGATTTTGGATTCTCAAATTCCTCTGAAGAAGTAATGTATCCCCAAGTAGATCCAGATGTTGACACTCTTTGTTAATGACCCCATAGTAGTACACCCCCATTTTTTTAATGGGATTTATCATGTTCGAGGTGTTCGTGCCATTCATATTTCATCATCATTCGATAGTTTTTTAAACGATGTAAACCCATTCTGCATGTTTATGATGTAAATTATCTAAGTAAGACCATCATGTATGTAACAACCTAGGTAAGCCTAGTATTTTGGTGACAATTTCTATCCTAGGAGGTTTTTTTTATCTCACTAATTCATTTGTGTTTCTCGGCACAAGTGATCGGCAGAGTTTTCCCTCCAGCCTCACCCCAAAGCTAGGGTGGATTTTATCGTTAAGATGCTAAGTGAGTCCTAGTGTTTTCTATTGAGTCTTTGTAAAAGTAGTTTGGGAATAATCCTTGCTAATTGGCTAGATTATTTTATTACAAGCTACTTGGTCTACTAGATCATGTTTTGAGTCGCAGAATTGGGTAGCTATTTGAGGTTCTATCTGAATGGGTTTTCCTCCTTCATATGTGAAAATGTATTGATCTTATGTAAAGAGGGTTGGAAAAATAATTAAATCCCCTCCCAGTCAATTAATTAATTTTTCTGGCCAAATTAAATTAAAAATCCTAAGCCAGAAATTTAATTAATTTTAAGTCCTAGGTGATTTAAAATTATTCAAAGGAAAAATTCATGGGTCCCTAAAAAATAAATTTCTAAAGGTCCCAGGCCAAGGGAATATTGAGAATTTCGAGAAATTTTGGACCCTTGGGCCTTGGTGGTTAAGTCAAAGTCAAATTTTTGAGGTAATTAACTCAAAAATATTATTTTTGAGTTAATTAAAAAGGAATTAAATGATAAATTCGAATTTCCTCAAAAATTTATAATTTCGATGGACGAGATTAAAAGATGATTAAATATTTTTCGGCGGTCGAGATTACTTTGACATGGATCAACTGAACTAGCCGTTGGATATTTTTATCTTATAAACTATAGGTCTTTATCAGTCATTCAATCATCCGATCTCTAGATTGTGTACTTTCTCTTGAAGCTCTCCTGTAATATTTTTTGGAATAATACAAACGAAGACTTTGGGGCTTTATTTTGATGGTGGTGTTCCTCTTCAGAATTTTATGGTAAACTTGTTCTTTATATTTTGTTGGTGATTATTTTAGTGGATTGTTGATTAATGGCTCTTGTAGAGTAATCTATTGCACAGGTATCTTGCTTAGGTTACTGGATTTAAGGTAAGAATATTAATTGGATTTAGTTAGAATCTATCTCTAACTCTTGAAAATTTTATCCTTTATCTTATTTCTCTATTGATTTAACAATTCTAATTTAAGTGTGCAGAAATATTTCAGATTTAGAATTGGGAATTTGGGGAAGTCCTCGACTGAACCAGCTGACTCCCAAGGAGATAAGATCTGAAGAGCCCTCTAAATTTAATTCCCCGGGCTTACCTTAAATTCCATTTTTTTTGTAGGGTCCTTTTTAGGGCTTGTGCCTCTCTCTTAATTAATTTCGTCTTTTCTGAATTGTGCTGAATGGTTTAAAATCTGGCCATAAGGGTTTTGATATGTAAAATAATATTGTAAATCCAACTTATTTTTATAATACTCACCAGGTTTTGGGTTTTTTATTTTGTGCATATATTGGGTTTTTGGTTTCTTTGTTTATGGTTTTGTGCAGGTTCTATTGGGAAAGTCTCATAATTTTTTTAGATCTGAGCCATATCTAGGCCCTAGAGGGTAAGATCTGGTCTTAGGATCGAATCTGGTTTCAGATCTAGGTTTTATCTTGCTTCAAAGTTTAAATGATTGTATGTGTATATATTTTAAATCGATTTTAGTTCTGTTCGGTGAAAGAAAAAATTTGAAATCCTATGCACTAGTGTGCCTGCAAATTTCTTTTTCTGTCTGCTAGTTGCTCGACTATTTCTTCACACTATGTAAAACCACTACCTGCTCCTTCAGTCACATTCCTTATTCCTTACAAGATTCCCTCATTCCTTGTGGATTTAGGGTAAGAATATTAATTGGATTGAGTTAGCAGCTATCTCTAACTCTTGAAAATTTTAGCTTTTATATTATTTCGTTATTGATTTAATTGTTCAGCTTTAAGTGTGCAGAAATATTTCGAATTTAGAATTGGGAATTTGGGGATGTCCTCGGCCGGACCAGCTGACTCCCAAGGAGATAATATCTGAGAATCCCTTTGAATCTAATTTCACGGTCTTACCTTAAATTCCATTTTTTTTGCAAGGTTATTTTTAGGGCTTGTGTCTCTCTCTTAATTTCTTCTTTTCTGAATTGTGCTGAACGATTTTAAATCTGGCCATAAGGGCTTTGATCTATAAAATAGCACTGTAAATCTTGCTTATTTTTATTTTACTCACCGGGGTTTTGGGGTTTTTATTTTGTGCATATATTGGGTTTTTGGTTTCTTTGTTTCTGGTTTTGTGCAGGTTCTATTAGGAGATTCTCAATTTTTTTTTAGATCTGAGCCAGATCTAGGCCCTGGAGGGTAAGATCTGGTCTCAGGATCGAATCTGGTTTCAGATATGGGCTTGAAATTTCTTCAAATTTTAAATGATTGTAGGTGTATCTATTTTAAATCGATTTTAGTTCTGCTCGGTGAAAGAAAAAAATTGAAATCTTATGCACCAGTGTGCCTGCAAATTTATTTTTTAGTCTACTGGCTGCTCGAATCTTTCTTCACGCTGCATAAAACCACTGCCTACTCCTTCAACCGCATTTCTAATTCCTTACAAGCTGCCCTCATTCCCTATGGTTTCTGTTGACTCCCTGTAATTTGTAAGAGTGGCAAGAACAAACACTCCAGGGGCCACATCAGAACCACTTTGGAATCCTAGGACCTAGCCTTCCTGGATTCAGAGAGGGATATCTCTATAAAGGTGCTTTCAATTGATATATCTTTGTGTTATTTGTTTTAATATATTAGGCTAGTTATGAAGTTCTAAGGACTTGTTTTGTTTTAGGTTGGATTAATTGATAGATTGAAGGATCAATGGTGTGACTGATTGAGGGAATGTTTCAACTGAACAAGTAGATTGTAAGAAAACATCAATCTATTGGGCCATGGAGTCATAAAATGATTTAATTTCTCATCAAATCTGTAAGGGCATTCATAGGGCAAGCTAACTATATCAAGTGGATTATTTAGATTAGGTTGTGATATGAAACAATAATAAGTTGTGAAGGCAGGAAAACTATAGTCAGTTAAGAATCTTCTAGCTCTACTTAGACAAGAAAAACATTTTACGGTAACTGTTTAGAGCAGGCCAAAGGACAGGGAAAACCGTAAATCTCTTTGGACAAACATTTAATAAGCAACCTTTCAGACAACAATCCATCAATCAAAAGACTACTTTCAAATAAAGAAAACATATAAGATAACAACAAGTGTGGGCTAAGATCAAACAGAAATAATCTAATCTGCTTTTGACAACTCTCAAAGACTCTTCAAAGCAACATTTCAAGGCAGACCAAAGGGCAGGGCATAGCATATACCTCTCTGGTTTTAGACTCTAGTAAGCATACTTTAAAGGAAAGTTTTGAAAACAATATCTCAAGTCTTACTCAAAGGAACATGGGCTCACCAAAATTTCCTTGGTTTCACTCTATTGAATCATTTCCAAGATAACAAGCTAGATGTAACTAAAAGGCAATTAAGAATCTTCTAATCAGACCTTGCAGAAGAAAACATGAACATAAAAAAATATAGACAGAAATAGGGTGCTGAAACAACAAATCCTAATCTAAAACTTGTGTTCTTTTATAAGAGAAAATGGAAATAATGGAAAACATAAGGAGAAACAATAACAATTTAGGAAAACTTCACCATTGATACAACTCAAGTATCCTGTGAACATGCTTGTATTATTGATGATCAAACTAGTTACATCACTCCATGTACAATAGCTCTCTGCAACTCAGATCTTTCTTCAGTTCAGTCTAGTATTCCTGAACTAGCTTAACAACATAAATAAGTTCAATAACCATCAAGTAACCAACATTTGAAATGAAGCTCATATGAAATATTTATATGCAAAATGAGGAGGTGCTACTTATCTAGGGTGTTTAAATGTTATTTTTTACAGAGTTAATGTTTTTTTACCTTTGAGACCATGAAAGGCCCAAGGAAAAAATATCTGAAAGAGTTACTCTGAAATAATAACTTCTATCTTAACTTCTAAGTTATTTTTCTGAAATATTTGACTTTTAAGGCTTTGTAATAACTTTGTAATAACTGTTGAGCTGCTTCAAAATATCTCTGACTGTGCAATAATTTCCAATTGCCTTTATGGAAAGAAATAATGCTGTAGGTGGCAAATTTGTCTTTGGAGAAGTAATTTCTTCTTTGTTGATTTATTCAAAGCTGTCTTTGGGTAATATGTCTTTGTTTTATTCATCAAACTTCTGTATTAGGCCTTTAACCTTGATTTAGTTTTAATAATCTGCATCACTGTATTTTTGCCTATTTATGCTTTACAACTGTTTTTTCCATCTATCCTTTATCTTTAAAGTTTGGAATTTTTATCTTTGAACACCATTTAAAGGGCTAATCCTCTTTTTATTCTTTGATCTGTAATTTAGCCCTTTAATCTTCCTGTTCTCCATTTTCTTCATTTCTTCTCTGACTGTATCTGCTTTTTGTGTGCAGGCAGGGTTTTTCCATGGCATAAGGGTTTATAACCCATCGATGATCATGATACATCAAGGGTTAATTACTTTGTGTAAAAATTTGGCATATTTATCTTCATTAGCCTCTCGGATCGTCATCCAGAGGCTGTTCATCATTTAAATGCCTCTCTGGGCTTTTAACACCATTAAACCTGCAAACACAAACAAATATTAACTTAAAAACCTACGGGATGGGGTAAATATGCCTTTTTCGGGGTTTGAAATTGTTGGAGGAGTGTTATAGAGGGGGAGGGGGCACAGGGGAAAGGTTTCAAAGGTGGAACATGGAGAAACTTGAATGGGGGCATGGAACATTGAATTTTGGTGCACAGAGGAAGAAAGGCGGTTTTGAAAAACCGTGACGGTTTATCGCGCAGGGTATGGGCAGTAAGTGGTTTTGGCCTGGAGCTGCGTGATACCATTGATCGTTGGAGGTTTGTCCAGGGTGAAACCACCCATTTCGCGTGGACTGGGGCCATTAAAACCTGGTGCAAAATCTTGCGCAATATGGCTTTGGACCGTTGAATCTCGAGTGATGAGATCTACGGTGCAGACAACATCTTGGAGCGGGGTGCAAGTTTGGTGGAGTGGACCCAGTGGACAGGTGGCGCTAGGTAAATTGGCAACAGAGACTTGAGTGGAAAGTGGGGCCAGGTGTGGTGATGTGTGCGGTTTGTCGGGTAGTGGGGGCTGGGCTATATGTGGGATGAAGAATGGTGAAGGGGATGACCGTTGGATCAGGGTCGATCAATGGCGGAGATGGTCTGGGGAAGGATGAAGCGGGATGAAGTAATGAAGGGGTGGAGGCATAGTTTGTATGAGGGAAGGGGCTTAAGAACAAGCGAAGAGAATGGTCTCGTGGGGCCAGAGGGGACCTGGTGGACAGGTAGGAAAAGGGCTTAGGAGAATAGTGGAGGGTCGGGGTTAGGGTCATTTGAATGAGGGGGATAGGGCTTAAGCGAAAGAGGGCTTAAGGCCTATATTTCACAAAAGGTGGGTTCTAACACAAAAAAAGGGTTTTCGTAAGGTTTTGACAGGGTCCGATAGGTTAAAATTTAGGATAAAACAATGTAGAAAGGGTTTTTGCATGGTTTTAAGGGTTTTTATGAGAGAATGATGTATGAGGGGGGATTTTTGAGGGTTTTTTAGAGAAGGAAAAAGGGCTTTTTAAGGGTGTCAGTGGAGGGATGAATGAGGGAATTAGGCCCAAAAAATGGAGTTTCTTTTAGAGCAGTAGGGTGAAATTTTAAGGAGGCATAAAGATAGGAAAGTTTAGTGAAAGATAGTCAATTTTTAGGATGATGAAGGTAGTGAGACCTCTAAAGATAACTGATGGGAAAATAATGCTATCTTTAGGTTCTTGTAGAACATCCACAGTCATTTAGTGAAATCTATAAAATACACCAGGATACCAGTGCCTTGATTTGCATCTTGACAAAAATCCTTTATAACATTGATGAATTGCTTCTTTGAAGGTGTGATCTTCAGAGTTTGAATCATAAAATGATTAATTCAAACCCAAACTTCTACCTACCCATCTTACTTGTTCTAACATTTTTTCTTCATTGGGTGCATTTGAATTAGCCAACCCTTGACATCATTTCTTTTGAAAAATAGGAAACTAAACAAATTCTACACTTATATCAACCAAGAGTTCAGATTAAGCTGATGAACTCTTTTATTTCTCTGCCTAATCTAACTATCTATCAAGATTAAGTTGTATGACAAATATTTATTCTCTAATCTAAAACAGAAAATTGAAAAAATAACTAAATTAGGATTGAACAGTCTGATTTGTTATAAGTAGTGATACTTTGTACAAGTATGCACATAGAATTTATTTTGTAGAAATTTTAACATAAAACTTTGAGGGCTGAGATTTAGATTTTTCTTTTTATCCCTCTCTTCTTTCTTGGTTCAGATTTTGAGATTTGTAACCAAATTCTTTTCCTAATCAAATCTAATCTTACTGATAAGCCAAGTTTATATAGTTTAGCAAATCCTCATTCACTAATCTATCAACAGAAATTTAAAATTTATTTAGTCATGATTAGGATGTATGACTAAATAAGGCTTCTCTTCAAGTAGTGGCATTTGGACTTTCACATTTTCAGAACTTTTATTTGGTATGGGGCTGTACCTTTTCTTTTCCTGCCCTCTTTTTCTTTGTTTTTCTATTTATTTTTTCTCTGATATTTTTCAAAACAATGTTATATACAATGGATAAAGCTTTAAACTCAGGCATCTTAATGAAAATAATGTTTGAGCATCCTGCCATTGACAGGACCTCCAAAAAGTTCTGTTCCATCCATCTCCTGTAAGAAAAATACATTGTTGCCTCTGGCAGAATGGATAATATAGGGAACTTTCCACATATTTTCAAACTTACCATGCTTCCCCTTGTTTTCTCTTCTTGTGTCCCATTTGAGCACTTTGTCACCAATGCTGAAATCATTTTCTTTTGTCCTTTTGTCAAATAGCTTCTTGATGTTTTCTTGTACTTGCTGTGTTTTGTTATAGACTTTCTCTCTTTTTTTTTGCAACTGTATGGTCTTATTTATCCTTCTTATCATGTCATTTTCTTCAGCCTGTACTTCCTGGATCAACTTCATGACTGGCACTCCTAGGCTTGTTGGAAAAATTGCATCTGCTTCATAAAATAGCTGGTAGGGGGACATTCCAATTGATTTCTTGCATGTTAACCTGTCTACCCATAATTCATGTACTAGCTTGCTGTGCCATTACTTTTGATTCCCTTCCAACAATTTCTTGATGATGTTTATCAAAATTTTGCTTGAGGATTCTGCCAACCCATTACCTTGAGGGTAATAAGCTGTGGAATGACCCAATGTGATCTGATATTTGTGGAAAAAGTCCACCATTCTCTTGGATCTAAAGGAAACATCATTGTCAGTAATAATATTTCTAGGACAACCAAATCTAAACAAAATATGGTTTTCAAGGAACTTAATAATGACTAGATCAGTGGCAGTTCTAGAGGGGATGGCCTCTATCCATTTTGTAAAGTAATCAGTTGCTGTGAGGATCCATTTATGTTGGGTAGATGAAGAAGGATGGAATTCCCCAATGAAGTCTAGGCCCCACTTTTGAAAAGGAGCTTCAACGGAGATAGGCTGCAGAGGTAAGTGGAGAGTTTTCCTTTGCCTTCAAAGATTTGGCATTTGTGGCAGGCAACTACCAATTTATGGATATCTTGAAAGAGGGTGGGCCAATAGTAACCAGCTATAAGGATTTTGTTGACAACTGTTTTCCAATAGAGGTGGCCTCCACATTATCCTTCATGAAACTCATGCTTGATCTTCTCTGCATCATTCTCAGGCAAGCATTTAAGCAATATACGACTAGAATTTTTCCAATATAACCATTTATCTATAATGCAGTAATTTACAGCTTTTAACTTCAAGAACCTTGCCTTTGTCTTAGATAAACTAGGAGGGACATTAAGATAAAAGAGAACATACAAGATATCAGCATACCAAAGTGAATTCATCAATAATTCTTCAACATGAGGGGCTGTCCATTCTTCTTGTTCTTATAAAACATCAACCATATTCATATCTAAGGCTTTGAGGTTTGATTCAGCCATTAGTTTTTCAAGTCCTTGTCCTTTGACCAGTTTAGTGGGTCTGATTTCTAAATCATATTCTAATATAACAAAAATCCATTTTCCTCTTTTGCCATCAGGATCTTGTGTTAAAATGTCTTTGACAATTGTGTGTGGGAAAAATGCAATGATGTGTGAGTGTAAAATGTAAACTCTGAAATCTTTCAAGGCTTTGATTAAGGCAAAATCCTGTTTTTCCATTATGTTGTATTTTAGAGGTGCATCTCTTAAGGCCTTGCTGAAGAATGCAATGGGCTGCTCTTTTCCTTTTATGTTTTTCTGAAGTAGGACAACATCAATTGTATGTTCTGATGCAAAGGATAAAATGAAGAAATATTTATCAAAATCAGGGCTAATAAGAACTAGTGTTTGTGTGAGTGCTTATTTAACCAGTTCAAAGGATTGCTTTGCTTCAATGGTCCATTTAAATCCTATTTCCCTTTTTAGCATGTTTTTTATGTTTCTAAGGAGTTCAAAAAGGTTTGGTATGAACCTTCTTAAGAAATTGATCTTTCCAATGAAAGATTGCAGTTCTTTGATGTTTATAGGATGATTGGTTTGCAATATTCCTTCAATCATTTTTGGGTCTATTTTTATTCCCTCTTCAGATATGATATGGCCCAGAAGTTTTCCTTCTTGGAGGCCAAATAAAGTTTTCTTGGGGTTCAAGGATAGACCATAGTTTCTACATTTTTCAAATATTGTTCTTAAGTGAGCAAGGTGTTCTTCATCTGTTTTGGAATAGACCGTGATTTCATCTAAATATATCATAATGAAGAAGCCTATCTCTTTTGAAAAAGAAATATCCATGGCTCTTTGGAATGTGGCACCAGCATTCATTAAACCAAAGGGAATTTTCACATACATGAAAGTGCCCCAAGGTGTAGTAAAGGTTGTCTGAATTTGATCATCAAGATGTACCAGCACTTGGTTATATCCTGAAAAACCATCTAGCAAAGAAATTATTTTAGAACCTACTACCCTCTGTAAGATATGATCCATTTTGGGCAAGGGGTAGTTGTCCTTCAAAGAGGCTTTGTTTAAGTTTCTAAAGTCTATGTTGTTAATCCAAGTTGTCATTGATGGCAACATGAAAGATATCATTTGAAGTTTCTCCTACATGATGGTGCTATGACCCCATGATTGATAAGCAAAACAATGGAAAAGACAAATGAAGAAAAAGCCAAGCAATGAAGAAAGCATTCTGTCACAAAGAAAAATTAAGGACAGTCACAAAGAAAAATTGTTTTTACCTCCTTAAAGGCATCCTTCCAAATTGACACCTATGCCATCTTTTAGAGCATATTTTTGTCTTTTCGATGAGCTATTACTTGACCCAAAACTCCATGCCGTTTGGGAGATATGAATTTTTCAAATTAAGGATATATCTCTGTTTTTTAGCCGACCTATGCTCAGGGATACAAGTCGGCCTCCAAACACGGTCATAAGAAGGCTATATATATACAAGTCGTACTCATTCATCAAACACATATTTCGGTGGATAAGAACATTACTCGGTTATAAAAAATTCACCACAGAAAACTCAGTTCACAACTCGTGAACTTTCAAACATCAAGAAGGAGCCTATACGAAGCATATTTTTGAGTCTACAGTGGCTGATCTAAATGCGAATATAAGCCTAGGATCTGTGAGAGTATACGAGCCTCTAACCTGTGTGTGATTACAGCCTCGAACCTCTCTGAATCTGCAATGGGTCAGCTTTGGTGTGAAGCTCGGATCAGTTACAGTCATCCTGTACCAGCCTCAGACTTGTTTGCAATTACAGTGATTGTAGTGGCTCGGATTACTTCACAGATTTATGGTTCGAACAGGAACCTAGAACAACCCTATACATCTCGGATTTGTGTCATATTTTTGATATAGAACTCAGATTAAAGCTCAGTGATTCGGATCAGTGTTTAAAGCTCAGCGTTGTAACATCCGTGGAGGAGATGTGAGTTAGATATGTTGCAAGTGCATCTTGGATAATAAAAGAAGTTCGGATTTGTGAGGAACAGTCACCTACTCGGACTATGTGAAGAAAAACTCGGGTTGAAGAAGTCCTGTGGAAGAATTGTTACCACGGTCAAGCATTTGTAGACAAGGACAGTCACATATAACAGAGGACTCTTGGAAACATTTTATTGGACAGTCAAGAACAACTTTGGATCAAATTAATTGAATAGTGAAGAATCTTGTTGAATACACCTAAGTAAGTACATCACACACTTTCTCTCTAAATATTTCTGAAGGATTGGTGTCCTTGGAGTAGGAGCTCCTAAACACAAGGTTGGTGCCTTGAGAAGATAGGGTCGAAGCTCTAGAGGTCGGAGCCTCATCAAAGTCCAAGTTGGTGCTTGGCAAACAGGTTGGTACTTGTTTCATTAAAAGGGTTGGTGTCCTTCTCTCATCTATTGTATACTATTATTAAAAAGGGATTGAAGTTCTCTTTAATTCTTAATATCATTATTATATATATATCTCTCTGTCTTTAATTGTGAAGAATCTAACTGGCAATAATTAACAATTGAAAAGAAATATTGATTCACCCTCCTCTCAGTATTTCCAACAATTGGTTTCAGAGCCAGCTTCTTCATTATCAGCCTAACAGCTAGAAGGATTCTTAGGCACAATGAAGAACATGGAAGCAACAGGGAAACTCCCTATCTTTAATGGAACAAATTTTAGTTTCTGGAAAAAGAGGATGTCCTACTATCTAATGTCTCTTGGCCCTGAAGTATGGCACTCTGTTTTGGATGGATACAAAGCTCCTGCCGATATTCCAACTGATCCAGATGAAAGAAAAGCCTACATTGC